>JBBGZY010000597.1:0-1200000 GCA_037952925.1 Lithobates clamitans
GAGAGGGAGGGAGAGAGATTTTCTTTTTTTGTACCTTAATTCTTGTGCTGCAGCTGCACGGCCGGCCGTTCGCTTCTCTCCTCGTGCAGAATAGTGGGCGGTGCTGGCGCAGAGAGAGAGAGGGGGGGAGAGGGAGAGAGAGGGAGAGGGAGAGGCAGGGAGAGAGAGGGGGGAGAGAGAGGGGGGAGAGAGAGAGGGGGGGAGAGAGAGGGGGAGAGGGAGAGAGAGAGAGGGGGGGAGAGAGAGGGGGGGAGAGAGGGGGGAGGAGAGAGAGAGAGAGAGGGGGAGGGAGAGAGGGGGGAGAGAGAAAGGGGAGAGAGAGAGAGAGAGAGAGGAGAGAGAGAGAGAGAGAGAGAGAGAGAGAGAGGGGGGAGAGAGGGGGGAGGGAGAGAGAGAGAGGGAGGGAGAGAGATTTTTTTTTTTTGTACCTTAATTCTTGTGCTGCAGCTGCACGGCCGGCCGTTCGCTTCTCTCCTCGTGCAGAATAGTGGGCGGTGCTGGCGCCGCATGGGACGAGTCACGAAGGGAGAAATCAAGCAGCCAGCACGGCGTTCTCCTGCTACTCCCCTCAGGCACACACAGGCATTTTACTCTTTAGTTCAGTGGGCGGCGCGCCGGCGCCGGATCGGAGGAGGAGACACACAGGCATTGAATAGTGCGGCGGCCGCCACTGCCCTCTATATTGCTGACACAGGCAGCCAGCCAGTCAAGCTCCAATCCAAAAGCGGCCCCAGCGGTAATAAGTGCAGACAGCCTACCGGGAAATGTCCCGGTATCCCGGTAGGCCAGTCCGGCCCTGAAGGCAGTGCTGGAAAATAATGGTGGCCACACAAAATATTGAGACTTTGGGCCCAATTTGGACATTTTCACTTAGGGGTGTACTGACTTTTGTTGCCAGCGGATTAGATAATAATGGCTGTGCGTTGAGTTATTTTGAGGGGACAGCAAATTTACACTGTTATACAAGCTGTACACTCACTACTTTACATTGTAGCAAAGTGTAATTTCTTCAGTGTTGTCACATGAAAAGATAGAATAAAATATTTACAAAAATGTGAGGGGTGTACTCACTTTTGTGAGATACTGTATATAAAATAATATGCAAAGTGGTTGGAGGGAAGCTTCAGAATGGCAAAGATGTTTTTATTACAAATTATGTGAGCAGACAGCAGTTCCTCTTTAAGAAGGACTGACTGTGTTAAATTTATGTATGGTAAGTGGTAACCTTTCTGGTTAATGTTTAATATAGTATGTTTCAAAACTGCAGAGGATACCTTATCCCTTATATGTCAGTGATTAATCCTCCTGTAAAATACATCGGGATCTGGAAATTACTGTTTTATTATTGGGAAAGTGTGCTGTTTGAAAAATTACATCTGCTATTTGTCTACTGTTAAATAGGAAGTATCAAAATGATAAAGTTTAAAAAAAACTTCTTCCTACATGCGTGTGGTTTGCTGTCTCCAATGTCCGGAGTAAAAGCATTTTTTATAGAGGAAATGCTTATTACTGAGCCTTAGAAAGCAAGTGTTGACAGTGATATACAAAAATGTGGATAAAAGAAAGTCCTGCAAATAGTTTTAGTTCCGGCCATCCGATCTGACCTCAGCTGATTGGGAGGAAGCTTTTAGAATCCCGCACATCCAAGGCATGCTTGAGATGACGCCATGCTGGGTTGGCTGGTTTTAGTGACCTTTGTGGCAAATTGGGCGTTGCAGGAGAGCGGTGACAAGGGTCTCCGACTATTAAAAGGGAGCAACCGTATTTTTTCAGCAAATTATTTCCAGGCAGGTTAGTCATTTTTACAACAGGCATGAATGGCACACACATCCCAAGTAAATAGGGCACTCTTGTAGGGGCCTACTCACCCTGCACGTGCTCACCAATGTACTGTACATGCTCACCAATGCCTTGGGACCAGGTGGGGCCATAGTCATGTAAAGTTAAACATTAAGGCGGAACCCCAGATTAGAAATGAGCCGTATACCTTGTGCAACTGTGTACCAGCATGCTACCTAATGTAGCATTTAGAGGGGGAAACCGCTGAGCCTGTGTTTCACTCCATCAATCCAGAAATTCTATGCGATCTCACTCCCAGTGACAAAATTGGGTCCCCGCCTTGCACTAAGCAAGGACTTCATGCATGCACATGATTAACTCCTTCAGCTCTCCCATACCATGTGGCTAGGTTCATGGGGTACCTGTACTGTGGGTTTGGCCCCTATTGCTTTTGGGGAAGTGAATGCTAGGTAGGGAGCTAGAGGAGGACTGTCACCCATGCCTGATACCACTATACGCTGTGTGGCTGCTAATACATTCCCACCAGTTCCATAGCAACTACACACTTCCTCCTAATTCCTCTGCTGAGGTAATCCTGCGTAATGACCTTTCGTTCCTTCCTTTTCACCCCCATATGTGCTTACAGGCAATGTTCTTCCAAATACACCATGTATCTCCATGCAACCCTTTGATTAAAGAGGGAGTCCACCTAAACCGCCTAAAAAAAAAAATATTAAAAGCCAGCAGCTACAAATACTGCAGCTGCTGACTTTTAATAAATGGCCACTTACCTGTCCCGGGGTCCAGCGATGCCGGCAGCCGACGCCGAGAACCCGCTCGGTTCTCGGCAGCTGCCGCCGCCATACTAGGTGAGGGAATCAGGAAGTGAAGCATTGCGGCTTCACTTCCCGGTTCCCTACTGCGCATGCGCGAGTCGTGCTGCGCATCGTAACTGGTCCCCGCTCTCTCCTGGGAGCTTTCCCAGGAGACAGTGCGGAGGGACAGGAAGAGGCATAGACTCCCATGGGAGTCTATGCCGGAAGTGGGTGCAAATACCTGTCTTAGACAGGTATCTGCACCCCCCTCCCCCCTGAAAGGTGCCAAATGTGACACCGGAGGGGGGGAGGGTTCCGAAAAGCGGAAATTCCATTTTTGTGTGGAACTCCGCTTTAACTTCAAGCCAGGCATGAATCAGTCTGTAGGTAGGTGCAGTGTGCTGTCTCCACTGCAGGTGGCTCTCAACCGCAGCAGCAATGCAGAGGGAGAGGAAGTCATGGGGTTCCTCTATGGTTTCCTGAGCCACTGGGGCAGCAATCCAATTGGATGCTGGCCACTCAGGTGACTCTGGCAGCCGTCTTAAATATGGCATTGTCTATATAAGACCCTGGCCCCTGGGTTTGGCGTGCTTCATGCAAGTGGCTAGTGCAAGGAAAAGTACCCCGCATTTTAGGGACAATGGTAGTGATAAGGAAAGGTTCCTGACGAGGGGGGAAAGGGTACAGTCACTACTCTTTTGGACGTTTTTCCTGATTGGGTAGGAGGTGGCCAGGCTGCACTCTGCCCCTCTGAACAGATGCTATCAATCTGTCTGGTGCCCGCTCTGTCTACGTTGTTGGAAACTGTGAGTGCACCCAGTTGGGCAGCCTGCTCCCGAGGTCTGTTGTGAAGCATTGCTGCATTACTTCAATACAAGTTTCTATTGCACCTGTCTGTGTGTGTATTATTGCCTCCACACCACGTTGAACCACAGCTACAAGTTGAACAGGCTATACGGAATAACTCAATACAGTCCAACAGTACAGTACAGTTCCCTTTTAACTAGCTAGATCCATTTAGCCCGGTGCATACCTTTCCGAAGGTGAGATTCCATAATGTGGAAGAGTCCTGACTCAGGCAGCCTATCCTACAGTGTGCTCCAGATGTTGCTGGTGGTTGCATCTTGAGTAAGGTTGCCACCTTTTCTTCAAGCCAAACCCGAGCAATTTCGTTTTTTAGATCAGAGTTCTTTTATATCAGTGAACCCCCCCTTAGAGACCAACCAATGGTCTCTAAGGGGGGTCGCTGATATAAGTGGACTCTGATCTAATGGGGATCTGTAAGAGGGGGTGCTAATATAAGGTTACTCAAGGCTACCAATCAACAGCTGCAAAATAGATCATTCGGTTGAGTTGGGGGGGGTGGCAGGCACTGGCGGGGGAGAAGGCAGAGCAGAGAGCACACAGAACAGTAAGAGTAAGGTGAAGCCAACTGGAGTTTTCTCACTGCACTGGGGCAGATTTACCTGACCTGACTTGAGGTATGTTGTGTCCGGGTTTCAGGTGGACAGAAACCCAGGCACAAGTTACAAAACTCGGACTGTCTGGGTCAAACTCGTACAGGTGGCAACCCTAATCTTGAGGCTTGGCCTCTCAACTCCTTCCCATGCAGGCCCTGCCCACCCTCTGACCAGAACCTTTCCCCTATTTATTGACAAACACAGGGTGGAGGGCAGAGCCCAGAAATGCCTGGGAAACTGATAAGCCACCTGTAGTTGTACAGATGTGCCACCTCTTGGGCAGATTAAGTGCATCCCCCACCAGGAATGTTATTTAAAGGAAATTTGCCTTTTTAGAGTTTCACAAGCATTATTAAAACTGCTGCTCCCCTTTTTTTTTTTACTTAGGTACATGTCCCCCAAGACCCTGGATACCCCCCGCCATTTGTATAAGAATAGCTTCACTGCTAGCCTAGAAATTGGCCATTAGTTTTGTAACATTCAGCTCCTGTTGACTTACTTGGTTCAGATTCTGCACCTGAACATTAGAGGGGAGATTTAATAAAACTGGAGCACACCGAATCTGATGCAGCTGTACCAATCAACCAATCAGCTTCTAACTTCAGCTTGTTCAATTAAGAGCCCACGTTCACATTGGGCCGATTTGGCATGCGATTTGACATCCCAATCGGAGTGACGCTGACTTTGCGGTGCTGCACCGATTCCCAAAAGTAGTTTCTGCGCTACTTTTGGCGACTTTGGGGGTGATTTCAATAGACATCTGTGTATGAACAAACACACATGTCTGTCATATCGCCACCAACAATGGGCCATTTTTCTTTCCAATGACACCACAGACCAAGGACATTTTTCCTACCAGTGATGTCACCAATGCAGGGATAGTTTTGCTTCTAGTGACACCACCGATGCAAGAACATTTTTCCTTCCCATGACACCACCAATGCAGAAACATTTTTCCTTCCAGTGACCATACCTAGGCAGGAACATTTTCCCCTTCCAGGACACCACCAACGCAGTTAAGTTTTTCCTTGCAGGAACATTTTACCTTCCAGTGACACCAACAATGCAGGGACATTTTTTCTTTGCATGATACTGCCAACTCAGGGATATTTTTCCTTCCAGTGACACCACCGATGCAGGACATTTTCCCTTCCATTGACACCACCAACGCAGGGATTTTTTTCCTTACCATAACATATAATGCAGGAAATTTTTTTTTCCTGTGGCAACACTGATGCAAGGACATTTTTTCCATCCATTGACACCACTGATGCAGGGACTTTTTTCTTTCCCATGACAACACTGATGCAAGATGTGTTGTCACTGTGATAAATTCATAAAAAATATTCTAACAAAAATAAACTTGTGAACAATCCACTGCAAAGTCAATGAAATACTACATAGGCCATTCAGGCCAAAGAGTTCAATCTTTGTTTCATCAAACCATAGAATTTTGTTTCTCATGGTCTGAGTCCTTCGGGTGCCTTTTGGCAAACTCCAGGCATGCTGTCATGTGTCTTTTACTTAAGTGTGCCTTCCATCTGGCCACTCTGACCTGATTGGTGGAGTGCTGCAGAGATGGTTGTTCTAGAAGGTTCTCCTCTCTCCACAGAGAAATGCTGGAGCTCTGTCAGAGTGACCATCAGGTTCTTTGGTCACCTCCCTGACTAGGGTCCTTCTCCCCCGATCGCTAAGTTTGGCCGGATGGCCGGCTCTAGGAAGAGTCCTGGTGGTTCCAAACTTCTTCCATTAAAGGGTGATGGAGGCCACTGTGCTCATTTGGACCTTCAATGCTACAGAAACGTTTCTGTACCCTTCCCTAGATCTGTACCTCAATACAATCCTGTCTCTGAGGTCTACAGACAATTCCTGGGTCTTCATGGCTTGGTTTGTGTGCTGACATGCACTGTCAACTGTGGGACCTTATATAGACAGGTGTGTGTCTTTCCAAATCATGTCCAATCAACTGAATTTACCACAGGTGGACTCCAATCAAGTTGTAGAAACATCTCAAGGATAATCAGTGGAAACAGGAGGAACCTGGGCTCAATTTTGAGTCATGGCAAAGGCTGTGAATACTTATCTACATGTGATTTTTTTTTTATTGTTTTATTTTTAATAAATTTGCAAAGAATTTAAACAAACTCCTTTCACATTGTCATCATGGGGTGTTGTTTGTAGAATTTTGAGGAAAATTATGAATTTAATCCATTTCGGAATAAGGCTGTAACATAACACTGAATACTTTCCGGATGCACTCTATCTATCTATCTATCTATCTATCTATCTATCTATCTATCTATCTATCTATCTATCTATCTATCTATCTATCTATCTATCTATCTATCTATCTTCTTACCAAACTATGTTGCAGATTCCTACCTTTTGTTTTTCTGAAGAAATCCCGGTTTGTTTCTCTGTGCCACGTGCTCAGTGAGTCTAATGTGAGTGGTTTCATAATTATCAATCAGCTGCTACACCTGCAGGGCTCTAATGAGAAAAATTGCTGTGTCTGCATCCCTTTAGATGTGTTTTCTTATTGGGAGCATCAAAAACAAAAATTTTGCTGCAGGGGATGCCTGAAATCTGACTTGTATCTTAGTGCAGATTTCTGGGAAAATCAGTGAGCCAATCACACAAGCAGGAAATTATGTTTCTGGGGGGAGAACGTTCTGTACAAATTCTAAGTAGAGAACAACTCCAGGAAGCCATATTGCATTTTACAGAAGTTAACAGAGCTGCAGATTGAAAAGGAAAGGTAATTTTTAATAACTTTCAATTGACTTGTGTCGCAATTGAATATGCTATATTATTTTTTTTATTTGCAATTTTTTTTCCAATGAAAGTGGAGTTACCCTTTAACAACTTGCCTACTAGGCACTTTTACCCCCTTCCTGCCCAGGTCAATTTTTAGCTTTCAGTGCTGTCACAGTTTCAATGAAAATTGCGCGGTCATGCAACACTGTACCATCATGACATTTTTATATTTTTTTTCACACAAATAGAGCTTTATTTTGGGGGTATTTAATCACCACTGGGGTTTTTATTTTTTGCTAAACAAACGAAAAAAGACCAAAAATGTTGAAAAAAAAAAAGTTTTCTTTGTTTCTGTTATAAAATTTTGTAAACAGATCATTTTTCTCCTTCACTGTTGTGAGCTGATCAGGCTTCACTGATGGGCACTGATAGGTGGCACTGATAGGCGGTACTGATGGGAACTGATAGGCTGCACTGATGGGCACTAATGAGGTGGCACTGATGGGCACTAATAGGTGGTAATGATGGGCACTGTTGGGGCTGCACTGATGAGGCTTCATTGATGGGCACTGATAGGCGGTACTGATGGGAACTGATAGGCTGCACTGATGGGCACTAATGAGGTGGCACTGATGGGCACTAATAGGTGGTAATGATGGGCACTGTTGGGGCTGCACTGATAATCAGTGTAGATGTCCCCTTTCACACTAGCGTGAGGAGAGGACTGCCAATAACCAGCAAATGTGTTTACATCGTGATCAGCTGTGTTGGGACGCAGCTAATCATGTGGTAAAGGGCCGCTGTGATTGGCCTTTCACCCCGATCTGTGCTCAGCTGTGTCCGAAGAAAACATCGATCACAGAGTGTGCTGGATGTGGGCTGCAGCTGGCGTGAGGGGGCGCGGTTCTGGGAGGATATCAATAGATGCCCCCCCAGAACTGGACAACCCTGCTGTAGTCGTCATTCAGTTATAGCGCGGTCGGCAAGTGATTAAATATCTTAATATGTTATAATGTTTATGTCTTATTTTACTTTTAGAATAGCGCTGGCACAGAGAATCGCTCTGGCTCGTCTCGGCAGCACTTTAGAAAAGATGGAGAATAGCGACGATTCCTAATCCCTGGACCACTACACTGGCTGCATGGTCACTGACAGTTCATCACCCATAGAGGGAAGTACAGCAGGGACCAGGGGGTGTGTGGAGCTGGTGCATAGGTGTGCGAAGCCTATTGCATTAGGGTGTGAACCCCAAATGTATTAAAACATGGACGGTGTCAGTAGAGCAGTGGATGGTGTCAGTACGGCAGTGGATGGTGTCAGTAGGGCGGTGGATGGGGTCAGTAGAGCAGTGGATGGTGTCAGTAGAGCAGAGGATGGGGTCAGTAGGGCAGTGGATGGTGTCAGTAGAGCAGTGGATGGTGTCAGTAGAACAGAGGACGGTGTCAGTAGGGAAGTGGATGGTGTCAGTAGAGCAGAGGATGGTGTCAGTAGGGCAGTGGATGGTGTCAGTAGAGCAGTGGATGGTGTCAGTAGAACAGAGGACGGTGTCAGTAGGGAAGTGGATGGTGTCAGTAGAGCAGAGGACGGTGTCAGTAGAGCAGTGAATGGTGTTGGTAGAGCAGTGGATGGTGTCAGTAGCGCAGTGGACTGTGTCAATAGGGCAGTGGACGGTGTCAGTAGAGCAGTGGACAGTGTCAGTAGGGTAGAGGAAGGTGTCAGTAGAGCAGTGGATGGTGTCAGTAGAGCAGTGGACGGTGTCAGTAGGGCAGTGGATGGTGTCAGTAGAGCAGTGGACGGTGTCAGTAGGGCAGTGGATGGTGTCAGTAGAGCAGTGGATGGTGTCAGTAGCGCAGTGGATGGTGTCAGTAGGGCAGTGGATGGTGTCAGTAGAGTAGTGGATGGTGTCAGTAGGACAGTAGATGGTGTCAGTAGAGCAGTGGATGGTGTCAGTAGGGCAGTGGATGGTGTCAGTAGGGCAGTGGACGGTGTCAGTAGAGCAGTGGACGGTGTCAGTAGAGCAGTGGATGGTGTCAGTAGGACAGTGGACGGTGTCAGTAGAGCAGTGGATGGTGTCAGTAGGGCAGTGGATGGTGTCAGTAGAGCAGTGGACGGTGTCAGTAGGACAGTGGACGGTGTCAGTAGGACAGTGGACGGTGTCAGTAGAGCAGTGGACGGTGTCAGTAGAGCAGTGGATGGTGTCAGTAGGGCAGTGGACGGTGTCAGTAGAGCAGTGGACGGTGTCAGTAGAACAGAGGACGGTGTCAGTAGGGAAGTGGATGGTGTCAGTAGAGCAGAGGACGGTGTCAGTAGAGCAGTGAATGGTGTTGGTAGAGCAGTGGATGGTGTCAGTAGCGCAGTGGACTGTGTCAATAGGGCAGTGGACGGTGTCAGTAGAGCAGTGGACAGTGTCAGTAGGGTAGAGGAAGGTGTCAGTAGAGCAGTGGATGGTGTCAGTAGAGCAGTGGACGGTGTCAGTAGGGCAGTGGATGGTGTCAGTAGAGCAGTGGACGGTGTCAGTAGGGCAGTGGATGGTGTCAGTAGAGCAGTGGATGGTGTCAGTAGCGCAGTGGATGGTGTCAGTAGGGCAGTGGATGGTGTCAGTAGAGTAGTGGATGGTGTCAGTAGGACAGTAGATGGTGTCAGTAGAGCAGTGGATGGTGTCAGTAGGGCAGTGGATGGTGTCAGTAGGGCAGTGGACGGTGTCAGTAGAGCAGTGGACGGTGTCAGTAGAGCAGTGGATGGTGTCAGTAGGACAGTGGACGGTGTCAGTAGAGCAGTGGATGGTGTCAGTAGGGCAGTGGATGGTGTCAGTAGAGCAGTGGACGGTGTCAGTAGGACAGTGGACGGTGTCAGTAGGACAGTGGACGGTGTCAGTAGAGCAGTGGACGGTGTCAGTAGAGCAGTGGATGGTGTCAGTAGGGCAGTGGACGGTGTCAGTAGAGCAGTGGACGGTGTCAGTAGGGCAGTGCACGGTGTCAGTAGGGCAGTGGACGGTGTCAGTAGGGCAGTGGATGGTGTCAGTAGTTTTTTTTATTTTATTTTTTAGTATTTTTCAAAAAAACTATTTTTAGGAGCCCCGTTGGTGGGCTTTGGTGAAATATCAGCAGGGGAATCTGCACTGCATGGGGTGATTTTCATTTTTTCTAATAAAAAAAAAAAAAGTGAACTAACCCTTTAAGAATTGATAATTTGCAATATAATACATTTTTGTTTTCGGGTTTAATACTGCTTTAACGTTCCTAGAGCAATTCTAGGGCGAACTTCCCGATTACTCAGCGAAGGCGATTTCTACTTCATCCCCACAACCTTGTCACATGGCCTCCGATGTGTTTAAAGTAAATAGGAAGGCAGCTCTGCCAGTTGACATGGCAGTTAATAAGTGAACTGAGGCCAGTTCACCTGGTGGGAGTGCGGGGCAGGGGGAGGAGGGCTGGGAGTTTGGAGAAGGAGGAGGAGGGTGGTGGGGGGGGGGTTCTTTGACAAACAAACGTTGGAAATGAAGGCTGTAAGTCACTCTGTAGGATGCTGTACAGGGAGGGGCTCTGCCAGAGTAAAGTTGAGTCCCCCCCTCGCAGACTGAGCTGCAGTGGGCTGGCAGTTCTCTGTGTAACTAGAGCAGAGTGATTGCAGGGGGAGAAGGATCAAGGAGATCTTTGTATATGGGACCCCAAGGCAAGGCTGCAGGAATGAAGGTGACACTCTACTGCCTCCTCCAACTTCTCCTCCTGTGTAAGGTGTCACTCAGCATCAGCTTCAAATATCACCGCTATGAGGAACTGATGCAAACGCTGTACGACGTGCACAGCTCCTGTCCTTACATCACCAGGATCTACAGCGTGGGGCGCAGCCACCTAGGGAGACACTTGTACGTCATTGAGTTCAGCGACTATCCCGGGGTCCACGAGCCACGTAAGTACCCAACCATTGATGGTGCTACCAAAGCTTCAGGCTGACAATAGATGTAGGTTTTTTTAATTTTGATTTGAAATAAATAAAATTAGAAGATTCCCCCATTCACACATGCAAGGTGAATGGAAGAATCCCCCCCCCCCCCCCCCACTGAGCACTTTGCAAGTACAGTGGCTCCAAAGCTTAGTAAATGAGGGGGAGCTCTGCTGACTTCCATCATCCAATCGTGTGCAAGCAAAAATGTTGTTTTTTTTTGTTTTTTTTCCCCTTGCCTGTGATTGGGTATTCTTTACAAAGTGAAGCTTTACCTTATTTACTAAGCCCCGGAGCAAATTCCCTTGCAGAGCGCAACTGTACTTGCAAATTGCACAGTCTATTTGCCTTTAGTAAATCAACCCCCATCAGGGTTGCCAACCTCCATCAACCTCCGGATTTTTTACTGATAAAACATAGAAAATTTACTGGCTGAGCACATTTTTTACTGGCAACCTGAGAAATCACAGAACTCCTATTGAAAACCAACACAGTGAATATTTAAACAGTATAAAAATGATATGGAAACACCGACAATACCTAAAACAAAGTAATTTGCTTGATTTACACTTAAAAAGTCAACACAGCACAAAATTATCAGCCCCTGATATTTACTGGCAGTTGTAAAAAAAATCACTGATTTTTACAAACTGTCGGTAAATTTACTGGCGGTTGGCAACCCTGACCCCCATGTATTTTGACAGCGGGGACTCCTCCGCTGTCAGAATACACTGATCAGTGGCTGCAGCCCGCTGATCGACAATAGTCTTCCAACAGTCCCATTAGACAGAAGTCACTGTTAGGTTCATTAACTCCAGTCTAATGCTGACCATACACTCTACAATCTGATACTATAATCTCCTTTAGATCTACCAACAGGTATGTAGTGTCTGATTGGATATAAACTGATTGGGTAGATTGGGTAGGTCCTCATAATACATAGTTTTGGTAGATCTAAAGATGATTATGCAGCAATTGTATGGTCAGAAATAATATAATAAGATATAATATTATACATGATAAGATATGATATGAGCCTTATAGGCTGACCATACACCTCTACAATCGGATTGTACAATTACCACTAGATCTTCTATAACCTATGTAGTAGAGGAGCCTGCTTGATTGGATACAAATTGCAAAGAGAGTTAAGCCTAAAAAAATTGAAAAAAATGTTAAGCCTCGTACACACAGGCCGAATGTGGGGCGGCATCGACCGGTTTAATAGAAACCAGCCGACATTCAGCCCGTATGTGCGGCAGCCGGTCTGACATTCAGCTGGCTTCTGTCGAAGGGGCGTGACCGAAAAAGGTCTGCCGATCGTTCTGGCTGAGAGCGCTGACCGGAATGTTCTGCCAGGGGGGCCTTCCCCCTGTCCGAACACAAAAGGGGAGATCGCTGCACTAACATCAGATAGTTAGTACAACGGCTCCGACCTGAGGTGTTTTGTTTTTTTTTTCGTTCAGCCTTGCTGGGTTGAATGAATAAAAACGACTAGTGTGTACGAGGCGTTAAGCTGTATCCTTTTAATAAATAGTTTTGGTAAAGCTAAAGGAGATTGTATAGGTATTGTATAATGAGATTGTGTATGGCCAGCTTGGGGGGGGGCGCATCACACACTTTACAATCTGCCCGTAAAATCAAGTTTAGATTTACCAAAACCAAGTAATATGGGGACCTACCTAAACTATCTAATCATAGTCTATCCAAACAGGCAGGCCCTGCCTGATTGGTAGATCTGAAATAGATTGTGCAATAAGATTGTAACATGTGCAGTGAGCCTAACAGGGTCCTGGTACGTGTGTGTATGAATGTGAGTTAGGGGGACCTTAGATTGTAAGCTCCTTGAGGACAAGGACTGATGTGGATCTACAATATGCTGTGTAAATTGTAGGTGCTCTAAAGATACTTAAAAAAAAATAAGTCTGTAAGATTCGGGCAATTTGACCATGAACGATTGCAAGTCTGCCAGGCTGGGAAATTGTTGACCACTTCCTATTCTCCGCATGTACAGTGCTATACAGAATTCATCCCATAGGCTTCATTTACAAAGCTAACACATCAAGATAAGGGTACTTTCTTTAACCGCTTCCCGCCCAGCATGCGACGATGGACGTCGGCACAATGCCACGGGTGGGCAAAAGGGGGTACCTGCACGTCCCTCCATGATAGCCACCACGCAGTGCTCTCCTGACTAGTGTGGTCAGTTTTTAATAGGAAAGCAGAGGGACTGGCAGGAACACCACAATTTCACACAAAGGAAGCAATACAAAGAGAACAGGATACTTTTCATACAAGTACATGGTACAGCAGGCACAGGAATCTGAAATGTTGACTAACATTTTTGCTTAACCGCTTGCCAACCAGCCGCCGTCGTTATATGGCGGCAAGTTGGCACGGCTGCGCGAATCACCATAGGTGTACGTCGGGCGCTTTAAGAGCTCTAGGGGGCGCGCAACGCCGGAGCCGATGCACGTGGCCAGCGGCCGCGATGTCCGCCGGCGACCCGCGATCGCTCCTCAGAGAGCCAGAACAGGGAACTGTCCATGTAAACGAACAGATCCCCGTTCTGACAGGGGAGTAGAGAGAGATCGTCTGTTCATAGTGATCAGGAACAGCGATCTCTCTCCTCCTCCAGTCAGTACACTCCCCCCCCTAGTTAGAAATACCTCCCAGGGAACACATTTAACCCCTTGATCGCCCCCCTAGTGTTAACCCCTTCACTGCCAGTGTCATTTATACAGTGATCAGTGGCTATTTTTAGGTGGTCCCAAAAAGTGTCAAAAGTGTCCAATCTGTCTGCCACAATGTCGCAGTCCGGCTTAAAATTGCTGATCATTGCCATTACTAGTAAAAAAAAATTATATATATATATATATATATATATATATATATATATATATATATAATAAAAATGTCATAAAACTATCCCCTATTTTGTAGACACGATAACTTTTGCGCTAACCAATCAATGTACGCTTATTACATTTTTTTTTTTTAACCAAAAATATGTAGAAGAATACATATCAGCCTAAACTGATGAAGAATTCTTTTTTTTTGGGGGGGGGGGGGGGATATTTATTATAGCAAAAAGTAAAATTTTTTTAAAATGTAGCAATTTTTTCTTTCAAAATTGTCGTTCTTTTTTTGTTTATAGCGCAAAAAATAAAAGCCGCTGAGGTGATCAAATACCACCAAAAGAAAGCTCTGCTTGTGGGAAAAAAATATGACGTATATTTTGTTTGTGTACAACGTCGCGTGACTGCGCAATTGTCAGTTAAAGCGACGCAGTGCCGTATCGCAATAAAATGGCCTGGTCAGGAAGGGGGCAAATCCTTACGGTCCTTAAGTGGTTAAGTGACAGTTATTTTCAGTTAAATCGAATGAGATTTTAAAATGACAGTCATGTAGCTGAAATAATGATACTTATCCGTGTGCTAAAGTGAATTGGTAATGTATGTTATCCAGTGGATGATCGATTTAAAAAAAAAAAAAAAAAAGATTGCTCGGTGATTTGAGCCTTACTTATGGGACAGCTGAAATCTCTTATTCCTGGATATGTATGCAAAAACCTAATCTGAACTAAATGGAGGGGGATTTACTAAAGTGGGAAGTTTCATTCAATCAAGTGCAGGTGGTGTTGCTTTTCTTCTTTTTTTTTTTCATCTTTCTTTTATTCCGCTGCCCAGGAAGTTTAAAGCTAACTTTGCTTGACTTTAATTAAGCCCAGTGTGCCGGGAGACAGACGGACTTCCCCAGACAGACTTTTCATACAGTTCCATGATATACAGTATATTATATGTAATATATACTAGTGACATCCAGAGTAGGTAGAAGTCTCCAGACAAGGACAAAGCGATCTGCCAATTACATAACGTTGCGGTGCAGCCTGTGGCTGTGTGCTGGCTGCCATTGCTGGCGGAGGCAGGCAACAAAATGACAGCTGGAAGCCTATTCTATGGGATTAGTGGGCAGGAAGTCAGCGCTGGGCTGGAAAATAAACTCCACTCTACCAACTCCTCTTCTGTTCTGATCATTTCCTCGTCTTCAGACAGTTTATACATGAAGGCGATTCAGACGTCTTCTACATAAAGCCAAGCGTTATGTAACTTCTACAGCTGTGCGTTAAAGGGGAAGTATAGTGTATTCACACTTTTTATGTATCTTTTACATTTTTTTTTTTGCATTTTTCACTTTTTTTTTTACACACTTGCCACTCTTTTGTCATATTCAGAATAGAGATCTGAGGGTCAAGCACTAGGGGGAGCACTCAGTGGCTCAGTGCAATCACTGCGCTTCTTTTCCCAGCATCTTGTCCTCCGGTTCTTACCAGTGGGGTGTGGAGGCAGCTGATAATTACCCTGTTTCCCCGAAAATAAGTCCTACCGTGATTGTCGGTGATGGCTGCAATATAAGCCCTACCCCCCAAATAAGCCCTAGTTAAAGTCCTTGTAGGTCTTACTTTCAGGGTAGGGCTTATTTTTGGGGAAACAGGGTAGGGCTTATTTGGGGGGGTAGGGCTTATATTGCAGCCATCACCGACAATCACACTAGGTCTTATTTTCGGGGAAACAGGGTATTAGGTTCTCTAAAGCCTCGTACTCACGATCAGATTTTCTGACGGGAAATGTGTGATGAAAATCCGACCGTGTGTACGCTCCATCGGACAATTGTTATCGGATTTTCCACGGAAAAATGTTGGATGGCAGGTTTTAAAATTTTCCGTGGACAAATGTTGTGTTGTCGGATTTTCCGAGCGTGTGTACACAAGTCTGTTGGACAAAAGTACAAACACGCATGCTCGTAAGCGAGGACGAGCCGGAAGCGGTCGGTCTTGTAAACTAGCGTTCGTAATGGAGAATTAACATTCGTGACGCGGCAAATTATGAAATCTCGAAATGCAGCGCACATTTCTCTTCTTCTTTAATGGGATAATAATGAAGCTGCTTTGCTGGAGATACTGATGGAGTTATTGCAAACGTATTTTCAAAGGCTTTTTTTTCTACTGAGATCAAGAATAATATTATTATGCTTTTTTTTTTTTTTTTTTTTATTCAGGCAAGTTAACACAACACCATTATCCTGTAGTTTTTAAGATCAAAGATACAACTATGTTGGTGTCTCTTGTCAATTTTACATTGTATTTTTTTAAATGTAACTGCCTACTCCCAAACTGTCATTTGAAGTAAAACACATAGCCAAGTATTATTCTACACAATATTTTTTATTGTGAATTAAAAAAAGAAAACAAATAAAATTAGACATGCTATCTGCCAATAGAACTTAACAAGAAAGTGCATTCTATGCATCCAAAAATATAGAAAATATACCAAATCAAATCATTATTATTCAACCAAAAAATAATGTCAAAGCAATAACTCCAAGGCCAATAATAAATAACATGTTATCCCCTCTGATTCCGCAACATTATTATTATTATACAGGATTTATATAGCGCCAACAGTTTACGCAGCGCTTTACAATATAAAAGGGAGACAATACAGTTATAATACAATAAAAAACAAGAGGATTAAGAGGGCCCTGCTCAGAAGAGCTTACAATCTAATAGGGTGGGGAAGGTGGTACAAAAGGTTGTAACTGTGGGGAATGAGCTGTTGGACGTAGTAGGAGATTAGTTGGAGATGTGATAGGCTTTCCTGAAGAGATGAGTTTTCAGGGATCGCCTGAAGGTAGCAAGAGTAGGGGATAGCCGGATAGATGGAGGTAGCGAGTTCCAGAGGATGGGAGAGGCTCTGGAGAAATCCTGGAGACGAGCATGGGAGGAGGAGACGAGAGGGCTTGAGAGTAGAGGTCTTGAGAAGAGCGGAGAGGACGATTTGGGTGATATTTGGAGACAAAATTGATGATGTAGCTCGGGGCAGAGTTGTGAATGGCTTTGTATGTTGTGGATAGTATCTTGAATTTAATTCACTGGGCGATTGGCAGCCAGTGTAGGGATTGGAGGAGAGGGTTGTCAGACACTGAGCGGTTGATAAGATGGATAAGCCTGGCAACATGACTGGTTGACGTACGGCCCTTCAGAGACGAACTGAAAAGGGTGAAATGAAAAACGCAAAACGAAAAGCGCGAATCAACACTCACCAAACTTCTACTAACACAAAATTAGCAGAAGGAGCCCAAAGGGTGGCGCTAAAGAGCTGAAAAACCATGTAGTACGTCACTATGTTCGTAATTGTTGGCCAACAATTCTTTGCCATGTGTATGCAAGACAAGTTTGGGCCAACGCCCTTCGGACAAAAGTCCACGGTTTTGTTGGCCAACAATCCGATTGTGTGTACGAGGCTTAATACTAATCCTACTCATGGGGCTGCTGTTAGAAATCGCATACAGCCTACCTGACAGGGCTTTCCCCTTCCTGGCCGAAAGTGCCTGAGGACATAGATTTATCAGTCTCTTGCTCTGCAGCCTCAGCAGCACAGATTAATACATAGGAAATGATCTGAGGCTTCCTACTCATTCACAAACTGAAGCATAGTAAACACACGATGAATGGACACAGAAGTGATGGGTACTGGAGTCAAGTCAATCTTTATTGTCATTCGACTACACATGAGGACATATGATAGAATGAAATGTCCTATCTCACAGGACCACGGTGCTACATACTAATTAAACATAATCATCAATATACAAAAATAGAACACAGAGAAGAAAAAAAAAATTATAAACCTAAACACATCTGGAAACTATGTAACTGTACATATTCTGTAGAGTCTTTGTAGCAGCAAGTGTTTGTAAAAGTGCATATTCAAGAGTAAAAAGGAGGGGAAGCGAGATGTTCCTGGTCAAAACGCAGTGGAAAAAGGGCCCGATTAGGACTGGTAGTGGTGAGTAAGAAGCGTGCTCCTTATTGGTGGAAAGTGAGAAGAACGCACTTTACAATGGTGGTCAGTGAGAAGAATGCTCCTTACATTGGTGGTCAGTGAGAAGAACGCATCTTACGATGGTGGTCAGTGAGAAGAATGCTCCTTACATTGGTGGTCAGTGAGAAGAATGCTCCTTACATTGGTGGTCAATAGGAAGAATGCTCCTTACATTGGTGGTCAGTGAGAAGAATGCATCTTATATTGGTGGTCAGTGAGAAGAATGCTCCTTACATTGGTGGTTGGTAGGAAGAACGCACCTTACATTGGTGGTCAATTAGAAGAACGCCCCTTACAATGTTGGTCAGTGAGAAGAATGCTCCTTACATTGGTAGTCAGTAGGAAGAATGCTCTTTACATTGGTCCTCGGTAGAAAGAATGTTCCTTACAATGGTACAATGGTGGTCATTGGGAAGAATGCTCCTTACATTAGTGGTCAGTGAGAAGAATGCTCCTTACATTGGTGGTCAGTGAGAAGAATGCTCCTTACATTGGAGGTCAGTGAGAAGAATGCTCCTTACATTGGTGGTCAGTGAGAAGAATGCTCCTTACATTGGTGGTCAGTGAGAAGAATGCTCCTTACATTGGTGGTCAGTGAGAAGAATGCTCCTTACATTGGAGGTCAGTGAGAAGAATGCTCCTTACATTGGTGGTCAGTGAGAAGAATGCTTCTTACATTGGTGGTCAGTGAGAAGAATGCTCCTTACATTGGTGGTCAGTGAGAAGAATGCTCCTTACATTGGAGGTCAGTGAGAAGAATGCTCCTTACATTGGAGGTCAGTAAGAAGAATGCTCCTTACATTGGAGGTCAGTGAGAAGAATGCTCCTTACATTGGTGGTCAGTGAGAAGAATGCTCCTTACATTGGTGGTCAGTGAGAAGAATGCTCCTTACATTGGTGGTCAGTGAGAAGAATGCTCCTTACATTGGAGGTCAGTGAGAAGAATGCTCCTTACATTGGTGGTCAGTGAGAAGAATGCTTCTTACATTGGTGGTCAGTGAGAAGAATGCTCCTTACATTGGTGGTCAGTGAGAAGAATGCTCCTTACATTGGAGGTCAGTGAGAAGAATGCTCCTTACATTGGAGGTCAGTAAGAAGAATGCTCCTTACATTGGAGGTCAGTGAGAAGAATGCTCCTTACATTGGTGGTCAGTGGGAAGAATGCTCCTTACATTGGAGGTCAGTGAGAAGAATGCTCCTTACATTGGAGGTCAGTGAGAAGAATGCTCCTTACATTGGTGGTCAGTGAGAAGAATGCTCCTTACATTGGAGGTCAGTGAGAAGAATGCTCCTTACATTGGAGGTCAGTGAGAAGAATGCTCCTTACATTGGAGGTCAGTAAGAAGAATGCTCCTTACATTGGTGGTCAGTGAGAAGAATGCTCCTTACATTGGTGGTCAGTGGGAAGAATGCTCCTTACATTGGAGGTCAGTAAGAAGAATGCTCCTTACATTGGTGGTCAGTGAGAAGAATGCTCCTTACATTGGAGGTCAGTATAAAGAATGCTCCTTACATTGGTGGTCAGTGAGAAGAATGCTCCTTACATTGGTGGTCAGTGAGAAGAATGCTCCTTACATTGGAGGTCAGTAAGAAGAATGCTCCTTACATTGGTGGTCAGTGAGAAGAATGCTCCTTACATTGGAGGTCAGTAAGAAGAATGCTCCTTACATTGGTGGTCAGTGAGAAGAATGTTCCTTACATTGGTGGTCAGTGAGAAGAATGCTCCTTACATTGGTGGTCAGTGAGAAGAATGCTCCTTACATTGGTGATCAGTGAGAAGAATGCCCCTTACGTTGGTGATCAGTGAGAAGAATGCCCCTTACATTGGTGGTCAGTGAGAAGAATGTTCCTTACATTGGTGGTCAGTGAGAAGAATGCTCCTTACATTGGTGGTCAGTGAGAAGAATGTTCCTTACATTGGTGATCAGTGAGAAGAATGTTCCTTACATTGGTGATCAGTGAGAAGAATGCTCCTTACATTGGAGGTCAGTGAGAAGAATGCTCCTTACATTGGAGGTCAGTGAGAAGAATGCTCCTTACATTGGAGGTCAGTAAGAAGAATGCTCCTTACATTGGTGGTCAGTGAGAAGAATGCTCCTTACATTGGTGGTCAGTGAGAAGAATGCTCCTTACATTGGTGGTCAGTGAGAAGAATGCTCCTTACATTGGTGGTCAGTGAGAAGAATGCTCCTTACATTGGTGATCAGTGAGAAGAATGCCCCTTACATTGGTGATCAGTGAGAAGAATGTTCCTTACATTGGTGATCAGTGAGAAGAATGCTCCTTACATTGGTGATCAGTGAGAAGAATGCTCCTTACATTGGTGATCAGTGAGAAGAATGCCCCTTACATTGGTGGTCAGTGAGAAGAATGCTCCTTACATTGGTGGTCAGTGAGAAGAATGTTCCTTACATTGGTGGTCAGTGAGAAGAATGCTCCTTACATTGGTGATCAGTGAGAAGAATGTTCCTTACATTGGTGATCAGTGAGAAGAATGCCCCTTACATTGGTGGTCAGTGAGAAGAATGTTCCTTACATTGGTGGTCAGTGAGAAGAATGCTCCTTACATTGGTGATCAGTGAGAAGAATGCTCCTTACATTGGCCCTCAGTAGAAAGAATGTTCCTTACAATGGTGGTCAGTGAGAAGAATGTTCCTTACATTGGTGATCAGTGAGAAGAATGTTCCTTACATTGGTGGTCAGTGAGAAGAATGCTCCTTACATTGGTGATCAGTGAGAAGAATGCTCCTTACATTGGTGATCAGTGAGAAGAATGCCCCTTACATTGGTGGTCAGTGAGAAGAATGCTCCTTACATTGGTGGTCAGTGAGAAGAATGTTCCTTACATTGGTGGTCAGTGAGAAGAATGCTCCTTACATTGGTGATCAGTGAGAAGAATGTTCCTTACATTGGTGATCAGTGAGAAGAATGTTCCTTACATTGGTGATCAGTGAGAAGAATGCTCCTTACATTGGTGGTCAGTGAGAAGAATGCTCCTTACATTGGTGGTCAGTGAGAAGAATGCCCCTTACATTGGTGGTCAGTGAGAAGAATGCTCCTTACATTGGTGGTCAGTGAGAAGAATGTTCCTTACATTGGTGGTCAGTGAGAAGAATGCTCCTTACATTGGTGATCAGTGAGAAGAATGTTCCTTACATTGGTGATCAGTGAGAAGAATGCCCCTTACATTGGTGGTCAGTGAGAAGAATGCTCCTTACATTGGTGATCAGTGAGAAGAATGCCCCTTACATTGGTGGTCAGTGAGAAGAATGCTCCTTACATTGGTGGTCAGTGAGAAGAATGTTCCTTACATTGGTGGTCAGTGAGAAGAATGCTCCTTACATTGGTGATCAGTGAGAAGAATGTTCCTTACATTGGTGATCAGTGAGAAGAATGCTCCTTACATTGGTGATCAGTGAGAAGAATGCTCCTTACATTGGTGATCAGTGAGAAGAATGCCCCTTACATTGGTGGTCAGTGAGAAGAATGCTCCTTACATTGGTGGTCAGTGAGAAGAATGTTCCTTACATTGGTGGTCAGTGAGAAGAATGCTCCTTACATTGGTGATCAGTAAGAAGAATGTTCCTTACATTGGTGATCAGTGAGAAGAATGCCCCTTACATTGGTGGTCAGTGAGAAGAATGTTCCTTACATTGGTGGTCAGTGAGAAGAATGCTCCTTACATTGGTGATCAGTGAGAAGAATGCTCCTTACATTGGCCCTCAGTAGAAAGAATGTTCCTTACAATGGTGGTCAGTGAGAAGAATGTTCCTTACATTGGTGATCAGTGAGAAGAATGTTCCTTACATTGGTGGTCAGTGAGAAGAATGCTCCTTACATTGGCCCTCAGTAGAAAGAATGTTCCTTACAATGGTGGTCAGTGAGAAGAATGTTCCTTACATTGGTGATCAGTGAGAAGAATGCCCCTTACATTGGTGGTCAGTGAGAAGAATGTTCCTTACATTGGTGGTCAGTGAGAAGAATGCTCCTTACATTGGTGGTCAGTGAGAAGAATGTTCCTTACATTGGTGATCAGTGAGAAGAATGTTCCTTACATTGGTGATCAGTGAGAAGAATGCTCCTTACATTGGAGGTCAGTGAGAAGAATGCTCCTTACATTGGAGGTCAGTGAGAAGAATGCTCCTTACATTGGAGGTCAGTAAGAAGAATGCTCCTTACATTGGTGGTCAGTGAGAAGAATGCTCCTTACATTGGTGGTCAGTGAGAAGAATGCTCCTTACATTGGTGGTCAGTGAGAAGAATGCTCCTTACATTGGTGGTCAGTGAGAAGAATGCTCCTTACATTGGTGATCAGTGAGAAGAATGCTCCTTACATTGGTGATCAGTGAGAAGAATGCTCCTTACATTGGTGATCAGTGAGAAGAATGCCCCTTACATTGGTGGTCAGTGAGAAGAATGCTCCTTACATTGGTGGTCAGTGAGAAGAATGTTCCTTACATTGGTGGTCAGTGAGAAGAATGCTCCTTACATTGGTGATCAGTGAGAAGAATGTTCCTTACATTGGTGATCAGTGAGAAGAATGCCCCTTACATTGGTGGTCAGTGAGAAGAATGTTCCTTACATTGGTGGTCAGTGAGAAGAATGCTCCTTACATTGGTGATCAGTGAGAAGAATGCTCCTTACATTGGCCCTCAGTAGAAAGAATGTTCCTTACAATGGTGGTCAGTGAGAAGAATGTTCCTTACATTGGTGATCAGTGAGAAGAATGTTCCTTACATTGGTGGTCAGTGAGAAGAATGCTCCTTACATTGGCCCTCAGTAGAAAGAATGTTCCTTACAATGGTGGTCAGTGAGAAGAATGTTCCTTACATTGGTGATCAGTGAGAAGAATGTTCCTTACATTGGTGATCAGTGAGAAGAATGCCCCTTACATTGGTGGTCAGTGAGAAGAATGTTCCTTACATTGGTGGTCAGTGAGAAGAATGCTCCTTACATTGGTGATCAGTGAGAAGAATGCCCCTTACATTGGTGGTCAGTGAGAAGAATGCCCCTTACATTGGTGGTCAGTGAGAAGAATGCTCCTTACATTGGTGATCAGTGAGAAGAATGCCCCTTACATTGGTGGTCAGTGAGAAGAATGTTCCTTACATTGGTGGTCAGTGAGAATAATGCTCCTTACATTGGTGGTCAGTGAGAAGAATGCTCCTTACATTGGTGATCAGTGAGAAGAATGCCCCTTACATTGGTGGTCAGTGAGAAGAATGTTCCTTACATTGGTGGTCAGTGAGAAGAATGCTCCTTACATTGGCCCTCAGTAGAAAGAATGTTCCTTACAATGGTGGTCAGTGGGAAGAATGCTCCTTACATTGGTGGTCAGTGAGAAGAATGCTCCTTACATTGGTGAACAGTGAGAAGAATGCCCCTTACATTGGTGGTCAGTGAGAAGAATGCCCCTTACATTGGTGGTCAGTGAGAAGAATGCCCCTTACATTGGTGGTCAGTGAGAAGAATGCCCCTTACATTGGTGATCAGTGAGAAGAATGCCCCTTACATTGGTGGTCAGTGAGAAGAATGCCCCTTACATTGGTGGTCAGTGAGAAGAATGCCCCTTACATTGGTGGTCAGTGAGAAGAATGCCCCTTACATTGGTGATCAGTGAGAAGAATGCCCCTTACATTGGTGGTCAGTGAGAAGAATGCCCCTTACATTGGTGGTCAGTGAGAAGAATGCCCCTTACATTAGTGGTCAGTGAGAAGAATGCCCCTTACATTGGTGGTCAGTGAGAAGAATGCTCCTTACATTGGCCCTCAGTAGAAAGAACGTTCCTTACAATGGTGGTCAGTGGGAAGAATGCTCCTTACAATGGTGGTCAGTGGGAAGAATGCTCCTTAATGGTGGTCAGTAGGAGGATTGCTCCTTACATTGGTGGTCATTAGGAAGAATGTTCCTTACAATGGTGGTCATTGAGAAGAAGACCAGAAGATATAACTAAAAAAGATCATTGATGTCAACCCCTAGCAACCTCTGGAGGGACCCTGGTTAATATAGACTGGTGTAGAATGTCAGTGGCTACAGTAGCAGCAGAGCAGACAAGTCACAGACTGTGTATGTAAACATCAATCACTGTGTATCTGTATTGTTTTGTGGACAAGTGGAAATAATAGCATTAGCATTTAATTGTCCTAATTGATTGGTGTTTCCTCGCATTGCTTGCATTCCTAATCTATTATCTCTTTAATGTATTACTGGTAGGGTACAGGGGATTGCCAGAGGTGGTGATTATCAGTATAGATGTTTACATGCTTTTTTCAATGAAGATAACACCTCCTTATCAACCTACACCGTTCAAAGAATCAATAAGATAAAACTAGCTTTAATGTTTCTTTAAACACCCCCCCCCCCAAAAAAAAAATATATATATATATATATATATATATATATATATATAATTTTGTAAGCTTACCAGTCCTGTGGCGGTTACATTTTAAATTTTTTTCAGACTTTTTTCCTTTTTCTTATCACCTAGTAATCCTACCATTACCACACTTCCTATCCTAGAGCGGCATCGCTGACTTCCTGCACTGCATCTATGGAGGAGCAGAGTCGTCCCCCTAGGCTCCTCTCCTTACCTCTATTACAAAGAGAGGAGATCTTTTGAACTTCTCAGAAAATAGCTGGAAAAACTCGGTGCACAGAAAGACACCGGCACTCTGGCAAGATCAACAGATATTTTCTGTATTGGCTGAAAATATTGTTGACCTGAAAAAAAAAAAAGAAAACTAAAGCACCCATCTCACCTAAGCACTTGAACTCTTGAGATGATCTCTTATTCTGTGATAGAGCTGTGATTGTTGGGGACATACCTTCCTACGCACAGCTGACTTCCTATCCTGCATTTATAAGGAGGGAGGCAATGTCATCACATCTCAAAATATCCAATAATATGGAGAGTTTCCATTTATCTACACAGTACATATTGTTATATCAGATGTTTCTATTCTTCAATCCTCTCTGGGTTACATGTTATTAATAACTCCTTTATGGAAGGAAACGTATGCTTTGAGTTAAGATTTTTTTTTCAACCTCTTGTATTTCATAACGGGGAAATGGGAAAACAGTCATTATTCTAACCCCAAAAAGTCTTTTGTCACCTTTTGTCCCAGTGGTACTTAAAGTGACATAAAAAAAAAAGGTTTAATTGCTTCATTATGGAGGTCCAGATCCAGGAACATTAAGAAATAATTCTATGAACACCAGAGGGAGTTAGCCAGCTAAATCACGCAACTTTTGGCTCAAATTTATCTCCAAAGACAGTTTTATTTTCCTCCCACCCCCTAAATTCTCAAAAACATACATAACATGGGATGCTACAATAATCCTCAAAGATGTTGGGTAGGTAGGCAGTAAACGCACAGAGTCCCAATTTGCAAAACAACATATTAAAACAGCAAGTTGATAGTACAAACAGGCCCTGCGGGGAAGCTCCTCTGACTGATGCCACTCAGACATGCCAACAACATCTGTCACGAGGATTGGAGGTGGCCTGGCTGGTTTGACCCAAAGAGGAGGTGTCCTGAGAAGGTAGAAGTAGTCTCTGCTCTCTCCCTAACCCACCGCAACTTTTCCCTATCACTGACACTGACCCTGACAAAACAAGGAACCTGTGCCTACCCTAGCCACTCGTTTAAAGTGCGCCAAAACAAGCAGTCAGAGTCTTAAATAGACTCTGCTTGACTCAACATGGTCGCCAGGGTCACATGGGGCAAATGCGAAACCCAGTTTCTCTTAACTTCCTCTCCCATCTGTATTGCCGCTGCAGCCAAGCACCACTGGGTGTGGAGAATACAGACTGCACCTGCCTAGAAGTAGAATAAATGTACCTATTTATTCACAATCCTTACTTTACGTGAACCTGTGTGGATAGATATATGGAGCTGCCTACTAACTTGTTTTTAAAACACGTGAGTTGTAGCTGTCATCCTCATCCTTATATGGCTTTAAAGTGGGCCACTGAGCTTGAAAATGTAGGTAGGTTGGGAGTGTGATGTCACTGGGTGTGAATGTTCCAGGTCTGTGACTCAGGGGGACGGAAGACCACCGGATAATGTGCACCTTTACAATCAAGTTAGCAATAGCATGCTTCATCTTTCAATGTTGGAGTATTCTTCAAGTCCTTTCTATCTTTTGGTGTAAAGCTCAGGTATTCAAATCAGCGTATGTTCTGTTCTCTCCATAGTGGAGCCGGAGTTTAAGTATGTAGCCAACATGCACGGGAATGAGATCCTGGGAAGAGAGCTTCTCCTACAACTGGCTGAGTTTCTGTGTGAAGAGTATCGGAACAGGAATGAGAGGATTGTCCGGCTGATTGAGAACACACGGATACATATCATGCCTTCTATGAACCCAGATGGCTATGAAGTTGCTGCAGACCAGGTACTACTAAGCTCTATCCTTTGATTCCATGGGCACATTTTGTATCCATTTCAAAGAAATATGTTTGTGTTCCACCAGTAGAACTGTTCCTCCAGTGCACATGACAAGGAAATCTTCATCAATGCGTGGTCAAATGTATATGTACCAGGTATATCACATGGTTTATAGTTGTGGCCTAGTGGTTTCTAGTTCCTTCCACAGTGGTTGCCTGGTGGCTCCAGAGAGTTGGGCTTATGGTAACTGGTATTACCCTGGAAAACAATGGAGACCTTCTAGTTGGTGCTATGTAATTGGTCATTGTGGCATCTCAATGTGCCTCTACAGTATTGAGGACACTTCTATGGCTGTATTTGTTTGCAAAGAGTGAGGATTGGTTTGAGTAGCTCCTGTGCTGTCAAGTCTTGGACAGCTAAACATGCATTCTAAGCGGCTTGCATTGTCAGTAAGAAGGAGAACAATGGTGGCACCCCCATTGCAGGTCAGTGGCAGGTCCTTTGTTATAGCCAGTTTGGGTTAAATTGTGGAAGAACATCTGCTATCAGGTAGTAAGGTCAAGTAATTCCACAGCATCGGCGGACACAAATGTTGACGACAATAAATGTGCATAGTGGTTGACATTAAGTTGTAATGTTGTCCATTAGGGTGGCGACTGACTATGTGGGGAACAAGAACCAGACATCATATTGTTCAGATTGTAGCACCAGAGAGAAGTTGTAATTTCTTGGACACTAATTAAAGCCGAAAATCAAGTTGTTCTCTCGGTGGAGCTGAGGCCTCTTGTGTGCTCTTCTGTGTCGTGTGCCAGAAACCACCCTAAGGATACATAAGGAACGTATTATTCCTTCGTATGTACAAATTCCACTTAGCCACAGAACACAATATTGACATGGTAACTGGAATGGCTTTCCTTTGTTTTCCATAGATGGAATCTGAATTCATATATTTTCATTGTAATTAGGTTTATTGCATCCTACACTTACCCAAGTGGTAAAGCTGAAGAATTTGTGAATTTCTCTCTAGAAAAGGAACTAGGGGATGCTCCCTATATAAATAGAATGACATTGTTTCCTTATATAGCAATCTTATGGCTAAGCCATGTGTTCTAATCATAGACACTTCCTAATGGCATCCTGTTTTCTATTATCTGCATATGTTACCATGCTTTGAAAAATGAATGCAAATATATCTGTGTAGAATTAGTGTAAAGCTAATACACATGGGGGTTATTTACGAAAGGTAAATCCACTTTGCACTGCAGGTGCACTTGGAGGTGAAGTCGCTCTAAATCTAAGGGGTAGATCTGAAATGAGTGGAAGCTCTGCTGATTTTATCATCCAATCACGTGCAAGCTAAAATGCTGTTTTTTATTTTCCTTGCATGTTCCCTCTCGGATCTACAGCGACTTTATTTCCAAGTGCACTTTAAGTGCACTTCCAAGTGCACTAGCAGTGCAAAGTGTATTTTCCTTTAGTAAATAACCCCCACAGTGTATACTTTATCTGTGTACTCTAGGGTTTCTTACCTAGGGTCTTACTATGGTGATTAATATCCGCTCAACCCTGGCTTTAATGCCCTGACATGTTCCTGTTGACTACATAATTACATAGTTAAATAGTCAGGTTGAAAAAAGACACAAGTCCATCTAGTTCAACCAAGGTGAAAAAAAAACCCATACAATCTTATATACACAATCTTATACCCACAGTTGATCCAGAGGAAGGCGAAAAACCCCAGCAGAGCATGATCCAATTTGCTCCAGCATGGGGAAAAAATTCCTTCCTGATCCCTCGAGAGGCAATCGGATTTTACCTGGATCAACTTTACCTATAAATGTTAGTATCCAGTTATATTATGTACATTTAGGAAATAATCCAGGCTTTTTTTTTTTTGAAGCAAGCTACTGAGCTAGCCAAAACCACCTCTTGAGGGAGTCTATTGCACATTTTCACAGCTCTTACTGTGAAGAAACCTTTCCATATTTGGAGATAAAATCTCTTTTCCTCCAGACATAAAGAATGCCCCCTTGTCCACTGTGATGACCTTACAGTAAATAACTCAACACCAAGTTCACTATTTGGACCCCTTAGGTATTTCTACATGTTGATCTCATATTCCCCCCTAATCTCCTCTTCTCAAGAGAGAATAAATTCAGTTCCTCTAATCTTTCCTCATAGCCAAGTTCTTCCATGCCTCTTATCAGTTTGGTTGCCCTTCTCTGGACTTTCTCTAGTTCCCCAATATCCTTTTAGAGAACTGGTGCAAAAAAAAAAGAAATGCATATTCCAGATGAGGTCTTACTAATGATTTGTACAGGGGAAAAATGATCTCTCTCTCTCTGGAGATATCTCTTAATACTCTCTGGACCTCTCCTAATACAAGAAGGGACTTTGCTTGCTTTGGAAACTGCAGCTTGGCATTGCATGCTATTATTAAGCTTATGATCTACCAGAACACCCAGATCCTTCTCCACCATTGATTCCCCCAGTTGTACTCCCCCTAGTATGTATGATCCATGCATATTCTTAGCCCCCATGTGCATAACTTTACATTCATCAACATTAAACCTCATTTGCCCCATAGTTGCCCAATTAAACAGTGCATTGAGGTCGGCTTGGAAATTGGAGACATCCTGTAAGGACGTTATTCCACTGCATTGTTTGGTGTCATCTGCTAAGACTGAAATGGTACTTTTAATCCCAGACCCTATATCATTTATAAAGATATTACAAAGTAAGGGTCCCAACACTAAACCTTGGGGTACACCACTGATAACCTTAGATCATTCAGAGTAAGAATCATTAACCAAGACTTCTGCCGGGCAGATTGATATCAAAGAGAGGCGGTGAAAACAGTGGTGGAATAAGGCTTCATCGATGAACTGGATGGGATGGGAGAGATCATACATATATTTTAAGCCAGGGAAGCTTCTTTTCAGAAATGGCCAAGGGATGAAAAGCTTTTATGGGTGCATTTTTTTCTTTAATTACCATATTTTAGCTAAATATTCAATGCAAATACAATGCTGAATATGTAGACAATAATGATTAAAAGTGAAATGCTTAATAAAAGTAAAAATCCTGATGTGACTTCAAGCTGAAATGTCATAGTATGATGTGCTTTTATTCATGTGACATGTGCACTCCATGTTGCTATGTTTTCAATAAAACTTTATTGTCTTAAAAAAAAATTGCAGTAAAAATCACCTCTTACATTAGTCTTAGGTTTGGTGATCAATAAAATACAAGGGAAAACAACGTGCAAATTCACTAAACACATTTGCAAAGTAAATTTTGCACTGAACACTGATGCAGAGTAAAATTTGCACTGATCACCAATGTAAAGTGAGATTTGCACTGAACATTGATGAAGAGTAAAGCTGGGTATACACTTTGAAGTTTTTTTTTTTTCAGCCAGCAGGTTGCACAAAAAAAAAACTGACAGAGCCCTGCATCACCACACGCGATATGGATGCAAGGTTCTCTTCTGCTGCGCTATTGTGTTCTGACAGAATAAACTGATCAACACTCTAGTCATCAGCTGCAATGGCTGATCGAATGCTGGTTTTCCAGCAGGACTGTTTTACAGAAGCCAGTTTAATGCGTGCCCCCTCTCTGTTCCTGTTGAACAGAGAGGGGCCACGCAGGGCTCGAAATTCATTCAGTTCCTGCTGAACCGGCCAAATTCCAATACTCATATAACCAGCTTAAAGGGTAACTCCACTTTCATGGGGAAAAAATAAAAATAAAAAAAAATATAGTGCGACACAAGTCATATTGTAATTGAATGTTATTAAAAATTACCTTTTATTTTGCAGCGCTGTAATTTTCTGTAAAATGCAATATGATTTCCTGGAGGTGTCCTGTACACAGATGGTGTACAGAACGCCCGCGCGGAAATTTCATTTCCTGCTTGTGTGATTGGTTTACCGATTTTCCCAGAAGTCTGCACTAAGATACAAGTCAGATTTTGAGTATCCCCTGCAACAAAAATGTAATTTTGGTGAGATACTAGCAAAGGGAAAACACATCACACACATAGGTTGGACTTGATGGACTTGTGTCTTTTTTCAACCTCACCTACTATGTAACTATGTAACTATACGTCTAAAGGGATTCAGACTCTGCAACTTTCCTCATTAGAGCCTTGCAGGTGCAGGAGCTGACTGATCATTATAAAATCACTCCCATACAGACTCTCTTTGCACATGGACGCAGAAAAGCAAACAGCTATTTCTTCATAATAACACAAGGTAGGAATCCGCAACAAAGTTTGTTAAAATCCCTGCAATGTGCATTGCTCACCCGAAGGGGAATTTTTTTTTTTTGTTTTACAAAAGTGGAGTTACTCTTTTAGGTTTGCACTCAGCACCAAAGCAGGGTGAGGTTTCCAATGAGCACTGATGTAGAGTGATGTTTGCACTGAGCTTCGATGTCGAGTGAGGTTTTCCAATGAGCACCGATGTAGAGTGAGGTTTCCACTGAGCACTGATGTAGAGTGAGGTTTCCACGGAGCATCGGTGTAGAGTAGAGTGAGGTTTGCAATGAACACTGATGTAGAGTGAGGGTTGTACTGACCACCAATGTAGAGTGAGATTTGCACTGAGCACTGATGTAGAGTGAAGTTTGCACTGAGCACTGATGTAGAGTGAGGTTTGCACTGAGCACTGATGTAGAGTGAGGTTTGCACTGAGCACTGATGTAGAGTGAGGTTTGCACTGAGCACTGATGTAGAGTGAGGTTTGCACTGAGCACTGATGTAGAGTGAGGTTTGCACTGAGCACCGATGTAGAATGAGGTTTGCACTGAGCACTGATGTAGAGTGAAGTTTGCACTGAGCACTGATGTAGATTAAGGTTTGCACTGAGCACCAATGTAGAGTGAGGTTTGCACTAAGCATCGATGTAGAGTGAGATTTGTACTGAGCACTAATGTAGAGTGAGGCTTGCACTGAGCACTGATGTAGAGTCAGATTTGCACTGAGAACCAATGTGAAGTGAGGTTTGCACTGAGCACTGATGTAGAGTGAGGTTTACACTTGGCACTGATGTAGAGTGAGGTTTACACTGAGTACTGATGTAGAGTGAGGTTTACACTGAGCACTGATGTAGAGTGAGGTTTACACTGAGCACTGATGTAGAGTGAGGTTTACACTGAGCACTGATGTAGAGTGAGGTTTACACTGAGCACTGATGTAGAGTGAGGTTTACACTGAGCACTGATGTAGAGTGAGGTTTACACTGAGCACTGATGTAGAGTGAGGTTTACACTGAGCACTGATGTAGAGTGAGGTTTACACTGAGCACTGATGTAGAGTGAAGTTTACACTGAGCAGTGATGTAGAGTGAGGTTTACACTGAGTACTGATGTAGAGTGAGGTTTACACTGAGCACTGATGTAGAGTGAGGTTTACACTGAGCACTGATGTAGAGTGAGGTTTACACTGAGCACTGATGTAGAATGAGGTTTGCACTGAGCACTGATGAAGAGTGATGTTTGCACTGAGCACTGATGTAGAATGAGGTTTGCACTGAGCACTGATGTAGAGTGAGGTTTACACTGAGCACTGATGTAGAGTGAGGTTTGCACTGAGCACTGATGTAGAGTGCGGTTTACACTGAGCACTGATGTAGAGTGCGGTTTGCACTGAGCACTGATGTAGAGTGCGGTTTACACTGAGCACTGATGTAGAATGAGGTTTGCACTGAGCACAAATGCAAAGGGGTAAGATTTAACCTTTACCCTCTTATTTATTCTTATATCTCTACATATTTGTTGTTACACCTACAACTCACTGATCATCACACCAATGTTTCGTGAGCTGCACATTTTTAGGGATTCCTTAAGATCAGAATTTTTTTCCCAGGGTTATAAGGTTGAGAATATACCATGCCACGGTCTGCCTGGTAGGAACTGAACCTTGGACTTCGACTTCGGCATTACAAGTCATTGCATCACCTGTTGGAAGATGATTGTGTGTTATACTGGGTAGTTTGATGATTACAAGTGCTCTTTACTTTATGTGTCCAGAGTAATCTGTTACTAATATCAAGTCTTGAAATTTTTTTATTCTCAAAAATATTTATTTACTTTTTAATTTGGTGTAGAGTGTATGGGTTAAACACACCTTCTAATTGGGTTTTATTTTTCAGTGATGACAGATCCTGTTTTACCTACTTACCTGAAATCTTAGGGAAAATTTTGAAATCTGCTGCTACAGACAACCCAAAACTTTTCTTGGCTTCTTTTTGGTCTCGTGTTGCTGCTCATAATGTTTACTGACCTCATATATAGTACTGAAAATACGAATTTACCTCACAGGGGCCATATTTTAATGGATACTTGACTGGAAGAAATAACTTCAACGATGTGGATTTGAACCGGAACTTCCCTGATCTAAACATGGTTATGTACTACAATGAGAGGAATGGAGGACCAACTGATCACCTTCCTCTCCCGGACAACTGGAAGGAGCAGGTTGGTATAGACGTCAATTTACAAAGCTGTTAGTGAAACAGTATGACTTTTCTGTTAATATAAATTTTAATGTCACTTTCCTTTAACGTTACCAATGCAGGGCAAAGCAATAGAGTCAGTTTACTACACATCTTCCCAATAGCATTTACCCACCTTTCCCACCTCCCCTACTACTCCATTCAGCAGCTGGTATTGGTGAATAAAAAGCCCTGTGTAGGCTCCAAACCATCTTGGCAGAACTTGAGGAGGGGGGGGGTGTGTGCTCAGTATTCCACTTTGCTGACAGCTGGCAGGAGGGAGGTAAGGTTAATACACACTGTTGGGGAGTGGGGAGCAGGGGCGTAACTAGAAATAGCAGGGCCCCATAGCAAAATGTTGTATGGGGCCCCCCTGCAAACAGCCCCCCCCCACAGCTGCCCTAGTGTCAATGCAGCGTGACCTGTGCCCAATGCAGCGTGACCTGTGCCCCATGCAGCGTGACCTGTGCCCCATGCAGCGTGACCTGTGCCCCATGCAGCATGACCTGTTCCCCATGCAGTGTGACCTGTGCCCCATGCAGCGTGACCTGTGCCCCATGCAGCGTGACCTGTGCCCCATGCAGCGTGACCTGTGCACCATGCAGCGTGACCTGTGCCCAATGCAGCGTGACCTGTGCCCCATGCAGCGTGACCTGTGCCCAATGCAGCGTGACCTGTGCCCAATGCAGCGTGACCTGTACCCCATGCAGCGTGACCTGTACCCCATGCAGTGTGACCTGTACCCCATACAGCGTGACCTGTGCCCAATGCAGCGTGATCTGTGCCCAATACAGCATTGCCTGTGCCCAATACAGCGTTGCCTGTGCCCCATATAGCCTGGTCTGCCTGTGCCCCATACATCCTCACCTGTGCAGATGAAGAGGCAAGCCAACCGGATCAGCAGAGAGCGGGATTGCCCTCTGTAATAGCTTTCATTTGAATTTCCCGTCTTCCCGGAGCTCATCGTCACATAGCCCCACCTCTTGGCCTGACGCGTTTGATGACGTCACACATCCCACATTGGATTGGCGTTCTGTCTATCAAAGGCGCCGGGCCAAGAGGTGGAGCTATGTGACGTGAGCCCCAGGAACACTGGAAGTTCTAATGAAAGCTATTACATCAGGCAATTCAGCTCTCTGCTGATCCAGGTGGCTTGCCTCTTCCTCTGCACAGGTGAGGCTGTATGGGGCACAGGCAGACCAGGCTGTATTGGGCACAGGTCACGCTGTATGGGGCACAGGTCACACTGCATTGGGCACAGGTCACACTGCATTGGGCACAGGTCACATTGCATTGGGCACAGGTCACAGCTTGCCTCTTCCTCTCTTCTCTCTTCCCCTGGCTGGGAGACTGTGCCGGCGGTGCTCTCATCCTCACTGGGCCCCACTTGGCTGCAGGCCCCATAGCACCCGCATGGGTCGCTATGGTGGTAGTTATGCCCCTGGTGGGGAGGTTAAATGTCTCTCTTACTTGCCTTGCAAAACAGAGGGACACTTTAAGTATGTAAACTATATCTAACTGGTGGGCCTGATCTACCTATATAGCCTTATGCCGTGTATACACGGGCGGATTTTTCAACTGGACTGGTCCGGCGGACTTTCTGGCGGACTTTCGACTGACTTTTTAACAAACAGATTTGCCTACACACGATCACACCAAAGTCTGATGGATTAGTACGTGATGACGTACACTGGACTAAAAGAAATTAATAGCCAAAAGCTGCCCTAGCGTCGGTTTTTGTCTGTCGGACTAGCATACAGACGAGCGGATTTCTGGGTCCGGAGGAGTTACGACGTAAAGATCTGAAGCATGTTCCAAATCTAAAGTCCGTCAGATTTTCGACTGGAAAAGTCCGGTGAAGGTCCGATGAAGCCCACACACGATCGGATTGTCCGCCGGACTCGGTCCGTCAGGCCAGTCCGCTAGGAAAGTCCACTCGTGTGTACGCTGCATTAAACGTCTGCTTTTTACTCACAATGTTGTATTTTAACTCGTTCCCACTCTGTTCAAAATGTCAAAGTCGTTTACTTAGAGTTAAACATTAATAGTTCTCACTAGGCCTCTTGAATTGGAACCTTGTTTTTTCCTTTGTACTTAATAATAATAATAGGTCAACCAAAGCAAAATCAATATATCAATTTAAATAAAGAGTTTATGAAGGAGTTCCAATCTTCATGTTGGAATTTCAGTTTTTATTCTATAACACAAGGCCCTAAGGCCTCTTGCACATGGGGCCATACAATGTTTAGCCCAGTCCAGCTGCAACCTGCCATAAGTTTTGAAAGGCTGCATTCAACATTGCAGGACCCTACACATATCCTTCCCGAGTACACTAAAACACCAGAAGAGGTGAACTGCTCCTAGACGAGCCCCATATGCAAGGGGTCTAAAACTCCAAAGTGTGCTGTACTATATACAGAACCTACGGCTGGGAGATCTCACTACTGGAGTCCTTCAGAGATGTAAGGAGCATGGTTCAGCCTACCAAACTCCATATAAAAATTTCACCCTTGGGTGAACTAAACCTTTAAAATAAATAAGACATCTTTGACATTAAAAACAACTAGATGTTTCCTGTTACGGTGCTGCTGCTATTATTGAACCTTTTTTGATTTAGGAAAAGCCAAGTAATTGAGTTTACATTTAATCAGGAAAGTATCTAAAAGTCTTTCAAGTTGTCCACTTTGCTCCCTTTAAATCAGTGAGTTTCGACGTTCCTGGCCAAATACGTCAGCTTTCGGTGCTGTTTAAGGTGAATCTTTTGGCAGACTGAAGATTTTTCCTTGTTAGAAAGAACTGATAGAAAATACAAGCTGGATAAAATATCTACAGCTGAACATTTAGCAGGGCCCACCTCAGCCTATCTGCCAACAAGTCCAAAAGCCCTAATTAAAATCTACACCTAAATTAAAAACAGCACAATGTTTAAGTGTAATTCTAGGGGAACAGCAAAATATAGATGTGTCCTACCTGGCAGAAAATGTGCAATTCTGTTGCACCAGATTTCTAATTTAGAAACCAAGTCATGACCATTTACTGTCCTCCATTGTAGTAAGAGCAATGCAGCTTGTTCGAGGTCAGTTATTGGATAGTGAAGGGACAGCTTCTCACTTACGGGGTCATCTCTGTGCTCTTTTGTGAATCAGCAAGCTCCATTTTAAAAATTCTCCGCACTACGCAATAGAATTCTCTGCACTGTGCAAACAAGGTTGTAGAAGGAATTCTTCTCTGTCAGAGATAATTGGACCACACTGTAATTCTTATTCTTGGAGGTTTGTTGTCTAATTGTAGAACTGCAGGGTCTCTTGGCATGGTTTTAGGGAAAACTGTAGAGATAAGTCTGGAAACCCTAGTCCAGAGAGCAGAAACAAGTCTATAGGACCAACAGATGTGGGGTTTAATGCTGGCTTCTTCACAAAATCTGTTATAGTTATAGCAAAAAAATCTGTTATAGTTATGGTAACCTAGTTAAATAAACAACCCCTTGCCTCTAATGCCCTGTATACACGATAGGATTTTTCCAATGGAAAATGTGTGATAGGACCTTGTTGTCGGAAACTCCGACCGTGTGTAGGCTCCGTCACACATTTTCCATAGGAATTTCCATCACACAAAATTTGAGATCTGGTTGGCAGATTTTCCAGCAACAAAATCCGTTGTCGAAAATTCCGATCGTGTGTACACAATTCCGACGCACAAAGTTCCGTGCATGCTCGGAATCAAGCAGAAGAGCAGCACTGGCTATTGAATTTCATTTTTCTCGGCTCGTTGTACGTGTTGTACGTCACCGCGTTCTTGGCGTTCGGAATTTCCGACCAACTTTTGTGTGACCGTGTGTATGCAAGACAAGTTTGAGCCAACATCCGTCGGGAAAAAATCCCATGGATTTTGTTGTCGGAAAATCCTATCGTGTGTACAGGGCATTATATTTGTAGAAGACTGGTGGTAGGGTCTCCCTGCCATAGTTATTGGTTCTGTCTCTGCCCAAGTTGGGGTGGTGCATGTTTGCACCCCACGTTTCGCTTTTTCTGTTTATTTTTTTTTTTTTTGATCCTAATATTTAAAAATTTTAAATCAAACAGAAAAGGGGGCCTCTTTTTAATGACATTAGGATAAATGTAGATTTCAAAACTCAAGGTCATAGGGTTTCCAGGGGGATATAAAACCATTCTTTATTTTAGGTTATATTGAAAGTATTTTTTTTTTTGTCCTTGGGACTATTGCCACCAGGAATGAAAGTGAGGGAAAAGCCACATTTTTAGAGTTGTCACTAGAATAGGAATAAAGGATATACTGTGGTGGATTTACTAAAGGCAACGAGCTGTGCACTGTGCAGTTGCTCCAGAGCTTAGTAAATGGGATAAAGCTTCACTTTACAAAGAATATCCAATCACATTCAAGGAAAAAACAGCATTATTGCCTGCACATGATTGGATGATGGAAGTCAACAGAGCTTCACCACATTTACTAAGCTCTGGGGCAAGTGCACAGTCTATTTGCCTTTAGTAAATCTCCCCCACAGTATCTTCTAATGGCAACAACTGTCTAGAAGGACATTTCCTTCATTTTGGAGAGATCTCCTCTCACTTACTGTGATGTCTACAGGACAGGAAGTAAGATGAAATCTCCCATAGGGGACACAGATGGCAAGAAAACCTGACAGGGATTTTAACCCTTGCCTTCTCAATCCCAAATGAAAAAATGTTTTAGCTTGAAATATACAAGCGGTCCTCGGGTTACAAACATCTGACTTACAAACGACTCCTACTTACGAACGGAAGGAGACAACAGGAAGTGAGAGGAAATCTACCCCTAGGAAGGGAAATTCACTCCTGTAAGAGTTATCATGGGAAAAAGTTGTCTCCACTGATGTTTTATCACCAATCCTTGTTTCCACAACCACCCAACATTTTCAAAATTCAATTGTCATAGGGACAGAAATCGTGGTGAAATCTTCTGAACAGGGAAACAGACAGCAAACCAAATGTTACAGGGGTTTTAACCCTTCCCTATGCTACCCAAAAAAACCTAAAAATCATTGTTTTGGCTGGAGCTACACTTAGAAAATGTAAATGTTCCGAGTTACAAACAAATTCTTGTTTGTAAACCGGGGACTGCCTGTACCTTATTGATTCTTTAGCATCTACCAGGAAGTAACGAGTGAATTAGGACTGATCTGTTACTTTTTTGTTATATGATTTAAAGTTTTATGTATTACATTAATAATTAGCTTTCATTGATATTATTCATGTTGCAGATAATTATATCTGATCTTTCACAGGTGGAGCCTGAAACACAAGCCATAATTAACTGGATTGAAAACCACAACTTTGTTCTTTCTGCAAACCTCCACGGTGGAGCTGTTGTAGCTAATTATCCATTTGATAAAAGTAAAGATCTTCGGGTCAGGGGTTACCGCCGCACCACAAGCTATTCTGCTACACCAGATGATAAACTGTTTAAAGCAGTAAGTTATATCAAATTATCCTACACTAAGACCAGGTTCACACATATGCAATTTGGATGCAGGGAAGCCCGCATCCAATTTGCATGACATGCCAGTGTGACCGGTTCTCAATAGAGCCGGTTCACACATGTCAGGGGCAGCAGCAGTCCCTTGAAAGAGGGTCCTGTGCGTGTTTGGGCCTGATTTAGGTGCGAATTCAGGCAAAACTTTGGACCTGATTCTGACCTGAACTGGTGAACAGACACGCACCGGACCCCAGGTAGGAACCCACGGCTGCACAGAGGTAGAAGTACAAAGGTGCTAAATATTGTGAATATAGTGGGCGGGTATTAAATTGAGGCCACACTGATGAATTGTTGCCATTGCAACTGTGGAAATGAAAGGCCGAGCATTGCCCTGGCGGAATAGCACACCTTTTGTCAGAATCCCAGGCCTTTTGGAGTTTATTTCCTTAAAAAAGTTGGGTTAGCATAAAACTGTACATTTACGGAGGCCATCACTTTTTTCAGCTGACTGTACAGACATGGGATTCTTTGGAGGTGGTGAACTGTGATGCTTCCACAAATGTTTTACTTTTGTATGTACTTTAAAATACATAGGGGTTGATTTACTAAAACTGAAGTGAAAAATCTGATGCAGCTCTGCATAGAAACCAATCAGCTTCCAGGTTCTTTTGTCAAAGTTTAATTGAACAAGATGAAGTTAGAAGCTGTTTGGCTCCAGATTTTGCACACTCCACTTTTAGTAAATAAACTACGTAGCATCCCTGGTTGTAATCATTTTTCCTTGATTTAATTGATTCAGGGAGTTATTATGAAAGGGGAGATGTTCATGGACGCATGCCTTGTAATGGTGGACCTTCTAACACCCAAGTATAAGAGTTATCCGTCCTAAACACAGCACCTGGTCAACTTCGAGATACTTTGTAGAGCTATGACTTTTTTTACTGTTATGCAGGGGTGGACTTTCTCTGACACACTTTTTAGAGTAGTTCATCTTTAATGGATAAATGTTGTGTATTGGTAGACCTTCTTGGAGGTATGTTTTTGGCTGGCATCCAACAATTGTCATATAGTGGTTGACCTCCTTTGTCCCATACTGTACATGTTACACAATGGTGTACCTTTCTTAACACATGCTGTGTAAACGTTGTCTTTCTCAAACACATGTTTTGTAGAGGTTATCCTTCCTAGACTTTTGTTGCAGCATGGCGAACCCATGTAGTGTGGTGGTTGACTACCCTGAACACAACTTAAGTAATATGTGCTATTTGGATAGCCACTGACGTTCATAACATTATTTTCAGAGATTAGTGTTAATAGTTGGCTCTTTTCGACAATATGCATTGTTGGTACTTTTTAAGTTTCAACTCTTCAGCCTTCATCTGATTTCCAATCTTGTTACGCTTCGCACTTTTGTTAGTTACTGATATTTTCATACTCTACATTTGTTGACATTGTACATCAATATTATCTGGCTGATATCTGAATTTTTTTGTCTTTGCAGTTAGCAATGTCTTATTCCTTTGCTCATGGATGGATGCATAGAGAGTTTAATTGTGGGGATTACTTTCCTTATGGCATTACTAATGGAGCTTCTTGGTATTCCCTATCGAAAGGTATGCATCAGTTATACCAATAAGATGTTTTTATGCAAACTTGAAAATCTCTGATTATATTGTGGTAATTTCCTCAGTTGTAGGACTCTGTTTTGGCCTTGGGCATTTTGCTGGGGGCTCCAATCCTCTGTTCTTATTTGGAAAACCATGAGTCATAACTACAGCATATTTTTAAAAACAGGACCTATTACATAGTCAGTCAGGTTGAAAAAAGACACAAGTCCATCTAGTTCAACCATAGAAAAAAAATATCATACAATCCCATATACTCAGTCCTATACCCACAGTTGATCCAGAGGAAGGTGAAAAAACCCCCCAGAAAAGCACGATCCAATTTTCTACAGCAGGGGAAAAAATTCCTTCATGATCCCAGAGAGGCAATCAGATTTTCCCTGGATCAACTTTACCTATAAATGTCAGTACCCAGTTATATTATGTACATTTCGAAAATAACCCAGGCCTTTCTTAAAGCAATCTACTGAGCTGGCCAGAACCACCTCTGGAGGGAGTCCATTCCACATTTTCCACAGTGCAGCTGAGGGAATGAGGAATATATGTTCTCAGTATCTGTTTGACTCAAGTGAAACATCTGCCCCAACACTATTATGAAAAAATAAAAAATAAAATAAAATTTGAAGATGTAAAAAAAAAAAAGTGGCTTATATCTGTTTAACTCAAGTGAAACATCAGAGCCTGATTGTTTTTTTAGATATATCACAGAAAAATAAAAAGGTTAAAGGAACACATTAAGCAAGACAAGCACAAGACAAAAAAGACATTTGGTCATACCATAGAAGCATTTGAAATATGTATACTGCTTAAAAAGGAACTTCAGTCAATTCTGCAAAAAATAAGTCAGCAGCTACCAAAACTGTAGCATTTGAATTTTACCAAACAGACACTCACCTGTCCGAGGATCCAGCGCCATCCTCACCTGAGCCAGTCCTTCGGGTCATCAACGCCAGCATGTTAACTGTGGGCGGACGGCTGTGACTCCCTGCGGCTTCACAGCCAGAAACCCAATGTACATGAGCGAGCTGTGCTGCACTTTCTGAATGGTCCCGGTGATCACCTCTAATGATGAAGAATGTGCTCCGCTCTAGTAGTGTAGAATGTGCTCCCCTCCAGTAGTGTAGAATGTGCTCCCCTCCAGTAGTGTAGAATGTGCTCCCCTGTAGTAGCGTAGAATGTGCTCCCTTCTAAAGCCCCTTACACACGGTCGGACTTTGTTCGGACATTCCGACAACAAAATCCTAGGATTTTTTCCGACAGATGTTGGCTCAAACTTGTCTTGCATACACACGGTCACACAAAGTTGTCGGAAAATCCGATCGTTCTAAACACGGTGACGTAAAACACGTACGTCGGGACTATAAACGAGGCAGTGGCCAATAGCTTTCATCTCTTTATTTATTCTGAGCATGCGTGGCACTTTGTCCGTCGGATTTGTGTACACACGATCGGAATTTCCGACAACGGATTTTGTTGTCGGAAAATTTTATATCCTGCTCTCAAACTTTGTGTGTTGGAAAATCAGATGGAAAATGTCCGATGGAGCCCACACACGGTCGGAATTTCCGACAACACGCTCCGATCGGACATTTTCCATCGGAAAATTCGACCGTGTGTACGGGGCATAACAGTGTAGAGCAGGGGTCTCAAACTGGTGGCCCTCCAGCTGTTGCAAAACTACAAGTCCCGTCATGCCTCTGCCTGAGGGAGTCATGCTTGTAACTGTCAGCCTTGCAATGCCTCATGGGACTTGTAGTTTTGCAACAGCTGGAGGGCCGCCAGTTTGAGACCCCTGGTGTAGAGGGTACTCTCCTCCAGTAGTGTAGAACGTTCTCACCTCTAGTACTGTAGAATGTGCTCACCTCTAACAGTGTAGAAGGTGCTCCCTTCTAACAGTGAAGAAGGTGCTCTCCCCCAGTAGTGTTGAACATTATCTCCTCTAGTAGTGTAGAATGTGCTCACCTCTAACAGTGTAGAATTTGCTCCCCTCTAGTAGTGTAGAATGTGCTCACCTCTAACAGTGTAGAGGGTGCTCTCCTCCAGTAGTGTAGAACGTTCTCTTCTCTAGAAGTGTAGAATGTGCTCCCCTCTAGTAGTGTAAAATGTGATCACCTCTAATAGTGTAGAAGGTGCTCCCCACATATATCATAATACAGACCACTGTCATCTTCAGTAGAATGTGCTAACTTTAGCCCTTTATGAAATCTGTTCTGCACCATAAACAGAATGTCACGAACTAATGACTTTCAGTTTTATTCAAGAGTTTCCAAATGTATAGCTGTTGGTTGTGTTTGCCTTCCTGTAATAATTAGGCATATCCAAGCCGGGTGGATTGTTTGAGGTCATGGAAGGCTAAACCAACCAAAATGCCTAAAATAGTTAATGAGATTATTTCTGGGAATAACTGGCTACAGACATTTTACATTCCTGGGCTGGTGATACCACTGAGAACATAACACACAACATTCCACTTCATTAATTATGCCGTTACATTACAATCCACATCTTTGTTTTATGAATGGGCCGTTCGCGTTTGAATCGCTGAGTGTGTGTTTGTTAGTAATTGACCTTATATGTTAGAATTGTGCTCAATACATTAGTGAGGAATTATAGAGACAATTAACATTTTACCTCCACTGGATAATGTTTATATTGGTGTGTGGACCAACTACTGTCACCTACATTTGGGCTGCAGTACAGAATAATGTAAGAGTTGGATTGTCTAATAAGAGTACCAAAGAGAAATGACCAGTCAGTGGCCAATGCAGTGACCAATCAAATTTCACTTTTCACTTGATTAGAAGAGCAGAAAAAAGATACAGTACATGGTGGATGGCATTTTTTTTTATGTATGTTACTAAAACTGAAAACTACGGATCCTGTATTATCAAGATTAAAACAGCAGCTATTAAAGTCCCCCATTTAATACAGCTGTGTATTCACATCTTTAATGTAGAACTGTGGCCAGGTTATGGATGGCGTCATACTGGAAGAAGGAGGGCCAGCTCTGTGAGCCATGCAGGCTGTACTGCATTGTGCAGTGCTGTCCATGTCACCGTTGCTGACAGGAGGAAACAGCTGAGGGTTTATCTCATCAGTGTACTTTTTCACCCTCCTTGTCCAATCAGCAGGCTGGAGTATGTTGGGAAACAAGCTGTATTACTTAACTGAAGTGGAAAACGGTAAAGTCACAGACCTTACCATGCTGTCTGGCAGGGGTGCCTTGGATTAGGAGAGGCGAGTGGAAACATTAGTTCACATGAACTTTATTTTTAGCTTCAAGTGAAATCTATTTATAATATTAACTATTTATCATCCATGTATCTTTTCTGCTTTGAAACAAGAAATACAAAAATATATATTTTGTCATTTTGAGATGCTTTTTATTGTTTTTAATTGTGTAACAGCAATAGGAACCCAATACAGCACACATTTCTATTAATATAAACTATATATTCTGTCATTTTAATTTATTCTAACAGGTATGCAGGACTTCAATTATCTTTACAAAAACTGTTTTGAAATAACGTTGGAGCTGAGCTGCAACAAGTTCCCCAAGGAGTCGGAGTTGCAGCGGGAGTGGGACGGGAACCGCGAGGCTCTGATCTCATTTATAGAACAGGTGAGTTCTCTACCCAAGGTGTAAGAGTGACAAAGATGGGAGGACCAGATGTTCTTTTTTTTTCATAGATCCATCCAGGAGGAGAACATTAAAGTGATTGTAAGGGTTCGTTTTTTTTATTTTATTTTAAAATAACAAACATATCTTATTCACATCAGATAACCCCCTCGGAGAAGCGCTTCCCTGAGGGGGTTACCTTGTGGGCGTGCTCCCGAGTCCAGAATTGGGCATCCATAGCTGCCGAATGTATGACTCGGCCCCATCCCTCGGGTCATTGGATTTGATTGACAGCAGTGGGAGCCAATGGCTGCACTGCTATCAATCTATCCAATCAAGAGCCGAGAACTCCGGGCAGAGAGACAGTGTGTCCCCGGCAGGTCAAGTTCCAGGGCTCAGGTAAGGAAAATGGGGGGCTGGGGGGCCGGTCACTGCCAGGTGTTTTTTCACCTTAATGCATAGGATGCATTAAGATGAAAAAACACGAACCTTTACAACCCCTTTAAATTGTCATGCTACCCAAAAGTGATTGATAGAGTCTGGTGGCCTACGTCAATTTTCATCAACGGGATCTCTCTCATATAATTACCAAATAAATAACATAAATAGAGTGGGAACTCCTCATAATGGGCATAGCGGGTATACAGGAACGAAGCACAGAGATCTCACCAAAAAAGGTCCTCAGAGATACAAGAAACTCAAGGGGATTTAACGGTTCAGCATTTCCTATAGACTGAAACACCTGTTTTTGATGGACTGACCCTTTAACTGTTCACGTTTTTTATTTATTTAATAATTAATTATTATTTTGTCTCCACCTGGAATGGCTCCAATCTCCATTTTTCCTACAAAGAACTTTTCAAATATCTCAAAGAGATAGAGATATTTTAAAAACACCTGAGCAATAGTATCTATGATTTTTATTTTTACAAAAAAAAAACCTCATATGTCAATAATATAATAAGAAAAAACATCTGTAAATAAAAATTTGTGCAATAAAATCTTTTCGTGAACCGAAAATATAATTTATTTTAAAAACTAAAAAATGATGAGTACTGATACGGTGTCTTCACACTCCTTAGCACTTCTCTCCATAATACTTGGGTTCATGTGCACAGCACTGGAGTAGTTGATGTGTAGGACCTTCAAACACACAAGGTCAGAGTAATGCGGTTTTTTTTTTGTACTTTTGTTTGCTCAAGTTCTCCAATTTTCTTAGAGAGTTTGGGCAAGCAAAAGGATGAACAAATATAATAATTTGAGTTCTAACTTCTTGTTTTTGGTGCTCCTACACCTTAACCTTCACCGATACGAAAGCCCTCCTCTTTGGAGGTGAACCTAGATTGAAGCCTAGGAGTCTCTAAGAAGTCTTTCATCTGGCAACATTATTTTTCCTGCAACACTTAAACCACCACTTCATGTGAAAGGCATTATTAAGGGTCGGTTCACACTGGGGCAACACGACTTCAGCGTGACTTTATACCGCGACTTCAACGCGGCTTCAGCGTGACTTCAGCGCGACTTCAGCAAATTACAAGGCGACTTGAAGTCGCCTCCATGACAGGCGACTTCGCCTGTGGCCAATCAGCTCTCTGGGAGGGAGGGGGGGAGGGAGGGGTTTTCCCTGCAAAGTCGCTTGACTTTACAGAGAGATCCGACTTCGAGGCGACTTCCATTGATTTCTATGGTACAGGTCGCCTACCAAGTCGGATCAAAGTAGTACAGGGAGTACGCTCTGAAGTCGGAGCGACTTCAGTAGCGTCTATTAAGACGCTAGCGTTCACTCCCATTGAAACTATTTCTGGGGCGACTTGAGGGCGTACAAGTCGGATCCCAAGTCGCCCCAGTGTGAACCGAGCCTTATGGCCCTATGTATGGCTAAAGATGGGAAGCCAAGGCAGCTTTCTGTGACCTGATGGGTATCAAAGTTATGTAATTCCACCATGAACTCCATACAAATAATAGGAGATCACTCTATAATCTAGTGTTAAACACAACAGAGCCTTTTAAAAGAAGAATATTTTTATGTCCATCACAAATCCAAAAAAATATCAATTATGGGTTCTAAAAAAATTCAGCTAGTATCATTACCTAAATATGTTTTATATTATCCTTCTTTTTTACCCTGCCCTAAGGGAGGGGGACCAGTGTGGGCCAAACATTTGCACACTGCTATCAATATAACACTGGGAGAATAGAGCAGCGTGATCACTCATCAGAGTGCTGACAGGCATTCATTTTTAAAATCAGTAGGTTGGGGCAAGTTGTTGACCAATATCAGAAAAAATTTTTTTTACTGTCTTACAACTGGTACATTTCTAATTTCACACGAGAACAGACCAGGCCATTTTTTTTGCTTTTTGGCACTGCTTTATTTAAACTGACAATTGCACGGTTATGCAACACTGTACCCAAATTAAATTTATAAAATTGTTTTCACACACATAGAGCTTTCTTTTGGTGGTATTTGGTCACCACTGGGTTTTTTATTTTTTGCACTATAACGAAAAAAGACCTAAAAAAAAAAAAAAGAAACAATATTTTTTACTTTCTGCCATAAAACATATCCAATAAAAAAAAATTAAAAATCAAATTTCTTTATAAATTTAGGCCAATATGTATTCTGCTACATATTTTTGGTAAAAAAAATCCCAATAAGTGTATATTGATTGGTTTTCACAAAAGTTATAGCGTCTTTAAACTATGATATATATATACTGGAATTTTTTTTTTTACTAGTAATGGTGGCGATCAGCGACTTATACGGGGGCTGTGATTGTATGGTGGACAATCGGACACTAACTGATGCTTTCGACACTTTGTGTAAACCAGTGACACTAATACAGCAATTAGTAAAAATATACTTGTCACTGCACTAATGACACTGGCTGTGAAGGGGTTAACATCTAGGGTGATCAAAGGGTTAAATGCGTTCCGAGCGGTGCTTGGTGCATTCACTGTATGTCGGTTTTCTATTCCCCATTTACATTCACAGAGATCTGTCCTGTCATCCTCTTCACCGATCAGTCCCGGCTGGCAATAATTAGCTGAGGCCCGCTGATCGGCTTGTGGTGTGACCAATCACAGGACAGGCAGTGTGGTGAATTGTTATTGTCCTGTATTGTTTATCATTCTAATATATGCTCAGATTTTAACAGGAGGCATTAAACCCGTCTCTTGTCGAGTCCCCACGTTAGGGAGATATTTATCACCAATGGCGTCCCTAGGGGGGGCAGGGGGGCCCTGACCCCCCAACCAGGGGCGGATCCAGGGGGGGCAATGGGGAAATTGCCCCCCCCAGAAAATAGTACTGACTCCAAGGCTTTCTCCCTCTGCCACCTCACCAGATTTGCGTTACGAGGCTTCTGAATGCAGCTGCAGGGACTTTATTTCTGCTTCCCCTGGCTCTCCCAAAGTCCCAGGTGGCCTAAAATATATGTGGCATCACTATGGGGGTCTGGAAGTGATGTGACACCGGGGCCTCTGCTACACACTGGCAGATTTGCAGCACAGCGGTGCGAGTGTCACTTCACTCCTCTGTCAGGCGGAGTGATCTCCACCCAACAAGAGCTTCCTAGTCCCGGCTGGTGTGACGTCACGATTCAGAGGCGGCAGGATTGAAGACAAGATGGACCTGTAGCCAGAGCTCAGTGCACTGCAAGTAAGTGAGCACTTACGTGAGGAATTGTCATGTTAATTAGCTACGGCGGGCATTGTTATGTTAATTAGCCACAATGGGCATTGTTATGTTAATTAGCTACGGCGGGCATTATTATGTTAATTAGCTACGGCGGGCATTCTTATGTTAATAAGTTAACACCTTGTGAAGAGGTTAACGCTTTGGGGGAGGGGGGTGAAATAATTTGCAATGGTATTTGTAATATGGCACATGGAGGGGGTTAATGTACTCACTGATGTATTACTGACCAGTGGCAATTAACCCCTCTGTGCAGCATTAATGACAGTGGCACTATCAATGTTAATTAACCCCTTTTATGCTACAGCATGAAGGGGTTTATAAACACTGCCACTAGTGCCACTAATGCAGCACAAAGGGGTTAATTAATTGCCACTGGTCAGTAATACATCAGTGAGTACATTAACCCCCTCCATGCGTCATATTACAATTACCAATCCTCATCATTATCATCATGATAATCACACAGTACAGGTGCGTTGAGCCACAGCCCCTGTATTGTGTGACTATCATGATAATAATGATGATATAGAATGACAGAAAAATTCATCTTTAGGCTGCATTTACACAGGGCGTGCAGCAGACATGCGTCTAACATGCAGGGCTGTATTTTACTGGCTTGGGGATGCATAAAGTGTTACATGCATCCCAATGCCAGCATCCCATTTATTTCTACTGTTACACACAGCCGCTATATCCCAATATGTCATGCGTGTGGATCCCAGAATGCAGGCAGGGTTTATTCAAGGACCCGCACCAGCATGTCATATTAGGATATAGCGGCTGTGTGTCTCAGTAGAAATAAATGGGATAAAACCACCCCGCTAGCGGCCAAATAGCGGTGCTAAAACGGCGCTAAACATAGCTCCGCTTTACCGCCGACGCCCGCCCCAGTGTGAAAGTAGTCTTATTTTCTGGCAGTGCCCCTCCCGAGACTCTGGATCCGCCCCTGCCCCCAACATTATGCTATGTGAGGCAGTTGGGAAACGGATAAAGGTTCTGAATTGCTCATTTACCACCCTTTTATTTTGGTAAAGATTTTGTATTGTTCAGTTATTTAACTATTTTTGTAAAGTTTTTGTATAGTTCAGTTTTTATCCCTCTATCAAGGGCAAAGGCTTTGTATCATTAGGTTATTAAAGGGGTTGTAAAGGTATACATTTTTTCACCTTAATGCATTCTATGCATTAAGGTGAAAAAACTTTTGATAATACCGCCGCCCCCAGCCCCCCCGTTTTACTTACCTGACACCTCGAAACTCGGCCGCTCGCTCCCGACTACCATTCAGCCGATCAGCCTGGTCGCTGATTGGCTATAGTGGATGGATTGAAAGCAGCGCAGCCATTGGCTCGCGCTGCTGTCAATCACATCCAATGACGCGGCGCGCCGGGGGGCGGGGCCGAGTGATACAGCGAGCGGCTATAGCCGCCGGCTGTATCACGGGAGCGCGCCCGCAATAACTAACCACCATGCGAGGGAGCTCACATTAAGGTGGTTAGTTATTGCGGGGAGGAGCTGAGACAGCCGCCGAGGGACCCCAGAACGAGCTGCACAGTGAAGGTAAGTATAACATGTTTGTTATTTTTAAAGAAAAAAAAAATTACCTTTACAACCCCTTTAACCTTTTGTTATTGGAAAGGTTATGCTTTTATTATGTTAAAGATTTAGTATCCTTTAGCTTTCAAGCCACTATTATCATTTTTGTTAAAGTTTAGTTATTTTACTTTTATTACTGTAAAGTTTTTGTACAATTCAGTTTTTATCACTTTATTAATGTAAATGTTTCATTTTGTTCAGTTATTACCCTTTTAGTATTGTATAAGATTTGCATTGTCAGTTATCAGCATTTTATGATAGTAAAGTTTTTGTATTAATCGGTTTTCAAACCTTATTATTGGAAAGTATTTGCATCTTTCAGTTATGACCCTTTTTATTATAGTAAGGGTTTTGTGTTCAATCATTGCCCTTCTGTTAGTGGTAGAGTTTTTTGTATAGTTTAGTAATGTAACTTTTATTAATGTAAAGTTTTTGTACAATTCAGTTTTTATCACTTTATTAATGTGAAGGTTTTGTTTTGTTCAGTTATCTCCTTTTTAGTATTGTAAAGATTTTATATAGTTCAGTTATTACCGGTTTAGCACTGTAAAGGATTTATATTGTCAATTATCAGCATTTTATGATAGTAAAGGTTTTGTATCAATCGGTTTTTGTCCTGTAAAGGTTTAGTATCATTCAATTATCACCCTTTCATTACGGTAAACATTTCATATTATTCAGCCCCTTTTTTTTGTAAAGATTTTGTATGCTTCGGTTTACATTCCTTGTTATTGTAAAGGATTTGTTTTTTTCAGTTATGACCCTTTTATTATACTAAGGGTTTTTTATTGTTCAGTTATCACCCTTTTATTATGGTAAATATGTTGTATTGTTCAGTTATTTAACTTTTCTTATTTTAACGTTTTTTTTATAGTTCAGTTTTCATAACTTTATCATTGGGAAGGCTTTACACTGTTAATTTACCACCCTATAATTATTGGAAAGGCTTTGTGTTATTCATTCATGACCCTTATTATTATTAATATTATTATTATTGGAAAGGTTTTGTGTTATTCATTTATGACCCTTATTATTAATATTATTATTACTGGAAAGGTTTTCACACTTTTATTATGTTAATTATTTTGTATCTTTCAGCTTTTATGTAATCATTTTTGTATAGTTCAGTTATCACCTTCTTTATTAAGATTTTATACCGTTCAGTGGAAGAACAAGGAATGGCCCCTGTGGCCATCTCTTTTAGATGTTAGGCTGTTAAATGTGTCCGAGATCCCATCCATTAGCACTACAAAGATTTCTGGAAGGATTGGCTCTGAGCCGCTCTCATATTTGAGGATATACATGTAAAACAGACGTGCACCAGTCAGACAGGGAAGAGGAAATGGATGCAGGAAGAACAGAACACTTAAGTCACACATCCTACACCCAGCTCCAGGCTACATTACCTCCATACACTGCGCTTATTGTTGGCCTTCCAGCTCCTGTGTTCCAGCAGTCATAGCCTAGGCCAGGCTCACAGTCTTGTTTTATAGGCCCTAAGGCTCTGCAGACTTTCCAAGTAACCGACCTGCAGCCCTGGAATAACTGTCTCTGTGTACTTTTCACCGTGTAGAAATTGAGGGTAATTAAATATACGAACCATGATGAAAGAGACAGGATGATGATGCACTGGGTATTATTTTTAAGCAAAGGTTATTTTAGTGCAATGCTTTGATTAACATTTTTTACTGGATTTCCAGTATTCTAGGGAAAAAAAATATATGGTATTTGTGTCTCCTGCTAGAATGTATTCTGTTAATTTATAGAAATATTATGCAGTGATTTGTAACAAACAGTACCACCACCATTACCAGTGTAATCCATCCTTTCTCAACCGGAGTTTCTCTGAAACATTTTATTCTCCTGCCTAAACTGACTACACATGTAAGGGGTTCATTCTACACTGACCAGCCATGTAATGGGCTACTATAACACTGGTCAGTGTAAGGGCTACTTCAATACTCGCCTCAAATGAGAAGGGTCACTGTTACACTGACCACCAATATAAGAGTTTACTTCTACACTGACCTCCAACGGGGTTACTTCTACACGGACTGCCAGTGCAAGGGGTTACTTCTACACTGACCACTGATGTAAGGGTTTGCTTCTACACTGACCAGCCATGTAAGGGGCTACTTTAACACTGACCACTCATGTAAGGGGCTACTATAACACTGGTCACCAGTGTAAGAGCTACTTCAATACTCGCTCCAATGTGAGGGGCTACTTCTACACCGGCCAACAATGTGAGGGGTCACTGTTACACTGATCACTGATGTAAGGGTTTACTTCTACACTGACCACCAATGTAAGGGGTTACTGCTACCATGAACATCAATGTAAGGAGTTACTTCTACATATTACTTCTTCTACTTCTTACTTCTCTCATTTCCTGCTAAACCTTATGTATGAGTCCAAGAGTTAAACCTTGCGCCACATCAGCAAAGTTGCCTGATTCTACTTGAGCTATCAAATGGTATTGTGAGGATCTGCTCAAAATTATCGATTGGATAGGATCTGTCCAGTCTATCACTCCCCATCTTGCAACCTGTTAGAGTTGTGCTGCTAAGAAATACATTTCAGCAAGACCCCCCTTATCTTTGGGCAATGTATTGAGTCTTATTCTAGCATTTTGCCCTTTCCATAGCAAGGTTCGAAATAGGGAATCTATTTTTTTTTTAAACATTTAGGTGGTATCCAAATCGGTGAATTATGTAAAACGTAAAGCAGCTGTGGGGCCCAGACCATTTTTATTAGGTTTGCACACCCTACCACTAATAAAGTTAATTTGGACCATACTTTACTCTTCATCTTAAATTTATCTAATATGGGGACTAAATTATAATTAATATATTCCTTTAAATTAGGAGAAACGTGCATACCTAGATATTTGAAAGTTGTAGCAACTTGTATTTTGTGATCTGTTTGTGCTAAAGTCACACATCAACCGGGAGTAGTACTGATTTTTCCCAATTTATAACTAACCCCAAAAATCCACCAAAGGTCTCAATCAAATTCATCGTAGATGTTAGGGATTGATCTGTATCTCCCAAGAATAATAAGGCATCGTCTGCGTATAATGATATTTTATCCTCTTCTTCCTTCTCTTCAAACCCCTAATAATAGTTGTCTGTCTGATTGCTATTGCCAGTGGTTCTATAGCCAATGCAAATAATAACGGTGACAATGGACACCCCTGCCTAGTACCTCTAGTCAGAGAAAGATGCTCTGATATTGCTCTGTTTATCTGTATACATGCTCATGGGGCTGTGTATAATATGGTAAACAGCAAAGTGCAGCGCTAAAAATACATATATATTATAAGAAAGAGTGAAATCCCACTAAGTGACAATAACATCAATCAGTGAACATAAATTATCAAATCAATCAATGATAAACAAAAAAAACATAAATCGCAAATGCATGTGAGCTAAAAAAGATTTTTGAAAAAAAGTCCAAAAAGATATGATAAGTCCACAGGTAGATAAAAAGCACCCATCCAGGAAAGATGTGACAAAAGTGCCAGTAGATGATCCACCAAGAAGTGTGTAAGTAGAATCTGCTTACCGGACGGCGGTGACTGCTATTACGGCAGTCTCGCCCAGCATAGGGATTAAGGTCTCCCAAAACCAGGGGTACAATGCGGGACCAGTAGCTTTAGCAATCGATCATTACCGGAAATACAAAACAGAACACTTCCATAGCGTAATACCGTATGATAAAAGGGGTTTTTATTAAAATGAATTAATCACACTTACAATTTTGCAGAAAATATGCAGCATAAGGGATATCAAACAGAGTGGCGGTGTCTCAGTGTACCGCGATTCACTTCCTGTACTCGCAAGCCCATCCGAGAGCGTGATGACGTCACCATCGTAGGCTCCTCCCTACGCGTTTCGTCACGATAGGACGTCGTCTGGGGATTGGCCGGGTGAATTATGTAAAACGTAAAGCAACTGTGGGGCCCAGACCATTTTTATTAGGTTTGCACACCCTACCACTGATAAAGTTAATTTGGACCATACTTTACTCTTCATCTTAAATTTATCTAATATGGGGACTAAATTATAATTAATATATTCCTTTAAATTAGGAGAAACGTGCATACCTAGATATTTGAAAGTTGTAGCAACTTGTATTTTGTGATCTGTTTGTGCTAAAGTCACACATCAACCGGGAGTAGTACTGATTTTTCCCAATTTATAACGAACCCCGAAAATCTACCAAAGGTCTCAATCAAATTCATCGTAGATGTTAGGGATTGATCTGTATCTCCCAAGAATAATAAGGCATCGTCTGCGTATAATGATATTTTATCCTCTTCTTCCTTCTCTTCAAACCCCTAATAATCGTTGTCTGTCTGATTGCTATTGCCAGTGGTTCTATAGCCAATGCAAATAATAACGGTGACAATGGACACCCCTGCCTAGTACCTCTAGTCAGAGAAAGATGCTCTGATATTGCTCTGTTTATCTGTATACATGCTCGTGGGGCTGTGTATAATAATTTAATCCACGTTACAAATCCTCTACCCAACCCAAATTTCTCCAGAACCTCCCATAAATATATCCACTCAACACAGTCGAATGCTTTGGCTGCGTCTAGTGATAGTATAGCTCTCTTCCCTACATTATCTGTACTGAGGTCGTCCAGCAGGATATCCAGGATCGTTCTGTGGGCACCACAGGGTTATGTATAGCTATAGACGGGGGGGGCTGACATGGAGATGGCAGAGGACCGAAGAAGACCAAGGATGATCGAAGGTGATCAAGGGTGACAAAACCGCCTCTGTCTATAAATGGATCAGCGGGATCTGTCCCGATCCATCGCGATCTTATCCAGCCAACAGGGAAACAGAGGAGCGTGGATCAAAAGTACACCCGATACACAGAGCACTAAGAGCGCAGAGCACAGGGTAAAGAGTACGGGGCACATATATTGGGATCCAGCCGGGAATCCACACTAAGGCGGAGGCTCACAATGGCTCCCCTCCTACTCAGCACAGCTCTTGCTCCGCTCTGTCCCTGCAGTAAGCGCTCATCCATGCTACAACCACCAGCCTCTCTGCTCAGGTGTCCACAGCTGATATCGAGCTGGCAATTAGCATGTCAGGAGCAGATCCAGCACATGTCTGCTCACATTGAAGCCCAGCCCAAACTCCCCTTAGTTAAAAGTGGCCATTTTTATTATTCATTTTATTTTATAATTATTGATGAAGATAAGTTTGTTATGTAACATACAGTTCATTCTTTATTCAGTTATTTAAAACTCTCTATAAATATCTATTTTAGTAATTGAGTTTACTTTAATAAAACCTTTATGTTGAAGGCCGATGTTTGTAGCCTGTGCACTTTTCCATGTTGTAGTAATTAGAAGTGTTAAAAAAAGGATACAAGTATGTTGGATACAGAGAACACAGATAATCTATACTGGCAATGATCAGTCACAAGATTGAGATATTAAAAGCATACAATTGTATGCGCAAGGTGATTTGCAGCATCAGCAGATAGTGGGGTTCACCTTCGGTTTTACTATCTTTGATGTAGCTCATAGACCTTTCTGGAGTTTGTAAAACTGACCTCACTGAACATACCAAGTTCTGAATTATGTGTCTCTGTTTTTTTTGTTTAGGTGCACAAAGGCATTAAAGGTATGGTGACAGATGAAAATAATAATGGAATAGCCAACGCTGTCATCTCAATAGCCGGTATCACCCATAACATATTCTCTGGTAAGTATATTAAAGGGTCAGTCTACCCACAAGTAATACATTTGCTATAGGTGGAGTTTAGTAGGGAGAAGCAGGGCCCTGGCTTCTATGTCTAGGATACTTTTCTAGTGAGATCACCAGGCCAATAACTCTGTCCCATTCCTGAGAGTTTTGGTTGTCCCCCCAAATATTAAACAAATGAAACTTTCAGCATGGACAGTGGGACCACCTCATAATAGGCACAGCGGTTGTGCAGACATAAACACTTCTCTCCAACAGGATCCCCGAAGGATGAAAGGTGGTTTAAGTCTCCAAACATCTACCTAAAAATGAAGTATAATTTTTGTGTGGTTTGATACTTTAAACATGCACATAGTACTAAATCATTTTAATAATTTTTTTTTCCTGGTAGGTGAAGGAGGAGATTATTTCCGCCTGTTGTTACCAGACACATATACGGTAACAGTTTCAGCAGATGGATACCATCCAAAGACTGCAACAGTTACTGTTGGTCCAGATGTAGCTACAGAGGTAAGTTACAAGTCAGTTGCATGCATGCAATAAGAATTCTTATCAAAATACTGTATTTCCTATAGTTGCCAATGGCAGAACTGTTTAGATCTCTAAAAATACACTAGTAACATATATATATGAGGATCCCCCTTCAGGTTAAAAAGCGGACTCTGGTCTTTGGTTGTCTCTGGTCTTCAACCATTCCTTACAAATATAGCCCCAGGAGCTGGTCTAAATTCATTCAGCATGCTTGTAAGCGTTGATAAAAGGGGGTCTTTAAAAAAAAAAAACACTGAAAATAAAAAAATTACATTTGGACTGGCATCCACAACTTGGTGCCCTCTTCCTAACCTTGTTTAAGACCCCAAAGGCCCTATCAAGGCTCTCTTGGGCACCAGAGAGCTCCCTACAATATATAAAATAACCTTACCAGATTAGAATATTCACCATACCTGGAATCCAGGGATTACTTAATGAAAGAAATAGAGGTCCTCATTGCCAAACTCCTAAAACTTTTAGTTGTGAAGGGAATCTACTGTGTAATGGGTATTGGTCAACTTTTGTTTTTCATAAGTTGATATACTAATCCTTCCATTATTTATTCTTTTTCGTATAAAATATTTACTTTTATTATTATTATTATACAGGATTTATATAGCGCCAACAGTTTGCGCAGTGCTTTACAACATGAGGGCAGACAGTACTGTACACTTACAATACAAATCAATACAGGAGGGATCAGAGGGCCCTGCTCGTTAGAGCTTACAATCTAGAAGGGAGGGTCATGTGAAAAAAAAGGTAATAACTGGGGGGGGGGAGGGGGGTGAGCTGATGGAGAAAATGAAAATACAGTTGTTAGGTGTGGGTAGGGTAGGCTTCTCTGAAGAGAAGGGTTTTCAGGGATCGTCTAAAAGCTAATAGAGTAGGAGATAAGCAGACAGATTGGGGTAGGGCATTCCATAGGATTGGAGAGGCTTTGGAAAAGTCCTGGAGTCGAGCATACTTTATATTTTAAAGAATAACTCTGTTTTACATGGCACTTCCATGTCAATTTTTTTTAGAGCTTTGAGGATTCTATAATAACCCAACTGACCAGAAGCTTCTTACTTTTTTCTTGTCAATGACTTTTATTAATTTCAGTATAGTCAGTAATACAAATTGTTTCAGAGTTTGGTATTATACATTTAGCATTACACGTTAGCATGAGAATCATTTTTGTACATATTTAGTGTAGTGTATACATTCCAAATATTATTACTCAACCAAAGTTTGGAGTTTAACTTGAAGGCTTATGTTTTGAAGCAGATGGCATAAAGGGTTGTACATTTTAGTCAGACAAATAAGGATCATGTAGATTGTAAAACACAGAGGAAGGTAAAAGGGAGTAGAAAAGAAAAAAAAAAATTCTACTTATCCTCTACTGACCCTTGATCACCACTTTCCCTCCACTGAGTCTCCTCTCTCTGGTATTAGTTAGTTATGTCTGTAGATATTTGATCCCTGGGTTCCAAGTCCACTGAAACCCTTTCATGGACCTTGAATCACGAAAGTCTGGCCTTATTTAAAAGCTACTTTTTGACTGTCTGATTCTAAGGCAGTGGTCTCCAAACCGCAGGCCTGATGCTTGCCTTTGTCCGGCTCTTGGGGCACTATTCCTCCCACAGATACAAGGCACTTTTACTCGCACTGTCACCAACATTGCAGTACTTTTCCTCCCACTGAAACCAATGATGAGGCATTTTTCCTCCCACTGACACCAATGATGGGGCAATATTCCCCCCACTGATACCAACACTTGGCAATATTCCTCCCACCTATACCAATGATGGAAAACTATTCCTCCTTCCACTGACCAATGGTGCTTTGTAAATTTCTTACTGACAACCAAGACTGTAGATTGCTTACACCAGGGCATTTTCTACTCCTACTGGCCACAGTCCGGACCCCCTCAAGTCTGAAGGACAGTAATCTGCATAGTATTAAAATTAGTCTGCAGTAGTGTAAATATGTAATTTTCATATACAATAGCTCAATTTACTTGATTAAACTAAATAAAAAACTTTTTTTTAATGCACCTCTTAGTCTTGAACATAATACAACAATAAATAAATAAAATATATATGGAGCCACCTTTCATGCTACATATGCTTATCTATATATCCACAGCTTAACTTTCAGCTGAAAAAGGAAAGATCCTCAAGCTCAAAAGAAAAAATTCCATCTAGAAATCTCAACTCCAAGAACCATATCAGAAAAGTTGTACCCCGGGCGGCGGAAAGGAGGCGAGGGACATAAAAATCACCAAACCAGTGTCATGGAGCTTCAGACAATCGTCATCCCAGGCTTGGCACAGAACTTCTCATTCTGTTTTATCTTCTACTGTTGACAATCCAATACAATAAGCCTCTAACTTAAATGGACTTTAAGAGCCAGTAGACAAATTTATAGCATATGAAAGAAAATAATAATATTATGCAGATTTAAGGTAAGTATTTTCTTACATGTCAAGTATTTAATTACAAAGAATTATTTGAGAATAGGTTTATTGTCTTCCATTCTAATATTGCATCAGCTGCCTCCTATGCACGGGACAACATGTTTTGTTACTTTACCAAGGTTAAAGGGTCTTCCAATATTTGTTCCAGCTAGATTGAATCTGTAAACAGGAGCTTTTGTGTAAATCAATCAATAGTGCAATTGGCATAAAGTCCATCTTACTGCTTCGGCTCTTTTAGCTGCCTAATATTTAAGATAGCTTATCATAAAAATATGAAAAATTATGTAAAATGAACCATGAGGCTGTCAAAGGACAGCTTGCACTGTTTCAAGAAACTATTAAATAGCTTCAGCTTTTTTTTTTTTAAAAAAAGCTCTTTAAAGTCCAACCAAAGCTTTTGGGTTTTGGCTACAACAGGGACAGGCTAGAACCTATATCAGAATTTTCATACTTTCTGTTCTGGTGACATCCCATGGAACGGTGAGGGAAAACCTCTACCATGGGAAAATAAAAAAAAAACAGCGGTTCTAATCATCCCAAGCTATACTACAAATGCGTCTTTATTGTTGGAGACACTTTTCTCTGTCATTTGTTCAGTTTCTCTGTTGGGGACACAGATAGCAAGAATAACCCGGAGTCCAAAAATGGTCAGCATGTCCCAAAGGGATTATTTTCAAGATTTGTTACGCAAGCTAAAAAAAAAATAAAAACAAAAAATTTAAAAAAACGCATTTCGGGGATACACACATTCCCTTTATCCAGGTGAAAGACAAATGGTACAAAGTGAATGTCTGTCAGATACCATGAATGAGACTGAGACAGAAGTACAGTTAAATCATACTTGTTTAACAATAATAATAAAAAAAGGTAAACAGAGTAAACATAGTCAAAACATAGCCAGAGTTTAGGAACCGGAACGGATAGTCAGACAAGCCAAAATGTCAACCAAGCAAGTCTTTAACAGGAACACAGGAGAGCGTCTTTAGAGATGTGACCAAGGCGAAGGCAGAGATCATCTGGACTGGATGGCTTAAGTAGGCAGGACTGACGAGCAGGATATCATCAACAGGTGAGTCACTGTGGAGAGATAGGAGCTGGCAATTAGCCGACATCTGGGCGGCCAGCTTTGAGAAGGAAGGGCTGAGCCCAGCCCTGACAATGTCACAGCTCATTCTTGTGTGCTACGTTGAAGTGAAGTGTATGTTTCCATTACCGAAAGATACGAGCCCCATACTCAAGGTGTGTAACTCAAACCCTGTAGCAAAATTATGATTGAGTCCCCCAGAGACCTAGCTGAGTTGGACCTGGCAGTGTCAATGAGGACAGTAGTGTAATTAATCTTGCAGTGTATGTCCAGCCATGTTCCTTAATTTTGTATGGAGAGGGGAAGTATAGAAGAGAGATTTTTAGTCTCAGAAAGACTGTGTTAGGCACACATGATTACGTTTAGAGAGCTGGCCAGGATGACCTGATGCTCTGAACACAACAAATCTGCTCAGAGATCTGGATCTTTACAGAAATCAAAGTACCCCCTACTGGAAATGGGACTTTATAGGCTCAAATTGTGTACAAACGTATGTAATATTAAAAACTCTATATTTATTGGGTATCAAAACACAATCTTAAAAAGAAGTGTGCAATTAAAAATGTACACACATAGCAATGTAGAAAAACATATTATACCACAATATAGACAGAAATCACTTAGACTGTCGTATACATAAAGTATTTGCATAAACCAAGCAAACGCGTTTCAGAGTCCTTCCAACGCCTTCCTCAGGGAAAGTTTAGCCATTGTTGTACATGTGGTAATGTCTTCATGAGCAATGATGCGAAGCCGGTTGTGAAGTAAAAACAAGTTGAAAGATAGCGAGAGCCAGTCAAGCAGAGGCAAAAATATAGATGAAACAAAAAGACAGGTGGCCTCCTAGACCAGCACGGTGATTCAAAAAGGCATACACTGGGATCACCTAAAAAATAGAAGACCCAGAAATTTGCTAGTTTTATCTCATAAACTCGTATGGAACTGTATGTCCCAGAGGTTTTTTCTCAAATGGCTGTCTTTATAGAAGATAATAAGCCACGCATTATGTGTATTCAGAATAATCACTGTATGCAAATCTTCCCCAGATGAAACTGGTAGTGTGAGAGATGTAGATCGCACCGCGCTTTGCTGTAGCAAAACTGGACTGCCAAGTGATTTCTGTCTATATTGTGGTATAATATGCTTTTCTACATTGCTATGTATGTACATTTTTAATTGCACACTTTTTAAATTTGTGTTTTGATACCCAATAAATATAGAATTTTTAATATTTCATACGTTTGTACACTGAGTCCCATTTCCAGTAGGGGGTACTTTGATTTCTTCCAAATTACAAGGGATGTGGCCGCAGCAAGCAGATTAACAAAACCTAATTTTTTCATGTTATCTTTACACTGTGCACTCGCAGTGTTTGTTGCTTCAAAAACCTTCAAAGTGGGCCCTCTCCCACCCCTGGGCCTCATAGCAGCTGCATGGGCTACTATGGCTATGGTTATTCTACTGTCCATACTCAGAGTTTGAGAGTGGCGTTGAATGAGGAAGTAAGCATGTGTTCCAGCTGAAGAGACTATGGTTGGTTTGAGCTTGGGACTGTGCTAGACTAATTGGGTTTATTATAGTCTGTAATCGGTTGTTCCGTTCCATAGGTAAATAAAGGTAGTTGATATGTGACTCCCTTTGGGGGTCTAGGCTGCTACCTGACTGGTACAACGATGATGTTGCTTCAGGAAAGGAGATACTTTGGATAAGAAGTAAGGAGCGGTTGGTGTACGGAGTGATGCCACACTTATGAAAGGATAACAATCATTTATTGAGACTATGGAATGAGCAAATAGAGCCAACATGTTTCGAGGGCAAATTCCTCCCCCTTCTTCAGGGCTATAGATATATGTGAACGGAGGTTGCAGACTCCGCAAGGGTACCTGAGTTTCTTGTACAACACAGATTCCAGCTGAAATGGTACCAGTACCTGTACCTGTACCATTTCAGCCAGAATCTGCGTTGTTCAAGTGACCCAGGTACCCTTGCGGAGCCAACATATCCCTTTACCCCTGAAGGAAGGGGAGTCATTTTCCCCGCAAATGAGTTGTTTTGATTTGCACACACATCATATCCTATAGGGGGAATGGAGCTCATACCTTTAAGGTAAGTGAAACATATACACATTAATCCACTTCACCTTAATACTCAGGAATCAGCTGTGGCATAAGGTGGCTTCCAGGTTGAGCATGTTTGATTAATTAATGTAGTTGAGATGAACACTGTACTGATTTGATTCACTTTGCACAATACATCTCTCACCTTGATAAAGGGGACCTGTGTTGCCCTGAAACCTTGATGGAGTGCTGTTTGTTTTTTCTTCTTTTTATACTTGCAAAAAGAACTTGAATAGGATCTCTTTCAGATGGGCAAATTGGACTTTCATTTTTTATGGTATCGCTGGAGGCCTGGCACTCTCCACACACAGGTGGTAAGGTGTCCATGTGGGATGGACTTTTAAACCTGAAATAATAGTAACCTGACAGCTAAAAGGTTTTGGCAGGAGTTAGCTTTTATCAATATGGTCCAGCTACCAAATATCATTGTTAGTTTCTCAGCAGATGTTTGTAATCAGCTCACAGATGTGTACAAGACAATACCTCTAGTAGCAGTCTTAGAAATAGGATAATAAAACTTCTACTGTTGATAAGGTAGGCCCTAGATTAGGGTTTACCTAACACTGGTGCTGCCTTAGGGCTCAACACATGGACTTTTTGGACAATTGATTGTCTTTTCTGTACCGATCAGCTTGATAATGGGTGACAAAACCACATCTAATTTTTCTGTTGCTTGATTTCTTTTTTTTATAGTTCCTTCAGTGCTCTGCTTTATATCAATTAGCTTGCTATAAACATTCATGTACACATTTTTCAACTCTGAGCTATGTATACAATGAAGAGAATAGCCCACGTATCAGTCCATTATATAGCGTCAACCCAATTATTGCCCTTCCTCAGGTGTCTTGGTAAACATGCCAAAGAATATGACATTGTGATATAATGCCAATGATACACAGAAGTAAGGTATATGTCATATCCATCCTCTTGTATTGGCCATGTTCTTCAATCACATACAATGACTTTATGGTCACTGCTGAGATATATATTTTTTTAATTGATTTGTAAAAGGATTTAGTAGTGTCGTGCACCTACATTGTTTTTCTACCTGTTTGATGTTTCCCACTGCAGCTTTGTCCCAATGGTTTTGTGGGCTTCCAGTCTAGTCTAGAAAAAAAGCCATTTGTACTCATTACTGTTTGCTGTCTTCCTATCAATTATTTTATTGTACTTTAAATGTTTTGGCCATTGAAATACAGTATATCCATGAAAAAAATAAAGAATGAAAATGGAATAAAAAGGATAATAATGCAAGTCTTCATAAAAGAAAAAAAAGTTATAGACAGAAAAATTACTTGCATTACATTTTAAGTCCTGTTTACTGGTGACGAAACAAAAGACACAAATGGAATAGTTGTATAGGGTTATTATGCTGATTAGAGGTAGAATTGTGCAATTCGTTTCATTCCGAATTCGTTTTTTAACTCATTTCGACAAATTCGTTAATTTGGAAATATCCGAATTAACAAAAACCCGTTTACCGTATTTTTCCGAATATTCGTAAATTCGAATATTCGAAGATTTGTAAATTCAAAATTTGAAAATTTGAAAATCTGAAATAATAGCTAACTAATAATAACTTAACTATTACCAACTCTTAAATTATTGGTACTGGAATTTCCTTTCAAATTTGGCTATTAGTGAACATATTGAATATGAATTTATCCAAAGTTACGAATTATCCGAAATAACAGATGCCATATCTGAACGAATGGAACCTAACAAATTAATAATAATAAATAACAATAATAATAATAAAAACATTTTATTATTATTATTAATTTGTTTCGTTCCATTTGTTTAGATGCGGCATTCATTATTTCAGATAATTCGTAACTTCGGATCAATTCGTATTCGTTACGTTCACTAACAGCCAAATTTGAAAGGAAATTGCAATACCTATAATTTAATAGTTAGTTATTCTTTTGAATTTTCAGATTTTCTTACTTTCGGATTTTCTAATTTTCGAACTTATGAATTTACGAATTTTCAAATGTATGAACTTACGAATTTTCGAATTTACGAATTGCGATCATAACGAATGACCCAAAAAAACTCTAATTAGAGGAAGGAGCATTGCTCTTGGTTTTTGTTGCTTTAACCTGTAATTGGTAATGAAAGTAGTAGAGTATACTATTGGGGTGGAGTAGCAGAAGGGGGGTAGAGGTCTAGTCTTAGGTCCTTACCACTCCCCTAGAAGATTCCTCCTGAGACTATTCCAGGGGAGAAACAAGACCTTTTTGGACTTCCTTCGATGTTCTCAGCATTTAGTCTCATGACCTTGCAGAGTGGCAAAGAAGGTCGGTGCTGGAAGACTTCCCTCTGCTAGGATCAGAACTCTAAACAGGGAGCATGTATCACTGAGTGGTTGAATGGTAAAATTTCTTTACTGATGGCCACCAGCCCAACATATCTTATTAGTACTGGCCCTTGGGTAAAATGATCCCCTGCGCCCTAACTCAAGCCTCCTATAGATAAATGCTCTCCTGCCCTTCCAACCCAGTCCTCCCATAGACCATTGTTCTCCTGTCCCCAAATCCATTTCACCCATGGCCCATTTAACCTCTCCCCCCAACCCAGTCCTCTCATGAACCATAGCTCCCCTACCCCCCCAATCCAGTCCTCCAATAGACCATTGCTTTTCTGCCCGCCAACCCAGTCCTCCCACTGACCATTGCTCCCCTGCCCCCCAAACCATTCCTCCCGTGGACCATTGATCCCCTACCCCTCAATCCAAGCCTCCCATGGACCACTGCTCCCATGCCCCCAACCCAGTCCACACATGGACCATAGCTCCCCTTCCTCCAACCCAGTCCTCAAATGGTCCATAGCTCTCCTGCCTGCCCCCCACCCAGTCATCACATGGACCATAGCTCCCCTGCCCAGTCCTCCCATGGACCGTTGCTCCTCTGCCCCCCAGCCCAAGCCTCCCATGGATCATTGCTCCCTTGGCCCCAACTCAATACTCCCATGTATCATCCCCACCTCTGCCTTTTGGTAGTACCATCTGAGTCTACTCCATGTACCTTTATATACATTGTTAATGTGTGAGTAAGCTGCTATACAAGATTCAGAGTTCACTTTTCTGTGCCTGTTAATACAAGAGCATTAGCAAGTAACGACAAGCTGTTTTAAGCATTATTTTGGATTTTCCAGGTGCTTTCAGAGTACTGTATTTTACAGACATTTTGAGGCTTTTAACTATCTTTTCTGAGCATAGGGCAACTGCCAGTAATTAAAGGCCGCAGTTTTATAAAAGAATGGCTGCAGAAATGGCTAAAATCTTTAGAAAATATAAGAAATGTGACTTCTTTATACACATGTCCTATGGACTATATTCAGAAGCAAAGTCACTTTTAATCGGCCTGGAAAAAGGATCTCTTTGAAAAAAGTACATTGTGCAGGGGGGCTGATAAACAGGCTGGAAATTAGCCAACTCATTTGACAGTGTTAAGCTGGCCATACATTGTTAAATTTTATTTATTTAGCTTGTGGGCTGAGCAAAAGAAATCTAATAGATGTATTAATCCACGCTAAACAGATCTTCCTACTGAGCTACTGTAATCTGACAGCTGGCAGAAGCTGCAGCTGAGTGCATAAAGTCGCTGTTCAGCCAAAAATTTCCTCCTAGTTCCTTTGAAAAAAGTTGATCGAACAAAATCGAATGACTTTTGTTGAATGGAACAGTTCCGGTAGGGCCACCCACTGAGCAAATGTATGTCAGTCCTCAAGAAGCATTACATCCTGTAACTTTGTTTTATACAACATGAATATCTGTATTGTCTCCTGTGCACACCAGAAGACTTCACCAGCCTTGGCCGGAAGCTTCTTCATGTTGAATACATAATTATTTTATTACTAATCCCATAAACAGTACTGTATACCGTGCTGCCAGACCGTGTCCCTTCCGTACACTGTTCTTCAACACACCTGTATTAAGTTATAAAGTTATCTGTATTTCCGTGCTCCCTTTCCTATGTCATACTCAAACAGACCAACTTTGTAATTCACCAAACGTTCCTCAAGAGTATTAATAAAATGATATTGTTTTTTATTTATCTTTGTTGTCTGAAGTATTTATTTGTGAAGTTTGCAGAGATGCAAGGAAAAAAAAATTAAAACATAAACTACTGAAGTAATTAATTAGGAAAAGGACTGCTCCTTCCCATTCAGGGAGAGGTGACAATGTTTTCTTGGATTTTGTTTGACATGCTTCGCCCTGCCATGTGCTCCTTGCTGTTAAAGGGGTTGTAAACCCTCAAGGTTTTTCACCTCAATGCATTCTATGCATTAAGGTGAAAAACCTTTTGTAGTGCAGCCCCCCCCAGAGCCCCCCTTTTACTTACCTGAACCTGATCTTTCCAGCGACAGGGACGGGGCCCAGTCCTGCTGTCTGTGTCAATGGATGCAGGAGAAGGACTCGGTAGAGTACCTGCACGAGTGCCCCCATGGAATGCAGCTCTCCATGGACGGCGTGGAGGCACTCGAATAGAGGAGGAGTCAGGAGCGCTGCTGGGTGACCCTAGAAGAGGAGGATCGGGGCCCCTCTGTGCAAAACCCTTGTATGACATGTTCGTTATTTAAAAACAAAAAAAAAGAATCTTTACAACCCCTTTTAAGGCCAGTTATAGGTTGCGGTAGTTGCCGTTTGTTTGTACTCTAGGTGACAAAGTCCCTTTAACTCCTTCCCACTGGCCCTTTTAATACTGGAAGACAAAGGCTGAGTTTCTGATCTTCTGATTACTGTAATTAGCTGTCAGAGGGGTCACATGATCAGGAGCCCATCCCGCCAGCTTGTGATGGTAAACGGTGTCTGGGAGCTGTCAGCGACAGTAAGTATGTTATGTAAGGAAAGATATAGCGTTCAGGATAACAATAGCCTCTTCTCGCCTTCCTGGTTAGATAGGGTGACGGCTCAAGTGTGTTATGGAGCCCCATATATGCACACACTATAATACCAAAAGTATTGGTACACCTGCCTTTACACGCACATGACTTTAATGGCATTTTAGTCTTAGTCCGTAGGGTTCCAAGGTTTAGGAGTGTGCCTATGGGAATGTTTGACCATTCTTCCAGAAGCGCGTTTGTGAGGTCAGGCACTGATGTTCGAGAGAAGGCCTGGCTTACAGTCTGCGCTCACCCCAAACTCGCTCATCCATAGCTTTATGGACCTTGCTTTTGTGCACTGGTCAAAATCATTTGGTGGAGGGAGGATTATGGTGTGGGGTTGTTTTTCAGGAGTTGAGCTTGGCCCCTTACTTACAGTAAAGGGAACTTTTAAAGCATCAGCATACCAAGACCTTTTGGACAATTTCAAGCTCCCAACTTTGTGGGAACAGTTTGGGGATGGCTCCTTCCTGTTCCAACATGGCTGTGCACCAGTGCACAAAGCAAGGTCCATAAAGACATGGATGAGCGAGTTTGGGGTGGAGGAACTTGACCGTCCTGCACAGAGTCCAGGCCACTACTCTATAGAACACCTTTGGGATGAATTTATGCGGAAACTGAGAGCCAGGGCTTCTCGTCCAACATTGCCTGACCTCACAAATGCGCTTCTGGAAGAATGGTCAAACATCCCCAGAGACACATTCCTAAGCCTTGTTAGCAGCCTTCCCAGAAGAGTTGAAGCTGTTATAGCTGCAAAGGGTGGGCCAACTCAATATTGAACCCTACGGACTACTAAGACTGGGCTGCACACCCAAGTAAGACAATATCATGATGAAATGTTGGCACTTTAGTAGTGTCCACAAACAAATCTCCTTTATTTCTAAGGAACAATGCATAAACTCCTCTCGAAAATGGCGGGTAGGCCTTAATCGTGACATCTGGCCTGTGTGTTGGCCTTTCAGGTGGATTTTATGAATTGTTTCTTGGAAATAAAGGAGATTTGTTTGTGCGTACTACCAAAGTGCCAGAATTTCATCTTGATGAAGAGGGAGCCTTGAGCCCTCAAAAGGCATTGGCTTTGTCTTCTGACTTTTTACCAAGACTAATAAACTTTCACTGGACTTGCACCAACATTTTTTTACTTTGCTGAGACTTATCCAGGGACCCTCAAGGCGAAACTAAACTATCTCAGTCAACATTAACTATTTTGTAATCCTTATGCTGCTAGCCTTAGTAATTGGATAGGAAGGTATATTATATTTACTTCTTTTAAACTTTTTCTTTTTTAATTTGTTGCTTCCTAGTTTTTTGGCCTAGGCCAAAATTATATCATATATCTCATGGGCACATTTTTCTTTCATCTGTAGGAGGGGTTTTCTTATCTAAGCACACCCTCCTGCATCCTCCCAGGAGTCTTCAGGAGGGGAGGAAGAGCTTTCTCAGCTAAGCACACACTCCTGCCTGCATGCCTGAGCTAGGGACAGATGGATTCCAGGAAGTAAATACGTAATGAATCATCTGCCCCTATTTAGGATGGCAGCGGCTAGAAATGCTATAGGATGTTTTTCAAAGTGATTTCTCAAAAAAATAAATCATGGAGACCTGGATGGATGGGAGAGTTTGCCTTGAAAATTAAAAATGAATTTTTAGTGGTGCTCAGATAGTTTAGTTTCACTTTAACAGAGCTGCTTCCCTTGAATTGGAAATCAAACATTTTTGTTTTGTATCCAGCACTCCTAATAAACCCTTTCCACAGTGGAGTTTTTTAACAAGCAAAATGTTCATGTTATCTATTTTCCAGTAATTTCTTCAGAATTTTCTCCTAGATTAAGCTTGTCCCTTCACGAAGTGTCATCCTAATGGGATTAAATTGCCTTGTTTTTAGTGGCTATTTTCAGGGTGATTTAAATAGAAAGCTCTTATTCTTGCCAGTAAATGTAGTTTTTCTTCAGCTAACTACTAACCACAAGTAAAGAAGTAACATGATCTACATTTCAATAAGCGTTATGTCCCCTGTAATTTACTAACAGTCTTGGCTAGGACACATGGCGTCGCTCACCTTCAGTTCCACCCCCTTGCCCATGTGTCCAAGATTTAACTATTTTACTGCCAGGGGAATTCTCTGTTCATACTTCATGGTTGCTGGCAAGTGGAATCACAAGTTGGCTTCCTGAAGCGCATCTCCGGCCAAAACTTTTTTTTTTTGTTTTAGAGTGGGGAAGGGTTAGAACTTCTGTAGTGCCAACCCCAGAGGAGACTCTGGATTATTTTGGGTCCTCCTGCCCTGTACCTAGACCCCCCCAAAAAAAAGAAAAGACACATTGGTAATAGCAGAGTAGGCTGTATTAGGCTAGGTTCACATTAATGTTTGTCGAGAAAAGTAGCACGCTTTCCCGACACCCAGAGAAACTTGCTGTCATTGAGTAGAAGACACCTCCACAGATTGTAACACGAGCACATTTTTGAGCATGTCTTGCAGTTCGGTACAGTGCTTTTTTGGAAAAGAGTAACAGACTTCTCTTTCGCATTTGTTGCATTTTGGGCAGCCCATTGAAATTAATGAGCTGCCCTACATGCAATGTGCAAGAACATGCGAAACACTCCCACACTTGGTCTCACCCATAGGTGTGAACCAAGCCTTAAAGGCAACTCAAAAACTCTGATAGGGAAGTTGGGTTAAACTGAACAGTACAAGAAATATTAGAACAATAGTGAATATGAACAGAAGTAATTCTCCAGAGAAGGTAAATGCTACCACAGTATACAAGTGACTGCAATAGAGAAAGGCCTATTTGTTAATCAAAGGGCCTTGCCTAAGCCACTGGCTATTGGTAAATGGACTACTCAATCTTGCTGGCATTGGGGCCCTTTAACTCTTGGTGGAGCACTTGCACCTCAACGAGAACATTTGTAATGCACAGAGTAAGAAAATCATGATCTAGTCCTCTTTGGTGGGACTCCACTCTCAGCCTATCCCACGAAAAGCAAATGTCAATAGAAAGAGTTTCTTTGGCCGCTGGGATAGTTGGAAAGAGTCAGGTGATCGGGATTATTTCCACCCGGGCTGCGGCCTGGGTGGGTGTGTGTGGAGCAGCAGCAGAGGTGTAGGCCTGAAGCCTGGGGCCTAACCTCATGTAAAGGGGAGGCTGTTTTCTGCCTGGAGGCTAGGGAGAAGAAGTTGCCAGAGGGCCAACCACTCTTGTTGCCGGAGGCAGGTGAAAAGGGATGGAGTTCTGAAGGAGTACCAGAGGAGACTCCTCATCAGCCGGGGACTGTGAAGTAGATGGGAAAGCTTCAAGAGAGAACTCATCCACTAAGTACAGCGGGTTGCTGTGAGTAAAGCTTAAAGGAGTAAACAGAAAAGGACCTCCAAGGTAGTATTCTCAGAAATACTACCAGTACCTCGAGCCACACCAGAAAGGCAGAGGGAGATTAGGTTAGTAAACAAGTGACTGAGGAGCTGGTGTAAAAAGGAGGGGTTTGGGTTCCAGGAGAACCAGGCCAACTTCTCAGTCAGTCACCAGTTCTATAGAAGGGACGGACTGCACCTAAATGAGGAAGGTACAGATCTGCTGGGAGTGAAGATGGCCGAAAAGTTAGAGGGGCTTTTAAAATAGGCGATGCGGGGGGGTCCAGAGATAGAGATAGTCAGCGCGGAACATATTCCAGAGGATAGTATTGGGGGCATTACTGGTAGGTTGACTAAAGCACATAAACCCGAGGAAAGTATAGTAACAAGTCCGATTTTCAACCTCGGAACACCCAATAAGAAGACAGTATGTGACCGATCTAAACTACGTGGCATGTTCACCAATGCCAGGAGCCTGGCGGACAAGATGGGAGAACTAGAGATACTGTTGTAGGAAGAGGATTTCGATTTTGTGGGAATTTCAGAGACTTGGTTCAACAGCTCTCATGATTGGCTGACAACAATTCAAGGGTATTCTCTTTATCGCAGGGATAGAGAGGGTAAAAAAGGGGGAGGGGTATGTCTGTATATCAAGAATAATGTACAAGTGAATGTGAGAGATGACATCACTAAGGAAGCAAGGGAGGAGGTGGAATCTTTATGGGTAGAGCTCCAAAGGGAGGAAACAAAGGGGAAATTAATACTGGGAGTATGCTATAGGTCCCCTAACCTTGGGGAGGAGGGGGAGACGGAACTCCTATCACAATTTGGATTAGCAGCAAGGATGGGAAGTGTCATCATAATGGGGGATTTTAATTATCCAGACATAGACTGGGCGGAAGGAACCGCGCATTTGTCTAAGGCTCGCCAGTTCCTAAATGTCTTTCAGGACAATTTCATGGGTCAGATGGTAGACGCGCCAACTAGAAACAAAGCTTTACTAGACCTACTGATTACCAACAATACAGACCTGATCACGGATGTGGAAATTAGGAAACAGCGATCACAGGTCAATTAGCTTCAGTATAAATCACACAAATAGGAAATATAAGGGAACTACAAAGACACTGAATTTCAAAAGGGCCAACTTCCCTAAACTACGAACCTTGCTAGAAGATATTAATTGGGATAAAATCTTAGGAACAAAGAACACGGAGGAGAGATGGGTTTGCTTTAAGAGCATAATAAATAAGGACATTAGCGAGTGCATCTCATTGGGAAATCAATTTAAAAGAGCGAACAAAAGTCCTGGGTGGCTTAACTCCAATGTAAAAATGCATATAAAAGCAAAGGAGAAGGCTTTCGAAAAATACAAGGCTGAGGGATCATCATCAGCATTTAAACGTTACAAAGAATGCAACAAGAAATGTAAGTGTGCAATTAGGGCGACTAAGATAGAACATGAAAGACATAGCGGAGGAGAGTAAAAAAAATCTCAAGAAATTCTTTAAGTATATAAACAGTAAAAGAGGGAGGACAGACCATATTGGCCCCATAAAGAATGAGGAAGGGAATCTGGTTACAAAGGATGGTGAGGTGGTGAAGGTATTGAATTTATTCTTCTCCTCAGTCTTCACAACGGAATCAGGGGGCTTCAGTAACCAAAACGCAATGGCTAACAGAGGACAGAAGTAGGAATAGGCTTGAAAAACCTAACATTAATAAGTCACCGGGACCAGATGGCTTGCATTCGAGGGTCCTTAGGGAACTCAGTCAAGTAATTGCCAGACCATTGTTCCTAATTTTTACTGACAGTCTACTGACTGGAATGGTACCAGCTGATTGGAGGAAAGCCAATGTAGCACCAATATTTAAAAAAGGGCCAAAATACATCCCTGAGAATTACAGACCAGTTAGCCTAACATCAATAGTATGTAAGCTCTTGGAGGGGGTGATAAGGGACTATATAAACGATTTTAGTAATGAAAATGGCATCATTAGCAGTAATCAGCATGGATTCATGAAGAATGGTTCTTGCCAAAGCAATCTATTTACCTTCTATGAGGAGGCGAGCTGCCATTTCTATAGGTAAAGGAAGGCCCGTGGACGTGGTCTATCTGGATTTTGCAAAAGCATTTGACACAGTTCCCCATTACTGTAAAAATTAAGGTTCTTTGGCATGGACAGAAGGGTGAGTACATGGATTGAAAACTGGCTACAGGGCGAGTTCAAAGGGTGGTGATAAATGGGGAGTACTCGGAATGGTCAGGGGTGGAAAGTGGGATAACCCAGGGTTCTGTCCTGCGACCAATCCTATTTAATTTGTTCATAAACTACCTGGAAGATGGGGTAAACAGTTCAATCTCTGTATTTGTGGATGATACTAAGCTAAGCAGGGCAATAACTTCTCCACAGGATTTGGAAACCTTGCAAGAAGATCTGAATAAATTAATGTGGTGGGCAACTACATGGCAAATGAGGTTTAATGTGGAAAAATGTAAAATAATGGATTTGGGTGGCAAAAATATGAATGCAATCTACTCACTGGGGTGGAGAACCTCTGGGGGAATCCAGGAGGGAAAAGGACCTGGGGGTCCTAGTAGGTGATAGGCTCAGCAATGGCATGCAATGCCAAGCTGCTGCTAACAAAGCAAACAGAATATTGGCATGCATTAAAAAGGGGATCAACTCCAGAGATAAAACGATAATTCTCCCGCTCTACAAGACTCTGGTCCGGCCTCACCTAGAGTATGCTGTCCAATTCTGGGCACCAGTCCTCAGGAAGAATGTGCTGGAAATGGAGCGAGTACAGAGAAGGGCAACAAAACTAATAAAGGGACTGGAGGATCTTAGTTATGAGGAAAGGTTACAAACACTGAAATTATTCTCTCTGGAGAAGAGACGCTTGAGAGGGGATATGGTTTCAATTTACAAATACCGTACTGGGATAAAACTTTTCCGCGGAAGGGAGTTTAATAAGATACGTGGCCACTCTTTAAAATTAGAAGAAAAGAGATTTAACCTTAAACTGCGTAAAGGGTTTTTTGCTGTAAGAGCAGAAAGGATGTGGAATTCCCTTCCACAGGCGGTGGTTTCAGCGAGGAGCATCGATGGTTTAAAAAAACTATTAGATAAGCACCTGAACGACCACAACACACAGGGTTATACAATGTAATACTGACATAAAATCACACACATAGGTTGGACTTGATGGACTTGTGTCTTTTTTCAACCTCACCTACTATGTAACTATGAGTACAGGGGGTAGCTGTAAGTAAAGCTTGAAGAAGTACAGTGGGTAGCTGTGAGATAAGCTTGAGGGATCCAGCTGGTAGCTGTGAGTCAGAGGAACCCAGCGGGTAGCTGTGGGTGAAGCTCGAAGAATATAGCGGGTAGCTTGAAGAGTCCAGCAGGTAGCTGTGAGCTAAGCTTGAGGTTCTACAGTGGGATACTGTGAGTAAAGTTGTTGCTATAGGAGACAGCAGTTGCTATAAAATACAGATTGCTGCATTCAGCTTAAAGGCCCCTTTTCTGTATCGCTGTCTGCCTGGTTCTATTTTTGTCCAAGGAGACTGCATAATTGCTATTGCATTTGCCTAAGGATGTCCTGTGCCCTACCCCTCTTTCCCCGTGTTCCTGTTAAGAGAAATAAAACTCTCTTTGTTCATTTTTAAAAGTGACTGGCGCCCATCTTTCCACCTTGCACTAAACCCACCATGCCTAGTAACCTGCACCCTGAGGAGGAATGTCAGCCCTCCCTGACTCAGGGGGTCACGACCAGGTCTCTGGAGGTCGGGGAGAGCGCTACACCCATTTCTAGGGGTAAACTTTCTCCTAAAATGCAGCAGCAACAACATAAAATCCTTCTTTGCTCCTGTCTCTTCAGGAGCTGTCTATCACTAGCAGTGACGGTGCAATAAAAATGCAGTAGGAGAAGACGTTCTGCTGAGCAGCTTAGGGCCACCATCCATCGCTACACCTCTCCCAAGGTTTACTGCTCTATATTGCCCTGTTGGGGATTTGCTCTCATTTCCCGATAACATTTTGAACAGGACAGGAAGTGAGGCAAGTTTGAGGGTTGGGACAAACCATTTACCACTGGCAGGGTTGCTTACAATGGTCAGTGTTTATTTGTTTGGGTAAAACCTTTATCCCAAAAGAAAAAAAACACAGTTGCTGCAACTGCTTAAAAAGTGTTAGCTAGAGTTTCTTAGTAACTGTAGAGTCCACCTAACACAATGCTGCTGTCCAAGGATGACTACGTTGCTCCTCCATAGAATTAGTGGAGCAGTAATTGTAGCCACCCAGAGATAGGAAGTGATAATGGCTTATCACAATGTCAAAGTAATGGGAAAAAAAGACTATGAAACCAATTCAGCCACCACATCTAAGGGTTGGGTAGCTGTAATACGTTACATTTATGTTTCTGGGTTTATATACACTTTAATTGAACTATAATGTGAGAAGCGGTTAGGTTGCCACCATTCATATTTCCAGAAATTACACTGAGCTGTGAGTTTACCTTCCAGCCTTTCATACTTAACATAAAGAACTGGTTAAAGAATTTTTCTATGACTCTACAGTTGGATGATATTATAGCAAACCTCCCAACTGTGCTAACTACTGCATCTTCCTGAATATGCAAGAATCCCCGGAAGGGCAAATTATGGGAATTTTAATGTGCCAGATGGAACCAATAACAATTCAAAGTATATTAAAAACAATTAAAAAAATACAAATTGAAATGATAATACAACATAGCACAGTGGCTAAGTGGTTAGCATTTTCTGCCTAGCAGCACTAGGGTCGTCATTTGGATAAAAATAAAAAAATCCCAACAAATAAGTATAGAACAAAGGAATGCCCATAAACTAACATGGATCTAAGGGCGAATATATAGCAGTAGGTATCTTTAAAAATGGGTTCAGCTCACCCCAAAACATTAAGAATGGTGTGCTATAGGCAGGGCTTTTTTTCAGTGGGAACACGGGGAACTCTGTTCCGGCACCTCCAGCATTGACTGTATGTAATGGCAAGGGGTGCTGGGTGTTCTGCAGGGTCTCTTGATGATGACTTCTTGAGGGGATCTATTGTTGCTGAGGTGGTCTGCTGTTGCTGGTGGGGGACCTATCGTTGCGGGGGGTGGGTCTTATATTGCTAGGCGGTCAGTTGCTGCTGTGAGAGATCTACTGTTGAGGGAGGGATCTTCTTGTGGGGAGATCTGTTTTTGCTGCTGGGAGTCTATTGTTGCTAGGTGTGAAATTTTGTTGAGAGTGATTCATTGTTGTTAGAGGGATCTACTGTTGCTGGTGGGGGGGGGGTTATATTGTTACTGGCTGCAGGGGATCTATTTTACTGCTTTTCTTGTTATCATTACCATATTCCATACAAATTACTTAGCACCACAAAATGATACTTGGTTCTATATTCTCTAAAAGAGCAGTAGTGGGGGGTGAGTAGGGGGTGGAACCAAAGAACGGAGCTCGGAGGTAGGTAGGGGTGGAACTAAGGAACAGTGCTCAGAGGTGGGTAGGCATGAAACGGTGCTCAGAAGTGATTAGGCGTGGAACCAAGGAATGGTGCTTGGAGGTGGGTAGGGGTGGAACCAAGGAATGGTGCTCGGAGGTGGGTAGGGGTGGAACCAATGAACGGTGCTCGGAGGTCGGTGGGGTGGAACTAAGGAATGGTGCTCGGAGGTGGGTAGGGGTGGAACCAAGGAACGGTGCTTGGAGGTGGGCAGGGGTGGAGCCAAGGAACGGTGCTTGGAGGTGGGTAGGGGGGGAGAAAAGGGGTGACTCCGAAAGGATGAGTTCCTGTGCCTATTTTCTGAGAAAAAAAGTCCTGTCTATAGGATATAGGATGCAAACATGGTGTAGCTGCATGGTATGCTCAGGGGTGCAACCCCAGAACCCTCCTTAATATGACCTTTGAGGGGCATGGCTGTACTGTGCTACAGCATGAAAGAATCCTTGGAAAACGCTTAATAACATTTAAAAAAAAATTTATCTCAGCTTATTTTAGCTATTCATATTCTAGCACAGACCTTTTGCATCTCCTGCAAAGTATTTTCGGCAGCAGGGACAGTATTGCCATGAATTCTGTTGAGGACCCCTTTGAAGTTCTACTTTGTAATTACAACCACACTATCATCCATCCCTGCTAGAGCCTGTGTTTAAATAATGTTAAAATGCACAGCAAAGCACTCTGGGTAAGTATTTGAACTCCAAAATTACAGCTCATGTGCTGACCATCTCTTTCAACAATATGATTGCACACCTTGAAACAGGTATGTCTATGATGTTCTCTGAACTGCCATCGACTCCTCAACATTACTACACAATTCACATCCTGCTGAAAATATAACTCACTGCTGCGTTTGTTCTTACAAGTCACGATGACAAGATGGGTTCCAGTGGGGGCCCTCTTGGTTCTTTATCTCTTCAGGGGGCCACACATTATATGGAAAGGAATCGGTTTGTTTGCAGCTGTTGTATTGGAGAACATGCCATCTTTATTTAGTAATTGAAAACGCCTGAGCTGTGTAAGGACCTTGTTGGGGGTATGGGATGCACAGTGACCCTTCTGCTGAACTGTTCTTCAATATTCTCTTATAGAAGCTTTACCCTGAAAACCTGGTTGGATACTATTACTAAATATGCCAAATGCTATAGATAAATTAACCATCTGATGAATCATATGATTGGAACACATTTGATATGACAGTTATTTAATTACCTAATTGTGATAAGTGAAGGGTTACTACCTGGCAAAGTAGAGTGGGATGGAGGCAGGTAAATTGTTATTTTCTTGTGCTTGAAAAATTATTTCCTTCCTTCTTTTTATCTCTCCTCTCCTCTTTTTTCCTTCCTTTATTTTATTCCTCCTTTCTGTACTGCAGTGAATGAGTGACCACGCGTTTGTCTTGAATGACTTGAGCCTCAATAGTTTCCTCCTTATACTGGAATCACCATTGACATATTTATATATCTCCGCTTAAGAGTCTCTTCTCTAGGGAGAATAAATGAAATGCTCATAACTGAGGTCCTCCAGCCCCCTCATTAGTTTTGTGTTGCCCTTCTCTGCACTCTTCCCAGTTCCAGCACATCTTTCCTGAGGACTGATAACCAGAACTGGACAACTGGACAAGCTCAAGATGTGGTTGAACCAGAGTTTTGTACAGTGGTAGAAATATAGTTTTATCTCATGAGTAAATGTTCTTTATAATGGATGATAGTCTGCTGGCCTTGTATGCTGCAGTTTGGCATTGCATGTTATTGCTGAGCCTGTCATCTACAAGGACACCAGATCCTTTTCCATCCTGGATTCCCCCAGAGGTTCTTCCCTAGCCTGTAGCTTGCATTCATATTTTTAGCCTCCAAGTGCATTACTTTACATTTTCCTACATTGAATGTCATTTTCCATGTATTTGCCCACCCCTCTTTTTTATTGTGGTCTTCTTGTAAAGTTACAATATCCTGTTGTGAAGTTATTGTGCTGCTTAGGTTTGTATCATCAGCAAACACTGAGATTGAACTATTTATGCCAACCTCTATATAATTTTAGAACAAGTTAAGCAGAATTGGTCTCGTGATAGACCACTGGAGCACCCCACTTATAACTCCAGACCATTTGACCACCCTTTGGATGTGCCCCTGTAGCCACTTTTCTATCCAGGTACATATACTATCAATGCCTAGAGACCTGTCAGGGCTGGGCTATTGGCAGCTCCTTTCTCCATGCTCATTCTGCTCAGCTGCTGGATAATTGTCAGCAATCATCGATCCTCCAGTGGCTCACCTGGTTATCATTACCTGCTCATTAGTCCCGCCTACAGCCAGCCCCCTCTGGCTATTTAAACTGCCTTGTTCATTCCTTTCCTGCCTTTGCCTTGGTCAAACATATCTGGAGATTCTCTGCTGTGTTCCTGTTGAAGACTTTGCCCGGCTGACGTCCCTTGTGGTTCCTTATCCTGTTCTGCTGCCTCCAACTATGCTGATCTCTGGTTTCCTGATTACTGGCTTGTCTGACTATCCGCTTTAGCTTCCGGTCCCTGGCTATGTTTTGACTCTGTTTACTGTTCTGTACCATTTTTACCATTAAATTAAAAGGTGGGATTTTTACTGCATTTTCTGTCCCAGTCTGATTCATGGTACATGACAAGACCTAAATTTGTAAATTAAGCTTTTATAGCAGCCCTCAAATTTTCCACTCGCCTGCTCGCATTTTGCGAGTGGAAAATGATGGCTGGCGTGCGTGGGCTACCTGGGAGCAGGGGGGCAAGCACCGCCAGCAGGCGAGGTTGAATGGGAGCCGCTCGCCCAGGAGAAGAGAGCGTGGAGGAAGAATAGAGCTGGCCGGATCACAGAGCAGGGATAGCCCGCTGTAACAGCCTACATTTGAATTGCCTCCACTCACGGTCACACACAGTCCCACCTCCTGACCCAGCGCCTGTGACAGACAGAACGCCGGTCCAATGCCAGTGTGGACATGTTCTGTCTGCCAAAGGTGCCAGGCTGTGTGTGACCATGAGCGGAGGCAATTCAAATGTAAGCTGTTACAGCGGGCTATCCCCGCTCTGTGATCCGGCCAGCTCTCCTCTTCTTCCACGCTCTCTTCCCCTGTGATGATCCGGCTGCCCACTCTCTTCCTCTGCACAGGTCACAGTGCAATGATGGGCACAGGTGAGACTGCAATGATGGACACAGGTGAGGCTGCAATGATGGGAACAGGTCACGCTGCAATGATGGGCACAGGTCACGCTGCAATGATGGGCACAGGTCACACTGCATTGATGGGCACAGGTCACGCTGCAATGATGGGCACTGGTCACGCTACAAAGTTGGGCACAGGTGAGGCTGCAATGATGGGCACAGATGAGGCTGCAATGATGGGCACTGGCCATGCTGCAATGATGGGCACTGGTCACGCTGTAATGATGGGCACAAATGAGGCTGCAATTATGGGCACAGGTGAGGCAGCAATTTTGGGCACAGGTGAGGCTGCAATGATGGGCACAGATGAGGCTGCAATGATGGGCACTGGTCATGCTGCAATGATGGGCACTGGTCACGCTGTAATGATGGGCACAGATGAGGCTGCAATGATGGGCACAGGTGAGGCTGCAATTATGGGCACAGGTGAGGCTGTAATGATGGGCACAGATGAGGCTGCAATGATGGGCACTGGTCATGTTGCAATGATGGGCACTGGTCACGCTGTAATGATGGGCACAGATGAGGCTGCAATGATGGGCACAGGTGAGGCTGCAATTATGGGCACAGGTGAGGCTGCAATGATGGGCACAAGTCTTGCTGCAATGATAGGCACAGGTCACGCTGCAATGATAGGCACAGGTCACGCTGCAATGATAGGCACAGGTCACGCTGCAATGATGGGCACTGGTCATGCTGCATTGATGGGCACAGGTGAGGCTACAATGATGGGCACAGGTGAGGCTGCACTGCAGGGCACTGAATAAATAATTAAGTGAATTTCGCGCAATATTCCAGTAGTGCCAGTGTCTAGATGCCAAAGAAGGAAGAGGCAGATAGAAATGCTAGCAAAGGTTATAACATCATAAATAACCGTGAGTGGATCCTGGTAAGTGAAAATCCTTGTGTAAAGTGTTATACCATTAAATAAATTGATAAAGTGCAACCGTATAATAAATAACCGTGAATGGATCCTGATGAATAAAAATCTTGTGTGAAGTGTTATGACCTTAACATGAATTAATATAAAGTGCAACCGTGACTAAATGACCGTGAATAAATGCTGGTGAATAAAAGTCTTGGTAAAAAGTCCTTATAACATTGAATAAATTAATATAAAGTAAAATCCATCATAAAGGTGAATGATTGGCAACAAATTAATATCAAAAGTGCACTAAACTCAGTGTAATCACAATTCATCTAACTGCGCCTTTAAAAATAAAGACTCAAAATAGCAGCATTGCAGGATTCAAAATGTGTAATTCATAAATCTAGGATAGATGGCGCTGTTGAGTAGATAGAAAGTCCTTCTAATTGGGTCTGTGTGTGTTCTGTATGATGGTTGAATGGTTCCTACGGTGATATCCTCTAGTGTAGTCTCTCTGGACTCTCACCTTAAATTAGTACAAATCGAGTTGTGGAAATAAGATCCGTGCAGTATGGAAGCGCTGCTTGGACACTTCTCCCTCTGTACTAGTTGACTCTCTGGATCTTCTCCTGTGTTCCCTCGGCTCCCTCCGCTCTGATGCAGCTCAGACAGAATAAAGACAGGGGAGGGGGAGAGAGAAGGCAGGCTCCACTAGTGTGTTAACGTTTTTCCACAACTCGATTTGTACTAATTTAAGGTGAGAGTCCAGAGAGACTACACTAGAGGATATCACCGTAGGAACCATTCAACCATCATACAGAACACACACAGACCCAATTAGAAGGACTTTCTATCTACTCAACAGCGCCATCTATCCTAGATTTATGAATTACACATTTTGAATCCTGCAATGCTGCTATTTTGAGTCTTTATTTTTAAAGGCGCAGTTAGATGAATTGTGATTACACTGAGTTTAGTGCACTTTTGATATTAATTTGTTGCCAATCATTCACCTTTATGATGGATTTTACTTTATATTAATTTATTCAATGTTATAAGGACTTTTTACCAAGACTTTTATTCACCAGCATTTATTCACGGTCATTTAGTCACGGTTGCACTTTATATTAATTCATGTTAAGGTCATAACACTTCACACAAGATTTTTATTCATCAGGATCCATTCACGGTTATTTATTATACGGTTGCACTTTATCAATTTATTTAATGGTATAACACTTTACACAAGGATTTTCACTTACCAGGATCCACTCACGGTTATTTATGATGTTATAACCTTTGCTAGCATTTCTATCTGCCTCTTCCTTCTTTGGCATCTAGACACTGGCACTACTGGAATATTGCGCGAAATTCACTTAATTATTTATTCAGCAAGCGGTTGTGTGAGCACCATTAATTTTGCTGCAATATTCACATTTAGTTATTTTACATCACCTAGTTAATTAATTTTTTTCTCACATCTACCAGCGCGAAGGAAATTCTTTAAAATTTATACTGCAGGGCACTGGTTATGCCGCAATGCTGGGCACAGGTGAGGTTGCATTGATGGGCACAGGTGAGGCTGCATTGATGGGCACAGGTGAGGCTGCATTGATGGGCACAGGTGAGGCTGCGTTGATAGGCACTGATAAAGTTGTTAATATTTGTTTTTGTAACTTAATTCTGCATAAAACATTTAAGTGTCATTTCATGAGATAATTTATGAGGGCGTGTTTAGGGCAGAATTAGGGGTGGGGTAGGGGTTGGGTGGGGCAACTGGTGACGAGTAACCCTGAAGGCCTGGCTAGTAGCTCAGGACTTGAAATTTTGAGCCCTAGTTTATAGGGTACAGTGTCAAATGCTTTGGCAAAATCTAGGGGTTGATTTACTAATGGCAAATGTACTGTGCACTCTACAAGTTCAGTTGCTCCAGAGAATAGTAAATGAGCAGAAGCTCCGCTGACTTCCATCATCCAATCATGTGCAAGCAAAAATGCTGTTTTTTTTTTCCTTGCATGTGATTGGGTATTCTTTGTAAAGTAAAGATTTACCTCATTTACTAAGCTCTGGAGCAACTGCACTTTACAAAGTCCACAGTCTATTTGCCTTTAGTAAATCAACTCCTTCATACACAAGCCTTCCTCTATCCAGATTACAGCTCACTTCCTCATAGGTTGGTCTAGCAAGAACAATCTTTCATAAATCCATACTGGTTACTACTGATGATACTATTCCTATTACTATCTGCAAATTCATGGATAGGGTCCTTTATCATCCCCTCCAACAGTTTACAAACTATTGATGTTAGGCTGAATGGCCTGTAGTTACCAAGTATGTACCATGCCTTGAAAAAGTATTCATACCTCTTGAAATTTTCCACATTTTGTCATGGTACAACCAAAAACGTAAATATATTTTATTGGGATTTTATTTCATAGACCGACACAAAGTGGCACATAATTGTGAAGTGGCAAATAAACAAAACTTCAATCAGTGCAAACCAATATAAAGTATATATGTGAAAAAGTGAATAAACAAGTTGCTGCTGTCACCAAAAAGTGGTCTCGCTCATTTCAACCTCTACATACACAATCAAAAATGTGCAGGGCAACTCACAATAAAGAAAACTAATTAATAAGTGAATAACTATAAATATATGTGCAACAATGTAACATTTAAGGTGAATGTCCCAAATAGAAACAAAGTTATTAAGGTGATCAACAAGTCACTGTGCACTTGTTTTCCATCTATGTGTGAATAATAATAATCTGTGCTCAAATGTAATCCTCCACCAGTAATAGGATGGCAGCTCACCTTATACTTACGATTGGGTCTAAGTAAGCAGTCCCCTGATCAGGGTATAATAAGATGCATGCTCTACTCTGTTCAAGATCTCCAATACTTCCTTTCAGTGGTATAAATTCACGATCAAGGGCATATGCAAACAAATACAAAGTATCTAGTGCTCTCTGTACAAGCACTTCAATAACAAATAAAATACAGGTAGAACATTAACATAAAAGGCACTCAACGGTGCCGTCGTGTCAGGCGGGTTTCATAAGCATAAGAGAGTCCTAGCGTGCTTCCAAGATAATAATGACCACGGGATAACATCCATGGGCTCTGCTCCTAGTCCCAGACGCGTGTCGTCCTGAGCATGCACTTCCTCAGTGGGTGGAGCCTGACCCTGCAATTATGAAGTCGAAGGAAAATGATAAATGGTTTTCAACATTTTTTTTACAAATAAATATGTGAAAAGTGTGGCGTGTTTTTGCAATCAGGCCCCCTGATTCAATACTTTGTAGAACCACCTTTCGCTGCAATTACAGCTGCAAGTCTTTTTGGGGATGTCTCTACTAGCTTTGCACATCTAGAGAGTGACATTTTTGCCCATTCTTCTTTGCAAAATAGCTCAAGCTCTGTCAGATTGGATGGAGAGCGTCTGTGAACTGTCAATTTTCAAGTCTTTCCACAGATTTTCAATTGGATTTAGGTCTGGACTTTGACTGGGCCATTCTAACACATGAATATGCTTTGATCTAAACCAGGGGTCTCAAACTGGCAGCCCTCCAGCTGTTGCAAAACTACAAGTTCCATCATGCCTCTGCCTGTGGGATCATGCTTGTAACTGTCAGCCTTTCAATGCCTCATGGGACTTGTAGTTTCGCAACAGCTGGAGGGCCGCCAGTTTGAGACCCCTGATCTAAACCATTTCATTGTAACTTTGGCTGTATGTTTATGATCACTGTCCTGCAGGAAGGTGAACCTCTGCCCCAGTCTCAAGTCTTTTGCAGATTCTAACAGGTTTTATTCTAAGATTGCCCTGTATTTGGCTCCATCCATCTTCCCATCAACTTTGACCAGCTTTCCTGTCCTTGCTGAAGAAAAGCATCCCCACAACATGATGCTGCCACCACCATGTTTCACGGCGGGGATGATGTATTCAGGGTTTTCCGCCACACATAGTGTTTTGCTTTTAGACCAAAAAGTTCAATTTTGGTCTCATCAGACCAGAGCACCTTCTTCCACATGTTTGTTGTGTCCCCCACATGGCTTCTCGTCTCTCGCAAACTGCAAACAAGACTTCTTAAGTCTTATGACTTCTTATGACTTTCTTTCAACAATGTCTTTCTTCCTGCCACTCTTCCATAAAGGTCAGATTTGTGGAGAACACGACTAATAGTTGTCCTTTGGACAGATTCTCCCACCTGAGCTGTGGATCTCTGCAGCTCCTCCAGAGTTACCATGGACCTCTTGGCTGTTTCTTTGATTAATGCTCTTCTTGCCCGGCCTGTCAGTTTAGGTGGACGGCCATGTGTTGGTAGGTTTGCAGTTGTAGATAAGGAGTGAGTACAGCGCTGCTCCGATGATGTTAAAAGGAATAATTACACAGTAAGCGGCTAACACACCTCTAAGACACAGAAGTAAAGAATCAACAAATATAAATATAGTGTAGCGCTATGTGTAAAAATATATAAGAACATAAGAGTTAAATTCAAGCTATCTTGCAATGGCCAGAAGATAAACAAAAAATACTTCAAAAAATTAGATAAAAAGTGGCTCAATGAGAAAAAATGTACTAATTATTACAAAGTAGCATATAAAGCATAATAACAATACACCTGTGAATAGTGAAAACCAAACCAAAACGTAAATGTATATATAAAAAATTAACTGTGAATAAAGTCCATATATGTTATTAAGATGTGTTCTTGAAAAAATCAAAAACCGCCACCAACAGTCTCTGAGGATTAGCTGATGAGGACAACAACGGAGTATCACTGGTGGGTGAAACGGTAAAACACCAAATCCAATGTGACGTCTAAGTGTGTGTCAAAACCATCACCATAGCATCTGAGGAGGCTTACCAGAAGCAGGGGACTTGAAAACACATACGTCTTACAAGTCACAGAGAGCTTGTTTAGCCACCGAGGCTAGCAGGATAAAACATCGGGTATCCACAGCTTCAATTGGGGAGAAGGGGGGTCTGTCAGCAGCTTCAACCGTCCAGACGTATAAGCAGGCCAACCGGATGTTTAATTGGAACCATGAGAGAAGGAAGACTCACATGGCATGATATCGTTTAAAAAGCATGCATTTATTAAAATAATAGAAAAGGAACACTCACATGATATAAAGATGTAACAGCTTAAATGGTATCAGAAGCGGTGATCATAGGGGGTCCACCCAACATGTTTCGGCTAACTAGCCTTCATCTTTATTCACAGTTAATTTTTTATATATACATGTACGTTTTGGTTTGGTTTTCACTATTCACAGGTGTATTGTTATTATGCTTTATATGCTACTTTGTAATAATTAGTACATTTTTTCTCATTGAGCCACTTTTTATCTAATTTTTTGAAGTATTTTTTGTTTATCTTCTGGCCATTGCAAGATAGCTTGAATTTAACTCTTATGTTCTTATATATTTTTACACATAGCGCTACACTATATTTAGGTTTGCAGTTGTACCATACTCTCCATTTTCGGATGATGGATTGAACAGTGCTCCGTGAGATGTTTAAAGATTGGGATGTTTTTTTCTAACCTAACCCTGCTGTAAACTTCTCCACAATTTTATCCCTTACCTGTCTGGTTTGTTCCTCGGCCCTTATGATGCTGTTTGTTCACTAAGGTTCTCTAACAAACCTCTGAGGGCTTCACAGAACAGCTGTATTTATATTGAGCTTAAATTACACACAGGTTTTTTTACCAATTAGGTGACTTCCGAAGGCAATTGGTTCCACTAGATTTTAGTTATGGATATCTGAGTAAAGGGGGCTAACACTTTTCAGATATGTGTAAAAAAAAATGAAAACCATCATTTTCCTTCCATTTCACAATTTTGTGCCACTTTGTGTTGGTCTATCACATAAAATACAAAAAAAATACATTTACGTTTTTTGGTTGTAACATGACAAAATGTAGAAAATGTCAAGGGATATGAATACTTTTTCAAGGCACTGTACATACAGTACTTCTATCTCCAATAAAAATGCTCCTGAACCCTAAAGAGTGATCGGTGATTTTGCCCCCACATCACTGAAGGGTGTACAGCGTACCGTGTGTGTGATATTAAGAAACATGATAAAAGATGATAAAAAGGGAAGAACAAGGGATTTTGTGTTCAAACATAAAGACTAAAAGCTGTCATATGAGATATTTGTGACATACTGTAAGTTATGTGTTCAAAAAAAGAAAAGATTACAGTTTTCTTTAATCTTTTTCTGTTTAAACTTTTACTAGAATCCTCCACAGATCTCTGTAAAGGGCAGTTAGAAATAACCAGCTGAAGGTATACAAGGAATGATAAGGTGCACTATGGTACATTTTTTTCTTCGGTGTTAGCCCTCTAACACATGGCAGTAAAGTACGGTATATGGGCAACACATGGCAGTAAAGAATATGGGCATACAGAGTAAAAAGTGTCTGTTGTGGTGCCCAGGAGCCACGGCAGCAGGGATTTTTTTCCCATAGAAATGCAAAACAGAAAATGCAGTGTCATGCTTAACTGCCGTGCACCGGTGTGTACTCGCCCAAGGGTACAGTTGTCATTTTTAAAGCTGAAAATTGAACATTTTTGAAAAATACGTCTATATGTATGTGAGAGTTCACATCAGAGCCAGCAGTTATGCGCTCACGTTTTTTTCTGTAATGCATTCTTTGCAGCTTTGGTTGCCAAGTGCCACAACAGCAGATGTATTTTACTCTGTTTGCGATATGCTGGACTTTACGGCTGAATTCCAAACAGCCTTAGGAGGATGATGACCAAAATAAGTTTGGCACGTAGCAATCTCCCAGATAGGTGGAGGTATAGGAAAGCTACACTATATTGTGAAAAGTATTGGGGCACCTGCCTTTAATGGCATCCCAGTCTTAGTCGGTAGGGTTCAATATTGAGTTGGCCCACCATTTGCAGCTATAACAGATTAAACTCTTCTTGGAAGGCCGTCCACAAGGTTTAGGAGTGTGTCTATAGGAATGTTTGACCATTCTTCCAGAAGCGCATTTGTGAGGTCAGACACTGATGTTGGATGAGAAGGCCTGGCTCGTAGTCTCCGCTCTAATTCATTCCAAAGGTGTTCTATCAGGTTGAGGTCAGGACAGTCAAGTTCCTCCACCCCAAACTTGCTCATCCATATCTTTATGGACCTTGTTTTGTGCACTGGTGCGCAATCATGTTGGAACAGGAAGGGGCCATCCCCAAACTGTTCCTGCAACGTTGGGAGCATGAAATTGTCCAAAATGTCTCGGTATACTGACACCTTAAGAGTTCCCTTCACTGGAACTAAGGGACCAAGCCCAACCCCTGAACAACAACCCAACACTATAACCCCCCCCCCTCCACCAAATGATTTGGACCAGTGCACAAAGACATAGATGAGCGAGTTTGGGGTGGAGGAACTTGACTGCCTGCACAGAGTCCTGACCTCAGCCCGACAAGACACCTTTGAGATGAATTAGAGCGGAGAGACTGCGAGCCAGGCCTTCTTGTCCAACATCAGTCAAATAAAACCAAAGAATTTCCAAGCTCAGCTTACCAACCAGCCTGTGACCAACCAAATTGACCTCTCTAACAGTATGCATTAAAAACAGGGGTTTAGTTGCACAATTTGCAAATATACACACAAGTGGCTCATCACTGAGTTGGGGAACACACCTTAATGTTGGATTCTTCACATGACCATGGCTCCTGCCTGGTCCCCGGCATTGGTGAGAATGCCTTCGGGCAAAGTGTTACCCCAGTGCAAGGATGAGTGACCAAGTTTATGCCCACAGAACCCACCTCGGGGTAGACCTCCTGTGTGACCCACATTGGGCACCCAACAAGGAGGGAAACATGGAGGACGTGACGGCTCCCCCCCTTCCGAGCTTGTTCTACCCCACCAAATTAGACACAGCAAACCTGTTACACTGTCCTAAGTGAGCAAAGTTCAACTTCATGTTAAACTGGATACTGCCAGCTTATTTCACCATGCCTATTGCTTTTCTGGTCTCCATACTGACTGATCACTTCCGATCTGGTACAAAGGTCGATGCTTCCTGTAAATAAGCTTTACCATAAAAATGTACAGTATACATTATTTGGAAGGTGTCACAGTGTTTCCAGTATTACATGATGTCAGCCTTATTTGTAGATTGTTCTGATCTCTTATCTAGAGCAAATGTTTGCCATGTTCGGCCTCTGTCAGCTCCGGCCTTTGACACTGAGGAAGGATTGTGATCGGCAAGGCTGTTAAAGAAGATCTAAACCAAAAAGAAAAATGTCAAATATTGCAATTCCTCAGATGTGACGGCTGCATTCGTTTTCTTTTTTCAGCTTTTTTTTTTGTTCACACTGTGATCCTGCCAGTAATACACTTCTTGTCCAAGGGCAACAACATTCGCTTATGGTACTATATCAGGACTAAAGAGACTTTCTCTAACTATAACATAGAATGGTGGGGTTCTGTAGTCCTCAGACACAACTAAGAACAATGTATCTAGTAAGAGGGAAGCATAGGCAGAGAGCACAGCCAGTTATCAGCTCACTACATTTCTGGCAGGATTTAAGCCTCTTTCATGTGGGCAGTGGGTAGGGAGCCCTCAGATCCCCTCCAGACACTAACATGTGTTTCCCTATTGCCCTGTCATAGTAGTGATTTCTAGCAGTATCATGTTATATGTCTCCTGCCTCGGACAGTCTCATACCTTCCAACTTATTGAGATGGGAACGAGGGACACCTATTAGCAAAACTATGTAGGCATAGGACACACCCTTAAAGGAGAATAATGCCGAGTACACACGGTCGGACTTTTCAGCTACAAAAGTCCAACAGCCCGTCCGACAGACTTTCAACAGGCTTTCGACGGACTTTTGGCGGACTTTCAACAGACTTTCTAACGACCGGACTTGCCTACACACGTTCACACCAAAGTCCGACGGATTCGTACGTGATGACGTACACCAGACTAAAATAAGGAAGTTAATAGCCAGTAGCCAATAGCTGCCCTAGCGTGGGTTTTTGTCCGTCGGATTTGCATACAGACAAGTGGATTTCTGGGTCCGGGGAAGTTACGATGTAAAGATTTGAAGCATGTTCCAAATCTAAAGTCCGTCAGATTTGCGACTGGAAAAGTCCACTGAAGGTCCGGTGAAGCCCACACACGATCGGATTGTCCGCCGGATTTGGTCCATCGGCGTCCGTCGGACAAGTCCGGTCGAAAAGTCCGACCGTGTGTACGCAGCATTACACACACAAAAAATGATTAGTGCTTTTAGTGCTCATTTTACCACTATTATTCCTTTATACTGGCTTTTAACACTTACAAATGCAGCAATTTACAAATTGGATGAAAGATTTAGCATTGTGAAACACTTTTTAAAAGATAAATAGTGCATTTTGTATACAACTTAATAGATCAGACCAGAGTGAGGGACAAATGAGGAGGAAAAAGGGAATTTGTTCCAAATCAGGAACAGTTGGGAGCTATGCAGTCTCCCGCAGGATGTCCCCAATCCTGACCATCTCTTGTATCATGTCTGCAGTCTCTGACCATCTGTTGTATTATGTCCACAGTCTCTGACCATCTCTTGTATTATGTCTGCAGTCTCTGACCATCTCTTGTATCATGTCTGCAGTCTCTGACCATCTCTTGTATCATGTCTGCAGTCTCTGACCATCTCTTGTATCATGTCTGTAGTCTCTGACCATCTCTTGTATCATGTCTGCAGTCTCTGACCATCTCTTGTATCATGTCTGCAGTCTCTGACCATCTCTTATATCATGTCTGCAGTCTCTGACCATCTCTTGTATCATGTCTGGAGGCTCTGACCATCTCTTGTATCATGTCTGCAGTCTCTGACCATCTCTTGTATCATGTCTGCAATCTCTGACCATCTCTTGTATTATGTCCACAGTCTCTGACCATCTCTTGTATTATGTCTGCAGTCTCTGACCATCTCTTGTATCATGTCTGCAGTCTCTGACCATCTCTTGTTTCATGTCTGCAGTCTCTGACCATCTGTTGTATTATGTCCACAGTCTCTGACCATCTCTTGTATCATGTCTGCAATCTCTGACCATCTCTTGTATTATGTCCACAGTCTCTGACCATCTCTTGTATTATGTCCACAGTCTCTGACCATCTCTTGTATCATGTCTGCAATCTCTGACCATCTCTTGTTTCATGTCTGCAGTCTCTGACCATCTCTTGTTTCATGTCTGCAGTCTCTGACCATCTGTTGTATTATGTCCACAGTCTCTGACCATCTCCTATATTATGTCTGCAGTCTCTGACCATCTCTTGTATCATGTATCAACCCACGTAGTCGCATTCCTAGTTGTGAATTGGTGATTAGCGTGGATTAGAGAATAAAAGCAAGTCTCCAATAGGCTGCAATAGACAACGCTTACTTTCTTCTCGGCAGCAGACAAATGCCCCAGTTTTTCATGTGAAATAGCAATGTGCTGTTTACTCATTATTAGGCAGGTGTTCATTGGAATTACAGTGTGTAGTAAGTGTTACTTTGCTTTCAAGAGACATCAGACTGTTTCAGTGATGTCCTTTCTCTGTAATTACATGGAAATGAGGATGGAAATCCAAGATGTTACTTAATTACACTTTTATAAATAGCTTTTATCTGCATAGGTGCCGCCTGAGTCTTATTATAGAGTGCGGCCTAATACAGAATGTGCATGTGGTGCCCTCTAGTGGTCAATATAATGATAACATTCCTGCCACTGGTTCTACTAAGATATTATTACTTGTGTTGTTGTGCTATTAGGTTCGGTTCACACTTCGGGATCCGACTTGTGAGACCCCAAGTCGTGTGACATGTGAAATACCATTTTAGTCAATGAGAGCTGTCTTAATTAGCACTACTGAAGTCACTCCGACTTTAGAAAAGGTTACCGTACTACTTTAAGGCGACTTCTATCTGACTTGTGCCCATAGACTTTAATGGAAGTCGGATCCTCATCTATATTTATGTGATTTGAATCCGACATTACAGGAAGATTGCCCAGGCTTTCCCTGTGGTTTAGCTCCTCCCACAGATCCGGCATTAAAAAAAAAACATACATTCAGAATGTACTTATTTGAAAAATATACAGTTGGCATCATTATTATGCACATTAAGAATTTCTTTATGTCTCCTTTTTTGTAATCTTTGTATGTTAATATAAATGTAATCCACCCACTGACTCACTCATTGCCCAGGAGATTGCTAATCACTTCAAAAACAAGATTGATACAATCCGTGATGAAATCTCCACTCTACAGGTATCTCCCCCAGTTAAGACCCCATGTCAACAGGTACAACTGACACTCCCCTTATTCAGATCTGCTACTACAGACGAAGTTGCTAAACTCCTTTCTAACGCCCACCTAACCACCTGTCCCCTGGACCCTATTCCCTCTCAAACGCTACGGTCGCCCTCTGACTCTATCCTACACTCTCTAACCCAGATCTTCAATCTCTCCCTCACCTCTGGCATTTTCCCCAATGCTCTAAAACATGCACTGGTCACCCCCATACTTAAAAAGCCGTCCTTGGATCCCACCAATCTTAACAACCTATGCCCTATCTCCTTGCTCCCCTTTTCCTCTAAACTCCTTGAAGGCCTGGTTTACAACCAACTGAGTGACCACCTCATAAACAATAACCTTCTTGATCCCCTTCAATCTGGATTTCGCCCTCAACACTCTACAGAAACTGCTCTTTTAAAACTCACAAATGACCTACTAACTGCAAAAACCAACGGACACTATTCTGTACTCCTACTTCTGGATCTTTCAGCTGCCTTTGATACGGTTGACCACCCCCTCCTCCTCAAAAAAAAAACTTTACTCCCTCGGTCTCCATGACTGTGCTCTTCAGTGGCTCTCATCCTACCTATCCCAACGCACCTTCAGTGTCACTTACAATTCTACTTCCTCCACTCCTCTTCCCTTCTCTGTTGGGGTCCCCTAAGGTTCTGTTCTTGGACCTCTTTTATCTCCAATCTACACCTCTTCCCTGGGTCAGCTGATAGCCTCTCACGGCTTTCAATATCATTTCTACGCTGACGACACACAAATCTATCTCTCCACCCCTCAACTTACTCCATCAGTCTCCTCACGTATCACTAACTTACTAACCGACATATCTGTATGGATGTCACACCACTTCCTCAAACTCAACTTGTCCAAAACCGAGCTTATAATATTTCCTCCCTCACGTGCCTCTTCCCCTGACTTGTCTGTCAAGAGCAATGGCAAAACCATCCACCCATCCCCACATGTCAGGGTGCTAGGTGTTATCCTAGATTCTGAACTCTCCTTTCAGCCCCACATCCAATCAATTTCCAAAGCTTGCCGCCTCAACCTCCGCAACATCTCTAAACTACGTCCCTTTCTAACCAGTGAAACCACAAAGCTCCTGATTCACTCCCTGGTTATCTCACTACTTGACTACTGCAACTCACTCCTCATTGGCTTACCTTTAAATAGACTATCCCCCCTTCAGTCCATCATGAATGCTGCTTCCAGACTCATCCACCTTACAAACCGATCAGCGTCTGTTACCCCTCTCTGCCAATCCCTCCATTGGCTACCACTCACCCAACGAATTAAATTCAAAATACTAACAATAAGTTACAAAGCCATCCACAACTCTGCCCCCAGCTACATCACTAGCCTAGTCTCAAAATACCAACCTAATCGCCATCTCCGTTCCTCCCAAGACCTCCTGCTCTCTAGCTCCCTCATCACCTCCTCCCATATCCGCCTCCAGGACTTCTCCTGAGCCTCGCCCATCCTCTGGAGTTCCCTACCCCAATCTGTCAGAAGGTCTCCAAATTTATCCACTTTTAGGCAATCCCGGAAAACTTTCCTCTTCAGAGAAGCCTATCCTGCCTCCATCTAACAACTGCACTGTTTTCTCCATTAGCTCATCCCCCACAGCTATTACCCTTTTGTATAACTTGACCCTCCCTCCTGGATTGTAAGCTCTGACGAGCAGGGCCCTCTGATTCCTCCCTGTATTGAATTGTATTGTAATTGTACTGTCTGCCCTAATGTTGTAAAGTCCTGCGTAAACTGTCGGCGCTATATAAATCCTGTATAATAATAATGTAATAAAAATTTATATTTTTTATTATAATTTTGTTGTACTCCCTATCTTGCCAGTAAAGTCCGACCAAATCCCTTTTCTTTGTACATACAGTATCTCACAAAAGTGAGTACACCCCTCACATTTTTGTAAATATTTCATTATATCTTTTCATGTGACAACACTGAAGAAATGACACTTTGCTACAATGTAAAGTAGTGAGTGTATAGCTTGTATAACAGTGTAAATTTGCTGTCCCTTCAAAATAACTCAACACACAGCCATTAACCTCCCTGGCGGTATGAATATGTCAGATTTTTGATGCTGAAAGCGGTACAATTATTTTGCATGGAAATTTGGCGTTTTATATTGTAGGCCTGTAATTCTTAGGAATAACTCACTTAAATCTGTCCAAACAAGAGTCTAGTAGATATCCCAGGTATGATAAAGTTTGAAACACGAAATCATAAATTATAATATAATAAATAACGAACTATAAATAATTATAACAAATAATAATATAATAATAATAAAAATTATTCAATAATGTAATCAAATCAAAAACACTGAAATTTGCTCAGTTGCAGAATTGTCGCCAAACACTGAAAGTAATGACTTACTTTCAGTGTTTGGTGACGGATTTCCCCACAAATTACTATCACTCAATTCTGTAAGTGATTCTAATTTATTATCACTGTTTTCTATGTGGTCTAAAACCACTTTTTTGGTTGCTATGGACAATCTCCAGTTTCCAGACAGAAAGAACAGTATTTATAATATAAAACTGCATGCAGGGCACTGGACAAACCACTAGGGACAAAAGGGATGTGAAATGATCTGATACAGTAATGTAATCTGTAAGATTACAATGTACTGTATATGTATTGTGTTTTTTACTTTTTGAATTTGGCGCCGTTCCCCGTCCCCGTGCATCGCAACGTTTGCAGGGAATGGAGCTCGGCATTGTGATAGATCCAGCAGAGGACACAGCCCGCGGACACAGCAGGCGGACATCGCAGGATCCTGGGAACAAGGTAAGTACCGCTTTTGGTACTGAAAATCCACCCTGAGCCACACTCGGGAATACCACTAGGGAGGTTAATGTCTAAACCACTGGCAACAAAAGTGAGTACACCCCTAAGTGAAAATGTCCAAATTGGGCCCAATTAGCCATTTTCCATCCTCGGTGTCATGTGACTCGTTAGTGTTACAAGGTCTCAGGTGTGAATGGGGAGCAGGTGTGGTAAATTTGGTGTTATCGCTCTCACTCTCTCATACTGGTCACTGGAAGTTCAACATGGCACCTCATGGCAAATAACTCTCTATAGATCTATATAGTTGTATATAAAATGCACTTTTTATCTTTCAAAAAGTGTTTTCCAACGCTAAACCTTTCGCCTGTTTTCTAAATTGCTGCATTTGTAAATTCCAAAAGCCAATATAAAGGAATAGTAGTGCTAAGAAAAGCATGTGTGTCCTATGCCTGCATACTTTTGCTGATAGGTGTCCCTCATTCCCATCTCAAAAAGTTGGGAGGTGTGCATACAGCGGTTTAACAGGACAGGTTCCACTCAGAACAGGCCTCGCCATGGTCGACCAAACAAGTTGAGTGCACGTGGTCAGCATCATATCCAGAGGTTGTCTTTGGGAAATAGACATATGAGTGCTGCCAGCATTGCTGCAGAGGTTGAAAGGATGGGGGGTCAGCCTGTCAGTGCTCAGACCATACGCCACACACTGCATCAAATCGGTCTGCATGGCTGTTATCCAAGAAGGAAGCCTCTTCTAAAGATGATGCACAAGAAAGCCCGCAAACAGTTTGCTGAAGACAAGCAGACTAAGGACATGGATTACTGGAACCATGTCCTGTGGTCTGATGAGACCAAGATAAACTTATTTGGTTCAGATGGTGTCAAGCATGTGTGGCGGCAACCAGGTGAGGAGTACAAAGACAAGTTTGTCTTACCTACAGTCAAGCATGGTGGTGGGATGGTCATGGTCTGGGGCTGCATGAGTGCTGCCGGCACTGGGGATCTACAGTTCATTGAGGGAACCATGAATGCCAACATGTACTGTGACATAGTGAAGCTGAGCATGATCCCCTCCCTTCAGAGACTGGGCCGCAGGGCAGTATTCCAACATGATAATGACCCCAAACACACCTCCAAGATGACCACTGCCTTGGTAAAGAAGCTGAGGGTAAAGGTGATGGACTGGCCAAGCATGTCTGCCAGCGGTTTAGACATTAATGGCTGTGTGTTGAGTTATTTTAAGGGGAAAGCACATTTACACTGTTATACAAGCTGTACACTCACTACTTTACATTGTAGCAAAGTGTCATTTCTTCAGTGTTGTCACATATAATAAAATGTGAGGGGTGTACAGGCTTATTACCCTTGATATACATTTTAGCCATTTTCATAGAAAACAGTTGTACTGATGATTGATGATTCTTATTAAACCTTATTTTATTTTCAATGTGCGTTATTTTGGCAGGAAACTGTTTTGTAGTTGTTTAGAGGCAAAAGAAAAAGTTAAGTTTCACATAATGTTTTCCATTAATTAAGTATGAAATTTCTGCTTTTCTTTTGAATTTCAGTACCATATTAGTTATGCCCCGTACACACGGTCGGACTTTGTTCGGACATTCCGACAACAAAATCCTAGGATTTTTTCAGACAGATGTTGGCTCAAACTTGTCTTGCATACACACGGTCACACAGAGTTGTCAGAAAATCCGATCGCTCTGAACGCGGTGATGTAAAACACGTACGTTGGGACTATAAACGGGGCAGTGGCCAATAGCTTTCATCTCTTTATTTATTCTGAGCATGCGTGGCACTTTGTGTGTCGGATTTGTGTACACACGATCGGAATTTCCGACAACAGATTTTGTTGTCGGAAAATTTTATAGCCTGCTCTCAAACTTTGTGTGTCAGAAAAACCGATGGAAAATGTGTGATGGAGCCTACACACGGTCGGAATTTCCGACAACAAGGTCCTATCACACATTTTCCGTCGGAAAATCCAACCGTGTGTACGGGGCATTAGAGTAAGTGATCATTTCTTAATGACATTAAAAAAAAGAGAGAATCAAAAAGTGATTATTAACTGTGTACATATAGGCAGTGTATTTTGTCGTTGCCCGTGCTCATCAATCCAAGGTAGGTTGACAGGGCAGTGGAGAGATATGTTATGAGAGGATATCACTATTAGCATGCCCTTTATACAGACATAGGTGCAACTACCAATCTCATATACTGTACATTATACTGTGATTATTAGTTCTGCCACTAGGTGGCAGTGTGTTTGCTATGTTTATTACTTGGATAATGTAATGTTCTTTCTAGTGGAACTACATGGTTATGATGTCATTTCCTGCCTCTGAGATTCCTGTAGTTTCCTGTAGTTAGGCCCAGCTCCATCTAAGGTACTTAAAGAGGTTGTAAACCTCTATAAAAAAAATTCCCCCAAAAAATAACCCCTGCAAGACAAAGGCTTACCTATAGGTAAAAGTTTTCTGAGCTTTGGGGAAAACAAAAAAATACCCTTGCAATGGGGCTCTCCCTGCACTGTCAGGTTGACATGCTCGTTTATGCCTAGGGTACCACTAAAAAGGACTTTTACCTACCTCACCCCTATTTCTCCCGCAGACAACAATCAACTCTTCTCCCTGGTGCTCTGCCTTGCAGGCGGTCCTAGCTTTCTCACATACAATGCAGGGATATTGGCCCTGCAATGTACTTGATGATGTCAGAGTACCTACCCATGGGGGCACTCCTGCGGGCTTGCTCCTGAGCCACCTAGTCTGCGTCCATTGACACAGACAGGGAGGTTCAGCCACGCCCCGCGCTTGATCATCACAGAATTTGATTGACAGCAGTGGGAACCAATGAAGCCCACTGCTATCAATCTGTGCAGTGAAGCTGGACAGAGCCGGGAGAGCCTCAGCTCTCATGCACATCGCTGGATTGGGCTCGGGTTCAGGTAAGTGTAAGGGGGGGCTGGGGGGACACAGACGGTTTTTTACCTTAATGCAAAAATGCATTAAGGTAGAAAACCCTAGGCCTTTACAACCACTTTAAAGTGGGAGTAAACTCCTGTGTATGATATTTGCCTATAGGTAAGTCTATAATAAGGCTTACCTATAGGTACAGTAAATATCTCCTAAACGTGCGCCATTTAGGAGATATTTACTTTAGCTGCAGACAGTGATACCACCGACGCATGCGCTCTGAAGGAACGGCATACCCGTGCCGTAAACAGCATGCAGGGCTGGTGCTACCACTAGGCAAACAACAAACTAGCACTGCTGCCTAGGGGCGCCCGGCCGCTGGTTTCCCTCCTGTCTGTATGCTCTGCAGGCCGCAGCATGTAACTAACTCGGTCTCAGGCAGCTGCTCCATCCAAGCGGTAGTGTAATTAGAGGCGCAGTGCAGCACTGGAGCCAGCGCTAAAGGAATCAAAGCCAATGCTTCCTGTATAGCGCTGCCTCCTGTCACATGGGCAGGGCAAAGGGGGGTGGAGTCAGGGGTGGAGCCAATGGGGGCGTCAAAATGAGGTTTCGCCTAGGGTGTCAAAAATCCTTGCACCAGCCCTGACAGCATGTGCGCGGGAGTGACATCATCGCAGGCTTGGCCGATCGGATAGCCGAAGCCCGGAAAGAAGACCGGTTGAAGATGGAAGGTTTTTACCTTTACAACAACTTTAAAGGCCCTTTTCCTATGCTTTGACAAGTGAAGTAATGGAGTTCTGCTTTAATCCTGAGCATCTGCACCCTAAGGTTTCGGGTCACACTGCCGCAATTTGTGAGACCAAAAATCATTTGACATGTGAAATCCTATGTTAGTCAATGAGAGCTGTCCTAATTAGCACTACTGAAGCCCCTCTGACTTTAGAAAAGGTTCCCATACTACTTCAAGGTGACTTGTACCCATAGACTTTAATGGAAGTCACCTCCAAGTCAGATCCTTATCTATACTGATATGGTTTGGATCCAACATTACAGGAAGATTACCAAGGCACTCCCTGAAAGTTGCTTCAAAGTCGCATCACGTAGTTCTCAAGTTGCAGAAAATCGCCAGGAAGTTGCCTGGCAAAGTTGCACTGTAAATAGCACGACTTTCAGGTTGCAACAATGTGAACCGAGCCTAACCCTCTCTCCTATGGACTGTGAGTAATAAAACCCTTTTTGTTACATCTAATAGTGACCGCCACTACTTGTCTCACTATTGAAGTCAGTGTTCTCTAAACTCTGGCCTGTCAGCTGGATGCAGTCATTTGCTTGTTTTTATTGAGCCCTTGGAGAGCTATTCCTCCCACTGACACCAGTGATGGAGCACTATTCCTTCCACTGACACCAGTAATGGGGCACTATTCCACCCACTAACACCAGTGATGGGGCACTATTCCTCCCACTAACACCAATGATGGAGCACTATTCCTTCCACTGACACCAGTAATGGGGCACTATTCCTCCCACTAACACCAATGATGGAGCACTATTCCTTCCACTGACACCAGTGATGGGGCACTATTCCTCCCACTGACACCAATGATGGAGCACTATTCCTTCCACTGACACCAGTGATGGGGCACTATTCCACCCACTAACACCAGTGATGGGGCACCATTCCTCCCACTGACACAAATGATGGAGCACTATTCCTCCCACTGACACCAGTGATGGGGCACTATTCCTCCCACTGACACCAATGATGGAGCACTATTCCTTCCACTGACACCAGTGATGGGGCACTATTCTTCCCATTGACACCAGTGATGGGGCACTATTCCTCCCACTGACACCAGTGACGGGGCACTATTCCTCCCACTGACACCAATGATGGGGCACTATTCCTCCCACTGACACCAATGATGGAGCACTATTCCTTCCACTGACACCAATGATGGGGCACTATTCCTCCCACTGACACCAATGATGGAGCACTATTCCTCCCACTGACACCAGTGATGGGGCACTATTCCTCCCACTGACACCAATGATAGAGCACTATTCCTCCCACTGACACCAATGATGGAGCACTATTCCTCCCACTGACACCAGTGATGGGGCACTATTCCTCCCACTGACACCAATGATGGAGCACTATTCCTTCCACTGATACCAGTGATGGTGCACTATTCCACCCACTAACACCAGTGATGGGGCACTATTCCTCCCACTGACACCAGTGATGGAGCACTATTCCTCCTATTGACACAAGTGATGGGGCACTATTCCTCCCACTGTCAGCAGTGATGGGGCACTATTCCTCAGCAGATACAAGGCTCTATTCCCTCCACCAATAGCAATGATGGGGTACCAATCCTCCCACTGATACCAAAGAGGCTGCACTATTCCTCTCACTGACACCAACGATGGGGCACTATTCCCCACCATGACACCAAAGACAGGCCTCTATTCCTCCTCCCACCATGTCTGTGGCATTGGTTACTTCCACTGACGCCGGGACATTTTCTACTTCTACTGGAGTGGCCGCAGTCCGGTCCCTCTAAAGTCTGAAGGACAGTAAACTGGCCCTGTGTTTGGAATATTTGTAGACCCCTGGCCTACCCATGAGGTGAAATGTTAGCCCACACTGTCTGCCAGGGTACCACAATTCCTCTAGGCAGGGCTTTTTTTCTCAGAGAATAGGTGCAGGAACTCCCCCCATCTGAGTCACCCCTTGTCTCTGCCCCCTACCCACCTCTGACCACCGTCCCTTGATTCCACCCCCTACCCACCTACCAGTACTGCCCCTTTTAGAGAATACAGAACCAAGTATCGTTTTGTGGTGCTAAATCATTTGTATGGAACATGTTGATTAAAAAAGAAAAGCCATAAAATAGATCCCCTGCAGTCAGCAACAATAGAATCCCAGCAATAGATCCCCACACAACAATAGACTCCCCCAGCAACAATGGACTCCACGCCAACAACAATAGATTCCCTGCAGCAACGATGAACTACCCACAACAAAATATCCACCCAGTAACAAAATATCCACCCAAGCAACATTAGACCCCCCCAGCATCAACAACAGATCTCCCAGCAGCCAGCATCAATAGATCCTCCAGCAGCCAGTAAAAATAGACCTCTCCCTCAATAGTAGATCCCTTCCAGCAACATAAGACCCCCCAGCAACAATATATTCCCCATCAGCAACAATAGACCCTGACACAAAATCAGATCCCCACCAGTGACAATAGATCCCCCAGCAGCCAACATCAATAGACCCTCCAGCACACCCCACACCCCATGCTATTACATACATTCAGTGCTGGAGGTGCCGTAATTGCATTCCCCCATGTTCCCGCTGAAAAAAAGCCCTGCCTCTAGGGGTCAGAGATGTTCTACACTTATGCCGTGTACACACAATCGGACATTGCGACAACAAAATCCATGGATTTTTTCCGACGGATGTTGGCTCAAACTTGTCTGGCATACATACGGTCACACAAATCTTGTTGGAACTTCCGAACGTCAAGAACCCGATGATGTAGTACAACACGTACCACGAGCCGAGAAAGATGAAGTTCAATAGCCAGTGCGGCTCTTCTGCTTGATTCCGAGCATGCGTGGAACTTTGTGCGTCAGAATTGTGTACACACGATCGAAATTTACGACGATACAACGGATCTTGTTGTCAGAAAATTTGAGTTCCAGATCTCATATTTTGTGACGGAAATTCCGATGGAAAATGTCCGATGGAGCCTACACACGGTCGGAATCTCCGACAACAAGCTCCCATCGAACAATTCCCGCCAGAAAATCCAACGTGTGTACGGGGCATAACAGTTACAAACTTTTCACTCTCTGGTTGACTGAGACACTGGTGATGTAACCCTGACCTCACAGATGTGCCCTGAGAAGTTCCTGCCACATGTTACAAGTGGCAGATCCATAGTTCTAGGAAGTAAAGGGAGATGGATTAATTGTGAGGAGAATAAGGAGGAGAAGAAAAATAAGGTATGCAAAGAATAAAAAGCCTGCAATTATCTATAAGTATCTGTTTGTAGATTGCAATGCTAAACATACAGTTTCTAAAGTTACATCTGTTGTAATTTATATAAGGAGGGTGAAGTTCCTCTTTTTTTTTTCAAATATGACAATTTTTATTGTTTTTTAAGAAACAAAGCATAGACTATACAGTTCAGTGACAACCACAACCGAAACATACATAAGAAAGTACTTTGATAAAGGCAAATCTCATTTTTAATCGGACAAATAATGATCAGTAATATTAATATGATCTGCAATGTCATCATCTGCAACGTTGTGTGACTCAAAGCGTTGGTATTTGAATCCTAAAGTGAGTGAGGTCACTTTCTTGCCACTGTTGTAGGTTCCAATGAACTGTATGAAACCCGGCCTAGTGAAGTTCCTCTTTAACCGAACTACAACTAACTAAAAGTGTAACAAAAAAAAAGAACAAAAAAGAATAAAACAACAAAAACAAATACAAAAGAATGTTGCTCGGCCGGCAAAGCTGGGGCCGGTTTGTAGCTCATAGTAAACACGTAACTCTCTCTGTTATCTGGTACAATCAGGTACAATGCGTGTTCCTACTTGTGCAGAAGATGGCTTGGAAGATTTTAGGCCAGTTCTGATTTTCTCTAGGGGGATTTTTTAACACAGTCACATAGTTAGTCAGATTGAAAAAAAAGAGTCCATCCAGTTCAACCAATAAAGAAAAAAAGAAACCCACACAATCCCATCTACACATAGTTACATAGCTACATAGTTACATAGTTAGTTAGGTTGAAAAAAGACAAAAAAAAGTCTATCTAGTTCAACCATAAAAAAACAAACAAAAAAAACACACAATCCTTAACCCACAGTTGATCCAGAGGAAGACGAAAAATCCCAGCAAAGCATGATCCAATTTGCTACAGCAGGGGAAGAAATTCCTTCTTGATCATCCAAGAGGCAATCGGATTTTCCCTGGATCAACTTTACCTATAAATTTTAGTACCCAGTTATATTATGTACACCTAAGAAAGAATCCAGGCCTTTTTTAAAGTAATCTACTGAGCTGGCTAGAACCACCTCTGGAGGGAGTCTATTTCACATTTTCAAAACTCTTACTGTGAAGAAACCTTTCCGTATTTGGAGATGAAATCTTTTTTCCTCTAGATGTAAAGCGTGCCCCCTTGTCCTCTGTGATGACCTTAAAGTGAATAACTCAACACCAAGTTCACTATATGGACCACTTATGTATTTATACATTTTGATCATATCCCCCCTGAAAGCGGAGTTCCACTTGTTTGTAAATTCATTAAAAGTCAGCAGCTACAAAAAGTGTAGCTGCTGACTTTTAATAAACAGACACTCACCGTCCAAAGCCTCGCTCCTCTCTCCCGCCTCTCCGCTGGCATTGCAAGTGTGGGCACCTGGCTGTGACACCTTGGGACTTCACAGCTGGGTGTGCACCATGCATGCGCAAGTCGCGCTGTGCTCTTTTAGTGGCCAGGCAATCTTTTGGGACCTGTGATGTGTCCCAGAAGATTGCAGAGAGGGAGGGGGAGAGGAGGAGTCCCCTACGAGAGGACAAGAGCAGGAAGTAGGAGTTTGGTAATGGCAATCTAAGTTCGGGTATTGGGCGTGTGGTAAACATGCTACTACAGACAAACGATAAGCTGCACTTAATGTCGTATACGCTAAGCAAGACTGCAGCTCCCACCATATCTGAATACAAGATATGTGCAAACTACCAAACAAAAAGTGGTGCTCTGTCTCCTTAAATAAAGTGTTGCACGTGCTAAATAATATCCAATGTTTAATATATAATACAAGTAATAAAGTGCTATAGTGCTGTAAACTTATAAATTAATAAAGTGCTCTTATATTGATCATTCTATATAACAAACACAATAAACATCATAAATCAATCAAGTGCAAAAGTACAAAAAAATCAATAGGGTGCTCTTCATGCCCTGATGAATTAATCAAAGGAACCACCTTCGAGTGAGAGACCACCACCATCAATAAAGTATGCTTACCAGAGGATTAACCTACACATTATAAGTGGTTAAACCAGCATAGTTCTCCATTCATCCTGGGCCCAGCAGTCAGCATCTAGTGGATCTCTAATGGAAGGCTCTCTAATCACCTCCACTCACCATAGTCTTAGCTACAAACGAAGCACCGGTTTCACTTGAAAATAAAAAGACCAAAAAACATGGCCCAATATTTTCCACAAAAGGATATTTATTAATCTATATGGTACTCATAAGCACTATATTGGATAGGCACCTAGTAAAGCATCTGTATAAGGCTCCACCCTACGCGTTTCATAGGAGACCATGTCTTCTAGGGTTTAAAGAGACAGCGCACCACTTTTTGTTTGGTAAAAGCACTGCAAATGCGCCAAAACCCGTGGTGAAAAAAATGCATCACATTCCTCTCCAAAAACGTTTTTGGAGCATCTTTGGTGTGTTTGCTTCATGTATGGAAGCCCATTCAAGTTAATGGACTACCCTATACACGACCAGCGGAAGAGCTCCAAAACACTCAAAATAAAATTAAAAAGCTAGAGGGATTGCAAGTTCCCGCTATGCTCAGGGGTGAACCAGCCTCATATAGTCTCATGTCCCTGCAAAGAGACTTTATCAATATCAGGCACTGTCTCTTTAAATTGATGCACGGCAAAATGCAAATCCACAGCAGAGTCACATAAACAGCATTGTTATTGTTTTCTGGCACAATCACATATAAACACAATGCAGGTTCTGCCATGTGTCTGTTGGTGCGGCCAGCAAGTGGCTGTGGCCAGCAAGTGGATGTTTCTTCTTCTTTGTAAATAAAAGGCCAGTTCATTGTTCTTTAGACTTTAGGAAGGCTGAAATATGGCCAGTGAGATAGAAAATGTCCTGGCAAAAAAAGGTAAAATAGTGCACCATCATTGGAGTCTACGAGAGAAAATAAAGCCCCATTGTTGTCAGTGGAAGGAATAGTGGCCGACCATTGAATAGTGGGCCAATACTTTGGTGGATGGGAAATCGTAAGAAGAAACAGCTCCCGGCCAAAATGAGTATTACCACTCGCTCTTGCCAAGATGGCAGCCGCTCCACTGCTCCTCACCCGTCCCTGGCATCCACGCCGGGACTGTTTGGAGAGGAGCCTGATCCCTCTCCACCACCCTCTCCTGGGGCCTCTGCTCCTCCGGCGCTGCAGTCCCAAACCTCTCTTAGTGATGACGGCATGAAAGATGGAACCGGAGCCTAACCTTCTGGATGTCCTAAGGATCATTAAGGTGAATCACACTGATCCTATGGGTAAGGTGGCGGAGCTCAAGCTGGATATAACTATATTTCATCAGGACATGCATAAGATACGGGACAGGGTCTCGGACACCGAGCCCTGCATCAGTGATTTGGAGGACACTGTCATTCCTGTCCTTCTTGCTATAAAAACCTGTGGCACCAAAATCAAATCATTTGAGGACTCTTTTCTGTTAAAAAAAATCATTGGAGGACAAGGTGGACGATTTGGAAAACCATCTGTGCAGGAACAACTTGGTGGGCCCGCCAGAGTGGGTTGAGGGTTCTGATCCAGTATCCTTTCTGGAAATCTGGTTTACCTATGAATTTGGGAAGGACTGTCTATCTCCCTGCTTTGTCCTGGAAAGAGCTCACAGAGTTCCTGGCAGACTGCTCCCTGCAGGTAACCCTCCCCGCATGGTGATCCATCTCCTACTACCAGGACAGGGACTCCTTTCTGTGCTTTGCTCGCCTGAAAGGGAGCCTAAAGATCAACAACGCAACGGTGTCCCTTATCCCTGACTACTTCCCAGCTGTCGGTGCCTCGAGGGCCAAGTACCAACATTGCAAGCAAAAATTGAGGGAGAAGACCATCCAATACTCCATGTTATTTCCTGCCACATTGAAGGTTGTCTACCAAGGCCAGGTGCATTTTTTCCAAACCCCTGCGAATGCTCTCTCCTGGTTTGAATCCCTGCAACAGCCTGGTCTTTTGTCTAACCGAGCACCTGAAACCTGATCTGGGCTCTCCCTCTGGTAATGAGTTTTACCTTTTCCATCCCAGTTTCTGGAATCACTGCTGGGGCAGGTATCTACAATTTTATGCCCAGTCATAAGGCTATAGATCCCCATCTGTGAGACTATTCTGCTACTGCTAGTTAAATCTTTGATCACTGACTGATCTAAAGTTTGTTAATCAAATTTGGCTGTATTGGCCATGTTCCCTGCATCTACTTGCTGTTTGGGGTCTAAGCCCGCTCCTTGTTTTTGGGGCAGGGCAGGGGCTACATTTTGGCTGTGGTTTTTACTGCAAATGTTTATTCTTGATTAAGCACTAATGTTAGTTGGTATGAATGATGTGTGTATGTGTGTGACTGTTTTTCACCTTGCCTCCTCCTCCCCCTGGGTTTGCAGCCATGTGGGGGCCTGTGGACAGCTAAAGGAGCTGATTGCCTGTACCTTTTCTTTCTTTGGTTTCATTTTCTCTATTTTATCATGTCTCAAGTCACGTGCATCTCCTGGAATGTGCGGGGGTTAAACTCTAAATTTAAAAGGGCCTCCCTATTTGTTTTCCTTAAGGTACACAAACCGCATATACTGTGCCTGCAGGAAACACATTTAATGGGGTCCAAGGTCCTCACTCTCAAAAAACATTGGGTAATGCATGGGTAACACTCCACCTATTCCAATTATGTCCGGGGAGTGTCCATTTTCTGTTTCAATATTTTTATTGAAAATTTTGCAATACAAGTATATCAAGAACACAATATATCACTTAATACTCCTCGATGACCAAGGCAGTCGAAAGAGGGCGATACATAGTAGAAACAACATAGCACTTGCACAGAAGATGTATCAAGGTAGAGCAAAGTACCTGGCTAGTTTACTGTCTTAGAAAAGAACTGTTAAATTCCGTTAGAAGAACGGGCAACCTGAGAAGAAATTTAAGCTAGAGGCTCCCCCCAGGAAGGCCCCGAGATCATCACTCCACCCCCATGGGAGCACACTGTGGAGTGCGAGAGCTTCAGGGTTCCCACCAAAGGGGGCGTCTCCCCACCTCCTGTCAGATCCTCCGGGAAAGCGCCCGCACTGGAAAGGAACCCAGGCGCAGCAGCTCCCCCGGACGGATCTGACAGACACATCGTCCAGGTTAGTAACCTAAGGGTAACTGGCTGCCATTTAGGCTGGTACCTTATGTGAGTAGTTTAGGACAACCTAAAAGAGCCAACGAGGAGGTTTTGGCCTAGAAAGACCGGTATTAACCAGTAGCTGGTATAAAAGAGATGAGGTTGGAGCGGGAAAAGAAAGAGTAGAGATGAAAGAAGAAGAGGAGAAAGGGAGCCAAAGGTAAAGCGAGGGAGGGAGGAGGGGTGGGGTCGAAGGAGAGAGGTGGTAATCTTGCCGGACTCTCCCCTACGGTAGCAGATGACCTGGGTAAAGTGAAATACCGACATACCGAGCCCAAGGTTCCCAAATCCCTTCAAAGCGTGGGACTGTGTCACGCAGTTTAGCGACTATTTGTTCCTGTGACATTATCCAAGAGATCTTCCGTTTGGTGGCCGATATGGACACCGAAGGAGTTTTCCAGGCTTTTGCTAGAGTAACTTTGGCTCCCAAGCACATAAAGAATATAAGTTGTTGTGTGTTTTTAGAAGTGTTGGGTATTTTGCAATTAAATAGAATGTATGTGGGGTCCTGTGGAACCACTGCCCCAGATACTTTCCTTATGATATGGAGGAATTTGTTCCAGAAGCTCCGTATGCGGGGGCAGGTCCACCAGATGTGATGCATCGTGCCAACATGACCGCAACCTCTGTAGCATAGGGGGGAAGAGTCTGGGAATATCCTGGCAAGCCTGGCCGGGACGTAGTACCATTTAGTAAAGAGTTTAATGTTAGCTTCAATTAAGGCTATATTTAAGATACCTTTCGATGATCTGCTGAAGGCTTGGAACCACTTCGCAGGGTCCCACTGGATGTCCAGGTCTGATTCCCAGGATCGAGCGTAAGCCGGGGTGTCCGTCCTATCCGCCAGGGACGCATAGATAATGGATATCCCACCCCTTTGGGGGGCAGATGAAGAACACCATAGCTCATACATCGTGGCCTTAGGAGTGTTCGTTTTATCAGTACAAAGTGAGTGGAGAAAGTGGCGTATTTGTGAGAGTCGAAACTTTTCCGAGGTAGGCATTTCCAGAGAGCTCAAACAATGGCCTAATGAAATAGGGCCATTGGGGGTAAGGAAGTGTCCTATTCGGAAAAGGCCCTTGTTCAGCCACCAATGAAATGCATGAATGTTCATCCCAGGGGGAAAGTCAGGATTGTGAAATAGGTGTGTGAGAGGCCTTAAGGGGGAAATCAAGTTGGCGTGGGTATGCAATTGGTCGCAGAGGGCTAGGGAGTGAGATAAAGTGGGGGCTAAGATGGCCGGTCTGTGTTTGGGAGGTCTCCATGTTAAGAAGTCGAGAGTGAAATGTGGTACCGCTTGTCTCTCAATGGAGATCCAATCTGGTCTGCAGGATTTAGTGTAAATGGCTGAGAATTGTGCTAACTGTGCTGCCTGGTAATATAGCCACAAGTTTGGTAGTCCCAGGCCCCCTTGAGACCGAAGTCTGAATAATATTTCTTTAGCAAAGCGATGGCCCCTGTCCCCCCAGACAAACTTAATCACCCCGGACTGAAATTTGGTCAAGACTGATTTTTTAATCGGTATTGGAAGTGATCTGAACAGGTATAATAGGCGTGGCAGGAGAGTCATTTTGACTGCGTTGAGTCTACCTAACCATGACAGGCCCTCCCCCGACCATTTCCGTAGGTCCTGCTCCAGGGAACGGAACATGGGGGGGTAGTTAGCGGCATATAGGTCTCCAATGTTTTTCGTCAGCTTGATACCCAAATAGGGGATGGAGTGGCTAGCCCATGTGAAGGGGAAGTGTGGTCGTATTTGGTCTATGAGAGGTACTGGTACCGAAACATTTAGGGCCACCGATTTGGTCACATTCACCTGAAGACCAGAGATGAGACCGAAGTCTCTCAAAAGTCTGAGGACATTAGGGGTGGATGTGAGAGGAGCAGTGAGGAACAAGAGCATGTCGTCAGCAAATAGGGCGCATTTGTGAACGTCAGGACCACACTTCACTCCCTGGATATTCTCGTTCGATCTGATGGCTATCGCCAGTGTCTCGATTGCTATAGCGAAAATCAAGGGTGAGAGGGGACAGCCCTGTCTAGTTCCCCTACGAATATTGAAGGGTTCCGAGTAATGGCCCATTAGTCGCACCTGTGCCGATGGTGAAGAATATAACGTGTTAATAATCGTGCGGAAACCGTCGCCAAACCCCCAGCGTTCTAGAATGTCAAAAATGTAGGGCCACGACACGGAGTCGAAGGCCTTCTGCAGGTCCAGCGACAGCAAGAAGCCCTCTTGTGCAGGGCCTCCGTCCCACCGGGACTGCAGAAGGGAAATCAGGTCAATAGCTCTGCGAACCTGGTCCGGTCCCTGTCTCCCCGGGATGAAGCCCACTTGGTCCCTATGTATATAATGAGCAATAAAGTTAGACATCCTGTTTGCCAGGATTTTAGTCATTATTTTGAGATCGTTATTGATTAACGAAATAGGGCGGTAGTTGCCCACCTCGCCTGGGTCCCTACCCTGTTTAGGTATAACCGAGATAAAAGCCGAGTTTAAGTCGCTAGGGATAGGGGCTCCATCCCGGAGGGAGTTGAAGAACCGAGCCATGTAAGGAGCCAGACGAGGGCCAAACTTCTTGTAATAACATACCGAAAAACCGTCTGGACCCGGGGCAGAGTTTATTTTCAAGGATTTAATCGTTTCCAAGATTTCGTCGGAGGAGAAGGGGGCGTCTAGCAGGTCGCGGTGTGTTTGCTGTAGTTGGGGTAGGTTAATGTCTTGGAGAAAACGCTCTCTGGCCGTGGAATGAGTGTGGGGTACTGTCTCATAAAGCTGTGAGTAATAATCGTGGAATGATTTCATAATGATGGTGGGGTTTTGCGTTAGATTACCCGACGAGGCACGAATCTTGGGAAATACCAAGGTACGAATCCTCGGGCTAAGCTTAGTAGCTAGCTTAGCGCCAATCCTATCCGATTGGTAATAAAAACGCGCGCCGGACCACCGTAAGTGTTTCTCCGCGGAAGTAGTGAGCGAGAGATTGAGTTTCACTCTAGCAGAGTCAAGTTTGGCCAGGTTATCCGGAGTAGGGTGTTGTTTGTGGACTTTACTCAGCAAGCGGAAATCCGCAGTGAGGCGCGAGACCTCCTCCCTGCTTTCTTTTTTAAGTTGTGAGGAGAGTTGTAGGATCCTGCCCCTCAACACCGCCTTGTGTGCTGCCCAAAGACATCCCGGGGAGACTGATCCCGTGTCATTCTCACTGAAGTAGTCGGAAAGAGCTTTGTCTAGAAGCGTGCAATGGATAGGGTTGCTTAGAAGAGTTTCATTAAGGCGCCATTGGAAGGAGCCCTTCACCCCCGACCCACCCCTGAGTGACATAGACATTATCGAGTGGTCGGACAGTGGAGTGTCATAAATTTTAGAGGCGGTCACTCTCGGTATTACGTGTGGTGGGACAAATATGTGGTCAATCCTAGAGAAGGTGTGGTGGGGGACCGAGTAGTGCGTGTAATCTCTAGTTTGGGGGTTCATTTCTCTCCAGATATCAATCAGGCCAAAAGATCGGACTATTTGCGCCACCCGAAGGCTACGTTTGGGAGGCCGTTTTGATTTGGGCCGCAGGGGGTTTGATTTGTCAGAGGAATAGTCAAATGGGGTATTGGAGTCTCCCCCCAAAATTACTGTGCCCACGAAATGCGGTTTGAGTACCTTTAGCGTGGTGTCAAAAAAGGTGTCTTGGTGTGTGTTGGGCGTGTAGTATGAGACAAACGTGTAAGCCTCACCATTAATCATACCGGAGACTAGTATGTAACGTCCATCGGGATCTTTGATAGTGTTTGTATGTACGAATTGAGTTCTGTTGGAGAAGCAGACTGCCACGCCTCTCGTTTTGTTGTCAGCATTAGCTAGGTGGAAGTTCATGAAGCTTTTGTGAAGGAATTTGGGCTGATAGGAGGTGGGAAAATGAGTTTCCTGAAGCAGAACTACGTCAGCCTTCAGAGTGTGAAGCTGTTGCAGTATTTTGCGTCTCTTCACAGGGGAGTTAAGGCCTTGTACGTTGTGGGATAGGATCTTAAGTGTCCCAATCAGTGCGGTGGAGTCAGTCATGGGGAGGCAAGGTGTGTGGTGCTAAGTGTTTGTGATTCTTACCTGATGTCCCAAATGTCCCTGGCAGATAGGAGACATCCCCAGCAGCAAGACGGGCTCGACCTGTGGTACCGCAGACGGGAGATCCAGTGGGAACCTGTAGGTGAGGAGGAGGGGGGAGGAGAGGGGGAGGGAAGGAGAAAGGAGAGAAGAGTAGAGAAAAGAGGTAGAGAGGAGTGAAAAAGAGAACCATTAGATATCGTGACCAAAAGTTTTTACCCATAACCCAACGGACCAGCGAGGGGCCCTTCCCTGGCTGGACCGACACCCAGAACAAAGCAAAAATTCTGCGACCCAAGGGTCGAGAGAGTCTGGGTCCGATAGGTGAATGAACAAGGGTTCAGCTATCGGAGCCAGAGAGAGGCGCACTACGACCAATCTGGTCAACGCCGCCTCTGATTAAAATCATGTCAGTACATAAACAATGCAATGCAAGCCCTGCTATCACCTGGTATTAGTGAGCAAAAAGCTTCGGATATTGTGGAAGGGAAAGAGAAATAGGAAAACAAAAAAAGGAAAACATTATGAGAAACGGAACAGAACAACCTATTCCCCGGAAAATCTGGACCCATGGGGATCCGAAAGGAAGTCCTGGGGATAACTCAGAAGAGGAAAGTCACCAAAAAGCTGACATCAAGTTTGTCGTCAGCGTCGACCCCGGGGAGGATCAAGAGCGGAGACTGCTGATGCTGCGGGCCCACTCATGGGGGGAAGGACTCTTTCGGTCGCTTGGAGAACTGTTTCTGCCACACCGGCGAGACTGGGCTGGTGGGGGATGTTCTCTTGACTGACGATGCTCCTCGAGATGCAGAAGACTGTGGGACGTCCTGAGTGATCAGACCCAGATGAAGAAGCAGACGTTCCCCTTCTTGAAACGTTGAAAAATTGTATGGTTTGTTGCGGTAAGAGAAGTTTAATCTCAGCGGGAAGGACCATCTGTAGGTGATCTCTTTGTCCGCCAGAACTTGTAGGAGCGGTTTCAGGGCTCTTCTTTTTTGAACGGTATATGGAGATATATCAGCGAAGATTTGGACCTGATGACCTTGGAACATCAGTTTCTCTGCTGACCTGGAGAGCTTCATCACTTCTTCCTTGACTGCATAGAAATGCGGTTTCACGATGATGTCTCGTGGCAGACCGTCTGAGCGAGGTGGTTGTAGCGCCCTGTGGGCTCTGTCAAGCTCCAAGCGATGAGCCGGAATATTGGGGATTAAACTTTTGATGAAGTCCTGAACTGCCGTGTGGGTGTCTTTAATAGATTCGGGGAGCCCCCTGAGGCGAAAATTGTAACGTCTCGACCTGTTCTCGAGGTCATCAATTTTGGAGGTGGCGGATTCCAGTTGATCCTGGAGATCCTGGATTCTGGAAGTGTTTTGGTTAAGTCGCAGTATGGCCTGGTCAGATTTATGTTCGATCGCTTCAATCCTGGCACCAATCTGCTGCAGATCTGCATGTATGGAAGCAGTGATCTGTGTGGCTGTGTGGGATAGGCCTCTAGATAACATCTGGGAGAAAGCAGCTATCATGGAGGGGAAATCAGTGGGGGAGGGAGAGAGATCTCTGGCCTGTAAGTCCCAGGAGTCAGGACTGTGAGGTGAATCCAGCTGGGGGGTGAGGGCTGCCCCTCCAAATGTCCTCCTTAACAAAGAGTCAGTGGATGCTGGAGAGGGGAACCCCGTGAGGGTACTCACTGTGGCATCCGAAGCTTGTGAGGACGGTGGGGCCCCTTCATCCTGATCAGCTATAGATTCTGACAGGCTGTGCTGGCTGTGTGAGGAGACGGCCGCCATTTTGGGATGGCCAGGCCGCTCCAGGGATCCGTTCATGGCGTCCGTGAGATTCCGCCTGGAGGAAGAAAGGGACATCCAGGTGTGGCTGGAGGTGTCCCCCAGCTGCTGGGATAGGAGCCGGGCCGGAACGAGGGCTTGCACCGCCGCTATAGGCGGCGTTAGATCCGACTGGCGCGGAGCTCCCGGGCTAAGCGGCCATCTTGGACGCTGCCGCGCATGCGCCCCCCGAGTGTCCATTTTCATACAGAAAGGTCTCCCCTTTTCATGCGACCGGATTATTCTGGATGCTAAGGGTCGATATATTTTTTTCCTATGCACAGTATACGCTATGCTATTACCGTTAGTGGTGGTATATGCTCCCCCCCCCCCCCCCCCCCCAGCACGGCTGCAATTTTCACAGAATTGAGTGTCCATTTCTCAACTTTACCATTTCTTGCTACCCTTATTGTTGGGGACTTTAACTCGGTATTTGAACCCGGTCTGGGCCAACTGAAGCCTCTTCATTATGAATCTAGGCTGTTTGGTCAATGGTGCTCTTCCTTTGGGTATGTCAACCTATGGCGACAAAAAAATTCTACAGTTAAGGTTTACTCATGTCAAGATTGGACGTACCGTACCCTTTCCAGGCTGGACTATGCCCTGGGGACACCGGATCTATTCCCCTATATCCAGACAGTCTCATATTTAGCTCAGACGATATCTGACCATTCTGCCCTGTGTGTAGAACTACGATTAGGACATAGGCCCTCTTTTCAGCTGTGGAAGCTCAGTCCCCTCTGGATAGCCATTCCTGAATTTCAGGAACCCAACCGGCAGGACATGTTTCACTACTGGAGGGACACTACCGGGTCCTCCTCCACAGGCCCCACATGAGACGCATTTAAGGTAACTGTGCGGGGCTTCTATATCTCTAATATCGCTAAGCATAGGAAATCTACTCAGGCTACCCTGCAGACCTTGGAGTCCTCCTTAGAGACAGCTAGGGCCCAATATACTGCACTCCCCATTCCGTACTCCTATGGTGTCTTGGTGGGGGCACATAAGGCACTGGATCTCCATAGGGCAGACACAACTCAGAAACAACAACTCTATTTGTCAGCTAGGTTGCACGAGCATAGTGGGAAAAATGGTAAGATGCTGGCCTATCTTTCTCGCATGGAATACACAAATAGATCTATACCACAAATCCAACTACCTGATGGCTCAGTTTCATCGGATCCTTTGACCATAAACCAGAAATTCAAGTCCATCTATGAATGCCTATAGTTGGACCCACCCCAGCCAAACTTGAGTCGGTGGGGTTCTTTGAATCCATCCAATTCCCAGAATTGGAGGACTCTCACAAAATTATTTTGGATAAATCCCTGACGATTGAGGAAATTACAGAGGCCATATATTCTCTCCCCCCTAACAATACTCCAGGGTTAGACGGTTTACCTGCTGAATGGTACAAGAACTATGCAGAAGAAACTACATTCGCTGTTTGGACAGGCTTTAGAGGAAGGCGAACTCCCCGCCTCCATGTTTGAGGCCCTGATTGCCCAAACCCGAGTAAGATAAATTGTTATGTGGGTCCTACCGCCCAATCTCACTAGTAAATAGTGATGTTAAAATGCTGGCTAAACTCTTAGCTACAAGACTACAAAAGGTTATTCTTCACCTTGTCCACCAGACAGGGTTCATGCCTGGTAAGAGTATGTACGACAATTTTCGCCGCCTTTACTTACATATTCGTAGGGCATCTACTGACCAAAAAAGCGGACTGGTGTTATCATTGGATGTGTTGAAAGCCTTTGATACTCTAAACTGGTCATTTCTTTGGGAAACTATGCACCGCATTGGCTTTAGCCCCCAATACATTAAGTGGGTCCGCCTGCTCTACACTAACCCACGGGTTAGGGTATGTATTAATAAGGATATATCTGAGGTTTTTTCTCTACAGAGGGGAACAAGGCAGGGCTGCCTGCTCTCGCGGCTTCTGTTTGCACTGGCAATAGAGCCTCTTGAAGTAAATTATATTCATTTGCAAAAAACAGAAAATTAATATAAGCGGCGCTGGTGTGGATTATATACCGTGATACGGTGACCAAGTGTATGACCAGTGTACTAAGTGATATAAAAAAAACAGATTATGTATATCACACAAAAGCAATAAATAGTACATCATATATAGCCCCCTTTAGATAGTAGAGTCCATCCACAAAGAAGACACATCCGAGGAAATGTCCATAGAAAACACCGTGAATAATGTGCAGATTGTTGAATGTCCGCCACATCAAAAAAGTGCAAGTGATAAATCTCCCTTCAGATTCAACACTCATCGGATAAATATGCCTCACAGTCTCGTGTTTTGGCGTATAAGCATGGTAAACTTCACAATCAGGTTTAAGCGAAAAATCCAGATTCCATCCGTCTAAGTGCCATTTCATTCCATATGCAAATAAAGAAATGCTCCGATAACGTAAAACACAACATTTAATAAACTGTGTAACCTTCAACCATTGCACTCACATAAAATCTCTTTAAGCCAAGCAAAAACAACACAGCAACATGAACTCCCAGTCCTCCTGTGTAAACGCCCAACACCAGATGTAATGATGGTCACGGCGGACCCGAGGTGTGCGGATAAGGCTTCTCACCACCACTCACTGAATCTCGTCTGATCGAACTTGGATCCCCCGCTCACAAACTCAGATACAATGCAGTACGTCCTCCATCACACGCTGCTATCGATGGATGCCGTACAGCCAGGGGCGTGGCTGTACGGCATCCATCGATAGCAGTGTGTGACGGAGGACGCCTATTCCCTATTCATCCTATTCCCTTTGCAGAGAAACAGCCCCAAAGCATGAGGTTGCCACTTCCATGCTTCACAGTAGGTATGGTGTTCTTTGGTTGCAACTCAGCATTCTCTCTCCTCCAAACACGACGAGTTGTGTTTCTACCAAACAGTTCTACTTTGGTTTCATCTAACCATATAACATTCTCCCAGTCCTCTTCTGGATCATCCAAATGCTCTCTAGCAAACCTCAGATGGGCCCGGACATGTACTGGCTTAAGCAGGGGGACACGTCTGGCACTGCAGGATCTGAGTCCCTGGCGCCGTAGTGTGTTACTGATGGTAGCCTTTGTTACGTTGGTCCCAGCTCTCTGCAGGTCATTCACTAGGTCCCCCTGTGTGGTTCTGGAATTTTTGCTCACCGTTCTTGTGATCATTTTGACCCCACGGGGTGAGATCTTGCGTGGAGCCCCAGATCGAGGGAGAATATCAGTGGTCTTGTATGTCTTCCATTTTCTAATTATTGCTCCCACCTTTGATTTCTTCACACCAAGCTGCTTGCCTATTGCAGATTCAGTCTTCCCAGCCTGGTGCAGGTCTACAATTTTGTTTCTGGTGTCCTTCGACAGCTCTTTGGTCTTCACCATAGTGGAGTTTGGAGTGTGACTGTTTGAGGTTGTGGACAGGTGTCTTTTATACTGATAACAAGTTCAAACAGGTGCCACTAATACAGGTAATGAGTGGAGAGGACAGAGGAGCCTCTTAAAGAAGAAGATACAGGTCTGTGAGAGCCAGAAATCTTGTTTGTTTGTAGGTGACCAAATACTTATTTTCCACCATAATTTGCAAATAATTTCTTTCAAAAATCAGACAATGTGATTGTCTGGATTTGTTTCCACATTTTGTCTCTCATAGTTGAGGTATACCTATGATGACAATTACAGGCCCCTCTCATCTTTTTAAGTGGGAGAACTTGCACAATTGGTGGCTGACTAAATACTTTTTTGTCCCACTGTAATGCTCATTGTATACAAGATGTACCTTTTGCAAAATGCCTGTCAAAGCTTTATATTGAAAACCAATAAACAAATACTAAAAAAAAAGTGTTAGTAGGAGGAATACTGCCTCATATCATATCAGTGGGAGCAATGGTGTTCCAAGGGCCAGGTAAAAGCAAACATAGGGCCGCATTGGGGCCACGGGCCACAGTTTGGAGACCCCTGGTCTATGGCTTGTAGTGTCTCCCTTTGTATAGATCAAATAAGCTTTTTTTTGATAGCAGCAAACAAATACTCTTGCACATAAGTGTGTTAATCAGGAGGTCTATAGTTTGTGATGGATAATCACTCAGGCCTTGCTGCCCTCAAGGATAGGGGTATCCTAGCAGTCAAAAAAAATAAAATAAACGAGGGCACACCAGCTTTGTGCATTATCCCTTGGTAAGTCTAAAGACTACTAGTAAGCTCTGAGGAAGAAGGTATCCCTTTGAAATGCGTCAGCCAGCAGTGGTCCTCATGTCCTCTCCTTTATCAACTGGAGACTGTTGTCATCAGATTGATTGCCACCAGCGAAAGGCTTTCACATTGCGTTTTTTTTTTTTTTTGCACATGCTTGTGAGTAGTTTTTAATTCATTTCTTTTAATAAAACTTACCAAAGGATAATGCACAAGGATGGTGCGCCATCTTTTCTTTATTTCTTTTTTAGATCAAATAAGACCTGGGGGTGAACTGAAGAGACTGTGGGATTAAAATAAGCCCTGCTGGGGTCAGAAATGAAAACCCTCTTCTTGTGTCAAGTTCAGCAATAACCCCCAGCACAGCACCCCAGAAGCAGGAGCTATCAGAATCTTTATTAAGAAACACATCAATCTGTCCACTTTCCATATGGGCAAACACCAAGAACAGATAGCACCAAAGAACCAATCACACACCGTAGAAGCAATTTCACATGCAGCACTATCTTCTGCAGGCAACGTTTTATGTGGCGGACCTTCGTTACCCTTTTTTAAAAATGTTAACTACAACTCCGAGAAACAGTGCTCAGTCCTCAGCTCCCTTCTGACTTGTGCACAGCCTCTCATACTGCTGCTTTATGTGGAGTAGTCCCAGGCTCACATTCTGTACTCTCCTAGGTCTGACTAGTAGGGATGGGCTGAAACACCCCCCGGTTCGGTTCGCACCAGAACATGCGAACAGACAAAAAATTTGTGCAAACATGCGAATCCTATTAAAGTCTATGGGACATGAACACGAATAAAAAGTGCTAATTTTAAAAGCTTATATGCAAGTTATTACCATAAGAAGTGTTTGAGGACCCTTTGGGTCTAGTATGGATTTTTAGGGGAACTCCATGCTAAAATTAAAAAAAAAATTGGCGTGGGGTCCCCCCAAAATTCATACCAGACCCTTTTCCGAGCATGCAGCCTGGAGGACAGGATGGGGGGGCAAGCAAGCACCCGCCCCCCCTGAATCATACCAGTCCACATGCCCTCAACATGGGGAGGGTGCTTTGGGGTCCCCCCAAAGCACCTTGTCCCCATGTTGATGGGGACAAGGGCCTCATCCCCACAACCCTTGCCCGGTGGTTGTGGGGGTCTGCGGGTGGGGGGCTTATCAGAATCTGGAAGCCCCCTTTAACAAGAAGGCCCCCAGATCCTGCCCCCCCCCCCATGTTAATGGGTATCAGGTACATTGTACCCCTATCTATTCAAAAAAAAGTGTCAAAAAGTAAAAAAACACAAAAGACAGTTTTTTACAATTCCTTTATTACAAAAGAAGGAAAAAATCACGCCGCCGGACAGACCTGAAAAATAGAAAAAAAACCCCCGAAAAAACAGCCTCCATGGGAGGCCTACCAGCGACTACTGTGTTTTTGCTGTGACAGCTGTTATGAAGGCAAGGGCGGGGCCACTCGCTGATGTAACCAGATGACTCCACCCCCTTCTGACGGCACATGATGTCAGAAGGGGCAGGGTCACTCTGTTATGTCACTGGGTGCTCCGCCCTTGCCTGTATAACAGCTGTCACCACGAAAAGACAGCAGTCGGCGGAACGCCTCCCTTTGCGGCAGAGCTTTTTCTGTTTTTTTCTATTTTTCGGGTCTGTAGGGTGGCGTGATTGAAGATGGGTGGACACTTTTTTTCTTTTTTAATAAGAGAATTGTCAAAAACTGTGTATTGTGGTATTGTGATACAGTGTACCCCATACCCATTCACATGGGGGGGTGGTATCTGGGGGCCACTTTGTTAAAGGAAGCTTCCAGGTTCCGATAAGCCCCCCACCCACAGACCCCCACAACCACTGGGCAAGGGTTGTGGGGATGAGGCCCTTGTCCCCATCAACATGGGGACAAGGTGCTTGGGGGAGTTCCCAAAGAACTTTCCCCATGTTGAGGGCAAGAGGCCTGGTATGATTCAACCGCCCCCCCCCTTTTCCTGACCTGCCAGGCTGCTTGCTCGGATAAGGGTCTGGTATAGATTTTGGGTGGGCCCCGCGCCAATTTTTTTTTTATTTGGTGTGGAGTTCCCCTTAAAATCTATGCCAGACCCAAAGGGCCTGGTATGGCTTTTGGGGGGGAGGACCCCACACCATTTTTTTTTTGGGGCGTGGAGTTTCCCTTAAAATCCATGCCAGACCCAAAGAGCCTGGTATGGACCAGGGGGGGGGACCCATGCTGTTTTTTTTCTTAATTCTGTCATAAGGTTTCCCTTAACCACTTCAATACACTGTATTATATACTGTACACTACCTGCACTGTATATATTCTACACTGACTGCACTGTACATATATATATATTAGACTGCCTGCACTGTATATATATACTAGACTGCATGCGCTGTATATATAGTCTACACTGAATGCAGAAATGCAGAGCATATATATATATATATATATATATATATATATATATATATATATATATATATATATATATATATATATATATACAGTAGGGACGGAAAGTATTCAGACCCCCTTACATTTTTCACTCCTTGTTAAATTGCAGTCCAGCTGTGTTTGATTATACTGATTGGACTTGACTAGGAAAGCCACACACCTGTCTATATAAGACCTTACGCCTCGGTTCACACCAGAGGCGGCACGACTTGCAGGTCGCCTCACCGAGGCGACCTGCACACGACTGCCGTGGCGACTTGCAAGACGACTTCTGTATAGAAGTCTATGCAAGTCGCCCCCAAAGTAGTACAGGAACCTTTCTTCTAAGTCGGAGCGACTTGCGTCGCTCCGATTAGAACGGTTCCATTGTACAGAACGGGAGGCGACTTGTCAGGCGGCTAGGTCGCCTGACAAGTCGCCCCCGTGTGAACCGGCTCTACAGCTCACAGTGCATGTCAGAGCAGAGCAGAGCAGTGTTGTGCTGTGTGTACATTAATGAGGAAAAAAAATTAACTTAAATGATTTTAGCAAATGGCTGCAATATAACAAAGAGTGAAACATTTAAGGGGGTCTGAATACTTTCCGTCCCCACTGTATATATGTGTGTGTATATATATATATATATATATATATATATATATATATATATACGGCCACCGTGTAAGCAGCCTTATATAGTGTGGAATGTGAACCATTTGGCCAATCATGGCTCTCACAGTGCGCTGTGATTGGCCAAAGCATGCAGGTCAGGTGCAGATCAGATGATCAGACATCAATGCACTGCAATCTCGCAGTGCATTATGGGGCGTTACGCGATGCTCAAATTTGCCGCACACGCCCCATAATGTTCGTATTTGCCGAACGGGTGAACGCCCAATGATCGAGTCGAACTTAAAGAGGAGTTCCACCCAGGGGGTCCATTAAAAAAAAATTAAAAAATTAAAAGTCAGCAGCTACAAATACTGCAGCTGCTGACTTTTAAATGGACACTTACCTGTCCCTGGGTCCAGCGATGCGGAGGATCGAAGCCCCGCTCGTCCCCACCCTCCGCTCGTCGGCGCCGGCATTTCAACTGTGGGCGCCCGGCTGTGGCTTCACAGCCTGGCACCCACTGCGCATGCGCGAGCAGCGCCGTGCGCCGTGATTGGCCGCTCAATCACCTGGGACCTGTAATGGGTCCCAGATGATTGACAGGAGGGAGGGAGCAGAGCCGAGCCCTTCCTGTGCCGAGGGGGAAGTGGTGTCACCAGCCCAGGCAAAGGAAGAGGCAGACTACAAGGGACCACCTAGCAACAGGCATTTAGAGGTAAGTAAAAAAATATATATACCGGTATCCAAATTTTTTGGTTTTTTTTTTTTAGAATTTTTCAGGTATTTTTGTTTTTTTTGGGTGGAACCCCACTTTAAGTTCGACTCGAACATCGGGACATCCCTACTGACTAGCAAGAAGACAGATAAAAGAGATACCAGCACTTTTCCAGCATTAGAGGGACACTCAGCCGACCACAAACAGATCATTAGCAGCTTACCAATTCTTAAATGTGGTGTCTGCATTAGTTTTATTTTTTTAGGCTTTTTTTCTTTTATTTCCACCTAGTGATCTAGCCAGAAAAACACTTCCCATCTTCGGGTGTCTCCACTCGGAATGGAGGAGTAATGGAGAAACCTTTGGACAGCAGCATTTTCAGTCTCGGGAGAGGGTAATGTTAGATTTACTAGCAGATTTAGATGGACTTGACTAACAAATAAAAGCTGGACTCCAGATAAAGCTTTTTAAGCATTTAGAGCAACAGTTTTTTACCTTGTGGAATAAAAGTTTTATGTAAATTAATATAAGCTGACCATTGTACGCAGCCCTGTCAGTGGTAAATGGTTTATCTTAATCCTCTCACTGTCACTTTTACAGCTTGGTCTGTTAAAAAAAAAATTAAATATAACAGACTTGCTGGATTACCAGGTAAAAAAAAATGACCAGCCCCCATTGCTGGTCAGTGCTCTGTGCCCCCCTTGGTGTTCAGTAGTCTGTGTCCCTATAGGTGTTCAGTGATCTGTGCCCCCATTGGTGTCCAGTGATCTGTGTCCCCATTGGTGTTCAGTAATCTGTGCCCTCATTGCTGGGCAGTGGTCCGTGTCTCCATTGGTGTTCAGTGATCTGTGCCCCCATTGCTGGTCAGTGGTCTGTGCCCCCATTGTTGTTCGGTAATCTGTGCCCGCACTAGTGGTCAGTGGTCTGTGCCCCCCTCGGTGTTGCGTAATCTGTGCCCTCATTGCTGGGCAGTGGGCTGTTCCCCTATTGATGTTCAGTGATCTGTGCCCCACTGGTGGTCAGTGGTCTGTGTCCCTATTGGTGGTCAGTGGTCTGTGTCTCCATTGGTGTTCAGTGATCTGTGACCTCATTGGTAGTAATCAGTGTGTTTGACTGTCATGTTCAGCGGTTTGCACCCCTATTGGTAGTCATCAGTGTGTTCGACTGTTGGTGTTCAGTGATCTGTGTCCCCACTGGTGGTCAGTGGTGCGTGTCCTTATTGCTGGTCAGTGGTCTGTGCCCCCCCCATTGGTGTTTAATGATCCGTGACCCCATCGCTGGTCAGTGGTCTGTGACCCCCCATTGGTGTTTAATGATCTGTGACCCCATTGCTGGTCAGTGGTCTGTGCCCCCAATGGTGTTCAGTGATCTGTGACCCCATTGCTGGTCAGTGGTCTGTGCCCCCAATGGTGTTCAGTGATCTGTGACCCCATTGCTGGTCAGTGGTCTGTGCCCCCATTGATAGTAATCAGTGAGTTTGACTGTCATGTTCAGTGGTCTTGGTCCCTATTGGTGGTAAGTGTCATGTACCCCCATTGATGGTCAATGATCTGTTAACCCATTGGTAGTCAGTGGTCCATATCTCTCTCAGTGGTCAGTGATTTGTTCCCCCGTTTTTTGTCAATAGTCTGTTTCCGAATTAGTGGTTAGTAATCTGTGCCAATTGGTTGTCAGTGGCTTGTGTCCCTATTGATGGTAAGTGATCTCTTCTTCCATTGGTGGTCAGAGATCTGTGCCTCCATTGGTGGTCCATGGCCTGTGTCCCCATTAATGGTTAATGATCTGTTCTCCCATTAGTGGTCAGTGGTCCATGCCCAAATGGATGGTCGGTGATCTTTGCTTCTAATATTGTTCGTTGCCCCCCTTCCTTTTGCTGGGGCTAGAAAAATAAAAGGCTGTGTTTCCGTTGTAAAGGATACCTGTATTGAGAATATGGGGCTGTCATTGCTGACCCCCTGCTAGTTCCCTGGCTGTCTTGGCTCTAAATCCTTCTAGAACTCTTGCATACTTGCTGTGAGTAGAGTCTCAGAAATTCTTGAAGCCATTGTATTCACATGACAGCCAGGCAACCAGCATATTCGAAAGAGTAGGCCAGCAATGGCGCCTTAGACGACAACGGCTCTAGCTCCAGGACTCTGTGCTACAATGATCTTAGACATCCAATCTGAAAACAGTATCTGTCCTATCGGGGAAGGCGCTGAGCACAAATAAATTCAAAACACATTGCCGCACTGGATACCTTTGCCAAAACCCTTAACTCCCTCTCGTCCAAACAGACGAGCTCACATGTAAAGGGCATTAGAGCCGGAGAATAGCTAGCGGTGAAGAGGTTACATATGGTAACAGACGCTTCTCTTGGGACAGGAGAACACAGCAGTAATGGGGATGTTGGCCAAGAGAGAGGAGCTGGGATATTCTGCTGAACGATCGAGGGAGAGAACAAGATGAGATACTGAGCATGATATTGGTGAAACAAGACGTGTGTGTTATCTCAGCTCTGTATACACTGGCAGATTGTTTTTCATATCCAGCCATATCAGGTGATAAATATACTGAGAAAAGGCTTGTGCCGTATATACATATAAGTGCCGAGGGCGAATATGTACTCCCTGTGCTGTCACCAAAACACCTGGGGCTGTTTCTAGGCCTTGTACACATACGAGCCAGAAGGAAACATTCAATGGGATTCATTTACTAAAGGCAAATAGACTGTTCACTTTGCAAGGGAAATTGCACTTTGCATGGAAACTTGACCTGGACTTTATTGAAGGAGGTGAAGCTCTGCTGACTTCCAACCAGTGGCGTCTCCAACTTTCATATTTAGGGGGGGCACATGGGGGGACAGGGACAAAAATAGGAGGGCAATATAAAATGCAAATAGATAGAAAGATAGATAGATAGATAGATAGATAGATAGATAGATAGATAGATAGATAGATAGATAGATAGATAGATAGATAGATAGATAGATAGATAGATAGATAGATAGATAGATAGATAGATAGATAGATTATCTATATTTTATCTATCCAGGGGCCCTTTACCCCTTTACTATGATCCCACAACGGCCCTTTCACATGTTCTGCAGTGAGCTCCCTTCCTACTGTATTGGGGTCCCCCCCAGGGTGACAGAGAACAAGAGATATATGTCACCAGCATACCAAGAAAATATAAGGGTCCAAAGCAGTGGGAGAACTATCAGGGTTGCAAAGGTTGTCTTGCCACCGGGCCCTGGTGTTCTGCCACTGTCCCCAGCCTCCTCTTGCTGTCCTGCTCCTACTTTTGACAGCGCTGGTCTGGCAGCTCTTGGAATTTACAGGTTGGTTCTCCTGTCCTAAGGACGGGAGAAATCAGTCTGTTTTTTCAGTAACTGAGAGTCCTGGTGGAGTCCTTCCTGCAACTCGCTCTTCTCCCTGCCAATGAGGATGCAGGGGAAGGAGCAGATCGGGCGGCCGTGGTTGTGTGAACGCTCGCATTATGCAGTGTCAGCGAGCAGAGGGAGGGGGGAGGAATCACCGGCAGGAGCTGACTGGGGACGTTCTCCCTCTCAATAGAGACTGTGTTACCCCAGCGGTGGCCCGAGTAAGATGCGGCACATCCGATATGAATACAAACAAAAAGAAATTGCCTTTTTGTAAGAAAAAAAAAAATAAAAAAAATAAATAAATTTTTTTTGGGGGGGGGGCACATGGTGGGGCCCAGCATAATGTTGGGGGGTCAGGGCCCCCTCTGCCCCCCCCCCCCCCTAGGGTCACCATTGCTTCCAACGTGCAATCAAAAATCATGTTTTTTTTAAAAGTTCCCTGCATGTGATTTTTTGCACAGTGAAATTTCACCACATTCATAAAGGTCCAGGGCACATTCCATTGCAAAGTGTACAGTCTATTTGCCTATTTCCAAAGCTCATTTTATGAAAACTGCATTGAATTGAATGGCATGATAAACATGGCAACCTATGTAGTTTCTTTGGGACAAAGCAAGGTTTGGAAGACTTCTCCCAGGAGGTTTCCACCTCTGAAAATCTCCATGGTTCTCCATACAAAGAATCTGTCTCATAATTGTCACATTTTCTGTATGTTCAGTGAAAGTTTTAAGGCTGGGTTCACACTATCCTGGCATGCGGCTCACAGCAGGGGGTCCGGTGTGTCCCCATTCGCCGCTTCAGGTCTGATTTCAGTCCGAATTTTTGGCTGAATTCGGACCTGAAACGGACCAAAAGACGCACAGGACCCCTGTGTAATTCGCATCAGAGCTGCATATACAGCTATGTGAACCGGCTCCATAGAAAGCTAAAAAAAAAAAGGAGGGGGAAGGGGAATGATGGGGCTTTATATGAAGCATAACACCAGAACCAAATTAGTCAATTAGTAGATACTATTTAATGGTGCACATAGATGCATGTGGGACAGTAAATAACATGTACCAAATAACATAATGAATACATAGAAATGTACACACACACACATAAGTGTTAGAAATGTATACATACACATAATGCCACGTACACACGATTGGACTTCTCGTCGGAAAAAGATATGCCGGCTTTTCCAATGGGATTCCGCTCAAGTTCGCTGAACTTACGACCGTCAAGAACGAGGTGACGTACAAAACTACGACGAGCCGAGAAAATGAAGTTCTATGCTTCCGGGCATGCGTCTAATTGTTTCCGAGCATGCGTAGAAATTTTGCGTGTCAGAATTGCCACAGACGATCGCATTTTCGGATAGGAATTTATCCCCACCGAAAAATTGAGAACCTGCTCTCAATCTTTTGCTGGCTGGAATTCGGCCAGCAAAAGTCCGATGGAGCATACACACGGTCGCATTTTCAGACGAAAAACTCTCATCGGTCTTTTGCGGGCCAAAATTCCGATCATGTGTACGCGGCATAAGTGTTCCTACATAGTAAATTATATATATTTTAAAATGTATTAAATGTAGCCCAAACTTGCATATAAAAATAATTGATTGCACACATGATAATATAAAATTGATTCAAATTTCTTCAAGGTAGTCACATAGTAGACGCATGGTAGCTGTGACAATACATCGGTATATAGCTCTACGCAAGTTTCCTGGATAATATCCACTCATCAGGATCAAATGCGATCTAGGGATGTCTGTAATAAAATATAAATACCAAATAATATAGTAATTAAAATAACAGGAAGAGGGGGAACCACAACCTAATCCAAACACTCTTACCTACAGTATCTCACAAAAGTGAGTACACCCCTCACATTTTTTGTAAATATTTTATTCTATATTTTCATGTGTCAACACTGAAGAAATGACACTTTGCTTCAATGTAAAGCAGTGAGTGTATAGCTTGTATAACAGTGTAAATTTGTTGTCCCCTCAAAATAACTCAACACACAGCCATTAATGTTCAAATTGGGCCCAAAGTGTCAATATTTTGTGTGGCCACCATCATTTTCCAGCTCTGCCTTAACCCTCTTGGGCATGGAGTTCACCAGAACTTCACAGGTTGCCCCTGGAGTCCGCTTCCACTCCTCCATGATGACATCACGGAGCTGGTTGATGTTAGGGGCCTTGCTCTCTTCCACCTTCCGTTTGAGGATGCCCCCACAGATGCTCAATAGGGTTTAGGTCTGGAGACATACTTGGCCAGTCCATCACCTTTACCCTCAGCTTCTTTAGCAAGGCAGTGGTCATCTTGGAGGTGTGTTTGGGGTCGTTATCAAATTGGAATACTGCCCTGCAGCCTAGTCTCTGAAGGGAGGGGATCATGCTCTGTTTCAGTATGTCACAGTACATGTTGGCATTCATGGTTCCCTCAATGAACTGTAGCTCCCCAGTGCTGGCAGCACTCATGCAGCCCAAGACCATGAAACTCCCACCACCATGATTGACTGTAGGCAAGACACACTTGTCTTTGTACTCCTCACCTGGTTGCCGCCACACACGCTTGACACCATCTGAACCAAATACGTTTATCTTGGTCTCATCAGACCACAGGACATGGTTCCAGTTATCCATGTCCTTAGTCTGCTTGTCTTTTGTGGGCTTACTTGTGCATCATTTTTAGAAGAGGCTTCCTTCTGGGATGACAGCCATGCAGACCAATTTGATGCAGTGTGCGGCATATATTCTGGGCACTGACAGGCTGACCCCCCACCCCTTCAACCTCTGCAGCAATGCTGGCAGCACTCATACGTCTATTTCCCAAAGACAACCTCTGGATATAACACTGAGCATGTGCACTCAACCTCTTTGGTCGACCATGGCGAGGCCTGTTCTGAGTGGAACCTGTCCTGTTAAACCGCTGTATGGTCTTGGCCACCGTGCTGCAGCTCAGTTTCAGGGTCTTGGCAATCTTCTTATAGCCTAGGCCATCTTTATGTAGAGCAACAATTCTTTTTTTAAGATCCTCATAGAGTTCTTTGCCATGAGGTGCCATGTTGAACTTCCAGTGACCAGTATGAGAGAGTGAGAGCGATAACACAAAATTTAACACACCTGCTCCCCATTTACACCTGAGACCTTGTAACACTAACGCGTCACATGACACTGGGAGGGAAAATGTCTAATTGGGCCCAATTTGGACATTTTCCCTTAGGGGGGTACTCACTTTTGTTGCCAGCGGTTTAGACATTAATGGCTGTGTGTGGAGTGTTTTTGAGGGGACAGCAAATTTACACTGTTATACAAGCTGTACATTCACTACTTTACATTGTAGCAAAGTGTCATTTCTTCAGTGTTGTCACATGAAAAGATAGAAGAAAAGAGTTACAAAAATGTGAGGGGTGTACTCACTTTTGTGAGATACTGTATAAGTAAGCTACAGTATTCAACAACATGGGTAGTATTAGTAGCTGGAGGCACTATGGGAAATATCATCCTCAGAAACTGAGGTGACGGTGACTGCGGCAGCAGTGAACAGAAAACTAGAAGTAAGCATCAATAGAGACGTTGAATAAATGACTGTGGTTGTAATAAAAGTGCTGAACAGGGGCCCATAGGGCTTCTGTGTAAAAATTGTAAATAAAGTGGTAACTTCCAGGGATGTAGATAATGGGGGAGGGGGGGGGGGTTGAGGGGTTCAAGCCTCCCCCAGAGCGTCAGGGGGAGGTTTGAACCCCTCAAACCCCCCCCATTATCTACATCCCTGGACGTTACCAACACCTTCATTTGTAGGGACATTTTGATGTTGAATGGTTGATGTCCACGTTCTTAATTTGCTTCATATATCTGTGCCTTGAAAAGAGAAGCAAATACCTTCGCGCTAACTCAAAACGTGTAAGCTGCTAACACTGCAAATAGAATTTTTGCTGTAAACCATGGAGTATATAAATAAGTGCAGCACTATACTTTTATATAAGTGAATTGACAATTGTGCATATCAATATAGAAAAATCCTAAAAAAATAAAAGTCCATTTTCAATAAATCAAGGTCCATTTGTTTGTGAGAACATAAAAATCACCACGTGAGTATATGACTGAAATAATAATTAGGCAATCCCCAAGGTAATGGAGGCGTACCGTAGATTTTGGACCTAAAAATAGCATATGCTACATAGGTCAACATAAGCCTTTATTGCCCAATGGCAATGGTACACAGGATCAGTACCGAAGGAAGATCAACGGTCCTGGAAGCTTGCTCAGGGATTATGTGCAAAACCACACTTGTGCAGATACCAATACCCATATGAATGGAGGCTTACCAAAAGGTTGGGACCCAAAACAGCATATGCTGAATGAGTCAAACAGGCTTGGAATTGCCCGCTGGCAATGAAGAGGAGATCCCAATGGTACACTGGAGAAGAGATCCTGGGGGTGCCTCACCGGGGTACTTCCTCCGTGTGGAAATTAAGGACGTCCTCGAACATGCCCCACATAGGATAAAAAAGGGGCCATATAGTGTAATTCCGTAAAATTATAAATTTTTATTTAGAAGGAAAACACTTACATTTAAGAAGTAGTCAAGCGCTTGTATACAATAAAAAAGGCGGCAGTGGAGTCCTCCCGACGCGTTTCATCACATAGGACTTCGTCTGGGGTGGGATTTTTCTATATTGATATGCACAATTGTCAATTCACTTATATAAAAGTATAGCGCTGCACTTATTTATATATTCCATATATCTGTGCCTTACCATAAAGGTGTGCCTCAACTTTGGTCTGAATTGGTGATGAAGTCCAAATTCAAATGGAATTCTGCAAACAGCTAGACAAAAGTCATAAATCTGCAGGCTGGTTTCCAGTCCATGATTCGGAGTACTGAAGAAAGCTAAGCAAGGATTTTCCTAATGAAAGGTAAATAAAAGCAGTCCTGATATTTTCTCATAGAAGGTTTAGAAAAAGATTAGCTGTTACCTGGTACTCAAATCTGACTGGTTTAAGCAATTCTCCAAAGACTGTTGGCCGAGGGCTATCGAGTGTCTCAAATCAATTATCATGCATGAAGCATTTTGGAAAGTCCAAAAGTAGTTTTTATTTGAAGTCACATTTAGGTAAAACCAGTACATTTGGAGGTTCGAAGGCTTCATTTCTGCAACAGTTGCCAAGCCCCGATGAAAGGAAACACTTTCGACCTCCAAAATTTGTTGACTTTAAATGAATAGGACTACTCCTGAAGTTACGAAAAGTTTCTGATGCGTTATTTCCTGCACACTACCCCAGGTTTTCTAATGCCAGGTTTCCTCTGAAAGGGACAGTTATTAATATTGTATCATGTGATTCCTGGTAGTCAGTTGGGTGTTGAAAAAATATTGCTTTCACTGATATTATCTTCATTTTAAATCTGATAATGTCTACAAACACAAGAACACTGTTGCAAGTTAGATTGATTTTTTTGGATTTTTTCTAGGTATTTACATTTATTAAAAGCCCAACATTTGTTATTTTTTAAATCATTACGTTTACAGTTATAAAAATTAAAAAAAGCAGCTCATACTACAATACTCATCCCATCTCCAGCACTGTCCACTGTAGGCTTGTGGGTGGGTGTAGTGTGGTTCAGTGGCAGAGAACACTTATGCCCCGTACACACGGTCGGATTTTCCGATGGAAAATGTGTGATAGGACCTTGTTGTCAGAAATTCCGACCGTGTGTGGGCTCCATCACACATTTTCCATAGGAATTTCCAACACACAAAGTTTGAGAGTGTGCTATAAAATTTTCCGACAACAAAATCCGTTGTTGGAAATTCGATCGTGTGTACACAAATCCGACGCACAAAGTGCCACGCATGCTCAGAATAAATTAAGAAATGAAAGCTATTGGCTACTGCCCCGTTTATAGTCCCGACGTACGTGTTTTACGTCACAGCGTTCAGAACGATCGGATTTTCCGACAACTTTGTGTGACCGTGTGTATGCAAGACAAGTTTGAGCCAACATCCGTCGGAAAAAATCCTAGGATTTTGTTGTCAAAATGTCCGATCAATGTCCGACCGTGTGTACAGGGCATTAGAGACCACATGCAGAAAACAGAACTATATTGAAGCTGAAGATAACAATCCCAGTGGGAAGGCAGCCCGACTGGGAGCACTCACAGATTGCAACAGCGATGTGTAGTAGCAGTAGGTCTTAGGTGTGCTAACAGCGCCTGACCGGTCTGTACCCAAGTGGGAAGCCTTCCAGGAAGGATGGTGTGTTCCTGCACTTTCCCTACTCGCCTGGAATCTCTCCCTGACACTAAGCACTGTCCCTGACAGACAGGTGACCTGTTTCTACTCTATCCGCATGCGAAATCTGCACCAAGCCCAGGAGTCAGGGTCCTAAATAGACTCTGCCTAAGCCATGATGGCCTCCGGAGTCACATAGGATGCCAGCATCCAATCGGACCCAGGAAACCATAGAGGAACCACGTTCCACTTGACTTCCTCTCCCCTGCAAAGTTGCTGCTGTTGAGCACCACCTGCAGTAGAGAAAGCAGACCGCAACTGCCTACAGACTCACTGCTCCAAGGTCCAGGATCTCTCCTTTTCTAGGTTGAATGATGTTTGGATTGGTGCCTGTGGGTGCAGGGTGTCATAGACCTGCTCCTTGGGGGAGGGTCAGCTACAGCGCCTTGCATCTTTAGTAAAATCATGCAGAGAACAGAGTTGACTTAATCAACTGACAAGCCTGAAGACATCTGAAAATAAAAAGTTTTGTCAAAATGTAAAAATATTGAGGGGGTGGGGGGTCTGGAAGGTGGAAGCAGTGGAATTTTGGTTTTGTTCTAAAGCCTAAGTGCCTAACCTGTGGACTTTGGTGTCCCTGGACCTCAGCATTCAGTAGTGGGAGCATTCGTTTTTAAAATAGCTATAATATAGGTAATTTATCAGTCTCATGTAACATGGTTTCAGTCTCTGAATCTCTCCTACGGCATGATTACAGTCTTCTACTACTCCTCCAGGACAGCTTCTGACCATTTTAGTAAGTATTTGGTCTATGACAGACAGTCTTCTGTGGTATTACATACTGAATAATCGGGCTGCTTTTTGTGGGGAATAGGTGCAGGTACCCCCCCCTTCCTGTTCAGCCTATCTGACACAACTTCTCTAAGCCGGCAGAGGCAATAAAATAAACATGGCCCCTGGCAGCGGCCTGGGCCCCTGGATCCCCAGGCAAGAGATGTGGAGCATATGCCCCAGGTGCCTAGTAACAACAATGCCCATGCGTGGCAATTATCATTCTGGCACAGGGATCTCCAAACTTTCCAAAGGGCCAGTATACTGTCCTCCAGGCTTTAGGGGTGCCAGACTGGCCATTAGGAGTAGAAAATGCCCTAGCATCAGTGAGAGTAAAAACTGCCCCATCATTGGTGTTAGTGGAACTAACAGAGCCTCATTGTTGGTATAAATGGGGGGAATAATGTTCCATCAATGGTGTCCCATCATTGGTGTCAGTTGGAGGAAAATTACTCCAAGGGTCGACTAAAGGCAAGCAAAAGGCTGCATCTGGCCACAGTTTGGAGCAGTGGCGACCCCCCCAAAGTTTTGACCAATAGGAAAGCTATTAATAGAATGATTTGTTTTTAAATAAATGATAATATGACTAACATTTTGTAACATCTAAGGCCTCATTCACATGAGGCGGATCCGCTCAGCGGAGTCCGCCAGCTCAGTAGGAGATCACTCCGTTGATCTCCACTGAGCCGGCGGGTGACAGGTCCGTCTCTACTCACTGAGCGAGGAGGGGCCTGTCAGAGCACCGCTATTTCCTATGGAGAGATCGGATGAAAACAGACAGCATGTCCGTTTTCATCCGATCTCTTTCGATCCGCCATACGTCTGTCTTGAGCAGATCGCATGGCAGGCGGGTGTCAGCGGACACATCTCCACTGACATCCGCCCGCCCATAGGAGTCAATGGATGGCCCGCTCGAAACAGGCGGATCCGAGCGGGCTTGCCGTGTGAAGGGGGCCTTAAAGTTAAAAAATTTTAATCCTATTCTGATTTATTAAAAAAATTAATCGTTCTATGTGTGTGCAAGTGCACTGCGGGGCGCCGGACTAATAGAAGTCTATGAGGTCCGTCAATGTTCAACAAGCACGTGATAGAGCCTGAGGCCCTAATTAGCTTACATTGTGCTCGGGGCGCAGAACCCTCCCACTTTTACCTATAGCAAATCAGAATTTGCCATTGTGTCACTTCCGGTTTCGCGTCCCGTCTAATCAGGGGGCCGAAGATGGAACCCAGAAGCCGCCTGGTATCGGGAGCTGTGTCAGCTGAGGATGGGCAGGTAAGGACCTGGAGGGATTTGCGCCCCCCCCCCATTTATCACCAGCCGCCACTTGTTTGGACACCACTTTTCTAGAACAAAAAAAGGCCCCTTTGGTCAAGTCATGGGCCACATCTGAGGTCTCCTATACGTCTCCTATAATATGAGACAGAAGAATTGAAATATAAATTTCTAGGTTACTAACCGTACCAATATGGTGCATGGCTGGCTGAGGCTCACAGCCCAAATCAGTGTTCCTGGAAATAGTAATACTGGGCAGGTCTCAGGTGCCAAAAGGATTTATGAGTCTTTTAAACAATTTTTTTTTATTGCAGTCTTGCCTTGCGGCGCAGCATTGTTGGTCTATGAACCGGGGAAAAACCTACAGTCCTCCCATAGAGAAAGCAATTACATACAGCAATTGTTCCCCAGTGCAGATGTTAGAGAAATGTCTGAAATATTTTTATCAAATCAAAAAAAAGTCAGAAAGTTTGTAGCTAGTTTACTTAATAGGCAAATAAAATAGACATCTGCCTGTTATACTCTTATGTGCTACATGGTGTGTTTTCCTCTGCCCTCCTGCACAAAAGCATTCATAGGAACACAATACAATTCCTCATGTAAGTGTGTTTTTCTTTTGTTCGGGGAAAGAATGCACAGCAAACTATGAGTCAAAATGGGAATCTTACTGGAATCATCTGTGCCGAGCTGAGTCATCCGTGATATTAAAGCCTGGATGGCGGCGGTGGGCTTGTCCTAAAATGCTATATTAACATTTTACTTAAAGTGGACCGACCATCAGATATTTCAAGGTATGTGCATGCATGCCAAGCAATGTGTAAGTGGGAAAGGAAAAGTGACACTTCACAGCCCTCCCGACTTTCAATCATCTTCAGCCAAAAGATCCGGCATGTGCAGCTGTTAGGATCTCCGAATCTGATTGGATGCAGGTTGTGTTTGACCAAGAATTTTTTCACCTGGCTCCTTCAACTTAACCACTTCAGCCCCGGAAGGATTTACCCCCTCCCTGACCAGAGCTCTTTTTGCGATACGGCACTGCGTCCCTTTAACTGACAATTGCGCGGTCGTGCGACGTTGCACCCAAACAAAATTGATGTCCTTTTTTTCCCAGACATAGAGCTTTCTTTTGGTGGTATTTGATCGCCTCTGCGGTTTTTATTTTTTGCGCTAAAAACAAAAAAAGAGCGACAATTTTGAAAAAAAAAGCAATATTTTTTACTTTTTGCTATAATTAATATCCTCAAAAAATATATAAAAAAAACGAATTTCTTTCTCAGTTTAGGCCGATATGCATTCTTCTACATATTTTTGGTTAAAAAAAAAAAAAAATCGCAATAAGCGTATATTGATTGGTTTGCGCAAAAATTATAGCACCTACAAAATAGGGGATAGATTTATGGCATTTTTATTATTATTATTTTTTTATTAGTAATGGCGGCGATCTGCGATTTTTAAATTGTGACTGCGACATTAAGGCGGACACATCGGACACTTTTGACACTATTTTGGGACCATTGTCATTTATACAGCGATCAGTGCTATAAAAATGCACTGATTACTGTGTAGATGACACTGGCAGGGAAGGGGGTTAAACACTAGGGGGCGATCAAGGGGTTAAGTGTGTCCTAGGGAGTGATTCCAACTGTGGGGGGGATTGCCTCACTAGAACCTGACAGCGATTACTGATCCCGATGACAGGGAGCAGTGGATCTCTGTCATGTTGCTAGGCAGAACAGAGAAATGCCTTGTTTACATCTCCCCGTTCTGCCACTCCGTGACACGATCACGGGACACCGGCGGACATCAAGTCTGCGGGACCTGCAGGGCACGGTCATGGAGTACGCGGCGGGTGCGCTCCCACAATGCCGCGTCTTCAAGGGAACATACAGGTACACCCATTTGCGCAGCCGTGCCATTTTACCGACGTACATTATGGTCGGCAAGCGGTTAAAAATCACCTTTTATGGGCGACAAGAGAACCATTCATGGAACAAATTTTAGCTGATTCGACAGGAATCAGCCAATATTCAATCGGTGTATCGTCACCATTATAGGGCTTTATTTGCTAAAGTAAATAAGGTAAGAAGAGTTATAAATCCCTACGGTATGCCTGTACTGCGGACTCACATGAATGCTTTTTTTTTATTTATTACAGGTGCTTTTATAGCACTGTTAATTCACACAACTATTTACATACACTATTTTGCCAAAAGTATTGGAATGCCTGTCTTTACACACATGAATGGGAGTTAGGGACACAAAATTTTGAAAAGTATTGGGACGTCTGCCTTTACACACACGTGAACTTTTAATGGCATCCCATAGGGTTCAATATTGAGCTATAAGCGCTGGTTCACACAGGGGCAACACGACTCTGGCCGCGACTTTGCCAGGCGACCTGGACACGACCTGAGGGCGACACCACAGCGCGACTTGGGGCGACTTGGGGCGACTTACAAGGCGACTTCAAGTCGCCTCCAGGACAGGCGACTTTCCAGTGGCCAATCAAACTACAATCCGCTCTGGGGGAGGGAGGGGTTTGCTTGAAAAAAACATCTTCTCTTCCTGTGAAGTCGCTTCAGTATAGATCACGATCCGACTTGTAGGCGACTTACATTGAAATCAATCAACTACTTCAAGTCGCCTTGAAGTAGTACAGGGACCTTTTCTGAAGTCGGAGCGACTTCAGTAGCGTACATATAGACGGCTCTCATTCACTTACATGGACTTTCAGATGTCAAGCGACTTGGGGCGACTTGAGGTCTGACAAGTCGGATCCCAAGTCGCGGTAGTGTGAACCAGCACTTACAGCTTCAACTCTTCTGGGAAGGCTGTCCACAAGGTTTAGGAGGGTGTCTATGGGAATGTTTAACCATTCTTCCAGAAGAGCATTGGTGAGGTCAGACTCATCACCTGGAACAGCCATTTCTGGAGTGTCATCTTCCTAGGTCCCCTGCAGCAGTCAGTGGTTCCTCCCATGGTCCTCCCTGTCATTACAGGATACATTAGTGATATGGAGGACAGCGGGAAGAACCACTGACTGCTGCAGGGGGAGCCAGGAGAGTAACATTCTGGAAATGGCGCGTTCCCAGCAGCGGGGGTGTCAACTGAAGGGAGTAGAGTTCTGATGGTGTGGTTAGCGGGATCTACTGACTGAGCACAAGTGACGTCACCGAATTCTTAGTCCGTTGATACGTCCTCCAGCCCCATAACTGAAGGTCTGTAACTCTGTACAGACCTGAGCTGGAGAAATAGACTGCAGGAGCCAGAGCATTGCACCCGCCATCAACTAATCACAGTTGCAATGCTCTGCAGGCTCCAATGCAAAACATTTTGTATTAATCAATATGGGTTCATTTATTATTTTTGATGCAAAAGGTGGAATTCTCCTTTAACTGCCACTGGGGGGTACGGGGGCGGCTTTCACTGATTTCAGGTAGTAATTATCAGGTAGTTGTACAACCACCCGATCGCTTCTATGGACCCCCAGGTACATTCATTTGCCCCTCCCCCGTGCAACACCCCACCGTGTTTCCCAGACTTCACAACCCCATCTGTGGGCCCCGGAGCCCCATGACGTCCGTTCTCTAATCTCTCCAAGCTAGTGAGAACCTGGAACCTACAAGGATTTTGTCACCAAAATTTCTGGCCGGAAAAGAAGCTAATGGAAGGTGATCTGTGCTCCATTAGTTTCAGTGGAAGGCAGAGGTGATATCAGAAATCTGATAGACCCCCTATATCTGATTAAAGAGAACCTGTCATTATAAATATTTTACACAGTGTTATTGGTTCCCTATGTGATAGTAATAAAGTTAAGTGAAAAAAGTGTAAAAAATAAAGTTATACTAAAGCATTAAAAAAAAATCTTAATTTTGGGGCCACTATGCCCCCACATACGTACGTACAGCGGTATTAACCACTTCAGCCCCGGAAGATTTGGCTGCTCAATGACCAGACCATTTTTTGCGATATGGCACTGCGTTGCTTTAACTGACAATTGCGTGGTCGTGCGACGTTGTACACAAACAAAATTGACGTCCATTTTTCCCACACATAGAGCTTTCTTTTGGTGGTATTTGATCACCTCTGCGGTTTTTATTTTTTGCGCTAGAAAACAAAAGAAGAGCGACAATTTAAAAAAAAAAAACAATATCTTTTACTTTTTGCTATAATAAATATCCCAAATTTAAAAAAAAATAAAAATTTTCCCTCAGTTTAGGCTGATATGTATTCATCTACATATTTTTTGTAAAAAAAAAAAAATCGCAATAAGCGTATATTGATTGGTTTGCGCAAAAGTTATTGCGCCTACAAAATAGGGGATAGATTTTTAGCATTTTTATTTTTATTATTCTTTTTACTAGTAATGGTGTCGATCAGCGATTTTTATCGAGACTGCGACATTGCGGCAGACAAATTGGACACTTTTGACACATTTTTGGGACCACTGACAACTATACAGCGATCAGTGCTATAAAAATGCACTTATTACTGTATAAATGTCACTGGCAGGGAAGGGGTTAACACTATGGGGTGATCAAGTGGTTAACTGTGTTCCCTCTCTGTGTTCTAACTGTGGGGGGGAGGGGACTGACTAGGGGAGGAGAGAGATCAGTGTTCATACTTGCTATGAACACACAATCTGTCTCCTCTCTCCTGAGAGAACCGGGACCTGCATGTTTACACACACAGATCCCGGTTCTCGCTCTGTCATCAGTGATCGCGGGTGCCCGTCGGTCATCACGCCCGCCGGGAACTCGCATTGGCTGTGGTGTGGCGCTGCGGGTGTGCGGGCGCGCCCCCTAGTGGTCAAAAGGCGAACCAACATACAGTTACGTTGTTTCGCCCAGGGGAGCCAACCTGCTGCAGTACAACTGCGGCGGCTGGTCGGGAAGGGGTTAAACCCACAACATAAAATGTAATATATTGCAGCCTGCCAACCATTCGTTTTAATTTCTTTGGCCTTTTCACCTGATAATCGGGTTAGTACAGGGGTGTCCAAACTTTTTTCAAAGAGGGCCAGATTTGTTGAAGTGAACATGCGCGAGGGCCGACCCTTTTGCCTGACATTCTTTGAACCATTAAAATTCAGTCTAAGTGTGTTTGTCTGAGCACTAATACACTGCCCAACAAGAATTCTCTTGCCTTTTGTGGCTGAGTGTGGTGAAGAGATGAGCTCAGGCGTGTTATTTGGATGTACCGTATTCATCGGCGTATAACACGCACCCCTTCACTTTAAGAGGGAAGTTTTAGGGAAAAAAACTTAAATTTTAAATAAAGAACTGTGAAGCAAAATAAGTGTCAGTGCCCATCAATACAGCCTAATCAGTCCCATCAATGCAGCCCCACCATTTCCATCAGTGCAGCACCCCCATTGCCATGAATGCAGCACCCCAATTTCCATCAGTGCAGCACCCCCATTGCCAGGGATGCAGCACCCACATTGCCAGGAATGCAGCACCCACCATTGCCATGAATGCAGTACACCCCATTGCCAGGAATGCAGCACCCACATTGCCAGGAATGCAGCACCCACCATTGCCATGAATGCAGTACACCCCATTGCCAGGAATGCAGCACCCACATTGCCAGGAATGCAGTACCCACCATTGCCATGAATACAGTACCCACCATTACCATGAATGCAGTACCCCCCATTGCCAGGAATGCAGTACCCACCATTGCCATGAATGCAGTACCCACCATTGCCATGAATGCAGTACCCACCATTGCCATGAATGCAGTACCCCCCCATTGCCAGGAATGCAGCACCCACATTGCCAGGAATGCAGTACCCACCATTGCCATGAATGCAGTACCCACCATTGCCAGGAATGCAGCACCCCCGCCATCAGTGCAGCCTGATTGATGCCCATCCATCTGCAGCCTCGGAGGGGACAGGGAGGGGGGCGGGACGAGCGCCATAAGATTACATACAGGAAAAACTCCTGTTTTCTCGGCGGCCTCTTTTTTTTTTTTTTTCTTTCAAATAAGGTAATTTTATTGTCATAGACAAAATAGTAACAGTATACCATAACAGAAAAGAAACCGATACAATCGGAACATGAAGTCATACAATTTTCTAGATAGAGTATTTCAAAATCAACAGCCAATCATTACTTAATGGTAGCCCATCAGTACATTTAGTATTCATTAAATGTATGTAGTATATTAAATGGTTGTAAGGTATACATAAGCGAATCTGAACATTTTGAAAAATACGATACTTAGTTGACTTTTGGAGGGTCTATGTCACATGTGTTTGGAGTATGTAGATCTAAAAGAGTATACCCAGGTCCCAAGCACCCCAAATGGCATTATGCTGTGCGAGGGGTGTGGCCGTTACGTCATCTTATGATGAGTCAATACCTCGGCGGCCTCTTTAATACAAAGTACCGCCCCCTATGATGGATAGAACAGTCGTCCAATGGCAGCGCAGGAGACGGGACTTCCTATTACAGAGGCTGCCGTGTAAACAGGAAATTCGCCTGTGTGTACGGCACTCGTCCCGCCTCCTCCCTGTCCCCTCCAAGGCAGCCAGCTTGTATTGTGGCCCCGGCGCTGGGAGATCGTTGGGGACCACAAAACATATATATGTCCAAATAACCAGGTGGGCCGTTCAAAACCGGAACGCGGGCCGCGATTGGCCCGCGGGCCGGACTTTGGACATGCCTGGGTTAGTAACACAACTCCTGTATTAGTAAGTCACAACTCTGGAAGAATGAGCACAGGAGGTACAGAAGACAGCTGGGGGGAGGGGAATGTTTAATATAAAAGCAGATTTGGAACTGATAGCAAATTGAAGGCAAACTCCAGCTCACACTTTATAATCAGTTACAGCAAACAGTTTTTTTTTCCTTTTGGAATAAAGGTTTTACATGAAAAAAAAATAAATAAAAGTTGTTCATTTTAATCACTCCTGCCAGTGTTAAGTGGTTTGTCTCATCCATGTAAACTGATACATTTTGCTGGAGAGCTTGTGATTTTTGAAAAACAATAGACTTGCTGACCCTAAACACAAAGATGTTGATTGCGCTATACATGTCACATATCACCACCAATGCCTGAGAGAGAGCAATAATCCTAGGCCCATTAGTCATGGTTAGCTGTAAACTGACCTGTAGGGGCTTTTAATCCTTTAACTGCCACTAACTGCATGCCCCCATATGTGTCAGTCTGTGGGCATAGTGTGCCCCTGCCATGTTTACTGGGCTCCCTGTGCCACCGGCAGACCCCGGACCGGTGTGGTGGATGCCGCTGAGTAGAGGGAAGGGTACATATTTCCCAGCACACCATGGATCACCATTCAATGGCTTTTTTTGCAGAAAGATCACAACACAAAAACAAGAGCAACGTTTCAGAGTCGTACAGGACCCCTTTGTCAGACATGTGATGGGTAGAGGGAAGGGAGATCAGCGAAAGTCTGTTTCCTGATCTCCCCTTCCTGCTAATAACTTCCCTTAGGGTCAGGGCACCTCCATCCCTGCAATAAACCATTGCGCCCAGGGCAACCGCCCATCCTGCCCACCCCTTGTCCTGGCTCTGACAGCTAGTATAACCTCGGCTGGTTATGGTACTGATGTCTGTCGCTGAGCACACAATTTTTTAGGCTTGACATGTGTGGTATCTATGTACTCGGCGCAACCTCGTCTTATATTTTATGAAAAAAAGGGCAATTCATTGTGTTTGTGCGTTTTAACAATTAACTTTAGTGGGTTTTTTTGGGGTTTTTTTTACTGAGAGGGCACATATCATAAACCATTGCGCTGACAAATAAAAATTGGAACTACCACTATTGTATTGTCCAGGGTGTCTGTCTTCAGAGTTTGGGGGGAGGGAGGGTTTAACTAAATAAACAATAAATTATATAATAATTATATTAAAAATATATATATAAATATTATCATAGTAATATGATAATATTTATATATAATTTTGATAGAATTATTATATCATTTATTGTTTATTTTAATTTAATTTCGATTACTAATTTATTAATATATTATATACATTTTTTTTAAATAATAAAAGACAAAAAGAGTAATCTTTTGGCTTTTATTATTTTTAAAAAATGTATATAATATATTAATAAATTAGTAATCGAAATTAAATTAATAAATAAAATAAAGTTTGGGGGGGGGGGGGTAATCTAATCTTTACACCTAAAATTTTTATTGAGTGCAAAAAAAAAAAAAAAAAAAGCAATCACAGCTCTGGCAGTTGAAGGGTTAGGGATCAGTGGTTTGCAAAGCTCTGGCAGTTGAAGGATTAGGGATCAGTGGTTTGCAAAGCTCTGAAGCCAGTGGATCACCAGAACAGCCAGGGAGAAAGCATTTTCAGGAGGAGGTCAGCAATGACAGGTCTCTGTACAGAAATGACCGATCCCTGGAAGGACCCCGATGGGAAGGTCACCGCCTCTCTCACCCCGCCCGGACCACCTACAAGTCTGCGGGGAGAGAGGTGCTGCTCCTGGCACCCCTTCAAAGGGGGCGGGACTGTCCCCTAGATAGACTAACGGGGGGGGCGGGTTAGGCAGTGGAGTGGGCGGGGCCAGCTTGATTCTTTCTAGGCAGCGAGCGTGGTGTAGTGCGGAGTGGGCGGTGCTGGCTGGGGGGTGCTGTCCAGGGAGTGGGCGGGGTGTGGAGTAAAATAGGAGGGGGCAGACTAGAACTCACTTAAGCGGTGGGCGGAGATTAGAGTGGAGTGGGCGGGTGCAGTCTCATGACTCTCTCCGGGCGGGGTGGCGGCTGGCTGGACTGACTTTGCTGGAACCTCCGGAGGGGAGAGAGAGAGAGAGAGGGGGAGAGAGTGCAGCCTGGACTGGGGGCAGGTAGGTGATCCTGGGGAGCCTGGACTGGGGGGGGGATGGGTGACAGATCCCACTATATACATTACAGACACCTCCAGGACTGAGATCACCGGGGGAGGGGGGAGCTGTCACTGCTGGGGGAGGAGGATTATCGATGCATTGTTATCACATCTACTCTATAGACTTCCTATAGGTTGTATCATTGATCCAGTGTTATCACATATACTCCATATACTTCCTATAGGTTGTATCATTGATCCATTGTTATAAGTTACATTCTATACACACTGCTGACTTGTATGATTGATGTATTGTGTATAATACACTGGTACAACTTTTATGATTGACATATTGCTACATTGTATACTGCTATGGGATGTATGATTGTTACATTGTTAGCAGTCTGTATACAGTGCAACTTATAACAGTGCATCAATCATACAACTCATAGCAGTGTGTATACAACGTAACAATATATCAGTCATAAAAGTTATACCAGTGTATATACAATGTATCAATCATACAAGTCAGTGTGTATACAATTTAACTTATTTGTTTATTATTGATACATTGTTACATTGTATACACACTGCTATGAGTTGTATGATTGATACATTGTTGTAAATTGCACTGTATATAAACACTGCTATTAGTTTATTAATGATACATTATCAGCTGTACTCCATATACTTGTTATAGGTTGTATTATCAATACATTGTTATAAGTTGGACTGTATATATTGCTATGAGTTTTATTATTATACATTGTATACACACTGCTGACTTGTATGATTGATACATTGTACATACACTGGTATAACTTTTATGATTGATACATTGTTACATTTGTATACACACTGCTATGAGTTTATTAATTGATACATTGTTATCAGCTGTACAGTCTGTACTCCATATACTTGCTATAGGTTGTATTATCCATACATTGTTACAAGTTGCACTGTATATATTGCTATGAGTTGTATTATTATTATTATTATTATTATTATACTTTGTATACACTCAGCAGCTGCAGCACATTCAGATGGACATGATGATGGGTGATGATGGTTTTATATATATATTGCATCCCCTGGGTTCCCTCATTCACTTCTACAGATCTCTCATGTAATACAATGTAACACCTGTGCAGAGCCTGGCTGTGTACTGCGCCACCTCTATGTTGCCGCACAGCGCTGGGAGTGTTTATATGTCATAGATAGAGATTGATGGTGTCAGTTATGATCTATGATATTGTCCTAATATAGTGCATGATGGGAGATTTCTATAGAGATTGGTGGTGTGTCGGGTTGGATGATATTAGTATAGTGTATACCTGGATTCTGTTAGTTGAATTATAATTTTATTATATTAGTATAGTACAGTAGGGTATAGTGTGTGTGTGTATATATGATTGGTGTGTTGGATTATATTGGTATATACTGTATTATTAATATTAGTTGGATTATAATATGTTAGTATAGTATATGCTGTAGATAAACCAGAGTCCCCCCCCCCCCCCAAAGGTTGCTAGGAGTTCCTTGAGAAGAGAGCCCATGGCAAATTGTTCTCATGCCTATAATTACTCCTACACTGACCACCAACGTAAAGGATTACTCCTACACTGACCACCAACGTAAAGGATTACTCCTACACTGACCACCAACGTAAGGGATTACTCCTACACTGACCACCAATCTGAAGGATTACCCCTACACTGACCACCAACGTAAGGGATTACTCCTACACTGACCACCAACATTAGAGATTACTCCTACACTGACCACCAACATTAGAGATTACTCCTACACTGACCACCAACATTAGAGATTACTCCTACACTGACCACCAACATTAGAGATTACTCCTACACTGACCACCAATGTAAAGGATTACTCCTACACTGACCACCAACGGAAGGGATTGCTCCTACAGTGACCACCAACGTAAGGGATTTCTCCTACACTGACCACCAACGTAAGGGATTACATCTACACTGACCACCAACGTAAGGGATTACATCTACACTGACCACCAACATAAGGGATTACATCTACACTGACCACCAACGTAAGGGATTACTCCTACACTGACCACCAACGTAAGGGATTACTCCTACACTGATCACCAACGTAAGGGATTACTCCTACACTGACCACCAACGTAAGGGATTACTCCTACACTGACCACCAACGTAAGGGATTACTCCTACACTGACCACCAACGTAAGGGATTACTCCTACACTGACCACCAACGTAAGGGATTACTCCTACACTGACCACCAACGTAAGGGATTACTCCTACACTGACCACCAACGTAAGGGATTACTCCTACACTGACCACCAACGTAAGGGATTACTCCTACACTGACCACCAACGTAAGGGATTACTCCTACACTGACCACCAACGTAAGGGATTACTCCTACACTGACCACCAACGTAAGGGATTACTCCTACACTGACCACCAACGTAAGGGATTACTCCTACACTGACCACCAACGTAAGGGATTACTCCTACACTGACCACCAACGTAAGGGATTACTCCTACACTGACCACCAACGTAAGGGATTACTCCTACACTGACCACCAACGTAAGGGATTACTCCTACACTGACCACCAACGTAAGGGATTTCTCCTACACTGACCACCAACGTAAGGGATTGCTCCTACATTCAATGCAAATGAAGGTGTGTGCCAGACAAAGGTATAAAAGTAATCCTCATCATGGACCATCCCATTCAGATACATAACAAACCACAACATAACCCCTGTAAGAGGAAGGGCCACATCCTAAAAAGCAGAATTGATCTGTGTTTATGTTCTGCTGAACTATTCTTTTAGGTAGTAAACAGAAGAAGAATTTGATTTACAAACACTGGGATATTGTTCCCTCTGCAGCTTCATCCAGGAAGAATTCATATGTTGGATCCACTCCAGATTTAACATGCATGATGGCCAGGAATAACTGAAATACTTCTTCTCTGTGATGGGATTGGTCAATTGTACCAGGAGTAAGGGTTTGGATTTGCAGCATTTTTCTGATAAGAATGAATGCCAGGTTATAGCAGGTTCTGCCACATTTTATTTTGTCACCAACCTACAAAATTATTTTCAGTAATATTCTTGAAATAATAAATAACTGCAGAAAAGAAATAACTGCAGACAATAAAAACTATTTATTATAACAAATTATTGGTCAGTGTAGAAGTGTCCCCTTGCGTTGGTGGTCAGTGGAACTTTGTCTCTTTGCATTGGTGGCCAGTGGAACTTTGTCCCCTTGGGTTAGTGGCCAGCAGTTGAACATTGTCCCCCTGGGTTGGTGGCCAGCGGTTGAACATTGTCCCCTTGGGTTGGTGGCCAGCGGTTGAACATTGCCCCCCTGGGTCGGTGGCCAGCGGTTGAACATTGCCCCCCTGGGTCGGTGGCCAGCGGTTGAACATTGCCCCCCTGGGTCGGTGGCCAGCGGTTGAACATTGCCCCCCTGGGTCGGTGGCCAGCGGTTGAACATTGCCCCCCCGGGTCGGTGGCCAGCGGTTGAACATTGCCCCCCCGGGTCGGTGGCCAGCGGTTGAACATTGCCCCCCTGGGTCGGTGGCCAGCGGTTGAACATTGCCCCCCTGGGTCGGTGGCCAGCGGTTGAACATTGCCCCCCTGGGTCGGTGGCCAGCGGTTGAACATTGTCCCCCTGGGTCGGTGGCCAGCGGTTGAACATTGTCCCCCTGGGTCGGTGGCCAGCGGTTGAACATTGTCCCCCTGGGTCGGTGGCCAGCGGTTGAACATTGTCCCCCTGGGTCGGTGGCCAGCGGTTGAACATTGTCCCCTTGGGTCGGTGGCCAGCGGTTGAACATTGTCCCCTTGGGTCGGTGGCCAGCGGTTGAACATTGCCCCCCTGGGTCGGTGGCCAGCGGTTGAACATTGTCCCCCTGGGTCGGTGGCCAGCGGTTGAACATTGTCCCCCTGGGTCGGTGGCCAGCGGTTGAACATTGTCCCCCTGGGTCGGTGGCCAGCGGTTGAACATTGTCCCCTTGGGTCGGTGGCCAGCGGTTGAACATTGTCCCCTTGGGTCGGTGGCCAGCGGTTGAACATTGCCCCCTTGCATTGGTGGGCCGGGGGTTAAGCATTGTCCCTTTTTTATGTTGGTGGTCAGTAAAAAATAATTGCTCGCTTTCATTGGTTATCAGTGTAGGAAGGAGTTCAATCCACTATTGCCCAACAATCCCCAGCTGAGAATCATTGCCCTAGACCAGTGATGGTGAACCTTGGCACCCCAGATGTTTTGGAACTACATTTCCCATGATGCTCATGCACACTGCAGTGTAAATGAGCATCATGGGAAATGTAGTTCCAAAACATCTGGGGTGCCAAGCTTAGCCATCACTGCCCTAGACTGTTGATCCAGTGGATATTCAATTGCCTTAGGGGACCAGGAAGGAGTCTTAGACCCTGGTGGAGAAAATTGGACCATGCAAGTCACAACAAAATCAGTAAAAAGTAGTACAGAAACCTTTTTTCATAATGAGTCGCAGCGATATGAACGGCTCCATTGCCAGCAATGGGGTGTGACTTGTCATGCGATATGGAACTGTCAAATCGCATGACAGGTCTCATCTCTAGATGAAGGTTTTCGATGTATACATTTTTTCTTTTGGCTAAAATCAATGGGTAACACGAAGGTTGAATACATTTTCACTGGTGCAGAGCAAAGATAAGCCTTCCTATTACGTCATATTCCATTGCAGGTCCAAAAAATAAGATTTATTCTTAATTTTTATGATAGTAAGTGGAGCCATGCAGGTCGTTCCTTTATGTCCTTCTGGCCAACTATAACTTCCAGAACCTCGGTTTACTGTACAGATACAGCCTGGGATTAAGGAGCCATTAAGTTCGAACTGAAAACAACTGTTTCAGGCTTGTGGGCTCTCATCAATGCAATGTAAAGAATCCATGACTTCTATGCAGTAGGACTTGGGGAGCAACAAGAAAGTCCAACCTGACCGGTTATGATGCTCTGGGCAATTTTCTTGCTCTCCTATTGGCCCAACTTTCCCTAACTTGTCAGGTTATACTTAATATTTTTTTCAGTATTTTCTCTTTTCCTCTTTCTCTAGTTCCTGTTTGCCATTATGGTTTATACCTTGTGAGAATACTTCTCGTTTTCATTTGTCTAGTACAGAACAGCGTACAACTGTCACTGAGCATGTACACATTTGATAGTTACTGAAGGTTACTGCTAAGCAGAGGTGGCTTAGCTTTTGACACATCACATAAGAGGATGTAGGAGGTCACACCTAATTTATATATATTCCTTCCCTTTATAGTAGTCTACATAATTTATGAAGCCTAGGTAGTCAAACATGTTATGACAGACTAAAATGAATGCCTTCATTAGCATCAAAGCCTTTGGCCTTCTTTCTTCATTGCAGCTGTTTTTATATTGGATGTAGTCCTAGTTAAGGTACCTGCAGAAGTTTACCGATACGGCCCCGGGTTGAGATGCCTGCAGACGTTGGCTAATGTGGACCCGGTAGAGGTACCTACAGACGTTGGAAGATAAGGCCCCAGTTGAGATACCTACAGATGTGTCCCCAGTTTAGATACCTGAAGAGATTGGCCAATGTGGCCCAGTTGAGGTACCTGCAGATGTTATCCAATGAGGCCCCAGTAGAGATATGTGCAGACATTAGCCAATGTGGCCCCAGTTAAGGGTCAGGCAGATGCCAGTCAATATGGCTTTAGTTGAAGAACCTGCAGATGTTAACTGATATGGTCCCAGTTGAGGTGCCTGCAGAAGTTGGGTGATGTGGCCCCAATTAAGATACTAGCAGACGGCCAATGTGGCCCTAGTTGAGATGCCCGCAAACGTTGCCCGACGTGGCTCCAAGTGAGGTACCCGCAGACGTTGCCCGACGTGGCTCCAGTTGAGGTACCCGCAGAAGTTGGGTGATGTGGCCCCAATTAAGATACTAGCAGACGTTGGCCAATGTGGCCCCAGTTGAGGTACCTGCAAAGGTTGCCCGACGTGGCTCCAAGTGAGGTACCTGTAGACGTTGCCCGACGTGGCTCCAGTTGAGGTACCCGCAAACCTGACCCCCCCACGTGCGGGAGGCAGACAGCGGCGACCAGTGGGCCGTTGCTTCTGCCGTCCTAAGACTCCCTGGCCAATTGGGACTCAGGACCGGCTTCCTGATTGGCCGAGAGGCCAATCAGGAAGACTATAGCGAATATTCACTATTGTCAGACAACTGGGTGGGCTCAGGGTGCAGTGCTCTGCGCCCACCCTTTTTTGAAGCCAATTAGAGCCTCAGGCTCTAATCGTGTGCTTCAAAAAAAGAAAAAACCCCATTGGAATCCATGTGCCCAGCGCCCCTCATGTAAATTGGGGGCCGGTTCCCCTAATGGTTGGGCCGCCACTGCTAGGCGTGTTAGTACAGACCTAGCTGGAACATTAACAATCTGCCCCCTAGATCATGCTCGATTTGGCAGCCACGTTCTTAAAGCTGAAGTTTTTTCTGCTTATAATTTGCCTTTCCTGGTTTCTCCCTCTCCCTCCTCCAACAACATGCTAGTAAAATTTAAAAAACAAAAATTTGTTTCCATTACATACCTTGATTTAGACCTAGTGACGTCATCACTGGGTTTCTATGCTTCTTGCAATGCAGGCAGATCATGGCGGGTGGGAGGAGCCAGTAGGGTGCTCTACAATATCACCGCTCCTCTGAAGAGCCCTCCGCTCTGTTGCAAGCAGTGGGCTGGCTCTTGGGAGGAGTTATGCAAATGCCAAAATGTCTTGTAGGCTTCATTTGCATGCAGACCGCCCTAAGTAATGTCCACATTTAAAGCTAAAACCTTCAATCTAAACTCCAGAAAATATTGTCTAAATACAAGAGTCATGTGTATTGGTTATTGAATCTTGGTGTGCTTTGTACTGGTACTCCCCATATTAAAGACCGCTCACTGCTGCTCTCTCTCCTTGTTCAGGGTGACTGGTCTTGTCTCCGCCCCTCATGTAGTTTTTTTTCTACAGGCTTCTTTTAGTGGGTGGGGCCTTTGTGCAGACTATGTATCTATGTATAACACAATGATGATGCCACTGCTACTTTAAAGGTAATATCTAGGATTGCAAAGAAATGTGTTGCACATAAAATGGATTTACGCTCACCGGCCACTTTATTAGGTACACCTGTTAAATTACTTGTTAACACAAATTGCTATTCGGCCAATCACATGGCAGCAACTCAATGGATTTAGACATGCAGATGTGGTGAAGACGACTTTCTGAAGTTTAAACCGAGCATCAGAATGGGAAAGAAATGTGATTTAAGTGACTTAGGACGTGGCATGGTTGTTGGTGCCAGACGGGCTGGTCTGAGTATTTAAAAAACTGCTGATCTACTGGGATTTTCAAACACAACCATTTCCAGGGTTTACAGAGAATGGTCCGAAAAAGAGAAAATATCCAGTGAGCGGCAGTTGTGTGGAGGAAAATGCCTTGTTGATGTCAAAGGAGAATGAGCAGACTGGTTTGAGGCAACAGTAACTGAAATAACCACTTGTTACATCCAAGATATGCAGAATACCATCTCTGAACGCACAACACATCCAACCTTTATGAAGATGGCCTACAGTAGCAGAGGACCACGCTGGGTGCCACTCCTGTCAACTAAGAACAGGAAACTGAGGCTACAATTTGCACAGGATCTCCAAAATTGGACAATAGAAGATTGGAAAAACGTTGCCTGGTCTGATGAGTCTCGATTTCAGCTGTGACATTCAGATGGTCGGGTCAGAATTTGGTGTAAACAACTTGAAAGCATGGATCCATCCTGCCTTGTATCAATGGTTCAGGCTGGTGGTGTAATGGTGTGGAGAATATTTTCTTGGCACACTTTGGGCCCCTTGGTACCAATTGAGCATTGTTTAAATGCCGTGGCCTACCTGAGTATTGTTGCTGATCATGTCCATCCCTTTATGACTACAGTGTACCCATCTTCTGATGGCTCCTTCCAGCAGGATAATGCACCATGTCACAAAGCTCCAATCATCTCACCACTGGTTTCTTGAAGATGACAATGAGGTCCCTGTACTCCAATGTCCTCCACACTCACCAGATCTCAATCCAATAGAGCACCTTTGGGATGCGGTGGAATGGAAGATTTGCATCATGGATGTGCAACTGGCAAATCTGCAGCAACTGCGTGTTGCTATCATGTCAATATGGACCAAAATCTCTGAGGAACGTTTCCAACACCTTGTTAAATCTATGTCACCAAGAATGAAGGCAGTTCTGAAGGCTAAAGGGGGTCCAACCTGGTACTAGCAAGGTGTACCTAATAAAGTGGCCGAGGAGTTTATATCCTTTGTGGCTATTGAGGAATATATTTCAATGAATGTTTGTTTTTGTGGCTGGAGTTCAGCTCCATTCAGCTTATTTTTGGCTAAGTATATGACACCATTCTAGTATAATTGAACCATTAGTGGGCCGGGGAAGAGCTGTGGATTATGGCAGACGGATCCCATCTAATGATTGAATTACCGGCCTACACTCTTTGTGACGTGGCCCTAGTAGCCATATAATGAAGATGAAGGGTGACAGTGTATTTCATAATCCAGTTAATGAAGCTTTGCTGGCCTCCCTCCAGGGATGGGGAAGGTATTAGTCTCCATGTCTCCTTCTATCCAGTGTATGAAAATAGAGAGGCACGTGTCTGATCCTCTCTGCGAGATAAGCAGCCTCATTCTAAAAGGGTTGTAGAGGGGTGACAAAAGGATAGCACATCTGCTGCTCTGCCGGCTGTATTGTAAGAGCAGCTTGGCCATAATAGCCGGGGGTGTTGGGTATAACATATCACATCCGTGTTGCTTACAAGTTCTTAAATGTGAGCGTACGAAGGTGGGAGCTACCTCCTGTGAATTTTGTTTTTGCAAGCTTCATGCTGATTCGCTGATCCTACCAATAATTCTTAGTGAGTTACTGACCTGGGATGTCAGACTTCACGGGCTGCATGCTTGTTTTAGGTCGGTGACTCCCCAGGTAGTAAAGCAACAATAGGAGCATACACTGTACAGTGCATCTCTAAGCCAGCCTTTTTATCCAAGAGGAACCCTTGAAATGATTTTCAGGTTCCCGGGAACCTTACATTGGTGGTCAGTGAGAAGAATGCCCCTTACATTGGTGGCCAGTGGGAAGAATGCCCCTTACATTGGTGGCCAGTGGGAAGAATGCCCCTTACATTGGTGGCCAGTGGGAAGAATGCCCCTTACATTGGTGGCCAGTGGGAAGAATGCCCCTTACATTGGTGGCCAGTGGGAAGAATGCCCCTTACATTGGTGGCCAGTGGGAAGAATGCCCCTTACATTGGTGGCCAGTGGGAAGAATGCCCCTTACGTTGGTGGCCAGTGGGAAGAATGCCCCTTACATTGGTGGCCAGTGGGAAGAATGCCCCCCTTACATTAGTGGCCAGTGGGAAGAATGTGCCCGTTACAATAGCGGCCAGTGGGAAGAATGCCCCCCTTACATTAGGGGCCAGTGGGAAGAATGCCCCCCTTACATTTAGGGGCCAGTGGGAAGAATGCCCCCCCCTACATTAGGGGCCAGTGGGAAGAATGCCCCCCTTACATTAGGGGCCAGTGGGAAGAATGCCCCCCTTACATTAGGGGCCAGTGGGAAGAATGCCCCCCTTACATTAGGGGCCAGTGGGAAGAATGCCCCCCTTAAATTTAGGGGTCAGTGGGAAGAATGCCCCCCTTAAATTTAGGGGTCAGTGGGAAGAATGCCCCCCTTAAATTTAGGGGTCAGTGGGAAGAATGCCCCCTTACATTTAGGGGTCAGTGGGAAGAATGCCCCCCTTACATTTAGGGGTCAGTGGGAGGAATCCCCCCCTTACATTTAGGGGTCAGTGGGAAGAATGCCCCCCCTTACATTGGGGGTCCGTGGGAAGAATGCCCCCCTTACATTGGGGGTCCGTGGGAAGAATGCCCCCCTTACATTGGGGGTCCGTGAGAAGAATGCCCCCCTTACATTGGGGGTCCGTGAGAAGAATGCCCCCCTTACATTGGGGGTCTGTGGGAAGAATGCCCCCCTTACATTTAGGGGTCAGTGGGAAGAATGCCCCCCTTACATTTAGGGGTCAGTGGGAAGAATGCCCCCCTTACATTAGGGGTCAGTGGGAAGAATGTCCCCCCCCCCTTTACATTGGTAGTAAATAGGATAAATGCCCCTCTAACGTGACTGGAGGAAGAGTGGATGAACTTCCTGATCTTTCCCTCCGATTATACAGTGCCTTGCATAAGAACGCTGAGCTGTGAGAGAGCGAGAGAGGGACTGCGCATCTGTGGGGTGGGGTGAGTTTCCAATGTTTAGTACATCCCTCTCAGGAGAGGGCAATGGAATAAACAGCTGAAAAAGCGTTTTTCTACAATGGAGAATTGTAGATTAATGTACTGGGGACACTGTACATAGGGTTGTGTGCTTGTTTTCTTTTTTTAGCAAAAGTCAGTAAAGGTAAGTTACCCTTTTAAGCTCAGCAGTGCAGGTAAAATATTCCAGGCAATGTAGGACAAAGGGTATCACACAGGAACCCTTATCATGGAAAGTGTTATCAGCACATTTATTACTGCCACCGGGTAATAAACATATTGTGACTGCCATTCCGTACAGCAAGAAATACCCACTGTCCTCTCCCGCTAGAATAGTCCTGAATGGTCCAATTCTTACCGAGGTATAACATGCCATACCACATAACACCCATACCACATAACACCCATACCACATAACACCCATACCACATAACACCCATACCACATAACACTTGTCTGTTGAAATTAGGATTATACTTTTGGGTTCTCAGTTGCACTTTCTGATTCCTTACACCATATTGTAGATCTGTACTCTTGTTACCCAGCACTCGTACATCTATTTCCCCAAAGACAATCTCTGGATATGACCCTGAGTACGTGCACTCAACTTCTTTGGTCCACCATGGCGAGGCCTGTTCTGAGTGGAACATGTCCTGTTATACCACTGTATGGTCTTGGCCACTGTGCTGCAGCTCAGTTTCAGGGTCTTGGCAATCTTCTTATAGCCTAGGTCAGCTTTATGTAGAGCAACAATAATTTTTTTTCAGATCCTCAGAGAGCTCTTTGCCATGAGGTGCCATGTTGAACCTTCAGTGACCAGTATGAGAGAGTGAGAGCGATAACACAAAACTTAATACACCTGCTCCCCATTCACACCTGAGACCTTGTAACACTAACGAGTCACATGACATCGGGGAGGGAAAATGGCTAATTGGGTCCAATTTGGACATTTTCACTTAGGGGTGTACTCACTTTTGTTGCCAGCGGTTTAGACATTAATGGCTGTGTGTTGAGTTATTTTGAGGGGACAGCAAATTTACACTGTTATACAAGCTGTACACTCACTACTTTACATTGTAGCAAAGTGTCATTTCTTCAGTGTTGTCACATGAAATGATAGAATAAAATATTTAAAAAAATGTGAGGGGTGTACTCACTTTTGTGAGATATTGTACATGTCTGTGATAATATAATGTGATTGAGGTTGACTTGTGCCAGTTGACACAAATTATCAGTCTTTCATCTAGTCCCGGCTTGTCTCATTCTATTAGCCTCAGTCCCATTTCCAGTGCTGATAGCATCAGTAGGTCCTCGGATACAGTAGCGGAGATTAGAACACTCCATGCTGTTTGTTTAATGGCCATGTGTTGCCATTCAGTCAATGGTTTGTTAGTGCTGCTAGAAAGTTCCAGTGTGCACTACCAGTCCAAGGTAGAACTATGATGTCATAAGTGTCCTATGTACATGATGACTTGTGTCTTTGAGCTGTGTCCTTGAACTGGGTCACTGAACATATTAAAGTCTAAGGGTCAGCATGACAGCCAAGCACCTTGCATTTTCAGAATGAGGTTAGTAGTGGTATCCCAATTACCATCACACCAATGTCTATAAAATGTTCTGAATCCCTTCTTGCTTACTTGTTACATTCCACTACTCAAGGTATGATGCTAGTGGTAGCCAGGTAACTAGCATTTTCAGGCAGAGGTCAGCCTCTGTATTTTCTACTATAAGCTCTGCATTGTATGCAGTAGAGTGCAACGCGGCAGGGAACGCATTCAGGAGACGGTTTATGGGGACTGGTTGCACATATTGAGGAAGGCTGCCAGAGCCATAAATAGGAAATGTAATACACCTTATCAATGCACCCATAGAAATAATACGCAGTTAAAGCTGAACTCCAGGAAAGATAAAAATGACCCCTTGCTTGTTTCTGTCTCTAGAACACGTGTCAAAACTCTGAAATCTGCACTCTGCACGTATCGTACCTCTGAACTCTGCCCTCTGCACGTAGCGTACCTCTGAACTCTGCCCTCTGCACGTAGCGTACCTCTGAACTCTGCGCTCTGCACGTATCGTACCTCTGAACTCTGCGCTCTGCACGTAGCGTACCTCTGAACTCTGCGCTCTGCACGTAGCGTACCTCTGAACTCTGCGCTCTGCACGTAGCGTACCTCTGAACTCTGCGCTCTGCACGTAGCGTACCTCTGAACTCTGCGCTCTGCACGTATCGTACCTCTGAGCGCTGCGCTCTGCACGTATCGTAGCTCTGCACGTAGCGTACCTCTGAACTCTGCGCGTAGCGTACCTCTGAACTCTGCGCTCTGCGCGTAGCGTACCTCTGAACTCTGCGCTCTACGCGTAGCGTACCTCTGAACTCTGCGCTCTGCGCGTAGCGTACCTCTGAACTCTGCGCTCTGTGCGTAGCGTACCTCTGAACTCTGCGCTCTGCGCGTAGCGTACCTCTGAACTCTGCGCTCTGCGCGTAGCGTACCTCAGAACTCTGCGCTCTGTGCGTAGCGTACCTCTGAACTCTGCGCTCTGCGCGTAGCGTACCTCTGAACTCTGCGCTCTGCGCGTAGCGTACCTCTGAACTCTGCGCGTATCGTACCTCTGAACTCTGCGCGTATCGTACCTCTGAACTCTGCGCTCTGCGCGTATCGTACCTCTGAACTCTGCGCTCTGCGCGTATCGTACCTCTGAACTCTGCGCTCTGCGCGTATCGTACCTCTGAACTCTGCGCTCTGCGCGTAGCGTACCTCTGAACTCTGCGCTCTGCACGTAGCGTACCTCTGAACTCTGCGCTCTGCACGTAGCGTACCTCTGAACTCTGCGCTCTGCACGTAGCGTACCTCTGAACTCTGCGCTCTGCACGTAGCGTACCTCTGAACTCTGCGCTCTGCACGTAGCGTACCTCTGAACTCTGCGCTCTGCACGTAGCGTACCTCTGAACTCTGCGCTCTGCACGTAGCGTACCTCTGAACTCTGCGCTCTGCACGTAGCGTACCTCTGAACTCTGCGCTCTGCACGTAGCGTACCTCTGAACTCTGCGCTCTGCACGTAGCGTACCTCTGAACTCTGCGCTCTGCACGTAGCGTACCTCTGAACTCTGCGCTCTGCACGTAGCGTACCTCTGAACTCTGCGCTCTGCACGTAGCGTACCTCTGAACTCTGCGCTCTGCACGTAGCGTACCTCTGAACTCTGCGCTCTGCACGTAGCGTACCTCTGAGCTCTGCGCTCTGCACGTATCGTACCTCTGAGCGCTGCGCTCTGCACGTATCGTACCTCTGAGCGCTGCGCTCTGCACGTATCGTAGCTCTGCGCGTAGCGTACCTCTGAACTCTGCGCGTAGCGTACCTCTGAACTCTGCGCTCTGCGCGTAGCGTACCTCTGAACTCTGCGCTCTGCGCGTAGCGTACCTCTGCGCGTAGCGTACCTCTGGCCTCTGCGCGTAGCGTACCTCTGGCCTCTGCGCGTAGCGTACCTCTGGCCTCTGCGCGTAGCGTACCTCTGGCCTCTGCGCGTAGCAAACCTCTGGCCTCTACGAGTAGCGTACCTCTGGCCTCTGCGAGTAGCGTACCTCTGGCCTCTGCGAGTAGCGTACTTCTGGCCTCTGCGAGTAGCGTACTTCTGAACTCTGCGCGTAGCGTACCTCTGAACTCTGGGCGTAGCGTACCTCTGAACTCTGGGCGTAGCGTAATTCTGAACTCTGGGCGTAGCGTAATTCTGAACTCTGCGCTCTATACGTTGTACACCCTTGAACTCTGCGCTCTGTACTCTCCACAATATATGTAAATACAGACCTCAAGGGGTAGATTTACTAAAACTGGTGAGCTCAGAATCTGGTGCAGTTGTGCATGGTAGCCAATCGGCTTCTAACTTCAGCTTGTTCAATTATTCTTTTGGCTAGAAACTGGTTGCTGTGCAAACTTGCACTAGATTTTACACTCCCTAATTTTAGTGACTAAACCCCCAGGAGTCCATATATAAACCAGTCTTCTTCTGCAGCAGATCCCCACTTGTGCTCTTCTATGCACCTAGTGCCACTCAAGGTTCACCTTACAAACAATCCCCCTAATTTGTAGGTCTGTAAGTGCTTTATCAGGGTTTAAGCTGTATCCATCCACCACCAAGTTCAATTGTTAAGGCGCAAAGAATATGCTGTTAACTCCCAATCCGCTCCACGTGTAGCAAGAGCGCAAAAAAAAGGAAGAAATCGTCCTAGTGCTCACCATATATGTTTAATAGAATCACCTCATTACAGTTAAACACGCTCATGTAAGAACAATTCATAACATCAATAATATGCGGATCTCCACAAGTAAAAACACATTTTACTTAACCCGATCGAATGAGACACCAGAATCTGTCTGCAGAGATTAGCAGTTTCATGTTCTCAGTGTGGTGACATCTTCTGGTAAGCTCCACTTACGCGTTGCGTTCCCCATGGAACTTCATCACAAGTTAATCGTGTATGGCCGGCATTAGAGATGATTATTTGTATACAAAGTCCTCCTAGTGGTGCTAACCATTTCTATATGGAGCAGGGTTTTGGAAACATATGGACTCAACCAGACTTATGAAGAGGATTTTCTTTTTTTAACTTTATTTTATTTATTTTTTATTTCCTTTTTTGGCTCCAATAGTGAATACTTTGGCTATATATATTTTAAAGTTAAGAACATCTAGTGGGACTCCTTCTTCAGAACTTTTATCTGGACATAAGACATAAAGCTAAATTAACCCTAAAAAAGAAACAGTCATGGTAGGTAGAATTTTTATGATCCTATTGATCTTTACTGTTATAAACTCTTCTCTTTGCCTGTTAGTGTTTATGTACACTGAGCCACTTGTGTGCAGCTCAGCATACATTTATAGAATAGCTCTATGCTGTGATAATGTGACTCCTGTGTGCATGCACAGGAGTGACGTCATCGCGTCCCTGCCATCTACGCGGCTAAAGAGCCAGAACCTGGAAGGTGGGGATGCTGAAAGTGTCTGTGACAGCCAAGGTGGGGTAGGTATGTATATACTGTATGTGTGTGTGTGTGTGTGTATGTATATATATATATTTCCTGGACCTCCCCATGTCAGCCTACTATGGGTCAGCTCCGCCCCCTCTGACCCCTCCAGGACCACCTCTTAGCCCATAAAGGGCGGTTGTCTGCCCACACCAGTGGGGGTTTTTTTTCGTCCTCGCTCCGGAAGCTTTTTAAAGGTGTGTATGTGTATATATATATATATATATATATATATATATATATATATATATATATATATATATATATATATATATATATATATATATATATATATTATTTTTTTTTTAATTGAGGAGACATGGCCTGCAATGGTTTTTTGTTTTACTTTTGGTATTCATTTTTATATCACTTTTACATGGTGTATTTTTCTTATAAAGATCATATAATAGTTGTTCAATAACTGTAGTTTTCTTTTTGGTCTTGATCAGTTTAAATCAACTGGGTGCTGTGGAGGGATGATGGTATGTTGTATCATCTCTGTACATTGTGTATGTAGTCCTTTTGACAGCTCAGTTCACGGCCATTAACGGGTGCCCTGTCTTCCCGAGAGCTATTCCTGGAAGGACATTTATATACAGCACTCCAGAAATAGACATCCACCTCCCATGACATTTTAGTTCACAATACAGCGGTATGGCGGTGATTGAAGCAGCGATTACGGTCTTGCTGCTGCTTTATATATCAGCCCCTCAGAATACCAGGTGATCACTAAGCTGATGAAACCAATGGGGTGGATTTACCAAGGATAAACAGACGGTGCACTTTGGAAGTGCAGTTGTACTCATTTTCCTTAGGAACTGTAAATTTCGTGTAAAGAATAGCCAATCTGGTGCAAACAGCGCTCTGTGGAAAGTGAGTGTGAGTGTGAAAAATGCACAAATGACTATTTACCTTTTATTAAAGCTGAGGTCCACTCTAAAATAAAAAATTACATTAACATTGTCAAAAAAAATATATAAAAAAAATTTCTTCTTTACTTACCAGAAATCCCTGTTGCTAGGCAGTCTTCCTAATCTGCCTCTTCCGCGGCGCTGCCTCATTGTATTCTGGGACATGTGTGCGTCCCAGAAAACAAAAGGGCCATTCACAAAGTGCCGCGCGACACGCGCATGCGCAGTAGGAAACGGGCAGTGAAGCCGAAATATTTTTTTTTTTCCTTTTAGATTTAACGAAATCATATAATATGAGGCCAAACCTTAACAGGCCCTTGCACCACATGGTTTTGGTCAATCTAAAGGAAATCAGACAACCAAGGTCATATAGTGTGTATGGGGTCTAACTCTATTGTACATTTTGGAGGCTGTAGTGTGCCCAGAGCCAGTCGCAAGACTCCCAAGGAGTTGCAGTGAATCGGATTCAGCCAGGGGCTGGTGCAAGGATTTTTGTCTACACAGGTGAAGGTGCATTTTAGTTTCACAGGAGTTTCACAGTTCCCCTACTCTGGCACGGATCCCGCTAGGAGGAATCCACCTGTGTCCCCTCCACTCTTCATCCGAGGATGGACACAAAGTGCTGGACATGGAGGCCATGACCCTCTCAAGCTCGGCCCATGTACCGCTCTGTACCCGCTAGAAGAGAGGGTACAGCATTAGGGATCAGCCAGGTATGGCTGGGGATTCGGATTTTAAGGCCCCCCACCCCTTCGCCCTTATACTGGCCCCCGGCCCTGGTTGCAGCACTAAAGGAAGCCTGTTGGAGCAAGGAATGAGGTAAGTATTTTCTCCTTATTCCTCCACCCCTAGACATAATGAGCAATTAACTCTTGGAGTGCCCATGACAAGGGTGGATTTTTATGGAATTGGGCTTTAAGCTTTAAGTCTTATTTAGAGGGATCCACTTTGGGCGGAATTGATCTCCAGCTACTACATGTCACTTGTGTAGCTCCCCCCAAAGGAGGTCCCATGTCTTCCTGGTGGTGAACCAATCACTGTCATTAAAGTGGAATTCCACCTGCAAAAAAAATTAAGTCAGCAGCTACAATTACTGCAGCTGACTTTTAAAATAAGGACACTTACCTGTCCAGGGCGCCCGCGATGTCTTCACTCGAAGCCGACCCGTCCCTTGGCTCCGGGTGGAGGCGCCGGTATCTTCAGTAAGGGAATCGGGAAGTGAAGCTTTGCAGCTTCACAGCCGGTTTCCTACTGTGCATCCACAAGTCGCTCTGCGCGTTCTGAATGGTCCCTGCTGTCTTCTGGGAACTGTGTGTCTCCTAGAAGACAGCGAGGGGATGGAGGAGGGGCTGGACATGGTTTAGTTCACCACGGATTCTGCGGCGCTCTTTCGCCAGAAGTGGGAGAAAATACGTGGATTAGACTGAAAGGTGCCAAATGTGGCACCGGAGGGGGGAGGAACCGGATCAGTGGAAGTTCCATTCATGGGTGGAACTCCGCTTTAAAGTAGACCTTTACTCCCCAAACAGAAAAACCTATCTTCTTCTGGGGGTGGTGGTGACCTAGCCCGAGCCACCTTGGAAGGCCACGTCTCCAGTTCCTCCAGGGAAACTTTGCCTGACTTTTGTGCATGTATCGTACAAGAGCAGGGCCGATTGTTACTGAACAATAGCAACAAATATGGCAGATGCGCCATATGAAAGCTGGCGAAGCAGCATACATGACGTGGGGTAGCTTGTTATTGTTCGATAACAAGCTTACTTAATCGTATACAACACATGTGCCAGATCAGGCAACTTTTCCCCGAGGCTCTGGTGATATAGCCCTAGCCGCATTGGTCCACCTTGAGAAGGCCACATCACCATTACATCCAGGGAAACCTTGCTAAATCTTATATATGTAACATAGGAGATCAGGGGTGGTTTGCTATTAAACAATAACATGCTGCCCCAGATCAAGTACGTTGCATGGTCCATACTTGACATAATATTGTTCAATACCAAGCCTCCCTGATCTTGTACAACATATGTAAAAGATCAGCTGAACAAGGGGCACCTGTTCAGCCAGGACAGATTATCTTTCATCAGACAGGTGATCTTCTGATGAAGGTGATAGAGATCTGATGGTGATGATGATCTTCTGGTGATAGTGATGACGATCTTCAGGTGATAGCGATCTTATCTTGGTAATGATGTGATCTTATAGTGATCGTATAGTAGTGATGATGATGTGATCTTATGGTGACGTTGATGGTGATGTTTCAGTATGAAGAGGAGTCTCTGACATTTCCCAGTCCCGGTTGTATAATTTGGAATGGGCTCAATGGATGGAGGAGTGAGTGATGTATTCAGGCTGGGTTCACACTGGTCCGACAAACGCTCCGACATTGGGAGCTCATGTCGCATGACGTGTGAAATGTAATGTTTCCCTATGGGAGCCGTCCTAACTGGTCCGACACAAGTCGTTCCGACTTTAGAAATGCTCCCTGTACTACTTTGGTCCGACTTTGATCCTACTTCAGCCTATTGACTATCATTGAAGTCGGATCAAAGTCGGATTGCCGTCTTGCATGATCCGACTTCGGCATGCGACTTGTGCTCAGATGTTCTTGAGGGGGAACTCCGCGCCAAATTTTAAATAAAAATCCGGCATGGGTTCCCCCTCTAAGAGCATACCAGGCCCTTGGGTCTGGTATGGACCTTGAGGGGAACCCCCTACGCCGAAAAAACGGCGTGGGGGGTCCCCCCCAATCCATACCAGACCCTTATCCGAGCACGCAGCCCGGCCGGACAGGAATGGGGGTGGGGACGGGCGAGCGCCCCCCCCCCCCTCCTGAACCGTACCAGGCCGCATGCCCTCAACATGGGGGGTTGTTGCCTTGGGGGAGGGGGGCGCGCTGCGGCCCCCCCACCCCAAAGCACCTTGTCCCCATGTTGATGAGGACAAGGGCCTCTTCCCGACAACCCTGGCCGTTGGTTGTCGGGGTCTGCGGGCGGGGGGCTTATCGGAATCCGGGAGCCCCCTTTAATAAGGGGGCCCCCAGATCCCGGCCCCCCACCCTATGTGAATTGAGTATGGGGTACATGGTACCCCTACTCATTCACCTAGGGAAAAAGTGTCAATTTTAAAAAAAAACACTACACAGATTTTTAAAGTATTTTATTAGACAGCTCCGGGGGTCTTCTTCCGACTTCGGGGGTCTCTCCGGTTCTTCTCCGCGCTCTCCGGGTCTTCTGCCGGGCTCCTCCGCTCTCTTCTGCTCTTTTGCCGCTCTTTTGCTTAAGCAGAGGAGTCCGGTCTTCAGTCTTCGGTCTTCTGCCCTCTTCTCTTCTCCTGATGTTGACACGACGCTCTCTCCGGCTAGAATGCTCTCTGTGCGCTCTGCTCTGACTTATATAGGCGGTGACCCCGCCCCCTTATCCCGTCACAGTCCCTGGGCATGCTGGGACTATGACGGCATACGGGGGGCGTGGTCATCGGGTGATGACCACGCCCCCTAAAACGTCACAGTCCCAGCATGCCCAGGGACTGTGACGGGATAAGGGGGCGGGGTCACCGCCTATATAAGTCAGAGCAGAGCGCACAGAGAGCATTCTAGCCGGAGAGAGCGTCGTGTCATCATCAGGAGAAGAGAAGAGGGCAGAAGACCGAAGACTGAAGACCGGACTCCACTGCTTAAGCAAAAGAGCGGGAAAAGAGCAGAAGAGAGCGGAGGAGCCCGGCAGAAGACCCGGAGAGCGCGGAGAAGAACCGGAGAGACCCCCAAAGTCGGAAGAAGACCCCCGGAGCTGTCTAATAAAATACTTTAAAAATCTGTGTAGTGTTTTTTTTTTTAAATTGACACTTTTTCCCTAGGTGAATGAGTAGGGGTACCATGTACCCCATACTTAATTCACATAGGGTGGGGGGCCGGGATCTGGGGGCCCCCTTATTAAAGGGGGCTCCCGGATTCCGATAAGCCCCCCGCCCGCAGACCCCGACAACCAACGGCCAGGGTTGTCGGGAAGAGGCCCTTGTCCTCATCAACATGGGGACAAGGTGCTTTGGGGTGGGGGGGCCGCAGCGCCCCCCCTCCCCCAAGGCAACAACCCCCCATGTTGAGGGCATGCGGCCTGGTACGGTTCAGGAGGGGGGGGGGCGCTCGCCCGTCCCCACCCCCATTCCTGTCCGGCCGGGCTGCGTGCTCGGATAAGGGTCTGGTATGGATTGGGGGGGACCCCCCACGCCGTTTTTTCGGCGTAGGGGGTTCCCCTCAAGGTCCATACCAGACCCAAGGGCCTGGTATGCTCTTGGAGGGGGAACCCATGCCGGATTTTTATTTAAAATTTGGCGCGGAGTTCCCCCTAAAGATTCATACCAAACACAGTGTCGGGCATTGGCGGGGATCCAAGTCGGATCCCCGTTCATTGAAAGTCGGACACATGCCGGCTTCATGTCGCAGGGCAAAGTCGGATCCAAAGTAGGACGGCTGTCGTGTCGCACCAGTGTGAACCCAGCCTCAGACAGATTAGCTTTAATCAGACAGGTGATCTTTTGATGAAGGTGATAGAGATCTGATGGTGATGATGATCTTCAGGTGATAGCGATCTTATCTTGGTAATGATGTGATCTTGTGGTGATCGTATAGTAGTGGTGGTGATGATGTGATCTTATGGTGACGTTGATGGTGATGTTTCGATATGAAGAGGAGTCTCTGACATTTCCGAGTTCCGGTTGTATAATTTGGAATGGGCTCAGTGGATGGAGGAGTGGGTGATGTATTCAGACAGATTAGCCGTCATGCTGCCTCCATCTGCCCACATGTCCTCATAGATGGCTCATTCATAGATATCCTATTGTCACCCGACTAACAGAACAGATTTATGTGGGATTTAACAAGCGATTGTTCATTGACTGGGCTGATGATTTTTTTTTACAGTATATGTTTTTTTTTCTCTCCAAGAAATAGATTTTTCCTAAAGAGAATCATGTTTTCTGTATTTAATTTGTTTTCTATGTACCAAACTTAAAAAAAAAAAAAAAAATATCCTCAGGTTATCTCCCAATAGGCTTCAGAATGGAGGCTCTGGCCCTCTAAAGGGGGGTTCATCCAAGGGATACACCTACCCTGTCCTCACCCCCCCCCCCTTTTTTTTAAATTACCATCTGTAGCCAGCAGGTGGTGCATTTGGGGCAATTTTCCACTTACTGCTATGCCACCTACTGCTTTGCTGTGAATAGCCAGCCGTTTGATCTCTGCTGTTCTGTTCTATACACACACAGCTGTGATACTGTATATGGTCTGATGAGTTTGGGGTGGAGGAACGTGCATGGCCTGTACAAAGTCCTGACCTCAACCCTACTGAACAACTTTGGCATGGTTTGAAATGTTGACTGCTAACCAGACCTCAGCATGAGTACCTGACCTCACAAATGGGCACCTATCCCACAGACACACTCCACAATCTTGTGGAAACCTTCCCAGAAGAGTGAGGATGTTATAGCCACAAGAAAGGGGGGGGGCAGCTGCGTATTAATAGTCACGTTTTTTAAACAGGATATCCAACAAGCTCTTACTGGTGTGATGACCAGGTATCTGCAAACTTTTGGCCGTGTAGTTGAGCTAGAGGTGGGACATCCCCCTTCACATCAGCACGTCCCAGCATGCCCTGCTTACAAAGAGTCATGAAAGCACACTGTATTTTGCAAAATAATATATAGTTTATTCAATTAAAGTTGAACTCCAGGCACAAAACATCCATTTTACATATATATTCCCCTGTGGATAAAAACTCTACAAAACCCATGTTGCATGCACCAAATAGACACGTGCAATTCGTTTTGGTCTAAATATAAATTCAGATGATTTTCTGGTTATTCAGAGATTCTGATGTATCCGAATCTCCAAATGAAATCGTAATGAATTCATTTGAAATTCGCTTATTTTCGGCCATTAAATCGGCGGCTTAGTCCGCCCTTGTTCCCTGTCTTCTGGACTGCTCGCTGTGTCTGTTTGTCCCGGAATGGAGGTGCCTGGGACTCCGGGACAAACCCGCAAAATACGGGACTGTCCCGGGCAATCCAAGACACGTGGTCACCCTACAGACCCGTCCTCCTGCACAAGGTGAGAGACCAGCAGTGACCGGTCTCTAAACTCCTACACAAAGCGAAGGAGGAGTTTCATGCTGGATTACTACACCTAGCTCTCGTATTCAGGTATTATGTTCTTGGCCTGCATTTCAGCTCTAATTAAAAAAATGGAAAACCAAGTTTTTCAGTATTCACTCGGATTGCAGAGCAGGACAAACAGAGACCGTTCAAGTGGGATTGGAAAACCTTTCTGATCACAATAGGGAAACGCATAGGAGGAAAAACATGAGTGCTGCGGTCAGGTCACATCTGCATAGAAGGTAGAAGATCCAGACGGGTTCTGGGTGGACTGCAGTTTCACTTTAAAGTGTTACTTTGTATCGGGGAATCTCCAGCTGAGAATGAGTCATACTTGGTGTCCTCACTTCTTCCTCCAACATCTGTTCCATCACAAGAATCTCCCGACCTTCTGTTATTTCTATGAATCATTAATGTCTTCCTAGAATAAGACAGTAAGGCCCCAATCCACGCCGGGTGTCCAGCCCCAGAGCTTGAGAGTTATGGAGCAGACTGCAAGGACGGACGGTCCAATCAGCGCCTGGTAAGGCCCCATTCACACCAAGTGTTTTCTAGTGAGGTTTTCTGTGCGCACTTTCATTGGGTTGATCTACATGTGACTGACGCGGAATAGTTTCTCTTGTGCCTTTTTTGCCGCATTTGTTGCACTTTTTTTTTTTTCATGCTGCAAAAAGCGTGTCTGCTTGTCACATTTGGGATGCCGTTAACAATGAATGCCACTGCAATACACGATTAATAAATACACGATTTCACTCAGAATCTGGTGCAGCTGTGCATAATAACCAATCGGCTTCTACCTTCGGCTTGTCCAATTAGGCCCCTTTTCACACGGGCCCCTCTGTTGGATGGACTCCACTTTGCTCAGCGGGGGGGGGGGATCTCTCCTAGAGTTGCCACCTCATCCCTTTAAACCCGAACACATATGAATCACACAGGTTCTGAGGATAATTAAATGCAGATAAGGCACCAAGTGAGTTTAATTACCACCTTAAAGCGGGGGTCCACCTATCTATCGTTTTTTGTTTTGTTTTTTTTTTAGTTCATTCACAAACTTTTCTTCTCAGCATTACATACTCACATATTGTGTGTAATATGTCCGCCTGTGTCAGATTTCGTCGGAAAGAATAACTTATATTATTCACTGCAGGCGGTTTCCATCTTCATTGTGGGCATTTGAAGCCCACAAGCATTTATTTCCTGGATGTGGTGAATGCTGTGCTCCCAGCATTCACCACTCGTTCCCGCACATGCTCAGTGGCATCCTGGGAATCTGGGAATCCTGCGACTAGCTCCCAGGAGTCTGGGGGAGGCTAGAAACACGCCTACTCCCACGGGAGGAGAACCAGGAAGTGCAAAGAAGAATAGAAAAATAAAAGGTAATTACGGCGATTTTAATTTTTTTTTAAACAGCATGTCAGCATCTAGGCAAGGAAGAGAATACATACAGATATTGTTCAAAATTTGGGTGGAACCCCGCTTTAACCACTTGCCGACCGCCGCACGCCAATATACGTCGGTGCAATGGCAGCGGCGGGCAAATGGGCGTACCTATACGTCCCCTTTAATTGGCCGGGCTAGTGGGCGCGCGCGAGCATGACCGTGCCCACGGGTCCCGCGGACTCGATGTTCGCCGGTGTCCCGCGATCGTGTCACGGAGTGGAAGAACGGGAAGATTCCTATGTAAACAAGGCATTTCTCTGTTCTGCCTAGTGTCATGACAGAGATCACCGCACCCTGTCATCGGGAGCAGTGATCGCTGTCATGTCAGTGGTAGCTTACCCCCCCCCCCCCCAGTTAGAATCACTCCCTAGGACACACTTAACCCCTTGATCGCCCCCTAGTGGTTAACCCCTTCCCCGCCAGTGTCATTTACACAGTAATCGTTGCATTTTTTTGCACTGATTGCTATTTAACCCCTTCCCGCCGACCGTACGCACATATGCGTACTCGGCTTTCCGGGGTTATACCGAGATGATGCCCGCAGCTGCAGGCATCATCCCGGTACCGTTGTTTACAGCGGGCGATCGGCTACCCGTGTATAACAACCGATGCAGCTAAAAGCCGCTCGGTTGTTATACCGGAGGAGCGGGAGGGGACATCCCTCCCCTCCCGCCGCTGTTACCGGGCCTCCAGTGCGATCGGGAAGCCCGGTGTCCAATCGGGTACTTTCGGCAGCTGGGGGCGGGCTGGAACGAAGCTGTGAGCGGCTTCGTTCCAGCCTTCTTGTTGTAAACGCGGAAGTGACGTCATGACGTCACTTCCCGTTTACTCGGCTGCCAATGGCGCCGAATTTAAAAAAGTACACAGTATTCAGAATCGCCGTTTTCGGCGATCTGAATACTTTGAAGTGTAAAGGAGGGATGGGGGGTCTTTTAGACCCCCGATCTCTCCATAAAGAGTACCTGTCACCACCTATTACTGTCACAAGGGATGTTTACATTCCTTGTGACAGCAATAAAAGTAAAAAAAAAAAAAAAAAATTTTAAAACACAATTTAAAAAGTAAAAAAAAAAAATAAATAAATAAAAAAAAAAAAAAAAAAATTTTTTAAAGTGCCCCTGTCCCCGCGAGCTCGCGCAGCGAAGAAAACGCATACGGAAGTCGCGCCCGCATATGTAAACGGTGTTCAAATCACACATGTGAGGTATCGCCGCGATCGTCAGAGCGAGAGCAATAATTCTAGCCCTAGACCTCCTCTGTAACTCTAACCTGGTAACCGTAAAAATTTTTTAAAGCGTCGCCTATGGAAATTCATAGGTACCGTAGTTTGTCGCCATTCCACGAGTGCGTGCAATTATAAAGGGTGACATGTTTGGTATCTATTTACTCGGCGTAACCTCATCTTTCACATTATACAAAAAAATTGGGGTAACTTTACTGCTTGGATTTTTTTAAATTCATGAAAGTGTCCCTTTTCCAAAAATTTGCGTTTAAAACACCGCTGCACAAATACCGTGTGATAAAAAATATTGCAACAGTCGCCATTTTATTCTCTAGATTCTCTGCTAAAAAATATATATAATGTTTGGGGGCTCTAAGTAATTTTCTAGCAAAAAATATGGATTTTAACTTGTAAACACCAAATTTCAAAAATAGGCTTAGTCATGAAAGAGATAAATGACAATGGTCCCAAAATAGTGTCAAAAGTGTCCGATGTGTCCGCCATAATGTCAGTCATGATAAAAATCGCAGATCGCCGCCATTACTAAAAAAAAAAAAAAAAAAAAAAAAAAAAAAGAAAATGATAATAAAAATGACTTTTTTTTTTTTTTAATTTACCAACAATTTGGAGAATACATATTGGCCTAAACTGAGGAATTTTTTTTTTTCTTTTTTTTTTTTTTTTTTTTTTTAGATATTTTTGGGGATATTTATTATAGCAAAAAGTAAAAAATATTGTTTTTTTTTGTTTATAGTGCAAAAAATAAAAACCGCAGAAGTGATCAAATACCACCAAAAGAAAGCTCTATTTGTGGGAAAAAAAGGACGTCAATTTTGTTTCGGTGTAATGTTACACAGTCGTGCAATTGTCAGTTAAAACGACGCAGTGCCAAATTGCAAAAAGTGCTCTGGTCAGGAAGGGGGTAAAATCTTCCGGGGCTGAAGTGGTTAATCGGCCACAGAACCTGTGTAATTAATATGAGTTCGGGTTTAAAGGGATGAGGTGGTAACCCTAATCTCTCCGCTGATGCCCGCTGAGCAGGCGGATGACAGGTCCGTGTCCACTCACTGTGCAGAGCAGACACGGGCGCAGTCCCGCTCTCCTCTATGGGAAGATCGGGTGAAAACAGACCGCCTGCCTGTCTGTTTTTCATCCGATCCGCCAGATGGATGGAAAATAGGACCGCTATGTGTCTGGATTTTGTGGACAGGATCAGATCAGATAGCGGCGGATGTCAGTGGACATCTCACCGCTGACATCCGCCGCTCCATAGGGATGAATGGAGGATCCCATCGGGTCTACCTGAAGAACTGACAATTGGACCTGATGGGAAAGCCCGTGTAAAAAGGCTCTAAGTCCTGTGTCTTTCTCCTGCTCCGTTCTTCTGTGATCAGCATGATAACTTCTGACAAATTCTCCGACAACTGTGAGAAAAGCAGCTGAATTTTGTGTCAGTGAAGGTGCTATAAATAGATTAGCAGAGAGCTGGGCCTAAATAAAAGATTGCATGTGTATATATTTTTTATGTGATTCTAGTGCTCCCTACAACCAGGTCTAACTGTGAATGAAGCCCTAAAGTGGTTGTAAACCTCAGACATGAAATATGAACAAAGCATATCTCTCTCTCTAGTGTGTACTTGTCTCAATCCAGAGCACTAAGTTTCACTTCGGCCTGCTGCTTCATTCCTCTGCTATCAGCACGAGTCATTTCTGAGTTTCCCTGACACCAAGAGAAAAAAGGTGACAGGAGTTGGGCCTCCAGCAGATTGACAGCCTCAGCTCTGTTCCTGTGTGAAAGGGGGGAGGGGTGCCTCCTTTAAGGAGATTGTACAATCAGATTGTATAGTATATGACCATGGTAAGGCAAGCAATGTGTACTGTTTCCATCGTTGGTATATGTGGATCTCAGCTGTCCTGCTCACCACACCTGTATAATCTCAGACTAGGAAAATAGATTGCTCCAAAAAAAAAAAAACCTTTCCTGTAACTGAGCTGAGTGCAGGAGACTGAAGTCTGATTGGTTGTTCTGGGCTGTGCACTTCCTCCTGGGATACACAGGAAAGAGCAGTAAAATTAGAACAATAGTAAAACTGAAAGTCAGTGAAGAAATCCGTATTGCGGTAGTTCTGGTGATATCGGTGACCTCGGTGACCTGGAAAGCCTTTTCCTGTACACCAACTTCTGTCCCCTGAGGACTGGACAACCGGGCTCTCCCCACCTGCTGCAGCCTTTTCATTGTGGGTCTCACTCCTTCTGTTGGAAACCTGCTCCTGTACTACGAAGCTGTGCATCAGAATGAGCACAAGAAGCCACAAAATCACCCGTGGCTCACAAACGTGGCTCAACTGCCTGTTTTTACCACCCCCTCAAACGCAGGTGCAAACAATCCCTTAAAGCCCCATTCTGAGATACTGTTCACGTCCGATTGGATGACTGACATTGGGGTCCTCTCAGGAGAGTGAAGGGGGTGGCATCACCACAGGGGAACCGATAGTCTTGGGACGCCATGTCAGTCCTGGATCAGCGGTCCCCTGCATCAGAACTGGCAGCGGTGATCAGGCTCGGTTCACACTGGTGCAACCCCATTATTGTGCGACTTCCAGTGTGACTTGTGACTTTCATGCGACATTAGAGTTCATGGGACTCTAACAGCAAGATTTCAAAGTAGTAATACTTCAGGTGCTACTTGGAAGACAACTGTGTGACCAGTAGGGGGAGGGGGGGCACAAACAAACTGAAAAATACTGAAAAAAAACATCAAATGCAGCCTCACTGTGCCCCATCAAATGCAGCTTCACTGTGCCCCATCAAATGCAGCCTCACTGTGCCCCATCAAATGCAGCCTCACTGTGCCCCATCATATGCAGCCTCACTGTGCCCATCATATGCAGCCACTGTGACACCCCCCCCCCTGCCCACTCGCTGTCTGACCAGCATGTACCTCGTCTTGGTGGCGGGTCAGGCAGCGGGTGACGGCGGCGAGCTGTGGGACGACAGCGGGTCAGGCAGCAGCGAGCTGTGTTTTCCATGCGTCTCTCTTCTTTCTTTCTGATAGGTGTCCAATAGGAGCGCCTGTCCTTTCAGCCAATCAGGTGACGGTATTAGTCCTGAGTGGCAGAGAGGCGGTTCAGTGTTAGAAAAGAGAATGAATATTTGCTTTTCTAACACACCTGGGTGGGCTCTGAGTGCTAAGCTCTGCGTTCTGAGCCTATTTTGAAGCCTATTAGACCCTATGACTCTAATCAGGTGCCTCAAACCCCCCCCCCCCGCTGTAATTCAGGGGGTGGCTGCGGTGGCCATGGATACATTATACATATAAGGAGGGGGTGGCGTGATAAGAGGGGTGGGCCGCCACTGTGTGCGACTTCATGCCCAGATGTCTATGCAGGTCCTACCTGAACTTACAGAAAGTAGTGCAAGAACTACTTCTAAAATTGGTGCGACTCTGTTGGAGATCAAATCGCATGACAAGTCGCAGTGGTGTGACCAGGGGCTTGGTCACATTAAAGTAGCGCAGGAACCTTTTTTTTTTTTTTTAATTTTTTTTTTTTTTTTGGAAGACGCTGCAACGTGAGTTGTATAGATTGGAACAGATGCCATTGAAATAAATGGGTTTGACTTGTCATACGACTTTATGTGCCGCAAGTCGCACTGGTGTAAACCAAGCCCAAAGGACCTGGACAGGGCACTTAGGTGTATATATAGGAGTATACGGGCTCGCACTAGGTAAGTGGGATAAAAAGGATGGGGGGGGGTAGATAGGGGTGGGAACGGAGGTACTGTCAAAAAATAGTGTTTACCCGGAGTGGGGCTTTAAGTTTTTGGGATTATTATATTTGGGGAGTTTTGAATTTATTTATCTTTTTTCCCTTTTTTTTCTGTTGTGTTGAGTTTTCTGTTTAGTTTGGGAAATCTGGTAGTAGATGCTGAGAATATTATACAATAATGGGAGCAGGTCCGCCCGGGGCCCCCCGCAGTCACTTGTAATTCCAGGCATACCTGGGGACAAGCTCCCTCCCTGCCCTCATTCAGTGCCTCTTTGGCAGCAGGCTGTGCCGGGTAACACTGGCACCCTTATGGAGTGTGGAGGAGGCTGTGTAATGGATCTGAGTGCCAGGAATAAAGGCCTGGCAGAGGTTCCGGGAATGGGGGGGAGAGGGGCGGGCACAAGCCTGGCATTGTCTCAACCAGATGCTTCTAATGATTTGAATGGATCTCCCAGCATCAGCACTGTGTGCCCGCTGCGTCCCACGCCTGCACGCTGTTTACTCTCCTATCCCCAGGACACAAACCTTTTAGCTTCCCTGGCATTCCTGAACAATAACGGTCCCATGACTGCCCATCAGGACATGCTGACCTGTTATTACACACAATCTATAGCCGGCCGCTAAATCTGGACGCCTATCAACTCCCCATCGTAAAGCTGGACTCCGGATGAAATATATAGACAGGGGCTGTTTTAGGTGCCAAAGGATTTTATATTTCTGGCCATCCAGTCCTGGGATTCGCACAGCTCCGTCATACAGTGTAGCCCTGTCTTGGTGCTCTAAGCCTAGGTTCACGTTTTGTGAGAACACAGACATCGTCGCATTTGATTCTCAGCCGCACTGCGGGGCCGATCGCATGCGATGTCTGTGCAATGCGAGTTCAGTTGTATGGCGGAACAACATGAGGGCAGACAGTACAATTCAATACAGGAAGAATCAGAGGGCCCTGCTCATTAGAGCTTCCAATCTAGGAGATTATTATTAATAATAATAATATTACAAATAATAATAATAATTTTTATTATACACGATTTTTATGGCGCCGACAGTTTACGCAGCGCTTTACAATGTGGGGGGGACGACGACGACAGTACAATACAGTTCAATACAGAAGGACCAGGAGGGCCCTGCTCATGGAGCTTACAATCTAAATTTGTTGAGGCATGTGAACAGCCGTCTCTGGCTGTATTGTGGATATTAGGTGTGCTTTTGTGGGGGGGGGTAAAACCTTGGCTTAACCACCTGTTTTTGTTGATCCTCCAGCTGTCCAAGAGACCTCAGGGCTCATTCACAAGAGTGTTGGTCTCTGAAGAGCGATCCGAGCGTGGACACACATTTGACAGGTGGCATTGTATCGCCTTCTCACCTCCTGCTTTAACCCCTCGATCGGTGCACTAGCGTGCTGCAATCGCATGCATTGCTGCATCCTTGGGGCTCGTTCACACCAGGGGTTGAGGAGGGGTAAAACCCGGCAGTTGAGATGTAAATTTACTGCCTGACAACCGCTACCCCCCCCCCACCACCACTTTAGCTGCAGAGGCAGCACCCTGGGGGGGGGGGATGCCCACTTGCCATGACCACGATTGTTTGCTTGACGACCGCTGCAAGAATTCTATCCCCTGTCAGTTTACAATAGAATGGGGCTGCTGTGCGAGTGGCCTCCATGCCGCTAGGGCACGCTAGTGGGGAGGTTCAAGGGGTGAAAGGAGATGGCGAGGTTGCAATACAAGTGTGAATGAGCCCTTAGAGGTAGGATGAAGGGTTTAACCCCTTGCAGACCAGCCGCCGTCATTATACTGCGGCGGGTTGGCACGGCCGCGCAAACCACCATAGGTGTACGTCGTCGGTCGCTTTAAGAGCTCCAGGGTGGCGCGCGCGCGACGCGGGAGTCGTTGTGCGCGGCCACGATGTCCACCGGCGACCCGCGATCGCTCCACAGAGAGCAAGAATGGGGATCTGTCAGGGGCGTAGAGAGAGATTATCTGTTCCTAGTGATCAGTAACAGCGATCTCTCTCTGTACTCCCAGTCAGCCCAGATCCCCACAGTTGGAAACGCCTCCCTAGGGAACACTTAATCCCTTGATCGCCCCCTAATGTTAAATTCTTCCCTGCCAGTGATATTTATACAGTAATCAGTGGCTATTTATAGCTCTGATCGCTGTATAAATGTCACTGGTCCCAAAAAAGTGCTGGCAATCCTGCTAAAAATTGCAGATCACCTCATTACTAAAAAAAAATAATTAATAATAAAAAGAGCATAAATGTATCCCCTATTTTGTAGACGCTATAACTTTTGCGCAAACCAATAAATATTGCTTTATTGCAATTTTTTTTTTTTTTTTTTTTACCAAAAAAAAAAAATGTAGAAGAATACATATTGGCCTAAACTGATGAAGAAATTTTGTTTTTGAAAAAAAATTTGGGGGATATTTATTATAGCAAAAAGTAAAAAAAAATGTTTTTTTTTTTTTTTTCAAAGTTGTCGCTCTTTTTTTATGTTTATAGCTCAAAAAATATAAACCGCAGAGGTGATCAAATACCACCTAAAGAAAGCTCTATTTGTGGGGAAAAAAAGACACAAATTTCGTTTGGGTACAACATTGCACGACCGAGCAATTGTCAGTTAAAGCGACGCAGTGCCAAATTGTAAAAAGTGCTCTGGTCAGGAAGGGGGTAAAATTTTCCGGGGCTGAAGTGGTTAAGTGACTTTGAACATGACATGGTTGTTGGTGACACTTGGGCTGGTCTGAGTATTTTTCCAAAACTGCTGATCTACTGGAATTTTCACACACAATCCTCTCTTGGGTTTACAGAGAATGGCCCGAAAAAGAGAAAATATCCAGTGAGCAGCAGTTGTGTGGAGGAAAATGCCTTGTTGATTTCAGAGGAGAATGGGCAGACTGGTTCCAGATGATAGAAAGGCAACAGTAATTCAAGTAACCCCTCGTTACAACCAAGGTATGCAGAATACCATCTCTGAATACACAACACATCCAACCTTGAAGCAGATGGACTACATCAGCAGAAAACCACACCGGGTGCAACTCCTGTCAGTTAAGAACAGGAAACTGAGGCTACAATTTGCACAGGATCACCAAAATTGGACAATAGAAGATTGGAAAAATGTTGCCTGGTCTGATGAGTCTCGATTTCAGCTGCGACATTCAGATGGTAGGGTCAGAATTTTGCATAAACAGCTTGAAAGTATGGATCCATCCTGCCTTGTATCAATGGTTCAGGCTGGTGGTGGTGTAATGGTGTGGGGGGGATATTTTCTTGGCAGAATTTGGGCCCCTTAGTACCAATTGAGGATCGTTTAAATGCCACGGTCAACCTGAGTATTGTTGCTGACCATGTCCATCCCTTTATGACTCCAGTGTACACATCTTCCAGCAGGATAATGCACCATGTCACAAAGCTCCAATCATCTCACCACTGGACAATGAGGTCCCTGTACTCCAATGGCCTCCACAGTCACCAGATCTCATCCAATAGGGAACCTTTGGAATGTGGTGGAACGAGAGATTACCATCATGGATGTGCAGCCAACAAATCTGCAGCAACTGTGTGAGGCTATCATGTCTCTATGGTCCAAAATCTCTGAGGAACGTTTCCAACACCTTGTTGAATCTATGCCATGAAGAATTAGGGCAGTTCTGAAGGCAACAAAAGGGGGTCCAACCCGGTCCTAGCAGGGTGTACCTAATGAAAGTGGTTTTGAACCAGAGCGATTTACATGAAAATCCAGGACTTTTGCTTTATCGAAACGCATTGGGGCGTTTGTTGGTAGGATCGACATTAAAGAAATTCCTCGTACATAAGTCAATACCTGCCTCTATCACTGTTTGTCATATTGGGGTTGCAATGCTACCAGAGTTCATATTTTGAGCTATACGTTGATCTGAATTTTTGTAACCATGAAAATCACATTTTATAACAATTTTCCGATCTGTCTGACCCATTTCTTTTGCTGCATAAAACCCCCCGGGGGAGTCCAGTTTCTTTCTTGTACATTAATTGGGGTGAGCAGCATTCGTTTATCTCTATGTGAGCTTTAATTCTAATACCTGAAGTTCCTGTACATTACATAAGTTCCTGTTTAGATACATTACATACGTTCCTGTTTTAGTACTTTTTTTATAGAGTTTTATAGAGTTCTATACATCAGACAAAGAAGAGGGACAATTGAGAAGGAAAGAGGGACTTCCAAATGAGGAACGGTTGGGGTGTATGCCAGAGCTCCTTTCAGATGGTTTAACCCTCCACCATCCACTAGAACTGAATTAACTGACTCTGTAAGCCTTAGTTCTCATGGACAGGACTAGATGTCGGACACAGAGGCTGTGGCGTTGTATGGACCTTGGGCCCTGGAGCTGTGAGGTGTGAAATGCCGGGCTGTATGTGGACAGACAGCAAGCTCTAGATGGGAAATTCCTCAGCATGTTGTGAGCTGTATGGGGCCTGTCCGCGTCTGACAGAATACAGAAACTCCACGTTCTCTGGATTTACTTTTCCAGGGCTGAGCTGTGAACGCCCAACATCTCCCTCTGCCAGAAGAACAGGCCTGTAATTATTCAGTGAGGTAAGCTGAGGAGAGCGCTTCGAAATGTGCACCAAATTCCCCATTCTGCTGCTAATTAAAGAGGACTAGTCACGTTCCAGCTAGAAACCGAGTATTTGTTCTTAATGTGTATTTTAACCCAAAACCATAAATGTATTATATTGCAGCTTACCAGACCTTAGACGTGGTTGCTGCATTCGTTTTCTTTTGAGGTTTTTTTTGTTCTGTTTTATTTGTACCTGGCAATCCTACAGATCATTTACTTCCTGTCCTAAGGTGGCTACCCTCATTTCACTACTTTTTACTAAATCAACCCTATTGTATCCTGTATGGCTCAACCATAGGGGCTCTGATCAGTGAAGGGTCACCTATTACAGAAGGATCACCTATAGGTGCTGTGATCAATGAAGGATCACCCGTAGATTCTACCATTAATGAAGAATCACCCATCGGAGCTGTGATCAACGAAGGATCACCCATCGGAGCTGTGATCAACGAAGGATCACCCATCGGAGCTGTGATCAACGAAGGATCACCCCTCGGAGCTGTGATCAACGAAGGATCACCCTTCGGAGCTGTGATCAACGAAGGATCACCCTTCGGAGCTGTGATCAACGAAGGATCACCCCTCGGAGCTGTGATCAAGGAAGGATCACCCATCGGAGCTGTGATCAAGGAAGGATCACCCATCGGAGCTGTGATCAAGGAAGGATCACCCATCGGAGCTGTGATCAACGAAGGATCACCCCTCGGAGCTGTGATCAACGAAGGATCACCCCTCGGAGCTGTGATCAACGAAGGATCACCCCTCGGAGCTGTGATCAACGAAGGATCACCCATCGGAGCTGTGATCAACGAAGGATCACCCCTCGGAGCTGTGATCAACGAAGGATCACCCTTCGGAGCTGTGATCAACGAAGGATCACCCTTCGGAGCTGTGATCAACGAAGGATCACCCCTCGGAGCTGTGATCAAGGAAGGATCACCCATCGGAGCTGTGATCAAGGAAGGATCACCCATCGGAGCTGTGATCAAGGAAGGATCACCCATCGGAGCTGTGATCAACGAAGGATCACCCCTCGGAGCTGTGATCAACGAAGGATCACCCCTCGGAGCTGTGATCAACGAAGGATCACCCCTCGGAGCTGTGATTAACGAAGGATCACCCCTCGGAGCTGTGATTAACGAAGGATCACCCCTCGGAGCTGTGATCAACGAAGGATCACCCCTCGGAGCTGTGATCAACGAAGGATCACCCCTCGGAGCTGTGATCAACGAAGGATCACCCCTCGGAGCTGTGATCAACGAAGGATCACCCCTCGGAGCTGTGATCAATGAAGGATCACTCCTCTGACTACTTCAATAACCCATATACAGCCAAAAATTGTCATTGGTGGGTGTCAGCCCCAATTAATGTACAACATGGTCCAAATATTAAATTATCATACAAATTAATGAAAGTATAAAACATTTATTGAAAAAGCTAAAATGTCACCTTTTGTTGAAGTAGGGGACATAACTGAACAATAAACGTGTGAATAACATTCAACATTTATAGAATAACACAGTACAGTAAATCCAAATGGATATCCTGAATTGTGCATTTTTCCAAGCGGCACTGATGCGTTTCGACCAGTATGGTCTTCCTCAGGGGATTGCCCTTGGATCGCACACTGGAGGATTCTCTAAAGTAAACACACACAGTAAGTATACTATATATCCAAGTATAGACATACCCAGAAAAAACAACAATAAAGGATCACTCGTAGGTGCTGTGATCAGTGAAGACATACCCATGGGTGCTGTGATCATGTAATCAATGAAGAATTGCCCATAGGGGCAATGGTCAATGAGAAATCTGTAATCAATGATGGGTCACCAATAAGAGCTGTGATCAATAAAGATTCTTCTGCGCTGTAAAGCTGTGATGTAGGTGGGATAACGCTGGACTGATAGAAGTGGGAATTGATTCTGAGGGATATACAGTAGGGTGAGGGATATGCAGTAGGGTGATGAATATACATTAGGGTGTGTTTTTCCTTCAAGGAAGCAGATGCTTGATGAAAGTATATGTGGACCTTGTCCTGGTCCTAAGCTGCTTTCTCTCTGATCACAATAATTGAATCATTCAACATACCCTCAGCTGTTGGATGTATATTGAGGAGCACCTAGCACAATTATACCATTTAAAGAAAAAAAGTCATGAAATGTTTTTTAGTTACGAGTCAGATACTTACAACACATTTCAGGAGAAAGGGCCCTCCCCTTCAGGGATTGAGCAATGGATGTCTGGAGGATTCAGCCTCTATCAAGCCTAATGCCGCGTACACACAAGCGGACTTTACGGCAGACTTTGCCCGGCGGACTTTTCGACGTACTTTACGACGGACTTTCTGAATGAACGGACTTGCCTACACACAATCGGATTCTCCAAAGTCCGACAGATTCGTACGTGATGACGTACGACCGGACTAAAACAAGGAAGTTCATAGTCAGTAGCCAATAGCTGCCCTAGCGTGGCTTTTTGTCCGTCGAACTAGCCTACAGACGAGCAGACTTTTCGACCGGACTCGAGTTCGACGGATTGATTTAAAACATGTTTCAAATCTAAGTCCGTCCAACTTTTGAGAAAATAAAGTCCGCTGGAGCCCACACACGATCGAATTGTCTGACGAAATCCCGTCCGCCGGGCAAAGTCTGTAAAGTCCGCTCGTGTGTACGCGGCATAAGTTTACATCCTCTAGTGAAGCTCTGAAGGGGGGGGGGGGGGACTTTCTCCTGAAACACATTGGATGTATCTGACGCTCTTAATCAACAAACATTTCATAAAAACTTTTCAAATGATCTGTTCCTTTGTAGTAGGCTCTCCTCAATACACATCCAAGACTTCTCCGCTGTGAAGAAGCTAAGCACCTCTCAAGGTGTTCTATAAAGTTCTGATTACTGCTATAAAATGGCACATTGTATGTGTTGCAATGTTATTTGGATGCAGTGTGTATACTGGAATGTGCCCGCAGGCCCAATTACTGCGTGCAATGCAGAGACTCCAAACTATCATGCTTAAAGGATATCTAAACCCAAGAACAAAAATGTAATATATTGCAGCTTACCGTCCTTAAATGTGTTAACTGAATTCATTTTCTTTTTTTTTTTTTGGATTTAATTTTTTCCTTTTTACTTCTTATTAATGAGTGGCTACACTAATTTTTCTCCATTGTATTTATGAAGGAAGCCATGGTTGTCATACAGACAGCACATCAAACATGTCTACCATCTTTCATCTCCATTGCATGGTGGATGGATGGGACTAGTACTTTACAGAAGGAAGATAACCTTGTTTTTATGGGCGGGACACTGCATTTCTGGTAGGATCAATAGGTATTTTCTGTGCTTGCTGAAAATGCTTTTAGCCTGAAAAAAAAAAAAAAAATCAAACCGAGCTACCACATCTAAGGACTAATAAGCTGCAGTATATTTTTGGGGGTTTAGATATGTTTTGAATCTGAAGTCCAGGTATGGTCTGTATTGCATAGTTACATTACATTTGACTTTGCCTAAGGCTGCCTCTTGACCCTGGAGTCTGAAGAGAAAGGTCCCCTGGGGTCTGAAGAGAAAGGTCCCCTGGAGTCTGAAGGGAGAGGTCCCCTGGGGTCTGAAGGGAGAGGTCCCCCTGAGGTTTGAAGGGAGAGGTCCCCCTGAGGTTTGGAGGGAGAGGTCCCCTGGGGTCTGAAGGGAGAGGTCCCCCTGAGGTTTGAAGGGAGAGGTCCCCCTGAGGTTTGGAGGGAGAGGTCCCCCTGAGGTTTGGAGGGAGAGGTCCCCCTGAGGTTTGGAGGGAGAGGTCCCCCTGAGGTTTGAAGGGAGAGGTCCCCCTGAGGTTTGGAGGGAGAGGTCCCCCTGAGGTTTGGAGGGAGAGGTCCCCCTGAGGTTTGGAGGGAGAGGTCCCCCTGAGGTTTGGAGGGAGAGGTCCCCCTGAGGTTTGGAGGGAGAGGTCCCCCTGAGGTTTGGAGGGAGAGGTCCCCCTGAGGTCTGACCTGTCAGTAAAGGAGAGTATTCTCATCAGATTTGTGGTACCTGGTTATCCCAAGAGATTGGGCTGGGGTTCAATCCTATCTCTTGGGGTAGCCAGGTACCACAAATCATGTCACAATGCCAATGCATAATGTGCCGCCAATGCCATAATGTGCTGCAGACAATGCCACCCATGCCGCCAATGCCATAATGTGCTGCAGACAGTGCCACCAATGCCATAATGTGCTGCAGACAGTGCTACCAATGCCATAATGTGCTGCAGACAGTGCCACTCATGCTGCCAATGCATAATGTGCTGCCAATGCCATAACGTGCTGCAGACAGTGCCACCCATGCCGCCAATGCCATAATGTGCTGCAGACAGTACTACCAATGCCATAATGTACTGCAGACAGTGCCACTCATGCTGCCACTGCCATAATGCATGTGCTGCCTGCAGAGACAGTGCCACCCATGCTGCCAATGCCATAATGTGCGGCAGACAGTGCTACCAATGCCATAATGTACTGAAGACAGTGCCACCCATGCTGCCAATGCCATAACGCATGTGCTGCCTGCAGAGACAGTGCCACCCATGCTCCAATAGCACTGTCTGCAGTACATTATGGCATTTTTACCAAATTACCAAATCTTGGTTGCAATCAATGGCCCGGATTTGTGGGAGTATTTTTTTATCATTTTTATAATATAGTTTAGTGCCCCATAGAAAATGTTGATTCTGAAAGGAGAGTAAAGGTTTTCTGACAAATCTGTTGGGGTGTACTCATTCATGCTGAGCAGTGTGTGTGTGTGTGTGTGTGTGTGTGTGTGTGTGTATAATAAATATATATATTTACATTTTTTTTTTTCGAGTCTTATCAGCTGGAACTTGAAGAGTGAGTTACCTTCTACTGGAGGCTGATGGATCACATTTACAGAGTACATAGAGTATATTTATGGAATTTGAAATATTTCACATGGGGGTTGTATTTGCTTTATTTGCTTTGCATCTTTGTGCAAAAGTTTGCTCCTCTCCCAGCAGCTATATAGAAGGATATATACAGCCATGTCTGTTTAAAGCAAACCTGTGCTTGGTCAATGAAGAGCAAAGGAGCATGTCTACTTCAATGCTCCACCACCATGTTGGTCACTGGGGCATCTCTTTTTAACACCATGGCACACATAACATGCAATTCAACTGACCCCTTTGTTGAGGTATCATCTTTTTGGTTTAGACGCTTTCCTGTATCTTTTATGCTATGAGCTCAGCACACAAAGCAATAAAATACAGACTGCGTGTGTGCCAATCACAACCACCTTTGATATCCCAGAGCTCCTTACTACTTGGCCCCCATTTCTGTATGGCTATATGAGGATATGTATGGGGATGCGGATATAGGCAAACGGCCAACAAATCGCTATGTCACACTTTAAAGGCCTCCTCTCCTCTCCTTTCCTCTCCTTTCCCCTCCTCTCCTTTCCTCTCCTCTCCTTTCCTCTCCTCTCCTTTCCTCTCCTTTCCTCTCCTCTCCTCCTGTTGAAGATGGATGTGTGAAACGCGTTGAGATGGGAGATATCTAACAATTTCATAAATGTTATCTTTGGTCATGGTGTTGAATATTGTGTATTGAGCAAGATGAGACAATACCCATTTTGATAATTTTTGCAAGGGAAGAGATTGTCTTTGACAATATTTTAATGTTGTAATGGTGATTGGTTGGTATAGATTTTTGTGCCCTGGTCCTCCCCCCACAAATGATGGTACATGTCCGCCTGTAGAAATATACATAAAATAGCACGGCAGTGTACGCTCCTCTTACCTGTCATTTCCTGCTGAGGACTTCCCATCACCTTGATTATATTTTTAGCCCTGACTAAGGCTCGGCTTTCTTATTACTGTGCTGGCAGAGCCGGAGTTCATCTCCGATGTGACCTGTAAATAATTGATTTGGGCTCTATTCATGGCGGCTGATAAGGATGGCAAACCGTACGCTGGCGCAGTATCAGCTTTCCAGCTCTGAAGAGTAAAGCAGGACATAGACTAGACCATTTCTAAATGATTTGTATGAACATTCGTATGAAAATTTGGTACAAATCTTCTCTGTACATTTGGCAGCTTAATGAATTTCGATCCAAAGTACTTCAAACTTCTGTTTGTTTTAAATAGAAAAAAAATATTTATCAGAAAGGCCTAAACTATCCAGATATCAGGAAGGTGCCACATCCCAATAATTGGTAGAACAAATGGAGAAGATAGGACGGGACTTTGGAGGTACCAAAAGACACCTGGAATTGGAACAATGAAGTTGAATTCAAGAATTTATTGATACAAACATTTAAAATCCATATAGAATAGAAACCTGGTGCATACAAGTAGTAAGCCATACATGTCAACAACAAGAATTATACATAATGTCATAAAACAACAACAATAAAAAGTGCTACAACACAACAATACCCCTACGCGTTTCAACTAAAGCAGTCTTCTTCAGGGAGTTCATTGTTGAGGAGTACATTAAATGGACACTAAAAGACAAATGTCAGAGATGCATTTTACAAGATCATATTCAAATGTATACATCAAACATTGAAAAGGTGGGTAAGTCTCGCATAATATAAATAGGAAAATCATAAATGGACAGCAAACTTGGCTCCAAGGGAATGTATCTCTAATTGACCTTTTGTTTTTTAGTGTCCATTTAATGAACTCCCTGAAGAAGACTGCTTTAGTTGAAACGCGTAGGGGTATTGTGTTGTAGCACTGCTTTCTTGAGGAATGACAACATGTATAATTCTTGTTGTTGACATGTATGGCTTACTATTTGTATGCATTATGTTTCTATTTTATATGGATTTTAAATGTTTGTATCAATAAATTCTTTAATTCAACTTCATTGTTCCAATTCCAAGTGTCTTGTGGTGCCTCCAAAGTCCCGTCCTATCTTCTCTATTTTGTTCTGTTTTGTTTTAAACATTTTGATTTTGGAATAAATGGGCGCTATCAAACGAAAACCACATACACTGAGTGTTCGAAAGGAAAATTCACATTCTGCTTCTTTTGAAATTTCATCACTGTGGTTAAAAATGAACGTTAAGCTCACCCTACAATTGGAAAATCAAATGGATGTTCTTAAAACAGAAGATATAAAATGAAATTCTACTAGTGCATGTGGCCAGCTTAACCACTTCAGCCCCGGAAGGATTTACCCCCTTAATGACCAGGCCATTTTTTGCGATACGCCACTGCGTCACTTTAACTGACAATTGCGCGGTCGTGCGATGCTGCACCCAAATAAAATATGTCTCCCCCCCCCCAACAAATAGAGCTGTCTTTTGGTGGTATTTGATCACCACTGCGGTTTGCCCTATAAACAAAATAAAAACTGACCATTTTGAAAAAATAAAAAGCAATTATATATATATATATATATATAATTACCTGTTTATCTGCAGCCGTCTTTTCCCTACATCCATTCAAAGTGCAGAAGTTACACAGTATCTCTCAACTCTGAAAAGCAGGAGGCGGGGGCTGAAGTTACATCAGTGAGGAGAGCTGATTGGAGGGAAGGAACACCCCCCCTACACACAGCAACAAAGCTGAGGTTGTCAATCAGCTGGAGTTCCCTCCCCGTCACTTTTTTTTTTTTTTACCTCTTGGTGTCAGGAAAACTCATCAGAAGTGACTCGTGCTGGTAGCAGATGAACAATGCAGCAGACCGAAATGGCACTTAATGCTCTGAATTGAAACAAGTACACACTGTAAAAGGATGTGCTTTGTTCATATTTCAGATTGGGAAGAGCAATGCAAAGCATTCTTTGATTTGACAGGTAGAGAGGCAGGCTGCTGACGTCATTCTCTCTACTTCATCCAATCAAAGATTGTTTTGAATCCATGGATGTATGAATGGTGCTCTTGAAGATTTACCAACCCCCCCCCCCCCCCCCCCCCCGACCCCCGACCAGGCCATTTTTTTTGCAATACAATACTGTGTTCATTTAACTGACAATTGCGCGGTCGTGCGACGCTGTACACCAATAAGATTGATTTATATATTTTTCCCCCACAAATAGAGCTTTCTTTTGGTGGTATTTGGTCACCTTGCACGTATTTGTAAGTATACATGAAAAAATACTGACTGGCAACCCTGATTTCTGTATTTATTTACTGATCATTGCACAGTGCAGTTTACACTCCTGTGTGTACAGGCACATTGAAAACAACGGGCTGCATTTTTAGATCAATAAAAAAAAAAAAGTTGCCTGTATACCTGAGTGTTTTCAGACAGCACTGTGCAAGAAGTGACTTTTGTAGAGTGGACCTGCTCCACTCCTTTAGTAAACCGACCTCCCATTGCATTCAGCGGGACTTCTCCATAGAAGGAGGATCTCTCCCTGCTGAAAGGAAGCTCTTCTATACACTTCTCTGGTTACTGCTATACAATGTCACCACAATTTGTGTTGTAATCTAATTTGGAAGCCGTCTCCATGGAATGTGCCCACAGGCCCAATTACAGGGTGAATTGCAGAGACTCCAGGGAAGAACTGTTATACTTGTAGTAGAGCTAAAAGCAAATTTTTTTTTTTTTTTCTCTTTTTACAGTTGGGGGCAAAAAAACCTTTTTTTTTTTTTTTTTTTTTTTTTTTTATTGCCATGGCCCATTGGGGAGATATCCCTTCACTTCCTGTCCCATAACCAGAACAGGAAATGAAGGGAAAACCCTGTCACCAGAACAAGCGTCCCCACTGAATGATTTCCCCACTATTCCTGTTCTGGTGACAACCCAAAAAAAAAGGAAAAGGGTGTGCTAAGCTGAAACCGCACATCTCGTCCCTCAGCAAAATGAACATCAGCGTGCGCGTGCATAAATGGAGCGTTTTTTACGTATGGATAGTGTGGACAAACCTGTGAAGCCTGGGTGCTCAACCTGTGGCCCTGTAGCTGTTGTGGAACTACAAGTCCCATCATGCCTCTGCCTTTGGGAGTCATGCTTGTAATTGTCAGCGGCTTGTAATGCCTCATGGAACTTGTAGTTCCACAACCGCTGGTGGGCCACAGGTTGAGCACCCATGCCCCTAAAGTGACCCTGTCACCCCAGGGTCTGGATTGTAGAAGTGCATACTGAGTCACTGACCTGAAACCAATATGTACCTAGTGAAGTCAGAACTCTCGGCCTGCATGGCAGATCTTGGGTGTGAGAAGAAGCAGTACAAGGAACCAATCCGTTTTATATACGTACAAGGAGCCTGCTGATAGGAGGAGAGAGCAGAGTGATTAGCTCGTCACTGTGCTGCTTCTCATTTCACCGTCCATACACAGGCTGGGGTGGGTTCAGGATGACCTGGAGGAAGTGGGTTGAATGATGCCAGCCACAGGCTGATGTGGGTCCAGGGTGACCTGGAGGAAGTGGGTTGAATGATGCCAGCCACGGGCTGATGTGAGTTCAAGACGACCTGGAGGAAGTGGGTTGAATAATGCCAGCCACGGGCTGATGTGAGTTCAGGATGACCTGGAGGAAGTGGGTTGAATGATGCCAGCCACAGGCTGATGTGAGTTCAGGATGACCTGGAGGAAGTGGGTTGAATGATGCCAGCCACAGGCTGATGTGAGTTCAGGATGACCTGGAGGAAGTGGGTTGAATGATGCCAGCCACGGGCTGATGTGAGTTCAGGATGACCTGGAGGAAGTGGGTTGAATGATGCCAGCCACGGGCTGATGTGAGTTCAGGATGACCTGGAGGAAGTGGGTTGAATGATGCCAACCACAGGCTGATGTGGGTTCAGGATGACCTGGAGGAAGTGGGTTGAATGATGCCAGCCACAAGCTGATGTGGGTTCAGGATGAAATGGATTCAGAGGAAGTGGGTTAAATGATGCTGACCATCAGACTTGAGGACACCTAGTGGCTGAAAAAAGTACTGTAGGAGGAAGCTGTGGACTGAAGGTGACTATTACAGCAAAATCTAGTGAAGTCAGGACTCTCAACCTGCACAGCAGAGCTTGGGTGTGAGCGGAAGAAGCAGTACAAGGAACAAATCAGTTTATATACTGAGGAGCCTGCTGGTAAGAGGAGAGAGCAGAGTGATAGAGAGATTAGCTCATCACTGTGCTGCTTCTCATCTCACTGTCCAGACACAGCCTGGGGTAGGTTGAAGGTGACCTGGACTCAGAGGAAGTGGGTTGAATGATGCTGACCATCAGACTGAGGACATCTAGTGACTGAAAAAATGTACAGCAGAGGAAAGCTCTAGACTAAAGGTGAGTATTGCAGCAAAACCTAGTGAAGTGAGGCCTCTCAGCCTCCATACTTGTTTCAGGATAGCGACCCATTAATTAGTGAAGCAAGGATGAGGATGACAGCCATGATGCCTGCACCTTAAAAGTGATAGTAAACTCTAATATAATCACCTACTCAGTATGAAGCGTCTTTATCTTCAAATCCTTACCTATGTTCCACTTTAAGTTGGTGCTATAACTGTTGCCCCAGGTTTCCTATTTCAGGGTGGCTCCTTTTCTCATGGCGCCACCCTTGCATGCAGAGTCTAGAGTTGTGTCTCCCTGCACTGTGTGCATAAATAGAAGCACGCAGCCCCATACCCAGGATGGCAAGACGCTTCCCTGCCCCTCCCCTTCTTTCTTCTCTAACCTAAAATACTGCCTGAAGACTGCATTGTTAACTCTATCCTGTAAAGATGCCGGAAGTTCAGGGAAGCGGCACCAAGGGAGCAGGAGCCAGCAGCATTAAAAGTTGTAAATGGCAAACACTGGGGTATGAACTTTAGTTTACAGGTAAATGTTTATTATATTGTAGTGCCCTGGAACTACGTCATTTGTGACGAAACACGTGGGGCGGAGCGACGTGTTGACGTCACCATCTCCCTCGTGTCATGACGGACGGGTTTGTTTGGTTGTGTGTCCCGGCCGACACACCAAACTTAAGGTGTTTTTCCTAACTTACTGTTGTAAGCGTTTTTTATCCAAAGATTTTATGCTATGTGGAGCCCTATAATAAGGGGTCTACAGGAGCTGGTAAGCGGTTTCCACAGCTGGTGGTGGATTCACTGTGGTTTTGGTGATGGATGAATACTACTATAAAGGAGATTTGACCCACTATCACATTACTTATGGACTTAACTTGATCAGATGAATTTATTCACATGGACTTTACAATTTGATATTTAGCGCGATTCTTATATATTTTTTTAATTATATTGTGCTCAGTGTGTTAATCTGAAAAAAACGCTGAAGGTCCAATTCTACATAATTGTAAAAATGAATAAAGCTGCGACAGCTTCTATATTTCTGCTCTGACAGGTTCTCTTCAAACAGATTGGCTGTTGGGATTTTTCCAGCCCTGAGTGTCATTGGTGGGTTGTGGTTGGTATCAGGAGATGGAAGACACCATCAGATGAAGGTATTCCTTTCTGTCTGGTTGTCTCCTTCTAGTCCCGGGTGTTAGGAGCGTGTGAATATTTTAGTGAAGGAGACAGATGGAAGGCAATGATGAGATCACAGGCCGCCTAATACATTAAAAAGTAATGCAGCAGGTATTGATTAACCACTTGACCTACGGAAGATTTACACCTCTTCCTGACCAGGCCATTTTTTTGCAATACGGCACTGCGTTACTTTTACAATTGCGCGATCGTGCGACGCTGTACCCAAATAAAATTGATGACTTTTTTTTTTTCCACAAATAGAGCCTTATTTTGGTGGTATTTGATCACCTCCTGCAGTTTTTTTTGTTTTTTTGCGCTATAAACAAAAAAAAGACCGGCAACTTTGAAAAAAAAAAAACAACAATATTTTTTACTTTTTCCTATAAAATATATCCAATAAAAGAAATTGAAAAAAAAAAATCTAATTTAGGCCAATATGTATTCTGCTACATATTTTTGGTTAAAAAAAAATCCCAATAAGTGTATATTGATTAGTTTGTGCAAAAGTTATTGCGTCTACAAACTATGGGATTTTTTTTATTATTATTTAATTCATTTTTTTACTAGTAATGGCGGCGATCAGCGACTTATAGCGGGAGTGCGATATTGCGGCGGACAATCAGACACTAACTGACACTTTTTGGGGACCAGTGACACGAATGCAGTGATCAGTGCTGAAAAAATATGCGCGGTTATTGTAGTAATGACACTGGCAGGGAAGGGGTTAACATCGGGGGCAATCAAAGGGTAAACTGTGTGCCTAGCCTGTGTTTTACTATACTGTGGGAAGGGCTTTTACTAGAGGAAGACATGGATCCGTGTTCCTGCTTTGCAGAGACACAAATTGCATCCCTTCCCTCCTGTCAGAATGGCGATCTGCCTTGTTTACATAGGTATATTTTAGTAAATATAAATCCTGTATAATAATAAATATAAACTGCTAAATACCTTTTCTCATCGGCAGTATATAGCCTGTTTCCCCAAAAATAAGACCTAGCATGATTGTCGGTGATGGCTGCAATATAAGCCCTTCCCCCCAAATAAGCCCTAGTTAAAGTCCTTGTAGGTCTTATTTTCAGGGTAGTGCTTATTTTTGGGGGAAACAGAGTAGGGCTTACATTGCAGCCATCACTGACAATCATGCTAGGTCTTATTTTCGGGGAAACAGGGTAGCAGTCTTGTGATTTCTATCAGTTCCCGGTGAAACTTGTAGGAGGAGTTTTCATTCTCCTCTGACTGTCCTATGAGGCTGCAGGACCCCTGACCCTCTGGACAGTGCTGATTGGCCCTGTGCTGATCACATGCACCCTCCCAAGAAAGAAAAAAAACTCTAGCAATACACACCAAACTGAGCATGTGCAGCCTGACTCCAAAGGCTCTGTCTTATCCAGGGGGACAGTGCAGGAAGGGGAGGATCAGAGAAGACAGGCTCAAACAGCCTTTTTACACAACGCAGAGGATTAACCCCTTAGGTTCCACAGGGAGTATAACAAGCATGCTTTGCTGCATATACAGAGCAGGGACGTGAGGTGAGTGGCTGGTGAGGCACTGGCTAGGATCAGAGCCAGATACACACAGGTTACATACACCGCGATCATTAGAGTGAGAGCAATAATTCTATCACTAGACCTCCTCTGTAACTCTAAACATGTAACCTGGAAAACATTTTCAAGCATCTCCTATGGAGATTGCTAAGTACCGAAGTTTGGCGCCATTTCACAAGTGTGCGCAATTTTTAAGCGTGACATGTTGGGTATCTAGTTACTCAGCGTAACTGTTAAGTCGCCCCTATTTCTCCTTTAAACCCGGGTTGGACCTATGGGTGTATGGATAGAACTCTCTGATCAATCGGGTAATCAAGACACACACATGGGATGGTGAATCAGAATTATAATGGTTTACTGGGTTTGCATATATCGTATACACTTACGGAGAGAGAAAAACCTCCCTCTTATTTTCAGCCAATGAGATTGAAGCATAGACTTTATGAAAAAATAAGCATAAAACGTCATAAACTGCATATTCTGCTTGGAGACATCTCTCAGGCTATGTTTAAATATATATGAAGCTACGTATATTAGGCAATTTGCCAATGTTCCAGACAGCCAACTTCTAACTTGTTATAACTTTGTTATTCAGACTGACCACATGTACATCCTGTATCAGCACAGAGCATCCTTGCATCTAACTTCTGCAGCCTACATTTCTAACTTTCTATATATCAAAGCAAAATACATTTCTTCTTGTATAACATATTATAATGACTTAAAGTGGTGTTCCGGCCGAAATTATACTTTTTAAATAAAAATACCCCTATAATACACAAGCTTAATGTATTCTAGTAAAGTTAGTCTGTAAACTAAGGTCTGTTTTGTTAGTTTATAGCAGTAGTTTGTTATTTTATAAACTTACAGCAGGCCGCGGCCATCTTAAGTGTGGGCATCAGAAGCCAGACTGTATTTCTTCCTGGATCTCATCCTTGCAGATCTCGCACATGCTCAGTGCAGCACAAGCAGTGTAATAGGTTTCAGGTCAGGTTTCCATAGCAACGGCAGTTTCAGAGGAAGTTGCCGCCCCTTCCCAGAAGGCATTGCAAACAGGAAATGATGCGATGGGCCGCGGCCAGGGAGGAGGAAGTGAAAAATGAACACAGCAGATATACAGGAGGTGCTGGAAAAAAAATTTAAAAAATATCCAATTTGTTTACAGTGCGCAGTTTAGTGAGGGATGCTGAAGAGTTGTAAAAGTGGGTGGAACTCCACTTTAAAGCAGTACTCTAACTCCTTACAGTAACATCATCTTTCGTAGTATACAAAAAAAATTGGGCTAACTTTAGTGGGTCTTTTTTTTTTTTATATATATATTGATGAAACAGTTTAAAAAAAAATGTGTTTGAAAAATTGCTGCGCAAATACAGTGTAACATAAAAAGTTGCAAAGACCACCATTTTATTTCCTAGGGTGTCTAAAAAATATTTATATAATGTTTGGGGGTTCTGAATAAGCCTTTCATGACTAAGCCTGTTTTTGAAATTTGGTGTTTACAAGTTTAAAATCCGTATTTTTTGCTAGAAAATTACTTGGAACCCCCAAACATTATGTATATTTTTTTTAGCAGAGAATCTAGAGAATAAAATGGACATCGTTGCAATATTTTATATCACATGGTATTTGTGCAGCGGTGTTTTAAACGCAAATTTTTGGAAAAGGGACACTTTCATGAATTTTAAAAAAATCCAAACAGTAAAGTTACCCCAATTTTTTTGTATAATGTGAAAGATGATGTTACGCCGAGTAAATAGATACCAAACATGTCACGCTTTATAATTGCACGCACTCATTGAATGGCGACAAACTACGGTACCTAAGAATTTCCATATGCGACGCTTTAAATTTTTTTTTACGGTTACCAGGTTAGAGTTACAGAGGAGGTCTAGTGCTAGAATTATTGCTCTCACTCTGATGATCGCGGTGATACCTCACATGTGTGATTTGAACACCGTTTACATATGCGTGCGCGACTTCCGTATGCCTTTTCTTTGCTGCGCGAGCTCGCGGGGACGGGGGCGCTTTAAAAATTATTTTTTTTTCTTATTTATTTTATTTATTTTTAAATTCATAAATTGTGTTTAAAAAAAAAAAAAATGTTTTGATGACTTTTATTGCTGTCACAAGGAATGTAAACATCCCTTGTGACAGTAATAGGTGGTGACAGGTACTCTTTATGGAGAGATCGGGGGTCTAAAAGACCCCCCATCCCTCCTTTACACTTCAAACCATTCAGATCGCCGAAAACGGCGATTCTGAATGCTGTGTACTTTGTAAAAACCGGCGCCGTTGGCAACCGAGTAAACGGGAAGTGACGTCACGTTTAAAATTTGAAGGCTGGAACGAAGCCGCACACAGCTTCGTTCCAGCCCGCCCCCAGCCGCCGGAGGCATCGGATTGGTCACCGAGCCTCCGGATCGACCGGGAGGCCCGGTAAGAGTGGTGGGAGGCGGCGTGAGGGGGGGACGTCCCCTCCTGCTGCTCCGGTATAACAGCCGAGCAGCTTTTAGCCGCATCGGTTGTTATACACGGATAGCCAATCGCTGGCTCTAAACAACGGTACCGGGATGATGCCTGCAGCTGCGGGCATCATCCCGGTATAACCCCCGAAAGCCGAGTACGCATATCTGCGTACGGTCGGCAGGAAGGGGAAAATTTTCTAGCAAAAAAAATGATGATTTTTTACATGTAGGAGAGAAGTGTCAGAATTGGCCTGGGTGGCAAGGGGTTAATTACCATAAGTAATATACAAATAATTATTATATATTGTTTTTAAGGTAATTTTACTATGTTTTCAAAAACTGTACTCAAGTTTAATGGACAAATTACTGAAGTTTTGAAGTTATAACTTCCAACCAGTAATTTCACAATAAATAGACAAATAATAAATTATTATCTTATAACATATATAGCATAATAATATATGATTTTGTTTGATTTGTAACAATACCTTTTCAGCAGACAGCAGATTCTCATTCTCCCTCTTAACTGTGTGACATAAACATGGGATTGTGGGTAAATCTTTTTCCTTGTAGTTAAGAGGGCTGGGCTGGAAGGGAGTATTTGTCTTTTAGACACATTCAACTTCTATGACACTGCAGTGAGAGGCGTGCCTCCACTGCAGCATTTTTATTGGACCGCTTGTTTCAATGGAGCTTTACCATTGGTCCAACACTCCAAGCTGTCCATTGAGCTCAGTGCTTCTGACAGGAAGTGAGAGGCACAGTGAGCTCATCCTCTCAGTCGGCTGCAAATAGAGTGTTCCAGCTTGTATTTAAACTGGCCGCTCTGTATGTAGCTTCTGACAGGCTGCGCAAGGAGTCCCCTATCTCCGGAACTATAAGTGGCAGGAGCCCCAAACTTGGACCAGTGGTGGGGTGGGACTACCCCAGGTCGCCGAGCTACGACCCTCGAAGCTCGATTGTTTGTTTGTTTTTTATTTTATGTTCATGGCAGGTGAGGCCCTGCCTCCCCTGACTGCACGTCTCTGATACAGACTGATTCTACTGTTGTGGGTTTAGTAACGGCTTTAGTGGTTAATAGGTGAAAGGTGACATTTAACCTGTTTATATCTTGCTTTTCCTGGTCCCCCTCCCATCCTCATCAATCTGCTACTGACATTTTTCAATGAAACATTTTATATTTTCATGGCATATCTTAGTTTCGATCCAGTGATGTCCCTACTAAGTCTCTGTGCTTCTCTATGCAATGCTGGCAGATCATGGCTGGTAGGAGGGGGCTGGCAGGGTGCTGTACACGGCTTCCTGAAAACATCACAGCTCCTTGCCTCAGTACTCCTCTCAAGAGTCTTGAGTGGGCTGGTTGTATTATGCAAATATCAAAAATGATGGGGGAATGTGAGACTGAAGGAGTGGCGGTGCCTAGGCAGACTGTCCTGGGTAACGCCCACATGTGATGCTGAGCCCACATGATTGAAAGAACTGAAATCCAATGAGGGGGGCAGGCCAGGGAGGAAAGACTGGATGATACCGGACGTCCTCCGGCCAGGAAATGAGGCGGGTTGTATTTGACTTGCTGCAGCTTCTAATGCACACTTCTAATGCACACTGTAAGAAGCTCACAGTGTGCAGTGGAATCAGAGTAGGCTATATCAGTCCAGGAGAGGAGGGAAGGGCAGACTGGAGTTCCGTTTAAAGTGTACCTGTCACCTATTCCTACTGGAAGCTGCCTAGCTCTACTTCCAATCCGTGCCATCACTAAGGTAATTACTCTCAGGGATGTGTTGGATTTGAACCCTGTTGGTTCTGTGGCTCAGCTCCAGCAGTGTGCCCTTGTAGAGTCCTGTGCTCAGTATTCACAGGGCAATACCTGCAATGGGGTTCATATGGGTTTCCTCTGGATTCTCCCATCTCTTCTACAGAAATATATTAATAGCAGCCCTGCATCATTCTCCACCTCCAGTCTGGGCCAATTCTGACATTCCTCTCCTAGAAGATTACTTGGAACCCCCAAACATTATATATTTTTTAAAGCAGAGGCCCTAGAGAATAAAATGGGGGGTGTTGCATATTTTTTATGTCACATGATATTTGCACATTTTTTCAAATGCACTTTATAGAACACAATAAAATATAAATTTTAATTTTATTATTGTATTAAAAAAACATTTTTACACTATCTTTAATTTTTTTAAATTTAATTTCTTATTTTTTTTTATTTTAATGATTTTTATCTCTTTTATTGCTATCAGAAGGGATGAACAACACTCCTTGTGATCGCATGGGCCATGAGGTCTTCTTTATGGAGAGATCTGAGGTCTTTTAGACCCCAGAACTCGCCTCTGCCTTTCAAAGCATCTGAATAAACTGAGCTCGCTTGTTAAAACTGGTAACGGCTTTTTTACATGAGGCAGAAACTGGAAGTGACAGAATCGTCGTTGCTTCCTATTTCTGACGTCATACAGTGGGAGGGACAACAACCGTTCCTCTCGCTGTGTCCCAGGAACTGGATGCCGGAGGTTGTAAACTTACCAGGCTCTCAGTTTGCATGGGAGAGCCTGGTAAAGGTGGTGGCTGCGGCGGCAGGGGGTCCCCCTTCTGGCGCCTGTAAAAGTAATCCAGTGGCTTTTTAGCCCCTAGGATTACTATTACATTGAAAGGAATGACCAGCACTAAAAAAATGATATCTCGATCATTGCTACAGCTGCACATAGACCCACTGATTCCATCACTGACACTTAAATTAAGTATATAATGAAAAGGTGTTATTGAAGAAAAATCATGTAGATGAGGAGTGAAAGGAGCAATCGGGGAAGGGAAAATATAAGCAGCTTAAACTTTAGCTTCAAACAGACACTGTGTGATGTGTGAGACAACTGTGAAGATTTTAGACGTATCGATTGGAGGTTATGAAACTTTATATTGATTTGGGGTTATGAAATATTGTGTCAATTTGAGGTTACAAATTACTGTATTGATTTGAAGTTATGAAATGTTTAGTTTTGAGATGTTGTATCGGGTTGAGGTTAGGAGATGTTGTGTCTGGTTCAGGTTAGGAGATGTTTTGTCTGGTTCAGGTTAGGAGATGTTGTGTCTGGCTCAGGTTAGGAGATGTTGTGTCTGGCTCAGGTTAGGAGATGTTGTGTCTGGTTCAGGTTAGGAGATGTTGTGTCTGGTTCAAGTTAGGAGATGTTGTGTCTGGCTCAGGTTAGGAGATGTTGTGTCTGGTTCAGGTTAGGAGATGTTGTGTCTGGCTCAGGTTAGGAGATGTTGTGTCTGGTTCAGGTTAGGAGATGTTGTGTCTGGCTCAGGTTAGGAGATGTTGTGTCTGGCTCAGGTTAGGAGATGTTGTGTCTGGCTCAGGTTAGGAGATGTTGTGTCTGGCTCAGGTTAGGAGATGTTGTGTCTGGCTCAGGTTAGGAGATGTTGTGTCTGGCTCAGGTTAGGAGATGTTGTGTCTGGCTCAGGTTAGGAGATGTTGTGTCTGGCTCAGGTTATGAGATGTTGTGTCTGGCTCAGGTTATGAGATGTTGTGTCTGGCTTAGGTTATGAGATGTTGTGTCTGGCTCAGGTTATGAGATGTTGTGTCTGGCTCAGGTTATGAGATGTTGTGTCTGGCTTAGGTTATGAGATGTTGTGTCTGGCTCAGGTTATGAGATGTTGTGTCTGGCTCAGGTTATGAGATGTTGTTTCTGGTTCAGGCTATGAGATGTTGCATGGGTTTGAGGCCATTAAATTTTGCATGGGTTTGAGGTTACGAGGTGTTGCGTGGGTTTGAGGTTATGAGATGCTGCGTGGGTTTGAGGTTAGGAGATGTTGCATGGGTTTGAGGTTAGGAGATGTGTCACTTTGAGGATGGTGTGTTGGGTTGAGGCTATGAGATGTTGCGTGGGTTTGAGGTTATGAGATGTTGCGTGGGTATGAGGTTATGAGATGTTGTGTCGGGTTGAGGTTAGGAGATGTTGTGTCGGGTTGAGGTTAGGAGATGTTGTGTCGGGTTGAGGTTAGGAGATGTTGTGTCGGGTTGAGGTTAGGAGATGTTGTGTCGGGTTGAGGTTAGGAGATGTTGTGTCGGGTTGAGGTTAGGAGATGTTGTGTTGGGTTGAGGTTAGGAGATGTTGCGTGGGTTTGAGGTTACGAGATGTTGTCTCACTTTGAGGATGGTGTGTCGGTTTGAGGCTATGAGATGTTGCGTGGGTTTGAGGTTATGAGATGCTACGTGGCTTTGAGGTTAGGAGATGTTGCATGGGTTTGAGGTTAGGAGATGTGTCACTTTGAGGATGGTGTGTTGGGTTGAGGTTAGGAGATGTTGCGTGGGTTTGAGGTTATTTGTATGTTATGTTGGTTTGGGATTATGACATGTTGTGTCATTTTGAGGTAATGAAATGTTGTATCGCCTGTCTTTTTGATGACTACATGCTTGATACAATGGGGTTGGTTTACTAAAACCTGTGCGCATGCAAAGTCTGGTGCAATTCTACATAGAAACCAATCAGCTTCCGGGTTTTATGTTAGAAGCTGTTTGGCTACCATGCACAGCTGCACCAAATATTTCCACTTAGGACCCTTTCATACTTGTGCGACTTAGTCCTGCGACTTGGGACTGCAAAGTCGCATGACAAGTCGTTTCCCATGATTTTTAATGTTAACCATTCATATATGTGTGACTTCAAGTCGTGCTGACTTCAAAGTAGTCCCTTTACTACTTTGGTCCGACTTTCATGCGAGTTGAGGTCCACATACCTCAAGTTTCCACAGGCACGGTAAAATTGTGTGACTTTTAAATCGTGGCAGTGTGAAAGGGGCCTAACAAGTTTTAGTAAAACAACCCCAATGTGTGGTCCTGTAAACAGTATTTGTGTTTTCACTTATAATTTATTTTGTTGCTTTGTAACTCTCAGATATCAGTATCTCAGGCTGTATAAACAGGACACATATAGGGCTCTTTTTCTAAATTCAAACAACTTTCACCCAGGAGTCACATATTTTCACAATTGAATGCAATTAGAAAAATGTGTGAATCCGTGGCTGAAAGTTTTGTGAATTGTGTCTGCAAACATTTAATAGACCCCTTTAGTGTGGCAAGCTCTTTTGACTTTGTACTTGTTATCCTGATGAAGGATGTCTACAGTCCTTGTTCAGTGTACTTCTCCGTTGTCTTCTCCACCCCATCAGAGAATATAAATCAGTGTATGATTTCTTATCTTAGCTGGGTGACCTCTCTTTATTTAAAGTGATTGTAATGCAGCGTACACACGGTCCGACTTTTCGTCAACAAAAGTCCGACGGACGCCGACTGGGCTAAAGCCGGCTGACAATCCGATCTCGTGTGGGGGCTTCCCCGGACTTTCAGCGGACTTTTCCAGCCGCAAATCTGACGGACTTTAGATTTGAAACATGCTTCAAATCTTTACGTCGTAACTGCGCCGGACCCAGAAATCCGCTTGTCTGTGTGCTAGTCCGACGGGCAAAATCCCACGCTAGGTCAGCTATTGGCTACTGGCTATCAACTTCCTTATTTTAATCCGGTGTACGTCATCACGTAGGAATCCGTCGGACTTTTGTGTGATCGTATGTAGGCAAGTCCGTTCGTAAGAAAGTCTGCCGCAAGTCTGCCGCAAGTCTGCCGCAAGTCTGCCGCAAGTCTGCCGCAAGTCTGCCGCAAGTCTGCCGCAAGTCCGTCGAAAGTCCGTCGGACAGGCTGTCGGACTTTTGTAGCCGAAAAGTCCGTCCGTGTGTACGCGGCATAAGAGTTAGTTGTTTTTTTTTTTGTTTTGTTTTTTTTTTTTTTTTAAATAACAAACATATCATACTTACCTCCACTGTGCAGCTTGTTTTGCAGTGTGGCCCCGATCCTCATCTTCTGGGGTCCCTCGGCGGCTCTCACGGCTCCTCCCCACATCAGATAACCCCCTAGGAGAAGCGATTTCTCGAGGGGGTTACCTTGCGGGCGCGCTCCCGAGTCCAGCATTCGGCGTCCATAGCCGCCGAATGTAAGACTCGTCCCTGCCCCCCCCCCCCCGGGCGCCCGTAACATTGGATTTGATTGACGGCAGCAGGAGCCAATGGCTGCGCTACTATCAATCTATCCAATCAAGAGCCAAGAAACCCCGGGAGGAGAGACAGCGCGTCTCCGCCGGGTCAAGTTCCAGGGTTCCAGGGCACTGCCGGGTGTTTTTTCACCTTAATGCATAGGATGTATTAGGGTGAAAAAACACGAACCTTTACAACCCCTTTAATACCATTGAGACCAAATGATTTGAAGCCTGTTTGATACATGCACACATTTTAAACGTTTATCTGTCCACACACATCTCTGTATACGAACCCCATACAATCTGCTTGGCTGGCTTGTATCTGGGTTGGAATGGAGCCTTTGATCCGGGATGCAGATTGTTCGGAGAGAGTCGGACCTCCCAGATATTAGTCTGGTGACCCGTCGTCCTCCTACAGCTAGAGGAGCACCAAATCACGTGGACTGAGAGGCTCGCCAGCAAAATGTGTTTGAGGAACCTCGTCTGATAGATTTACCAAACGACAAGATTTCTGTTTTTAATTATGGATAGAATAGTGAGGGATCAGAACACTTGTCAGGTTCTTATTGGTGCCTGTGACCCCCCCCCCCCCCGGGGAGATTCACCCTCTCTGTGCTGGTGACTATATAATTACTGTGATTTATTAGCTGTGTTGTATTCACACTGTGTTTGTTTGTTGCTTTGAGTAGACTTGCTTTTTTTTAAACATGTTGCATAGATGTATATTTTTATTTAAAAAAAAAAAAAAAAAAAAGCTAAAAATACAAAACTTTATTTTGTTTTCCTTAAAGCGGAACATTTTTTTCAACTTTCCATCTATTAAATCTTCAGCCCTCGTTGTTTTTAACTTTGGATAGTAAAATGTTTTTTTTTCTGCCAGTAAATACCTTATACAGCCCACTTCCTGTTTCTTGTCTGGTCATTAGCCTAGGCCTATGACATCTCGTGAGAGTTTGCCAGGAAGGGTGGGGGGAGTCATAAGAGGGCCAATGAGAGCTGCAGAGCTGGAGGTGTGTCTGTGTAAATCCAGGAAGTGAACAGGTAGCAGCTACAGCTGCCCACAGTTGAAATGGTTGCAGCCAGACTCGGTGGAGGGAGATTTCTGCAGCATGTTTGGCAAGTACAGAATCGCAGTATTTATAAAATAATATGCAAAGTGGTTGGAGCGAAGCTTCAGAATGGCAAAGATGTTTTTCTTACAAATTACGTAGACTGTAGTTCCTCTTTAATGAGTTCTGCAGCCACCGTGATGCATTGTAGTGGATTGCAGCAGAGACCTCTACTTTCACACAGAGAGCAAGGCTCCTTCTCTGCACCATGCTGGCAGGGGACAGGCTTTTCTGATCTGGCTGTGGCTGCTTCCTAAAGAATGAACTGTAGGACTTTACACACCTTTCTGTTGTGATGCACCTGAAATGTATTTAGCTGATTAAATATTAAAATATTAAATATAATTTTAGTTTTACATTAAAATGAATGTATTGTGTGTGTGTTTATACTGGGTAGTGTTTTTTTATATTTATTTATTAATTTTCATATTCTACTGGGTAGTATTTTTAATACTTCTTTTCATATTCTACTGGGTAGTCATTTTTATATTTATTTTCATATTACCGTATACTGGGTAGTATTTTTATGTCTATTTTTTTCATATTCTACTGAGTAGTATTTTGTATGTTTATTTTCACATTATACTGGGTATTCATTTTTATATTTTCATATTATACTGGGTAGTATTTTGTATATTTATTTTCATATTCTACTGGGTAGTCATTTTTATATTTTATAGTCATATTATACTGGGTAGTATTTTTATATCAATTTTTTTTCATATTCTACTGAGTAGTATTTTGTATGTTTTTATTTTCACATTATACTGGGTAGTCATTTTTATATTTATTTTCATATTATACTGGGTGGTCATTTTTTTATTTATTTTTAGTTCAGTAAATATTTAGTACTAAATAGTGCATATTTACACCACATATCTACAGGGTTTGCTGGCTGAGCTGTGATTACAGATATGAATAGCAGGATCTCGTATCGCAGTGTGAAGGATAAGCTGTCTGCAGGTTCAGCCTGCAGGAACAATCAACAAGTGTAGAGCTGGTGCTGGGCTTTCTTATTCAACAGCCCAGCATGCAACAATTGCAGAGTAATAATGTATATAGGCAAAAAGTGAATGAATGAGGCAGCTTAAAGTCGGGGAAAAAAACAGATCAGTTTTGCTGCGGAGCTGTGATTATAGATTTAAATAGCAGGATATCATTTTACACACACAGATGAGTCCGCTGAATGACGGCTCAACAAATATTGAGCTAGTGCTGGGCTTCTTAGGTCACACAGGGCGGACTCCGGCTGCGACCCGCTTGCTTAGCAGGTGGTATTGCTCTTTTGGTGGTATTTGATCACCTCCTGCTATAAACAAAAAAAAAAAGCGACAATTTTGGAAAAAAAAAAACACTATTTTTACTTTTTGCTATAATTAATATCCTAAAAAAAATGGTTTTTCTTCATCAGTTTTGGCCCAATATGTATTCTTCTACATATTTTTGGTTAAAAAAAAAAAAAAAAAAAAGCATATATTGATTGGTTTGCGCAAACGTTATAGTGTCTACAAAATAGGGGATATATTTATGGCATTTTTATCATTTATTTATTTATTTTTTACTAGTAATGGCGGTGATCAGCGATTTTTAGCGGGACAACAGACAGATCGGACACTTAGCTGGCATTTTTCTGACCTTTTTTACACTTCTTTTTTTTTTTTTTTTGGGCGATCAGTGCTAAAAAAAAACCTTGTACTAATGAAACTGGCATAGAAGGGGTTAACATCAGTGGCGATCAAAGGCTTAACTGTTCCCTCAGTGTGTTTACTAACTGTATGGGGGATGGGCTGCCTGGGACAGCACACAGATCCGTCTTCCTGCATAGCAGAAATACAAGATCTCTGTGTGATCTCTCCTGTCAGAACGGAGATCTGCCTTGTTTATACAGGCAGATCCCCGTTCTGTCACTCTGGAGAACGATCACGAGCGGCTGGCAGACATCGAGTCCACCAGACCCGCTGATTGGCTCCTCCGCTGGCCAATCGGCGCACGCGCGCCCACAGAAAGCCGCGGACAAGCCCGACGTACACCTATGGAGATTCACACAGCTGAGACAGCTTGCCGCAACTGCGGCGGCTGGTTGGCAAGCGCTTAAAAATAATAAGTTTAAAACATTATTTGCTTTAGCAAATGAAGAAGACTGCGCTATTAACTAAATATACCAAGCTGCAACTCAAGATGGTATACAACACCAAACAAAAATGCAAAAAGAGAGAAGCTGCACTAAATAAATTGACCCGTGAGGCAATGACCAATCAGAAGCTAGTAAATGCACTCACAGCTGAACAAATTGATAAATCGGAAACCAAAAAATAGTGTGACCAATATGGTAAACCAAAAAGAATTAAGATTAAAGTAAACCAATATGACAAATGATAAATCTAGGATTATACTGAGAGCATCAATTCAGAAAATAGTACAAAATATAACTAAACAATGAAAAAAAAAAGAAATATAAAATTAATAATACCAATTAGCAACCTAATAAAGTGACAATGATGGGTATAATTCATCAACCGAAGATAGTGTTAAATACTGACATGAGTGAATTCATGTGAAAAAAAATATATAGAAAAAAATTATTAAATGTATGTGTATATAAAAGACCCGGGCCCCGAGACGACGTCCTTTGAGTGACGAAACCCGTAGGAGCGGCGTGCTGACGTCACCGCATATTGTGTAAAGTCCCGAAAGCAACGGGCTATTTATTGAGAGGCGGCCGGCTCGATCATCTTAGTGCTGTTTTACACTATGCAAGCCTTTGTTCGGAGAAAGTGAAGATAAGTAAAATGCCTCCACCTGAGCACACACTGCCGCTTACCAGATCGGTATGATCCCTTATTATAGGGGACCAAGGAATGCCTATGGCTAATAAAACAGCCTGGGGTCTCTGTGCTGTATGTCAAACTCCTCGGCCTCAGCAGAAATTATCCTCATACGAATGGACACGATAATGGATCCCCATATAAGAACAAAAAGGCTTGCATAGTGTAAAACCTTTACCAATTTATTATAAATTATAGACAAGAGAACACTTGCAATTGTGTAGAATAAAAACAGCACTAAGATGATCGAGGCGGCCGGCTCTCGATAAATAGCCCGTTGCCTCAGGGACTTTATGCAATACGCGGTGACGTCAGCACGCCGATCCACCCTACGCGTTTCGTCACTCAAAGGATGCCGTCTCAGGGGCCCGGGTCTTTTATATACACATATATTTAATAATTTTTTTTCTATATATTTTTTTTCACATGAATTCACTCATGTCAGTATTTAACACTATCTTCGGTTGATGAATTATACCCATCATTGTCACTTTATTAAGGTTGCTAATTGGTAATTTTTCATTTTATATTTCTTTTTTTTCATTGTTTAGTTATATTTGTACTATTTTCTGAATTGATGCTCTCAGTGTAATCCTAGATTTATCATTTGTCATATTGCTTTATTTGGTTTACTTTAATCCTAATTCTTTTTGGTTTACCATATTAGTCACACTATTTTTTGGTTTCTTATTTATCAATTTTTTCAGCTGTGAGTGCATTTACTAGCTTCTGATTGGTCATTGCCTCACGGGTCAATTTATTTAGCGCAGCTTCTCTCTTTTTGCATTATTTGCTTTAGATAGGGAGAATTTTTTTTTTTTTCTTAACTAGGTTCCAGTGTTTATGTGCTGGGTTTAACCCTTCTCGTAGATGTAACTGGTCTCTGGCTGATAACACCGGACAGGAAAATGCATCCTCCAGGGTTCTCCCTCCTATTTCCTTCCTCGGATCGGTCCAACATCCTAACCCTGACTTGTCTGCACCGCCCGGGACCAGTTCCTAGCTGTCGTCTTTGAAGATTAGATCGTTCACAACAACCTGTACATGTGTGTTATAAAGTGAAGAATGTCCGATCCGCTCCTATGTACACATTAATGTGCATGTACTGAAAGGACTTGTTAAGGTGCAGTTGGGGGGCGGTAAAAACGCGCAGTTGAGCTGCAGTTTCAATGCTTTGTTTCAGTTCAACACACACAAAGTGGTTTGTGGTGCATTGGTGCTGCAATTATGGGTTATACCAGGTGGTGAGGAGAAGTGGGGCACTTCGTTACAAAGTGCAACTAATAAGGGAGGGGCACACAGAAGAGTATTTCTAAGAACACTTACATGTTCCCTCCCCTTTTCCCTACTTATTCTACCGAACATGAATCAAAAAGATGTGCTTACTTATTTTGAATCCGCTCCAGTCCAAGCCATGTGATTCTGCCTCTTTGGTTCCCCTGTGTCAGTGAGCAGCTGCTGCAGGGGAGAGGAGGGAGCGCCAACAATGGCTGGGCTATGGGAACCAATGGGTGACGTCACAGCTCCCAGAATTTTCGGCCGTTGTTGAGACCAGATCAGTGGGGTCCAACCAGGGGCGGATTAATGCACAGGCTGGTTTAGGCTGCAGCCTAGGGCCCCATGTGTGCAAGGGCCCCCGACTGGCCATGATATTTTTATTAATTTATATATATTTATGTATATGTAGAATAAAAACCATGCCTGCGTGTTATACGAATACGCCGATAAATGTTTTTTTACCAACAGGGGGCGGGGATCGGGCGGATCACCCTGGGTGCCACCCATTGGGGGGGGGGGTGGTGTCAGGCCAGCTGTACCGCCTCTCCTGGCCCTGGGACAGCGCTGCCAGCATACTTTAAAGTTGAGAAAACATTATTGCCAGCCCTTTCTCATGCACAGCTCCTCGTGTGTCACTCTCAATGTAAATGGAAGTCTCTTAATACCTCAATTAAAGTCGCTCTGTCTGGCCGCTCTCCTCCTCCCGCTCCACCTCCTTCCCGAGTGTAGCCTTTGATTGCAGGAGGAGAGTGGTCATGTGACTGTCAATGATACATCAGAGGAGAGCAGTCACATGACCGGGTCACAAAGAACGGCGTTAATTGAGGTATTTAGAAGCTTTGATTTACAATGAGTGACACAGGAGGAGCGGTGTATGAGAAAGGGCTGGCAGTGATGTTTTCTCAATATTAGAGTATTCTTTCCCAGGAGACTGGGGGTCTCCTGGAAGTGCAGGGGGGCTTTTATAATGAGAGACTTGTGTGATATGCAGGCAAAGGGGGCTGTGTACTATGCAGATGTCTGTGTGCTGTGCAGGGAAAGGGGCCTGTGTACTGTGCAGGGAAAGGGGCCTGTGTTATTTGCAGGGGGTCTGTGTACTGTGCAGGGAAAGGGGGCTGTGTTATGTGCAGGGGGTCTGTGTACTGTGGAGAGGGTTGTGTACTCTGCAGGGAAAGGGGTCTGTGTACTGTGCAGGGGGGCTGTGTACTGTGCACGGGGGCTGTGTACTGTGCACGGGGGCTGTGTACTGTGCACGGAAAGAGGGCTGTGTTATGTGCAGGCAAACGGGGCTGTGTTTTATGTGCAGGGGGGTCTGTGTACTGTGCAGGGGGGTCTGTGTACTGTGCAGGGGGGTCTGTGTACTGTGCAGGGAAAGGGGTCTGTGTACTGTGCAGGGGGTCTGTGTACTGTACAGGAAAAGGGGGCTGTGTTATGTGCAGGGAAAGGGGTCTGTGTACTGTGCAGGGAAAGGGGTCTGTGTACTGTGCAGGGAAAGGGGTCTGTGTACTGTGCAGGGAAAGGGGTCTGTGTACTGTGCAGGGAAAGGGGTCTGTGTACTGTGCAGGGGGGCTGTGTACTGTGCAGGGGGGGTCTGTGTACTGTGCAGGGAAAGGGGCCTGTGTACTGTGCAGGGAAAGGGGCCTGTGTACTGTGCAGGGAAAGGGGCCTGTGTACTGTGCAGGGAAAGGGGTCTGTGTACTGTGCAGGGAAAGGGGTCTGTGTACTGTGCAGGGGGCTGTGGGAAGTTTTTTTTTTTCCTGAAACTTCCCTCTTAATGTTAGGGTGTGTGTTATATGCACTCTGAAAATGAAACAAAGGCGCCACTCTAAGTGCAGTAAAAAACATGGAGTTTAATAAAACTGTAAAAAGGTACTCACAAAGGTACATAGTGAACAAGAATGTTGGCAAAAGCTGCCGGATATCCTGGGAGTGAGTCTGGTCCGTTTCCTGGATTGCAGTGGTGTCCGATGGACAGGCTGCGCCGATGGATCCTGGCACTTCCTGCCGTTGGAAAGCACGGTGGGAACCAGGAGGATGACGTCACTTCCGGAAGCGGGCACGAATAGGCGGCGCTTTTTTGGAGCTACGCTCCTTCCTCAGGCCTAACGTGGGCTGTGATTGGGCAGGGTTTATACAGCAAGTGAGTGACACTGATAGGTTGACAAAACGCTCATTGCATTGCATTGGATAATGCTGCGATCGCTCAGAGCTATTCGGGAAACCATGAAACCATCCATCATCATTATTTCTTCGAACCCCTTTTTTCATCTCGCACATTCTTTATCCCCTCCTTTTTTTCAGCATTACACGCCATTCCCTGTTTCATGGGCCCACACAACACTATCAAAAAGGTCTCCCCATCCATTTTTACATTGTTTTTATTCTACATATACATAAATATATATAAATTACTAAAAATATCACTTAGAGTGGCGCCTTTGTTTCATTTTCAGAGTGCTCAGAGGATTGCTTCTTTTTCTTCAGCGAGGTGCTGTTTATGGTATTTGTATGGCTTTTATGCAATTGGAATATTACACAGCGTTTCGATTGGTCTCTGTCAGGTTGTTGTGATTTTGCCTCAGTTAAACAGGAGCTGCTGCAGACGTTTTTGGCCTAACTGTTGGTTTAGAAAGGTAAAATCTGTTACCAGCTTGCAGGTGTATTTTGAATGCTTTTTTTCTGTGGCATTGCTGTTTATAGAAGGCTCATGTCTGAATGTGTTTGGGCTGTAGACCTGAGAGTTGCACTCGAGGCGTGTGATATAGGTCTACCCTTTTACACATGGCACTAAATAATTTATTTTCTGGTAAAGCATGCTCAGAAGGGGGCCACACAAAAAGTAGCCTAGGGGCCCATGACCACCTTAATCCTCCACTGGGTCCAACCAGCCTGGAATGTAGATTCTCACCAGCAGGAACTGTGGTTTGGCACTGGAACTCCGAGTCAGCCTCTTATTTCTAAGTAGTTTCTAATCTGTCATGCAGTGGAAGTAATAAGACTTTGAAACCCTAAGATTTGTTTGGCGCTCATTTTGGCTCAACTATATGTGATGTGGATAGGCCGTATATCTGTCCTGTATAGCACACATGTACATATGTCACACTGTGCTCCTTCTATTACATGACCTGTATGACTGTTCCAGAATATCACTATACTTAGTATTGTGTTTTTCTGTATCTTGCAGAGATGGAGGAGGGCTCAGTAGTTCGTGCAATCTTTGACTTCTGCCCCAGTGTGTCCGAGGAACTGACGCTCTTTGCTGGGGACGTCATTGAAATTCTCAGCGTGATCGATGAGTTTTGGCTGGTGGGGAATAAAGAAGGGATCACAGGTAATCTTCACAATGTATTTATACTAAAATAATATACCTTATATACTCGAGTATAAGTCGAATTTTTCAGCACGTTTTTTTGTGCTGAAAGTGCCCCCCTCGACTTATACTGGAGTCGAGCACTTTTCTGCAGCAAAAAATTTCATTTTCCGAACTGATTTTGGGGCCCCGTATCTCAGGGCCACTTTATTCTAGGAACCCCAAATTTGGTGTGCAAACCCAGTGGAATTGGTACCACGACATATCCAAAGATGGGGTTCATCCAAAATCGGTTCAGAAAATGTCATTCTCTGCTGCAGAAAAGTGCTTGACATTTTCTGAACCGATTTTTGGGGCCCTGTATCTCGGGGACACTTGGTGCTAGAGACCCCAGCTTTGGATATTTTATGGTGCTAGTTCCACTGGGTTTGCATACCACGTTTGGGGTTCCTAACACTAAGTGGCCCCAAGATACGGGGCCCCAAAGTCAGTCAACTGTGTCCATCTGCAGCAATGTCATTTCGGGACCCTTTGGGTTCAGAGACCCCAAATTTTGGCTGCAGCTAGGGGGCATCTAGGAACCCTTAACTACCAAGTTTGAAGTTCGGGGGACCTATGGCTGCAAATGTGCACAGTGAGGCTGCAAATGGGCATTGTTGACCCTCTTTTCCACTTACAGTAGCTGTGCATTTCTCACCCTCGTCTTATACTCGGGTCACTAAGTTTTTCCCATTTTTTTGTGGTAAATTAGGGCCTCGACTTATACTCGGATCGACTTATACTCGAGTATATACGGTATTCTGTCTTCAGAGTATTTTGTGTATATGGCTTTTACTGCTAATTACTGATCAGGTTTTATGCTGTGCTAAATGTAATTTTTTTTTTCCTTTTGAGCAAATACAAATTAATTTATTTAAAGCTGAACTCTGGGATAAGCAAATATTGTATAAATACCAGATCTGTGCAGTAATCCAGTGTGAAGCTTTGCCTCTGTGTAGGAACTTCCTGTAATAAAGACCGGTCACTACTGCTCTCTTCCTTGTGCAGTGTGACTGGTCTAATCTCCGCCCCCTCCTGTAGTTTTCTACAGGAAGCCTGTAGTGGGTGGGGCCATTGGGGACACTAGAATTCAAATCGCCTAGGTGTGACTAGAGCCTTACACTGGCTGTTCTTTTCATCTTATTCCAAGCCATAATTGAGTAATATTTGAGTACTGTGCTTGGACTAAAAAGAAGGGAACATCCTGAAAGTTTGTCCAGAAAATGTCACTATTAGTGAAAATAGAAAAAAAAAAGTATCATGGACAGTACTCAGTGTTGTAAGTGCATTAATATGCTTACAATCACCTTAAAAGGGAAGTATGGTAAAGCTCTTTTGGCCATACTTCTCCTGTGGATCATACGAGTGCACTTAGTTCTGCAGTCCTGCAACCCAGATTCATCTGACAGCAGACTAAATACGCTATCGGCTGACATCACAGAGCCAGTCCATACTCTGGAGGGATCCCTACTTTAACGTCAGGATCCATCCAGATTCCTGACCAGCAGCTGGCTCAGCCTCTCAGCACACCGCTGGAGCCAGGTGACCCCGCCCCTTATACAGCCCAGTGAGTGTTGGGGGGGAGGGGAAGAGCAGAGAGCCGGTGACTGACAGTCAGCAGCTGGCTCAGCCTCTCAGCACACCTCTGAGAGCTGGAGCCAGATGACCTCGCCCCCTGTACAGCCCGGTGAGCGCTGGAGGGGAAGAGCAGAGAGCCGGTGACTGACAGTCACTGGCTCTCTGCTCGCTGAAGCTGATAAGCAAGTAATCAGCAGTCTTTGATCGTTCAATACACAGTCTTAGAGGTGTCGGAACAAACGCAGCATCGGAATGATACTAAATCTACCCAGGGGAGTATGATTGTTTATTATTTTGAAATCCCACACTTCTCTTTTAAAGCCCAACTCTTAGAATTAAAAACAAAAACTACTCTTGCAGTGGGGCCCCCCTTCCCCTGCAATGCAAGGGTTAAGTGCTTGATAACTCTGGAGGATGATGAATATTGTGTATTAATTACCTTACTCCTTGCTCTAGCAGACTCCCCCATCTGTGCGACCGGTCCTTCAAAGCCTCTTCTGTAAGGTGTTCCAGGCCATAGTTGCACAGTGACATCCTCAAGTATAACTCAGGGCTGATACCTCCCACAGTGAAGGGGCATTTAACCTCTTGCAGTGCGGAGGGGGCCACTAGGTAGAGACAGGGCTTTTCTTCCTCATGTCGGATCCTCCAGCAAGGAGAACAATTAGCACACAGTAGTGATATAAACAGACGTAGCCACGCCTTAGATCTCAAATTGCATATACACACATTAGATCTGACATTGCAGATGTACATATGCCCTCTCTATCACGCCACCCCCCTATCTGTAGAATGGCGGCCACCCCCTATTGAGGCGTCCGGCCCCTTTTCGGATGCCGGGCACATAAATTACAGCGGCTCTAATAGGCTTGAAAAAAGGTGGACTCGGAGCGTAGAGCATTGCACTCGCAGTCCACCCAGGTGTGTTAGAAAAGCAAATGAATATTTGCTTTTCTAACACTGAACCGCCTCTCCGCCAATCCGGAAGCGTGGGTCTAATACCTGTCACCTGATTGGCTGATTACACAGGCGATCCTATTGGACGCCTAGCAGAAGGGAAGAAGAAACACACGGGAAGCATGGAGGACACAGGAGCCGTCGCCTGACCCGCTGCCTGAAATTTTTAGTTGGTTTGCGCCCCCCCAAAAAATTTTGACCACCACTGCAATTATGGGGCTGTAAAAACAGGAGTGCCTGGGCACACTCACATACCAGGACGTGCACTGCTATTTTTTCAGGAGGAATTTCAAAACAATAGGTTGATTTTTCAGTGTACTGCTTAGGTAAAATTGACATTTCACACTAGTTCAGTGACCCACGTTTTTCCACACTGAAAAATACAGGTCACTGCTAGGACACACAGAAAACAATTGTTTTCTATGTGTCCTATTCACACTGAAATGCAGGCAGGAGCTGCACTGCAGTGGTCTGCAATAAAATGCAGACATTCTTGATACTGGACAGGATTGCATATCACAGTAGAGCAATGAACCGCGCTGCTGTACAGTGACATCAATGAAGTGTCACTTTTGTGCATTGAACCGCAACCCCCCTCACTGCAGTCGAAACTGACAGGTGCTGGACAGTAAAGCCCTGTGGACTAGTGTGTGGCAGGTGTTTTTTTTTTTTTTTTTGTATGAATGGGGTCCAAATGTGCACTACAATGTAGCAAATCTTTACTTTTTTTTGAGTTCATGTTCATTGTACTTTTTAATAAAATGTCCTTTCCTTGGTTGTAGGACAATTTCCTGCCAGTTTTGTGGAAGCTCTGAACATCCCATCTGTGAAACATGGAGAAAAACTGTATGTCTCCATCAGCGACTTCACCTCCCATGAGCCCGGAGCGCTGTCTCTGCAGAGAGGTAACCATATATTATCACCATCAAATCCCCGTTCTGCAACATCATTGTCTGCCAATTTCCAGCAGCAGTGTTGGAATTTGTATCATCAACGTCTTTCTGTTGTCATATGTGATGAATGGTGTAACCCCAGACATCACAACTTCACATGCTCATTGAGCTTATATGATATTTAAATTGGTTGTAAACCTCAGACATGAAATATGAACAAAGCATATCCCTCTATAGCAGGGGTCATCAACCCCCGGGCCGTGGCTTGTTTGCAGCCGGGCCCCGAAGGCTGCACTGTCTGACGTGCGGCTGCAGAGCGAGCAGAGAGATGACATCATCTCTCACCACCCGCATCACAGCCACTCCACCCTTACAGTGGGGCCACTACACTGTTAAAGATGAGGTGAGCGAGCAGATAGATGAGATCATCTCTCACCGCCCGCCTGCATCTCCGCTGTTCCGCGCTCACTACCCAATACTACTCCAGGCTTGCCTCTGAACTAATGTGCACGCCTGTGCTGCCACCACTGCAGTGACAATCTTCATGTGGTGGCAGGTTATGTGGCAAATGACAAGCTGCATCTTGTGGCAAGTGACAATCTGCTTCTGGTGGCAGGAGATGTGGCAAAACGCTTCTGGTGGCAGGCGATGTGGCAGGCGATGTGGCAAGGGACAAAACATATCTGGTGGCACATTCTGCATTATGGAGAGTTGAACTATTTCATTCTATATTACAATGTAATAATAGAAATAATGCGCTTCAATATTCCTTACACCATATCAACCTTGGTGCCGTGATGATTGAAGCGCCAACACCCGCCATCCCCCCGATAAATTACCTACAAAAAGCTGCAATCAAGAGTATGACACAACTGTAAACCTACCAAGACATGGCCGTCCACCTAAACTGACAGGCCGGGCAAGGAGAACATTAATCAGAGAAGCAGCCAAGAGGCCCACCATGGTAACTCTGGAGGAGCTGCAGAGATCCACAGCTCAGGTGGGAGAATCTGTCCACAGGACAAATATTAGTCGTGTTCTCCACAAATCTGGCCTGTAGGCAAGAGTGACAAGAAGAAAGACATTGTTGAAAGAAATCCATAAGAAGTCCTGTTTGAAGTTTGCGAGAAGCCATGTGGAGGACACAGCAAAACATGTGGAAGAAGGTGCTCTGGTCAGATGAGACCAAAATTGAACTTTTTGGCCTAAAAGTAAAACACTATGTGTGGCGGAAAACGAACACTACACATCACCCTGAACACACCATCCCCACCGTGAAACATGGTGGTGGCAGCATCATGTTGTGGGGATCCTTTTCTTCAGCAGGGACAGGGAAGCTGGTCAGAGTTGATGGGAAGATGGATGGAGCCAAATACAGAAAACCTGTTATGCCGCGTACACACGAGCATACTTTACTACAGACTTTGCCCGGCGGACGGGATTTCGTCGGACAATTCGATCGTGTGTGGGCTCCAGCGGACTTTGTTTTCTCAAAAGTTGGACGGACTTAGATTTGAAACATGTTTTAAATCTGTCCGTCGAACTCGAGTCCGGTCGAAAAGTCCGCTCGTCTGTATGCTAGTCCGACGGACAAAAAGCCACGCTAAGGCAGCTATTGGCTAATGGCTATGAACTTCCTTGTTTTAGTCCGGTCGTATGTCATCACGTACGAATTCGATGGACTTTGGTGGATTGTGTGTTTTCAAGTCGGTTCATTCAGAAAGTCCGTCATAAAGTCCGCCGGGCAAAGTCTGCCGTAAAGTCCGCTCGTGTGTATGCGGCATTAGAGTCTGCAAATGGTGCGGAGGTTCACCTTCCAGCAGGACAACAACCCTAAACATACAGCCAGAGCTACAATGAAATAGTTTAGATTAAAGCATATTCATGTGTTAGAATGGCCCAGTCAAAGTCCAGACCTAAATCCAAATGAGAATCTGTGGCAAGACTTGAAAATTGCTGTTCACTGACGCTCTCCATCCAATCTGACAGAGCTTGAGCTATTTTGCAAAGAAGAATGGGCAAAAATGTCCCTCTCTAGATGTACAAAGCTGGTAGAGACATCCCCAAAAAGATTTTCAGCTGTAATTGCAGAGAAAGGAGGTTCTACAAAGTATTGACTCCGGGGGGCTGAATACAAATGTACTCCACACTTTTCACGTATTTATTTGTAAAAAATGTTGAAAACCATTTATCATTTTCCTTCCACTTCACAATTATGTGACACTTTGTGTTGGTCTATCACATAAAATCCCAATAAAAGAAATTTACGTTTTTGGTTGTAACATGGCAAAATGTAGAAAATCTTTGGTTTTACAACCACTTTAATGAACATAAGGAAGTTTGGTATTGCCATACCACGGGGACCTAGAATGGTAGCCTTGGGGCACAGCTTGGGTAACGTTGTTATGGAACGTTTCCACCATGTAAACAAATCCTAACAAACTATAAAGTTAATTGTTCCCAGTGTAAAGGGCGGCACAGCTCATGGACATGTGTTTTGGAGTCTCTGTAGAGGTCCAGAAGGCAGCAAAATGTCTTTGTTCTGTTTTTGGAAGCCCATATATGATGAGTCTTTCGTTATTAGCTGATATTTTTTAAATGGCTGAAAAATCTGCAGATGGGACCACAGTGATCTCTAGATATTTAATTACATTTCCCAGCATATCCTGAAGGACTTTTGGCTTCAGGATAGCCTTATAAAGTTGGTTGTTTCCTTTACTGTAGAGCAGGCTATCCCAGCCAGGGTTCCTCCAGAGAAGTGTATAATAACATATATTTTTGTATTCATGGCACCGTTCCAAAATAGGAAAAATAATTTCCGAGGCACCCCAGTCTAAAATGTAAAAAATTGAAATATTACGTACAACCTCCTTGATTAAATTACTTTCACGTCACAATCACCCCATTCCTTCACATCAGAGTCGCCCCCCCCCACTCAGTCTACTTCCCCCAGACCCCCCAATCAATGGGAAACCTGAGCCTGGGACAATGATACAACCACCTTCACGTCAGAGGCCCCCCCCTCCCTTACATCAGAGTGTGCCAATCACAGTGTATCCCCCCACCCCCCAAATTCCCTTCCTCACTTCAGAGGCCTACCTTTTGACTCCAGCAGCACCGCAGAGGATAGGAGGTGGCACAGGTCTGGGAAAGGTAGACTTCCATCCTCTCCTGAATGCTTGGGGTGGCCCTTCATTTCACCTGCCTTGGATCACCATAATGTGTGGTTGGCCACCAACACCATAGCAAGGAATGACGCTGTGTGCCCTGGCCCCAGAGCATCACTGCTTGTTATAATGCTGGTGACCAGTCCGCCCACACCACGGAAACTGGTGACACTGATCTACGGCAAACTAGGTCCCATGCTTGTTGTGCCACTCTGGGGGAACACACATGGCTCCAGCGGCTGCTAGGTGATCCTTGAGTAGTGATGGAGTTATCATGCTTCTGCAATGGCCACCAATGTAAGGGGGTTTTTCTACTCATCACTAATGTAAGGGGGCACTATACAGACCATCTGTGTAAGGGGCCACTACTTCCATGTATCACCAAGGTAAGGGGGCTCTACACGGACCATCTGTGTAAGGGGCCTTTGCTTCCCTTATCACCAAGGTAAGGGGGCACTATACTGACCATCCATGTAAGGGGCCTTTGCTTCCCCTATCACCAAGGTAAGGGGGCACTATACTGACCATCCATGTAAGGGGCCACTGCTTCACCTAGCACCACAGTAAGGGGGCTCTATATAGACCATCTGTGTAAGTGGCAATTGCTTCACTTTTCACCAATAGAAGGGGGCACTATATGGACCATTTGTGTAAGGGGCCACTACTTCCATGTATCACCAAGGTAAGGGGGCTCTACACGGACCATCTCTGTAAGGGGCCTTTGCTTCACCTATCACCAAGGTAAGGGGGCACTATATAGACCATCTGTGTAAGGGACAGTTGCTTCACTTTTCACCAATGGAAGGGGGCAGTATATGGACCATCTATGTAAGGGGCCATTGCTTTACTTATCACCAAGGTAAGGGGGCTCTATATAGACCATCCATGTAAGGGGCCACTGCTTCACCTATCACCAAGGTAAGGGGGCACTATACTGAGCAGCAACGTAAAGGGGCATTTCTACTCCTCCCCAATGTAAGGGCCACTTATCCACTGACCAGTAGTAGATTTGGTTTTTTACTATTGGTTTTATATTAAGGTTAATTTTGTTATACAGGGCAGGGGGTTGTTGTAATGTGACCTTGCTTTGAGTGTTTTTTTTTTTTAGCAAGGACTTCCTGAAACCTGAAATATTTTTTTTCAAGGGTTCTTCCAGGGTTAAAAAAAAAAAAAAAGTATAGAAAGGTTGCTATAAAGTTATTGATGACATACCAGGGTTTATTTACCAAAGCTAAAGAGTGCACAATTATTCACATTTCTTCATAGAAACCAATCGGCTTCTAACCTCAGCTTGTTCAATTAAGCTTCGGCAATAAAACCTGGAAACTGATTTCTATGCAGAATTGTGACTAATTCTGCACTCAAGCTTTAGAAAATAAACCCCACTGTATGTGTGTTTTTTTTTGTATAAAAAATACCTGACTTGTTGTTCCTTGACCTAACCAGCAGAGGGTGCCCTTGGGTAACCTTTTCTATCGCACCGTTCTGATAAAGTATTTACTTTTGTCTTTTTGTATATTGCGGTTGTTGTTGTTATATTTGGAGTATATGGAGAAATGTTATCTCTGTATCTCATAAAAAAAAATTCCAGACATGGATATAAAAAAAAAAAAAAACTATTTAATTGAATTTATTTATTCAAAATTAATTAAATACTTTGCTTGACAGCTAGTCTAATTACTAGAAATGTAGATGGCCCCCTTACACGGTGGGTAGTGGGGTTCCCCAGGGTTCTGTGCTGGGACCAATCCTATTTAATTTGTTCATAAACGATCTGGAGGATGGGGTAAACAGTTCAATCTCTGTATTTGCAGACGATACTAAGCTAAGCCGGGCAATAACTTCTCTGCAGGATGTGGAAATCTTGCAAAAAGATCTGAACAAATTAATGGGGTGGGCGACTACATGGCAAATGAGGTTCAATGTAGAAAAATGTAAAATAATGCATTTGGGTGGCAAAAATATGAATGCAATCTATACACTGGGGGGAGAACCTCTGGGGGAATCTAGGATGGAAAAGGACCTGGGGGTCCTAGTAGATGATAGGCTCAGCAATGGCATGCAATGCCAAGCTGCTGCTAATAAAGCAAACAGAATATTGGCATTAAAAGGGGGATCAACTGCAGAGATAAAACAATAATTCTCCCGCTCTACAAGACTCTGGTCCGGCCGCACCTGGAGTATGCGGTCCAGTTCTGGGCACCAGTCCTCGGGAAGGAACTGGAAATGGAGCGAGTACAAAGATGGGCAACAAAGCTAATAAAGGGTCTGGAGGATCTTAGTTATGAGGAAAGGTTGCGAGCTCTGAACTTATTCTCTCTGGAGAAGAGACGCTTGAGAGGGGATATGATTTCAATTTACAAATACCGTACTGGTGACCCCGCAATAGGGATAAAACTTTTTCGCAGAAGAGAGTTTAATAAGACTCGGGGCCACTCATTACAATTAGAAGAAAAGAGGTTTAACCTTAAACTACGTAGAGGGTTCTTTACTGTAAGAGCGGCAAGGATGTGGAATTCCCTTCCACAGGCGGTGGTCTCAGCGGGGAGCATTGATAGCTTCAAGAAACTATTAGATAATCACCTGAATGACCGCAACATACAGGGATATGTAATGTAATACTGACATATAATCACACACACAGGTTGGACTTGATGGACTTGTGTCTTTTTTCAACCTCACCTACTATGTAGATACTGAGCTGCCTGCACCCTAGATTAAAGCCAGGCTTGTGTGCCCGCTTTGTAGGCCGATGGGCAGGATGGGGGGGAGGGGGGCTTTAGGTGCCAAAAAATATGAATTGTAAAACGTTCCAGCATGCCCCATGCCCTCATCCTAGTGTATGTAAACCCAATCGCCAAAATATCATATAAACCTGTTCATGTCACTACAAAAATAATTTTCAATGCTTTTATATCTGCAGCATGCATGAACATGATAGCTGGTGATCCCGCCATATAGTCCTTGTTTGGGCTCTTCCTGTTCTGCAGTGACAACGTTGTGTTTTTGTCCCCAGTTGTACTCCCACCTTGTCACCCGGCCATATGCTAGCCCAAAAATCGTTTGAAAATCTGTCATTTTGGACCGCACGTTCGTTTTTTTTCTGTCCAGTTAACGTTGCAAAAATAGAAAATCGGTTGTAACTTTTCAGAGCCGAAAAGTCGAAGGAACAGGTTGGAAAACTCTTGCCGAACGAACAATAAATGGAAAGGTTATTGCGTTTCTCGTCTGAACTGTTTGCAAAAGGTATAGGTGACAAAACGAAGGAAAAAATGTCCATCGAACAATTTATCATTTAAAATTCGGTCATTGCGTGATGGCAAAATTTGTTTATCGAAAAGGAGTTTGACCAATTTCTTGTATACTGTATGGCCAGCATCACAGATGTCAAATAGGAGAAAAGAATTAAAAAAAAACTATTAGAAGCTGCAGCCCTTTGCCATACACATCGATTGCTTTAGTAAATGTTGTTAAAGTATAACTAAAGGCAAAACTTCTTCTTTTTTTGTATTGGGTAGAGTAGTAAGGTATTAGAACGTCTGTCAGTTTTTATTGCTGTCCCCCCCCCCCGTTAAGGAGATTCATCCTCTCCATTTGTCCTTTTTTACCATTATCATTGAAAGTGAATGAATGTAAAATAAAATCCCAAATTTTGGGTTGTCCCCATAAAAGTAATAGAGGGGAAATCTTGCAATGGGGGACACTAGTTCTGGTGTCCTGGGGGGTCCTCAAGACCTTCTCTTAATTTGCAGGGATTTCCTCTCACTTCCTGTGTTGGCTGTTGGACAGGAAGTGAAGGGAAATCTCTGCAATGGGACAAAGATGGTGAAAAAAAAAAAAAAAATCTGACAGGGGTTATAACCCTCCCTGATTCTATCCATAATGGGGGAAAAAAAAGTTTTGCCTATAGTTCTACTTTAAAGGGATTGTAAACCTTTTGTGTTTTTTCACCTTAATGCATCCTATGCATTAAGGTGAAAAAACACCTGGCAGTGACCGGCCCCCCGTTTTACTTACCTGAGCCCTGGAACTTCATCCGGGGGGGGGGGGGGGGGACACGCTCTTCCTCTCCTAAGGTTCTCGGCTCTTGATTGGATAGATTGATAGCAGTGCAGCCATTGGCTCCCGCTGCTGTCAATCAAATCCAATGACGGGGGCGGGGCCACCCGTCAGTGGCCTCTATGGATGCCAAATGCTGGACTCGGGAGCGCACCTGCAAGGGTAACCCCCCCGGGAGAGTGCTTCTACTAGGGGGTTATCTGATGTGGGGAGGAGCCGCGAGAGCCGCCGGGGGACCCCAGAAGACGAGGATTGGGGCCACTCTGTGCAAAATGAGCTACACAGTGAAGGTAAGTATGATATGTTTGTGTTTTTTTTTTTTTTGTTTTTTTTTTAATAAACAAAGCTTTACAATCACTTTAAGTTAGGGTATTTTTCATTATTTTTTTATTTATTGTATTGGACATTTTTTTTTTTTTAATTTGTAAATTAACATTCTTGAAAAATTGAATATTTATTTTAAAAAAATTGTCCTGGAAAAGACAAGCTTGCGCCTTGTCAAAACATTGAAATAAACCTTATCGCTGAGCGTCCACTTTTCAGACCCTGTGAGCGCTGCTCATCAGACATATTTTATGCTTTGTTTTATTATTATTCAGGATTTATATGGTGCCAACAGTCTGCGCAGCGCTTCACAACATGAGGGCAGACAGGGCAGTACAATTCAATACAGGAGGAATCGGAGGGCCCTGCTCGTAAGAGCTTACAATCTAAGATTTGCATCACATTTTTGCTATTATATTAGGCTAGGTTCACACTGCAGTCCGGAGTCCGATGTGGTTTTGTTCGCCGGTTCAGGTGCAAATTTTTACTTGAAGTCGCACCTGAACCGGACCTAAAATCACACAGGACCCTTTTCAGAAACTTACTGCAGCCCCGCCCCCGGACATGTGGCTCCTTTTGAAAGCCGAGCCGATTCACATATGCGAATCGGATGCTATTAAAAGTGCATCCGTTTTGCATATATGTGAACTGAGCCGTATACCGTCTTCTCTCAAATCAGAAGATGAACCTGTAGTCTGATTTTACATCATTTTGAATAATATGATTCCTATTCGCCTTTCTTAAAGAAGTCCGTGCTTTGAAGATCTTCTGAGGGCATTTACAGCAGTGATTCGTCCGTTTACAGAGGGCACTGCTGGGGGATTCTATTAGATCGGGGGTCTCCAAACTTTTTTCACAAAGGACCAGTCCTTTCTGTCCTATAGACTTTAGGGGGTCCGGACTGTGGACAGTGGGAGTAAACAATGCCCTATCTTTGAAATAGTGCCCCATCATTGGTGTCAGTGGGGGGAATAGTGCCCCATCATTGGTGTCAGTGGAAGGAATGGTGCCCCATTATTGGTTTTGGTGGAAGGAATGGTGCCCCATGATTGGTGTTAGTGGAAGGATTGGTGCCCCATCATTGGTGTCAGTGGCGGGAATGGTGCCCCATGATTGGTGTCAGTGGAAGGAATGGTGCCCCATCATTGGTGTCAGTGGGAGGAATAGTGCCCCATCATTAGTGTCAGTGGAAGGACTAGTGCCCCATCATTGGTGTCAGTGGAAGGAATGGTGCCCCATCATTGTCAGTGGAAGGAATAGTGCCCCATCATTGGTGTCAGTGGGGGGAATAGTGCCCCATCATTGGTGTCAGTGGAAGGAATAGCGCCCCATCATTGGTGTCAGTGTGAGGAATAGTGCACCATCATTGGTGTTGGTGGAAGGAATGGTGCCCCATTATTGGTGTCACTGGAAGGAATGGTGCCCCATCATTGGTGTCAGTGGGAGGAATAGTGCCCCATCATTGGTGTCAGTGGGAGGAATAGTGCCCCATCATTGGTGTCAGTGGGAGGAATAGTGCCCTATCATTGGTGTCAGTGGGAGGAATAGTGCCCCATCATTGGTGTCAGTGGGAGGAATAGTGCCCCATCATTGGTGTCAGTGGGAGGAATAGTGCCCCATCATAGGTGTCAGTGGGGGGAATCGTGCCCCATCATTGGTGTCAGTAGGGGGAATCGTGCCCCATCATTGGTGTCAGTGGGGGGAATGGTGCCCCATCATTGGTGTCAGTGGGGGGAATCGTGCCCCATCATTGGTGTCAGTGGCGGGAAAAGTGCCCATCATTGGTGTCAGTGGAAGGAATGGTGCCCCATCATTGGTGTCAGTGGAAGGAATGCTGCCCCATCATTGGTGTCAGTGGAAGGAATGCTGCCCCATCATTGGTGTCGGTGGAAGGAATGGTGCCCCATCATTGGTGTCAGTGAGAGGAATAGTGCCCCATCATTGGTGTCGGTGGAAGGAATAGTGCCCCATCATTGGTGTCGGTGAGAGCAATAGTGCCCCATCGTTGGTGTCAGTGAGAGGAATAGTGCCCCATTTTTGGTGTCAGTGAGAGGAATAGTGCCCCATTTTTGGTGTCAGTGAGAGGAATAGTGCCCCATTTTTGGTGTCAGTGAGAGGAATAGTGCCCCATTTTTGGTGTCAGTGAGAGGAATAGTGCCCCATTGTTGGTGTCTGTGAATGAAATAGGGCCCCATTGTTGGTGTCTGTGAATGGAATAGGGCTCCAAGGGTCATATAAAGGCAAACAAAGGACTGCATCCATCCCCAGGCTAACAGTTCGGAGACCTCTGTATTGGGCAAAGGGAGTTGCAAAGCTTGTCTGCTGTGCTGTCTCCTTAGATAACTAGAGGGGTGTTCTGGGAACTGTTTGTTATATATTAAGCCTCGGTTCACACTACATGTGGTGCGAATTCAATGCAGATTCTGCACCACATCAAAATCCCAACCCTTATGTGCGAACCGATTGCAGAGTGTATGTTAACATAACGACGCCTCAAAATCGATTTGCAAAACGCAGTGCGATTTGCAGAATCGGATCGCATGGGTGTGAACAGCCTTGCAAACTGATTCTGGTGCGGACAAAAAAAAAGGGTCGTGTACGAGTTTGGTACGAATGCGGTGCAATTGGAGCCATGCAAATCTATGTCTCAAATCGCACCCCAGATACAGCGCATGTAATTCGCACAGGAATGTGCTGCCGTTGCATGCGGTGTCTCGCTCCGCATCAGTGTGAACCCGGGCTAAAGGTTTATTTGTCAGAGATTGTACATGGATAGTGAAAAAACACAGATGTAAACGGTTTAAAACCAGGTAGATGTAAAATAGAACTTAAAGCGGAACTAAACCTAAAACCAAAAGTTGAATATTTTGCAGCTTACCAATCATTAGATGTGGGGTCTGCATTAGTTTTCTTTTTTTTAATGTTTTTTACTCTGTTTTCACCCGGTGATCTGACCATTATCCTCCTGTATTCGAGTTCCCCCTTACTCTGGATGAAGGAGAAATGGAGGCCCCTCTGGACAACAGTATTGTCAGTCTGGAGGAGGGAAGTGTTAGATGTACTAGCAGATTTAGATACACTAACACTTTGAAGCTGAACTCCAGCTAATACATTATAAGCAGTAACAGCAAACAGTTTTTTTTCCTTTTAGGGTAAAGGTTTTGCATAAATATAAACTGATCATTGTAAGCACCCCTGTCAGTGGTAAATGGTTTGCCTCAACCCTCTAATTGCTACATCTGCAGCACAGCCTGCTCTGTTGAAAAGCAACAGACTTGCTGGTCAGATTACCAGGTGAAGATGAAGGAAAGAAAGCCTAAAAAGAAAATGAGTGCAGCCACCACATCTAAGAATTGGAAAACTGCAATATAAAAAGTATTTTCTTTTGAGTCTAAAGAGGTTGTAAAGTCACATAACAGAATTCCTTGTATCCTTCCTGTTTTTAGCAAGCTATGAAGTGCAGTGTGTGGGTTTCTTTTAAATTATAATCCTAAATACCTTTTTTGCACAGCTCCTCTGTGTGGTCACATGATCTCCCTCCGCTCTCCTTTCTCGATCTAAGAAAAGCAGTGGGAGGGGCTGAGATTCCCCACTGATGTCAGCCAGCAGAGGGAGGTCATGTGACCGCACAGAGGAGCTGTGCAAAAAAAGGTATTTAGGATCATCATTCTTAAAGCGGGATTCCGGCCAGCCAAATTTTATTTTAAAGTCAGCAGCTACAAACACTGTAGCTGCTGACTTTAAATAAGTAGACTTACCTGTCCTGGGTGCCCGCGATGTCGGTCGTCCCTCGGCTCTCGGGTCCCGGAACCGCCATCCTAACTAAGGGAAACAGGCAGTGGAGCCTTGCGGCTCCACTGCCAGTTTCTTACTGCGCACGTGCGAGCGGCGTGGCGCTCTGTGAATGGCCCCGTGGTTTTCTGGGAACACACACAGTTCCCAGAAGGCAATGGGGCCGCTCCCCGAGGAGCAGAACACGCCGCGGAATAGGAAGAGGCAGATTAGGAAGACTGCCTAGCAACAAGGGTTCAGGTAAGTTTAAAATTTTTTATTTTTTTTTTCAAATGTTTTTTTTTTTAATTTTTAAAGATTTTTCATGCAATTTTTTATTTTAGGGTGGTCCTCCACTATAAAAAACGGACATACTGTACTGATTATCCTACTAAAACAGAGAGGACACAAGTAATTCTTGTTTTGGTGATTGCTCTAACTCACTTATTCGCTTGATGGTAAATATAATAAGTGACTACAACCTTTTGTCTATATAAGAATCTAGCCAATGCTGATGCAGCTATTACCAATAAAGTTAGTGGAAGCTCCATGGAGGTATGGAGAGAAAACCTTAGCCATCTAGCCATCTAGAACTAACTTCTGCAAGCATGTACTTAGTGGCCATTAGGGGCCGGGCGCCCCCCCCCCCAAATCCATGCGCTCGGACCCTAACCTTCATGCAGGGCGTCAGATGCATGGCTTTCAAATGGGGTTTTTTTTTGTTTTTTTTTTTTAAGCACATGATTAGAGCCTGAGGCTCGAATTGGCTTCAGAAAAGGGTGGGCTCAAGCCCACCCAGTTGTGTGACATTAGCCAATCCAATATTTGCTAATATCTTCCTGCTTTTCCTCCTGGCCAATCAGGAAGCAGGTCCTGAGACCCCATTGTCTGGGAGTTCGAAGACCTCATTGGCCGGGAGGAGAAGTAGCGACCACTGGGACACGGAGGACACAGAGGAGGAAGTCGCAGCCGAGACCTGAATGGGGAATGTGGCGATCGATCAGCGAGTCGGGGGGGGAGGGTTGAGGGTTGATGTAGGGTGGTGGGCTGTAGCGACCGGATGGGGGTGTAGATGTCTCGGGTTTGTTTACTGCCCGCTGACCGATGGAGCACCAGGTACCAAAATTAAAAAAAATATCAAGGGCCTGCTGCCAATTTCATACAAAAATTCCCAACAAAATACAAACTTTTCGGTCAGCTACTATATATTCTTATCATTATACAGGATTTATATAGCTCCAGCAGATTGCACAGCACTTTACAACATGAGGGCAGACAGTACAGTTGTCATACAGAAGGCCCTGCTCGTTAGAGCTTACCATCTAAAAAGGAGGGTCAAGGAATACAAAAGGTAATAACTGTGGGGGATGAGCTGATGGAGAATCAGGTCATCTACAAATGATTTAGCACCAGGTTCCCCCATGAGCATGCGCTGCGCTCCAGGAGAGGGGCGGCCTGCTTTCATCCACGCTCTGGGAGATAGGTGGCCTGCGTCTGTCCACACTCCAGTCTGAAGGCGAGCAGCCCTACACACCGGCCCCCCGCCCTGGTGAAGGGGGGGGGGGGCCTGGCTATCCCATGCCAACCTGAGCTCCATGGCACTGCAGCATTGTCACCTTTAGGGGGGGCTTCTGACTTAGAGGCCTTCAGTTATATTCCCACAGATGGTAGCTTCGCCCCATTGGCTCCTCAGCCAAGCACATACACAAAATGTCTGAACGTGCGGTTCTTCTCGTACTGAGCAGGATTACTATTGTGACAACACATCATCAGTAGGGTAAAACTACCTGTCTCACAACGGTCTAAACCCAGCTCACGTTCCCTATTAGTGGGTGAACACATGCAGTGCCGTGAAAAAGTATTCATACCCCTTTACAATTTTCCACATTTTGTCAGGTTACAACCGAAAATGTAAATGTATTTTATTGGGATTTATTGTGATAGGCCTACACAAAGTGGCACATAATTGTGAAGTGGAAGGAAAATGATAAATGGGTTTTCACTTTTTTTACAAATAAATATGTGAAAAGTGTGGCGTGCATTTGTATTCAGCCCCCCTTTACTCTGATACCCCGAACTGCCACTTTGTGTTGGTCTATGGCTTTATAATAACAATAAAATACGTTTTTGGTTGTAACGTGACAATGTGAGAAATTTCAAGGGGTATGAATACTTTTTCAAGGCACTGTATATTTATGATCTGAAGGTTTACATACAGTACACTTTTACAAGCAAATATTTACCCAAAACCATTACAGTTTTCCTTTAACAATACTGTGTATGTATTTTATGTTTGACTTCAATTTGGTACTAATCGTTACTATTTTTAATTTTTCCCCAGGAGATCTGGTGGTGCTGGAAGGCTCTCTGGCTTCGAGTTGGTTACAAGGAAGGAACTGTTGGGGCTCCAGAGGGTTCTTTCCCCTTTCCTGTGTCCAGGAATTCTTCCTGTCCTCCAAAAGCCGCCAGCTTTGCCAGAATCTGGCTATAGAGCTGCCGAGTTATGCCATTGGGCAGGCCCGGGCAATATTGGGCCTTTCTGCACAGCTGGAAGAGGAACTAGATTTCCGGGAAGGAGACCTCATCATAATCACTGGAGTCCCAGAACCCGGCTGGTTTGAGGGGGAGCTGAATGGGAGAAGAGGAATTTTCCCAGAAGGTTTTGTGGAACTCTTGAACCCTTTACGAGTTGTGGACAGTGTCCAATTCACCAATGATAGAAACGAGTTTGGTCATGATAAGGAGATGGAAATAGCCCAGTTCCACATAGAACATCAAAAGGACACAGATAAAATTATATCAGAGGAAGAAGAAGAAGAAGATGGTACTTTTGCCATTGCCCTTTATAGGTTCCAGGCTATGGAGCAACGGGAACTGGACTTTGATGTTGGAGACAGAATTCGTATTATTAAAACAATGGAGGATGGATGGCTGGAGGGTGAGTTGTATGGAAATAGGGGGATCTTCCCTTACAGATTTGTAAAATTTGAGACTACAGAAAAGTCTTCTCAGGAGGAACAACTTATTGAATCTGAAAAAAATTCAGTTTTGCAAACTCCAATAAGTTATCTTGACATGTCCTCTTCCTATGAACAACCTGCAACAGATCCCCACTATTGGGACGTTCACATAGAGGACAGTCCACAGTCCACATCTAATGATGCCCAGGAGAAAAGGCAAAGTCAAGAACCCTATGTAAAAAGCAACAATGGAATTATGCAAAGTGAATGTGACACAAACAATGCTTCTCCAAAACCCCAGCTACCTCCTCGCCCACAGAATAAATTAAGCAGTCCTCCAACATCACAGACTGTTATGCAAAGATCCAAAGAACATAATTCAACTTCATTGGTGAATGAAGACAGAAGGAAGAGGTCATGTGTTTCAAATGGGTCACAAGAAAAATGGTTTTCTAAAAAGGCTTTTTCCATGATGACTGAAGAGATTCGTCTTCAAAACAACACTAACGAAAGGTCAAAAAAAAAGAATAGGAAAAACAGTCTTCCTCTTCAAGACTTGGTTCACTGGGTGGAGGACCATAGGCAAAAGACAAAAGCTTCTTCTAGCACAAAAGACAAGCATGGTAACAGAAGTTCTTGGTCAACTCCATGGCCAACTAGTCGGGACAGCCCAGCTAATAATGAACGTAGAGGCAGCAGTGGGTCTGATTTGATTGATTTAGACTCCAAGCTTTCCGAACAGCTTTCTCAGTTTGAAAAAAGCGTCTCAAATCCAAAGACGAATGGTAATAGTAAGGTCTCCCGGCATTTTTCTATCCTGGATTTCAACTCTGAAACCGACATTATCCGGGGGTCACCACAGCAGTCCAGAGTGCAAAAATCTCCTGAAAAGAAGAGAACTTTGCGGCCTCCTCCTCCACGTCCTCAACAGAGAGCTAATACATCTTCAGGTTCTAGTACATCATATTTAGTTCCACCAAGACAGAATTCGTATAGAAGGGAGTATGTGGAAAATACACCCCCGGTTCAATCCCTGAAACCTTCCAGACCTGCTCCATTACCCCCACCAAGCAGTCAAAGAAATACTCCATCTCCAAGACCAGTACAAAGACAGGAAACCTTACTGAATGAAAGCCCTTATGACGGTCTCTCAATTTCCAGTGCTCCAGATGAAGCTGACACAGCAGAAGACTTGGAAGAAATGGACAAAGATCAGCCTTGTCCTTTCTTACTATTGAAGATTGAAGATGTAGAACAGGAATTGGAGATCTACAGGAAAACTCGAGAAGAGCTTTGTTTGATGCTCGAGGATGAAGAACAGGATGAGGAAACAAGAGCAGAAACTATTGAGAACTTGGAGTTTTGTGACTCCAACATTGAAAGCTTGGATGTAGAGCTGCAACATCTTAAAGGTGAGTTCTATCAGTAAATTGTAAATGTTTTATTATATCTTTTCATGTGACAACATTGAAGAAATGACACTTTGCTACAATGTAAAGTAGTGAGTGTACAGCTTGTATAACAGTGTAAATTTGCTGTCCCCTCAAAATAACTCAACACACAGCCATTAATGTCTAAACCGCTGGCAACAAAATTCAGTACACCCCTAAGTGAAAATGTCCAAATTGGGCCCAATTAGCCATTTTCCCTCCCCGGTGTCATGTGACTCGTTAGTGTTACAAGGTCTCACGTGTGAATGGGGAGCAGGTGTGTTAAATTTGGTGTTATCGCTCTCACTCATTCTGGTCACTGGAAGTTCAACATGGCACCTCATGGCAAAGAACTCTCTGAGGATCTGAAAAAAAGAATTGCTGCTCTACATAAAGATGGCCTAGGCTATAGGAAGATTTCCAAGACCCTAAAACTTGTATAACTTATACAGTGGCAAGGGGGCACTGCTGCGCCGGATCAGGTACCTAGTACGTGATTCGACACTTCCGGGTCTGGGGTGCGCACACGCGCCGCTGGCGACCCAGGCCCGCTGTGATTACACAACCATTCAGCACAGAAGCTGAACAAGGCAGATTGCCGTTCTGTCAGTAGGGGGAGACTTAAATCCTGTGTTCCTGCAAATCAGGGACAAGAATCCATGTCTCCCCCTAGTAAAAGCACCTCCTATAGTACACAAACACACTAGCTAGGCACATAGTTAACCCTTTAATCACCCTTGTTATTTAACCCCTTCCCAGCCAGTGTCATTATACAGTGACATATTTCTAGCACTGATCACTGTACTAGAGTCACTGGTCCCCAAAAAGTGTCAAAGTGTCAGTTAGTGTCTGACTGGCCACCACAATATTGCAGTCCCGTTATAAGTCGCTGATCACTATCACTACTAGTAAAAAAAAAAAAGATAATAAAAAAATAACCAAAAATATTCCATAGTTTAAAACTAGAATTTGCCCTCTTGAATCGCATGTTTTTCCGATTTCTACAGGTCCGACATGCAATTTGCTCCTAGTTTCCAGAATCATTACCTAACCCTACTTGTAATCCTATAATGGCCATAGTCAAAAGTGTAGATCCCCAGAAATTAATATCAATATCCTATAATATGCTTCATACTCCCTCATCCACTAAAATAGGTTACAATATAAAATCAAGAGAGGGAGGGAGACCTAGGAATCCTTGAAGACCAGGACTGGAGTGAGGCATTGGGCACATGCAAAGCTGTCTCACCCAAGCTGTCTGGCAGACTGACCCAAACATACATCCTACACCGCGCATGCCTCACACCTATAAGAATAGAGAAATTCACCCAGGGACAACCCTCCACATGTCTATAATGTAGTCGAGAAACAGGCACATTCTACCACCTCCTGTGGTTCTGCCCCTACATACAGGGCTTCTGGAAACAAGTGGTAGATTTTCTTCATGACAATATGGGATCTCTGCTGACCCTAGACTCCAAACCATGCCTACTGGGTATTTTCCCAGATGCTGACACTGACAAATATACCAAAACTTTTATGCAGGAGACCCTATTTTCTGCTCCTGCCTCCTCCAGGCTCCCGCCCACGAGGTCCGCAAGTTTGCCGCCTGCAGTGCCAGACATTGACAAACTTCCAGGACAGGTTAGTGTACTGTGTTACACTCACACGTTGTTACAGTGAGCATGCTCCCCCTCCGTTCTTCTGCTGTCCCCCTCCGTTCTTCTGCTGTCCCCCTCCGTTCTTCTGCTGTCCCCCTCCGTTCTTCTGCTGTCCCCCTCCGTTCTTCTGCTGTCCCCCTCTGTTCTTCTGCTGTCCCCCTCCGTTCTTCTGCTGTCCCCCTCCGTTCTTCTGCTGTCCCCCTCCGTTCTTCTGCTGTCCCCCTCCGTTCTTCTGCTGTCCCCCTCCGTTCTTCTGCTGTCCCCCTCCGTTCTTCTGCTGTCCCCCTCCGTTCTTCTGCTGTCCCCCTCCGTTCTTCTGCTGTCCCCCTCCAGTTTTACTCGCTGTCCCCCTCTGTTCTGTTGTCCCCCTCTGTTCTGTTGTCCCCCTCTGTTCTGTTGTCCCCCTCTGTTCTGGTGTCCCCCTCTGTTCTGGTGTCCCCCTCCGTTCTTGCTCTGTGTCCCCCTCCGTTCTTGCTCTGTGTCCCCCTCCGTTCTTGCTCTGTGTCCCCCTCCGTTCTTGCTCTGTGTCCCCCTCCGTTCTTGCTCTGTGTCCCCCTCCGTTCTTGCTCTGTGTCCCCCTCCTTTCTTGCTCTGTGTCCCCCTCCGTTCTTCTGCTGTCCCCCTCTGTTCTTCCTCCGTGTCCCCCTCTGTTCTGCTGTCCCCCTCTGTTCTGCTGCCCCCCTCTGTTCTGCTGTCCCCCTCTGTTCTTCCTCCGTGTCTCCCTCTGTTCTGCTGTCCCCCTCTGTTCTGCTGTCCCCCTCTGTTCTGCTGTCCCCCTCTGTTCTGCTGTCCCCCTCTGTTCTGCTGTCCCCCTCCGTTCTTCCTCCGTGTCCCCCTCCGTTCTACCTCCGTGTCCCCCTCCGTTCTACCTCCGTGTCCCCCTCCGTTCTTCCTCCGTGTCCCCCTCCGTTCTTCCTCCGTGTCCCCCTCCGTTCTTCCTCCGTGCCCCCCTCCGTTCTTCCTCCGTGTCCCCCTCCGTTCTTCCTCCGTGTCCCCCTCCGTTCTTCCTCCGTGTCCCCCTCCGTTCTTCCTCCGTGTCCCCCTCCGTTCTTCCTCCGTGTCCCCCTCCGTTCTTCCTCCGTGTCCCCCTCCGTTCTTCCTCCGTGTCCCCCTCCGTTCTTCCTCCGTGTCCCCCTCCGTTCTTCCTCCGTGTCCCCCTCCGTTCTTCCTCCGTGTCCCCCTCCGTTCTTCCTCCGTGTCCCCCTCCGTTCTTCCTCCGTGTCCCCCTCCGTTCTTCCTCCGTGTCCCCCTCCGTTCTTCCTCCGTGTCCCCCTCCGTTCTTCCTCCGTGTCCCCCTCCGTTCTTCCTCCGTGTCCCCCTCCGTTCTTCCTCCGTGTCCCCCTCCGTTCTTCCTCCGTGTCCCCCTCCGTTCTTCCTCCGTGTCCCCCTCCGTTCTTCCTCCGTGTCCCCCTCCGTTCTTCCTCCGTGTCCCCCTCCGTTCTTCCTCCGTGTCCCCCTCCGTTCTTCCTCCGTGTCCCCCTCCGTTCTTCCTCCGTGTCCCCCTCTGTTCTTTCGTCCATACCACCTGTCTAAACTGGTTAACACTGTTTGCTTTTTTTTTCCAAAAAATTGGCGAAAAAAGTATCAAAAACCGTCTTTTTTTGTGTGTGTGTGTGTGTGTGGGGGGGGGGTGTCCCTGAATGGCAGTTTGGAAATGTGGTCACCCTATTGAGCACCCATGCGCCTAGATTAAACGACTGGAAAACTGACGTTAATAGCACATTGCCCTATAAAAAAAATTAATCTGCATTAATAGAGGGTGCTCTGCAAAATATAACAAAGTCTGCGTTGGCTTAATACAACTGACATGTGTGTGTAGCACTGCAGAGCACATCTCCTTCTTTCACGTGCCACCCTACTGGACCTGTACCATACAGCTCATCTCTTCAAATCTGTATAATAGCAAATGATATATTGATACCCCAAAAGATCTACTGTATTGCTACATTGTAACAGTCTTTATAATCGTCTAGAGACTTCTGATTATCACCTACGTGAGCAATATGTATAATAATTGTGCTGAACAAAAGACATAATGTTTGTGCATTGGAAAATTGTACAATTATTTTTTGGGGGGAAATAAAAACGTTTTAATTAAAAAAAAAAAAATAAATATCCCATAGTTTGTAGACGCTATAACTTTTGCGCAAACCAATCAATATACACTTATTAGCATATTTTTTATTTTTTTTTTGCAAAAAATATGTACCAGAATACATATTGACCTAAATTAATGAAGAAATTTTTTTTTTTTTTTGGATATGTTTTATAGCAGAGATTAAACTTCTTTTTCTTCTTCTTTTTTTTTTTTTTTTTTTTTTTTTTTCAAAATTGACTTTTTTTGTTTATGGAGCAAAAAATAAAAATCACAGAGGTTACAAATACCACCAAAAGAAAGCTTTATTTGTGGGGGAAAAAAGGACATCAATGTTATTTGGGTACAGCGTCACAGGACCGCACAATTGTCAGTTAAAGTAACACAGTGCCCTTTCGCAAAAAATGGCCTGTTCATGAAGGGGGGGGGGTTAAATCTTCCCAAGCCGACGTGTTTGGTTTTTTTTGTTTTTTTTGTAATTCTAGAGTTTAAACTCAAAAACTAAGAGTGTTAAGGTCCCTTCCGCTGCATTTTGCTGTTGTAAATAGCCCTTTATAGTGGGTCTGGTGGGAATAAACCATCGGTGTTGAAAGACATGAAGTTCTCGCAGGCTGATCCATGACACTTTTTCCTGGAAGGTTTCTTTTTTTTTTCTGCCTTGTGTTGGACGTTCTTTGCTCCCCTCCCACTTTCTGTGCTGCCATAGCGATCAGCCCACACCCTGCACTGGCAACGGGTTGCTATTGTTACGGCACTTGACTCATTGCAGAATGTGACCCGAGCACCTCCCTGTGTACTCACAGCTGGAGGGAGATTAAAGTGTGTGTGTGAGCTGCAATCCTCCATAGAAACTCGCAACCCTCCATTACTGGCCACGGCAGGCTCTTATATTCATTATAAGCATTTCATGTGCTGGAATCGTTTGGGTCAGGATTATAAAAATGCATTGGTTTGCTCTTCTATGTAATCTTCTGATTGCATAAGGTACATATAATGTAATGGTACATCGTTTGGGAAGGTTTTAGAATGTTACAGTAAAAGCTTCAGCTAGATAAGGCAGCCTGTGTCCTTCCAGCAGACTTGGAAGCACATTTATCCTGCTGTAGTAATTGGTTTCCTATTGTTAAATTTAAATCCACACGATCACCCTATCTCCACCAGGATTCCATGGAACCATAGTGTTCTATCAGAGGTTGCTAGGAGATCCTTCAACTATGTCTGATCTCCCATTTAATGGTGATTGCATAGTTCCGGGACCGACACCACTAGGCAACGCCAGCACCATGGCACCACTAGCCGACCGGCTACCTGGAAATTTACATAATTACTCTGATGTTAAATTACTAGAGTTATGTCTACAGTTAGATGTCAAATCCCCGGCATTTTCTTTTCCCTTAGGTGGTTGGTTTTCAGATAAAAGTGGTCTTTGCCACGGGATCACTTTTAGAAGCAGTGCATAACGAATTCCAAATTTTCACAACGCTTCGAATGAAACATTCTGCAAAAAACAGCGTGGAAGACCCCACACGTTGTGTTTTTTTTTTTAACACTTAAGGACCGAGCCTCTTTCTAAGATTTGTTGTTTACAAATTACATAGTAGCTTAAAAAGTTAAGTTAGTAGTAAGTTAAAATAGTAAGTTAAAAACAGTTTTTTGTTTTTTTTGCTAGAAAATTACTTAGAACCCCCAAACATTTAAACATTTTTTTTTCTAACACCCTAGAGAATAAAATGGTAGTCGTTGCAATACTTTCTGTCACACCGTATCTGCGCAGCGGTCTTACAAGCGCACTTTTTTTGGAAAAAATGCACTTTTTTTAAATTTAAAAAATAAAACAACAGTAAAGTTAGCCCAGTTTATTATTTTTTTTTAATATTATGAAAGATAATGTTACACTGAGTAAATTGATACCCAACATGTCACGCTTCAAAATTGCACCCGCTCGTGGAATGGCGACGAACTATTACCCTTAAAAATCTTCATAGGCGACGTTTAAAAAAAGTCTACAGGTTGCATGTTTTGAGTTACAGAGGAGGTCTAGGGCTAGAATTATTGCTCTCGCTCTACCGATCGCGGCGATACCTCACATGTGTGGTTTAAACACTGTTTTCATATGCGGGCGCTACTCACATATGCGTTCGCTTCTGTACGCGAGCTAGTCGGGACGGGGCGCGTTTTAAAAAATTTGTTTTTTTCTTATATATTTTACCTTTTTTATTTTTTATATTTACACTGTTTAAAAAAAAATTGTCACTTTTATTCCTATTACAAGGAATGTAAACATCCCTTGTAATAGAAAAAAAGCGTGACAGGACCTCTTAAATATGAGATCTGGGGTCAAAAAGAGCTCAGATCTCATAATTACACTAAAATGCAATAAAAAAAAAAAATCGTCATTTAAAAAAAATGGCGCTTTAAGAGCTGTGGATGGAAGTGACGTTTTGACGTCGCTTACGCCCAGCAATTGTATGGAGACGGGTGGGGGCCATCTTCCCCTCACTCGTCTCTGTACCAAGCAGGAGACAAGACGCAAACGCCTCCGCAGCTGCCGACGGCTCTGGTAAGCGGCAGAGGGCACTGCATCATGGCGGGAGGGGGGGGGGCCCTCTCCCTCCGCTGATAAAAGTGATCTTGCAGCGAATCCGCTGCAGAGACCACTTTTATCTTGTAGCGGACCGCCTGCCGAAGAAGAGGATACCTGGGATATGGCAGCTATCTGCTGCCATAACAATGATATCCTCCTTCAAACAGCCAACGTAAAACTGCGGCGGGCGGTCTGTAAGTGGTTAATTAATTTAAATATTGGTGTGGAGCCAAAGGTCCTAGTATGGATTGGGGGCGGACCCCACACTGTTTTTTTTTTTGTTTTTTTTTAGAATTTTTCAGTCGAATCGTTCTGAAAATTTGGAATTTGTTAGAAAATTTAATGAAACTAAATTAAATGAAACAAAACTAAACGAATTCCGAAAACGAGTTGACTCCCAATGAATTGGTTTTAGTAAAAGTTTCCTAAGACCTGAAAGTTATTTTAGGGTTTCCTCTGGGGAAAAACATAGAAAAAAGCTGAACTGGCCGTTTGGAAAGCCCAATCTTCATTTGAAGATAAGGTGCATCTGAAAAATGTAATCTAAGTAATGATATGCAGCTAATATAATTACATCCCCAACAGAGAAGATGGGGACATGTCTAAACCGTTGTAATTGGTTGGACCATGGACTTTTTCACTAGGGAGACCTTATTTTTAAGCGTTGCTCTGCACCCCAGTAGGGAAGGTGCGGACTGATTGTGTGGGAACGTAAAAACAGTCTCCAGATGACAATAATAGATGACCCAACCTTAAAATATTCAAAAAGTGTATGGTCTCCAGTGTATGATGCGGAGGTTGGTGATTGTCACATTATGGACAGGCACGTCATTAGCACACCTGGAGCTTGTGTGACTCAATTCTGGAATGTCTAGTGACTGTACAGCTATTCATGTGCCACTTATCTCCCATACTTCACACCACCATGTCTTCCTAATGTGCTGTCATCACCGCACTCACCCCCGACATTCTCTTGATATTTACATACTGTACAAGCCTGGGTTACACGTAAGGACAACATGTCTTGTATGACAACACACTCTTCTGTCTAGGTTTTCTGTGCCTTTTATGGTTTGTCACCATTTCCCTTAAAGAGGAGCCAAAATCTTTTTGCCTTTTGAGTGATGGGTAATCAGAGTTTTCAGAACACTTGTCCCCATTGAGAGACACACAACTACCTTCACACACACATGAACTTTGATAACATCCTAGTCTTAATCAGTAGGGTTCAATGTTGAGTTGGCCCACCCTTTGCAGCTATAACAGCTTCAACTCTTCTGGGAAGGCTGTCCACAAGGTTTAGGAGTGTGTCTATGGGAATGTCTGACCATTCTTCCAGAAGAGCATTTGTGAGGTCAGGCACTGATGTTGAAAGAGAAGGACTGGCTCGCAGTCTCGGCGTTCTATCGGTTGGAGGTCAGTCAAGTTTCTCCACCCCAAACTCTCTCATCCATGTGTTTATCGACCTTGATTTGTGTACTGGTGCGCAGTCATGTTGGAACAGGAAGGGGCCATCCCCAAAATGTTCCCACAAAGTTGGGAGCATAAACTTTTCTAAAATGTCTTGGTATGCTGACACCTTAAGAGTTGCATTCAGTGGAACTAAGGGGCCATGCCCAACCCCTGAAAAACAACCCCACACCATAATCCCCCCTCCACCAAATGATTTGGACCAGTGCACAAAGCAAGGACATGGATGAGTGAGTTTGGGGTGGAGGAACTTGACTGGCCTGCACAGAGTCCTGAGGTGATAAAATCAACAGCGTAGCCTTGTTTCCTGTCCTTCTTACATCAAGGTCCGCCCACCAGGTGACGTCATTTCCCCCGTGCGGTCCACGTCAAGCAGCCAGGATCTCCTTTACTTCCTGCTATGGAATCAGTGTCCTGTGCAGTCAAAAACACAGCCGAACCCCCTTATATGACAAATATGCCTGTGAAGTGCATTTATGTTTGCGCTATTAAAATAACTTTTTAATATTGCACTTAGGTGCCCCTCCCTCCTCTCTTTTGCATATTTCACAGAGCAGTTACTGGAAATGATTCCTGGTATGGCTCTCTGTAGCAGATGAAAGCCAGCACGAGGGAAAGAAGAAGAAGCCGACGTTCAGCTGCTGCAGAGAGAGCCATACGGTAGATCAGTCCCAGTAATTGCCACCCCACTGCAGCAATCACCCTCCCTGCCCCACATCCGATTCACCCTGCTGCCTGGGTCCACCTGCTGGGCCGGGCCCCATACAGGAGGACCTTATTCAGTGCCGGGACAAGGTCATCTAGAGCCCAGGGTGAACATGCCAAATTGTGTCCCCCCCCCGCCAATATGTATGAGAATTTTATGTGTCATCAAAAACCAAGCACTAATCTGCATGCTTACCCCCAAGCATAAATTCCCTCACCTCCCAGTACAAATCTGCCTCCTACTAAAATCTCCCATCCCAGCCCAAATCTTTGCCCCCCCAACCCTTCCAGCTTAAAATCAATCATTCCCGATATGCCCCTAACACAAATCCACCCCCCCCCCCCCAGTACAAATCCTCTACCCCTCAAATTTCCCCTCTGAGCTCAAATCCTCTCTACCCACTTCAAATCCCCCCATCCCAGAACAAATTCTCCCCAATCCCCCATTCTAGCACAAATGCCCCCCCCCCACCCCCACATTCCCTTCCTATCACAAATAACCCAATCATTCCTGCTGGCTATCAAATCTTCTTCCCCCAATCCCCTTCCCAACAGAAATCCTGTCAAATCACCACTCCCCAAATTTCTCCTCCTAGAACAATTCATATCCCCTGCCACACCCCAAATTCCCCCTACCAACAAAAATCCCCTCCCCTAACCTCCTTCTAGTGCCCCCCCCCCCCACCTCACATGATACCACAGTGCCCAGGACAGCCGCCCCTCCTGCCCACCACTTGTCCTGGCCCTGCCCTTATCCACAGCCCTGCCTCCACCTCCTCCAATCACAAAATGCCTAATATTCATTGAAAAGAATACAAGCTGTTCTGTGAATGATGGTGATGACCCTTAAGGCTGTAGTGACAACTGTAGTAGCACCAACTACTACAGTGATTTTCCGCTTCTACAGCAGTCCCACAGGAGTGGAATATACTCACTGTATATTGATCCACCTGGACCAATGTAACTATGCCATAAAAATCATACCTGGAGTTCAGCTTTAAGGGTGAAAATTGTGAAAAATGTGCAGCTGATGTGTGCTTTGTTAGATCCTGGGATATCATAAAAAGGGTGTTTTTGGAATCTCAAAATATTTTAGCAGAACATTTCAGAGGTGAGGCCACCCAGAGCTGCGCCTTTAAATGAATTTTCTACTCTTAGTAGTGCGTATTTTACTGGACCGGACGAAACCTTCACATCTCCTCTTCTGTATGTCGCTATCGTTTGCATAGAAGCCTCTTGCTACTTATACATATTGAAAAGTTCCTGCATCTCCTTCCGTCTTCAACCTACCTCTACTAATTTCTTTTACTATACTAAACCTTTGTAGTAGCTTTTATCAGTTCTAACACCATAGATGTTTTTTTACGTGCCTTGTACTTTTCTTCGAGGGTGTATGTGTGGATGTATTTTTCTTCTGAGTAGTTAATACCTCTTTTTATGTCTGAAGTCATGGTCTGAGGATCTAGTTGTCTTTTTAGTTATCTGTCTTTTCTTTTACTATTTTTTGTTTCTATCTCATGCATTATTTTGCTATGGCTGTGTACAGTGTGGTCAGTAACCCGTGGTGGCACACACTGGCCAACTCTTTAATAAGACTTTCTGCATTCGTAAGTCAGATCTTCGTGGGCCCACCTAGAGATCATTCAGGTACTTTTCGTGCCATGGCACTGGTCTGGAATTTCACAATGTTGTTTTACAATGACCTGAACCCATCAATTATGAGTTGTATGATCTGAAATGTTTTTCTTGCACTGGTTTAGTTTTTTAGAAAGGTACTTGAGTAAAAGCAGATTTTAGTTTCATATACAGAAACAATATAGAATTGTCATTAAGTAGCTGTTGAGATATTTTTCTGAATCATTGGATCAGCCATTTTCAGCCAGGGCTCTATGGAATACTAGGGTTCCTCTTGAGGTTTCTCTGGGTTCCTTGAGGAGTTCTAGCAATATCTACCTTACAGATAAGTAACCACTGACGCCAATGATCTTTTAAGCTATCTGTAAGGAGGGTTTTCCCACTGACCATCACTGCAAGGCCGGCCATACATGGGTCCAATTCCAAAAGAATTTTCTTTAGAAAATCCTAACTAAGAATTTTTGTTCAAATTTCGCACCATTAGTGGGCTGCAGCAACAACCCATTTTTCATACGGCCATTAAATTTGTATGATCGGGCATGTTTCAGATTTTTGGAAAAACTAGTACATTTCTAGTTAATGATGGGAGAATCGTGCGAGAAATATAATACAAAAAAAAAATGTGCATGAGTTGTGACCTGGAAAGAAAAGAAGATTCCCGGCCACTACATTTCTTTTCTGTAGCATCAGGAGGTGAAATTGAAAGCTTGGTTGGTTAAATTTCGAAATCAATGGTGGCACCATCGGATCACAAAACACACGAAATTTCAGATTTTCAGAAGAAAATTTGTTCAGAATTCGACCCATGTATGCCCGGCTTTAGGAGGGTATTCTTCCCACTGACCATCACTGTAAGATGGGCCATACATGGGTCAAATTCCAAAATCCTTTTCTTTTGACGTAACTAAAAATCTTCATTCAAATTTTGCATGGTGGGTGAGACGCAACAGCTGCCGATTTTTTGTGCAGCCATCACAATTGAGTAATTGGGCATGTTGGAATTTTTTTTAAAAATCAACAAATTTCTGATCAATGGCCGTGACTCTCCCTCCTGATTGGCTGAGACACAGCAGCGGCGCCATTGATCAAAGTCAGTTAGCCAATCGGGAGATAAGAGGGGGCAGGGCCGGGGCGTGGTCTGGACATGGCCGAGTGAAGACGTGTGCTTGAGGAGCTCTCGGTCCGACACGTCCTTATCCAGCTTTTATTCAACATATATCTCCTCGGTACACCTGGGATGTACTCCGCTGGGAAGCGGAGAGGAAGGCAGAAGAAAAGAGAATCCCCTAAACTGCACAGAAATACCGACATACAGCGGTACCTTCTAAACAATCAAGAGGCCTCCCCGATCACCAAGATGGCGGACGCCACGAGGCCTGGTCCATCTGCTACTACACAGCTGCGGACCTCCTCCACCCCCCTGTCGGGACCGGACAGCCTGGATGTGGACTGTAACATACCGGAGGTGTTCCGAACGGGCACCACAGCACAGTCACAGCAATCCCCCATGCCACTGATTCTACAAGCTGACGCTGAATTGAGAGCTCTACTGCAGGCTCTCCCGACCCGTTCGGATATAGAAGCCATAATCAGCAGAATGGAAGCAACTCATCGCAAAGAGATAGCTGAAGTGCGACAAGAAGTGCACTCACTATCGGAACGAGTGGAGACTGGAGAAACCTCAGTGACGGCAATGGAGCGGAGGATATCGGCGGTGGAGGCAGCACAGGCATCCCAAGCTGACATTATCCTCAACCAACAACTCCATATGGAGGAGATTGAGGACCGCAGCAGGCGCAACAATCTGCGCCTGAGGGGCCTGCCAGAGGCCACTGGATCGGAGGACTTGGCGGCGTCTGCCCTCGCCATCTTCAGAGACCTAACAGGAACCTCACTTCCTCCTAACTTGTCCTTTGATCGAATCCACAGAGCCCTCGGCCCGCGCTCCGCTGACCCAGACAGACCGAGGGATGTCATCTGTCGAATCCACCAGTACTCACACAAAGAGCTAATACTCCGTTCGGCGTGGGAGAGAGGAGACCTAGAGTTCGACGGTGCTACTGTGCGTATTATGCCGGACCTATCTAGAGCGACACTGCAACGGAGGGCCCTACTGAAACCAGTCCTGGAGGCTGCCAGGCACAACGGTCTCACATACCGATGGGGCTTCCCTATCTCGGTTACATTCAAGAAAGCTCAGCACTCTTTTACTCTCCGGACCCCTGCAGACCTCCCTGCTCTGTTCTCCTTTATGGACATGGAACCCATCGCAGTGCCTGACTGGCTACAGCTGATACAGCGCTCTAACCCCCGCACTGGAGTGTCGGGCATAAGAAGAGCCAGATCACCCAGACCACAGAGGAGCCGGAGCCAGCGCAGATCTCGTCTCAACCCGGCTGAAGCGCCAAGGGAAGACTGAACAGTACCTGTGGGACGGTGAGATACTAAAGACCTACATTCTCCCTGATGTTACACTTCCCCTGTTTATGCTGGGCTGGATCTAGTGAGCCCTTTACGTCCCCGGATGGTCCCTCTTTGACGGGGTGATAAATCATTACTGTCACCTGGGAACTTCCTTTGTGGTTTGGCTGGCGCCCCGCCCCCCCCCCCCTGGATATGGTGTACGTTATCACTGGCCGTGGGGAAGCATGGGCGGCTAGCGGGGGGGGGAGGGGGCTCGCTGTATGGGACTTTTACATGGGCAGAGAAGTGTCTGAGTGTTTATCACATATCCATCTTTATGGGTACACATATTGCTGAACTGCTCTATGGGGGACTCTGGAGGGGGGAGGACATCTCCTCTTGTTCGTTATACACACTGAGGGAGAACCTGCACGTCTCCTTTGAATGATTGCCCATCCCCCCACTCCGCCCGGAATAGCCCCAATCGGAGCCGACTATCACAAGGCGTGCACACACTTCCCTTATGCAGATGAGCCGAGGGGACACCCTGGTGGTCACTCAGGAGACCCTGATACATAATCTGAAAGACTTCAGTTGTCCCAGCTTAACTTACCATGCTGGAGACATAAGGAATGTGTGCTTGACTCAGTGGACTAAAATAGAGGAACTTCATAGTTGGTTGCCATATGTACTTACCTAATACTGAGAGCTGAATTTCTATGGGGTGGACCATGATGTGGGAATGTAATGTGATGTAACGAAGCTGTTGCAGGTGTATACCCTAGAGACTGCCTACTGTGGAAAACTAGGATTTGAGCAGTACCCACCAGAATGAACCGTATTCACAATACCACCGAAGTGCCTGGGGGTCACTGGGGGACCTAAGGGAGGGGGGGTGGTGGCGGAATGGGGACCGCCCGGAAAGGAGGGGAACACGGCTGTGTCCCGTACTGCTGACCCTCAGGTTCATTTTAACACAAGTGGACGGGGGGATGGGTAACTAACTGGGTCTAATTAGATCACTTAATGTATCTCACGTTTCTCCCCTCTGGGGGGGAGAGGTTAGTTTTTTTTTTCTTTTCTTCTTCTGTTTTCATGAAGAAACATTTAAGTTGTTATGGAGTTAACTATTAATATACGTTATCAAGCTGGGTGGCGTGGAGGGGATCGGGAGTCTCCCTCTCGGTCAACTCTTACCACTTCCCAACTAGGACGAAGCACCTCCCTGGTGTAACCAGGGACATGCTTCTAAGCAAATAAGTTTATTTGCATTTAGGTAATAAGACAGTCGGATTCAACTGTCAGTTATCTGTCTTTTTAGACAGTTAAGTACTCAACTCTTCTATTTTTTTCTCTCTCTCTTTCTATTTTTTCCCCCCTTCCTCCCCCCCCCTTTTTTTACCCCCCCTTTTTTTTTTTTTTTTTTTTTTTTTTTTTTCTTTTCCCCCTCCCTCATCTACCCCCTAATTTACTAAACCTATACTGATTTCTACTTATTTCTTTCCCCCTTAATCCTCCCCTACCCCCTCCTTTCAGCCTACTCTCCTCACTAACACCCTTGGACCCGGGCGACAATGGACACCATTACCATCCTTTCACTTAACACAAAGGGCTTAAATGTACCAGAAAAGAGACGCATGCTATTACATGATCTTAAAAGAGCACACGCAGACATAGCGTTTCTCCAGGAAACGCACTTTAAGACTGGTAACCCACCCTGCCTTAAAAACAGGTACTTCCCACATTGCTATCATGCCACCAATGTAGCAGCCAAATCTAAAGGAGTATCCATACTACTATCGGGAGCGATGCCATGGACATGTGGTGGCACTTTAGCGGACGCTGACGGCCGCTACATGTTCATTAAGGGCTGGATAGGCGACAAAAAGGTCACGCTAGCCAATATATACGCCCCTAACGACAGACAGGATACCTTCCTACACCGCACACTGGAGTTACTGGCAGAATTTAGAGAGGGTCAATTAATCTTGGGGGGGGACCTCAACATACCCCTAGTCCCCACGGTAGACACTTCCTCGGGCGCCTCATCCGTACGCAAGAGCACACACAAACGCATACTCCGAGAGCTACACGATACCCAACTATTGGACGTCTGGAGATTACACCACTCAGGTGACAGAGACTACACTTTCTACTCGTCCCCACACAAAGTGTACTCAAGAATAGACTACTTCTTTATCCCCCACAGCCAATTAGAAGCTGTCCACAGTGTAGAAATAGGCAACATAACATGGTCAGATCACGCGCCTATCACTCTGCGTTATAACCTGACTTCTACTCTGAACATTAGATCCAAATTTTGGAGATTAAATGAAAGCTTACTCCAGATACCAGAGGTAATGACAGACGTCACAAATGAATTGAAATGCTACTTTCAAACTAACGACACCGAAGACTGCAATCCCGGTATTCTATGGGAGGCCCATAAAACTGTGATGAGGGGAGTATTAATTAAACACGGCGCCCGCATTAAAAGAGAAAGGGAACAACAACTACTTCTACTCCTTCGTAAAATTCATGTAACTGAATTACAACACAAACAGACTCCAGTTCCTTCATTAGAAGCAGAACTACTCTCCCTCAGAAGACAGACTGTAGACCTACTACACTATAGAGCTAAAGCGGCATTACAAAAATGTCAAAAATTCTCCTACGAATCCGGGAACAAGTGCGGGAAATTACTGGCCAAAACAGTTAGAAATCATAAATTAACCACATATATCCCCCATGTCACAGCCCCATCGGGACAGAAAAAGACCACTCCAACTCAGATAGCAAAGGAATTCAGGGACTACTATTCTTCCCTATACAATCTTCCAGTTCGACCCCCGAACAACACGACGATAGATGACTACATATCGACAGCGCAAATGCCCCACATATCGACGACAGTAAGTACAGACTTAGAAGATCCCATTACCGTGGAGGAACTACAGCGAGCGGTGGGTGGGATGAAACCCGGCAAAGCTCCGGGCCCTGATGGGTTCACCCTACAATATTACCAAACCCTCCTACCGCTTCTGGCTCCTCATATGGTGCGGATGTTTAACTGTCTGGGAGAGGGAATCCCCCTACCCAGGGACACTTTGAGGGCACACATCTCCCTTATACCAAAAGAAGGTAAAGATGCGTCAGCATGTGGAAGCTATAGACCTATATCCCTGTTGAACGTAGATCTTAAACTCTTCACAAAGATTCTGGCCAATAGATTGACCCCACACATACCGGAATTAATTCATGCAGATCAAGTGGGGTTTGTCCCTGGCCGGGAAGCGAGGGACAACACTACTAAAGTACTCAATCTCATCCATATAGCCTCGACTACTAAAACCCCATGCGTCTTTCTTAGTACAGACGCGGAGAAGGCGTTTGACCGGGTTAGTTGGGCTTTCATGTCCTCAGTCCTCAAAAAGATCGGCCTGGGGCGTAAGATGCTACAATGGATCCGCACCCTATACTCTAACCCCACCGCCCAGGTCAAAGCCAATGGAATACTCTCAGACCCTCTCCCTATATCAAATGGTACCAGACAGGGCTGCCCGCTCTCCCCTCTCCTGTTTGCCCTGGCTCTAGAACCCTTTCTATGCACTATCCGAGCCAATCCGGATATCTCGGGCGTGACAATGGGGGATTCCCAATATAAGATCTCAGCATACGCTGATGATCTGCTGTTTTCCCTAACCAACCCAGTAGTGTCCCTACCAAACCTACTCAAGGAATTTGATAGATATGGAAGTTTAGCCAACCTAAAAATCAATTTTGATAAGTCAGAGGCCATGGGGATTAATATCACACCGTCTAGATTAGGCTCTCTAAAATCACAGTTTAGATTTAAATGGTCCGATACCTCCCTCAAATATTTAGGAACCCAGATCCCTAACGATCTCAAACACACCTTCGGACTCAACTTTCCACCATTACTAACAAAGACTCGCGTACTTCTGGAAGAATGGAGCAAGGGCCTACACTCCTGGTTTGGCAGGTGTAACTTGCTAAAAATGTCTATACTACCGAAATTGTTATACTTATTACAGGCACTACCGGTCAGGATCCCACCCCAATACTTTAAGCAAATACACTCCCTTTTTATTAAATTTGTCTGGGCGAACTCAAAACCTAGGCTACGCAGGAGTTACCTGACACTACCCAAACAATTCGGTGGACTAGCTCTCCCAGACTTGCGGAACTACTACCGGGCAGTTCACCTAGGTAGAACAATAGACTGGAACAGACATGGCCAAAACAAACTTTGGACGCAACTAGAACAGGCTCAGTCCACAGTCCCCTTAAAGGGTGCGATATGGTGCTTTGACCAACTCCCATCAGCCTTGAAAGCACACCCGGTAATAGGCACAACCCTCAAAATAGGCGCATATATTATCTCTACTACCTCCATCTCCTCTAGAGACTCCCCTCTCTACCCGATATTGGGAAATCCGTCTTTCCCTCCTGGTCTAGAACAATCAGGGTACAGGACACTCGCCATGTCCGGTAGGGACCGAGCGTCACATTTTCTAGTTGAAAACAAATGGCCCTCTATCTCAAACCTAATAGATGTAGAGGGACAATTCCAACTACCGTTCTGGAAAGCAATTAGAATACACCACTTCCTACACTCGATCCCTAACCCAGCACAATTTAATCGAGATTTAACAACATATGAAGAATACTGCGCAGACGAGGGAACACTACCACGGGTACTATCTAAAACATATGAATTGCTCAATTCCCCTACTGAACAACCTGACCTGGCATTTATTCAGCAATGGGAAACAGATTTACAATGCAAGTTTACCAACACACAAATTCAAACGATTATTAGATTCTCCCTTAAAACATCTATCTGTACAAAAATACAAGAACTCAATTATAAAATCCTGACCAGATGGTACTACACACCCCAAAGGCTACACACGTACTTCCCTAATACTACAGACAGATGCTGGAGATGTCAGACTGACATTGGGACGCTCCTCCACATCTTCTGGTCCTGCCCTCTGCTTCAACATTTCTGGACAACAGTCCGGACGATCACCCAAAAATTCACTGACCATGTGATAAGCGACGACCCAGCTTTCATTCTGCTCCATGCCACCTCAATACCCGCACGGAGATACAAAAAGTCCATAATCAGACACCTGCTGGACGCAGCTAAATATTGCATCCCTCTTCTGTGGAAGAAACCCACGCCGCCGACCATTGGGTTATGGCTACGCAGGGTGGAGGAGATCAGGAGGTTGGAGGACTTAGTCCTAACGGCACATAACAAACAAGAGCAACATTCCAAGACATGGAGGCTGTGGATGATGTTTATATTCTCTGATGAGGGGACGGCACTACTTACCACATGAATAATAAAACCCTATAGATCTGAAGATGGTGGGCCATGTCGCCCGGGTCCAAAACTCCCTCCTTTCCCTCCCTACCTAACCCTTCCCCTTACCTCTTCTCTGACTTCCCTTTCCCCTCCTCCCTTTCCTCGATACTACCTCATTGGAATCTCTACACTCTTTTCTTTCTCATTTCCACCTTAACCACCATACTGTAACTTGCCTCGCCTATCTCGTCACACAATTCGCACCTATGATAATATGTCCTATAGTCACTCAGGGAATGGGCAGTAGAGACAGATGTGCAACTGCAAGGCCGTGGTGAGATCTACTGTATATTGTTCTATCTTGTAGATGGAAAATATGGAAGACGTCAGTCCTTCTTTTTTGATTATAACTGGTACAGATATTAGGATTACCACTGTCGCATCTTACCAACTGTGAACGCCAGTTACTAAAAATGACAATGTACAACAGTATCTGTTACTTCCAACCGCTTATTTATTCGAATTTTGCCTTATCTCCCCGGTCTGTAATCTTTGTCTTTGTATATTTTTTGTATACTTTTTGTTGTTTTATTTCATTCTTTGGAAATAATAAAACTTATATTGGAAAGAGGGGGCAGGGCCGAACCGGGGCTCCATGTCTGAATGAACACACAGAGCTTCTTCTCGGCTCTGGTGCCCCCATAGCAAGCTGCTTGCTGTGGGGGCACTCAACAGGAGGGAGGGGCCAGGAGAGCCGAAGAGGGACCCGAGAAGAGGAGGATCCGGGCTGCTCTGTGCATAACCAACTGCACAGAGCAGATAAGTATAACATGTTTATTATTTTTATAGAAAAAAAATGAGACTTTATAAACACTTTAATGCCGAGAATGCATTAAGGTAAAAATGTATATCTGCTGTCTTCAGCTTTAGAAAGTTTACTTCCCTTTAGAGATTTTTTCTTCCTGTTCAGCACTGGAAGTGAAGCCTGGGCATACAGGCAAGACAGCTGATTGGATGTAAGGAACACACCCCCACGCCACATAGGCAGAGACTCGCAGAGCTGTTCCTTGATTAGTTCAGCTCTCTGCTAATCTATTTTATAGCAACCTCCCTCACACAAAATTCAGGCTGCTTTTATCCCCTGTGTCAAAGAACTTGTCAGAAGTTATCAGGCTGATAACAGAAGAAAGTAGCAGGAGAAAGCTACAGGACTCAGGGCTTTCAAGAGAGATAAGAAAACACTGCAGATATGTGCCCAGCTCAAACTTCATGAATCAGGTTTACATCCACTTGGAGCCTTTAGAATTGCTTTACAAACAGTAACCTCTTTATCCACTTTTTTTATGTACAGAACAGGAGCTGTTTTCTTTAAGATTATCACCCATTAAGAACCATGCGTATATATTTTTTTCATTAGCCTTTTTTTTTTTTTTAAAGTCTGGCATATATGAAATACTGCATATTGATTTGTTATAGTTTTCTTGATTTCCAACAGTATGGTAGTCTGCTTTAATAGTTCCATCTGCTGTTTATGAGGATCAATAGCTTGCGCTAAAATTTACACAAATGCATCAGTCCTAAGAGGGACTTATCCCTTATCAGGCAGACTGAAGTGCCAACCTGCTTTAGAGGAGATGATTACTATACTCTCTCTGTAGATAACCCGTAGTGCTCTGTGAATCCTTTTTTGTGTATTTTATGTTAATTTGTAAACCAAATTTGTTTTATGAATGAAGGGTTTTACAGTCGTTTGTTATTTGTGTATGCAAACATGAAGTGTTAGGTAGGATCTGGTGGACCTCTGTATATATCAGCATGTCTGCTGTCTTTATCTATCTCTGTCTATATCTCCCTCTCTATTTATCTCCCTCCTCTCTATGATCTCTAGACACATAACATTGCTTGCATTGTGATTTTCTCTTGTCCCATGTGCGGTGATTATTCTACATTTGTTTCATGTAGTGTGGGACAGGACTTCCTTGCCTGTCACTGGAACGGCATGTAAGATGAATGAGCTATCAGGCATGGCACATTGCCTGTCAATAGCGGCATGGATGTGTGACATAATCAGTAGCGTGAAAGCTATTAGTTCATAGCAGGAACACGGGTATTGTATCTGCCATTATCGCAGGATTACGCCAATAATAAATGTATTGACACACAGCTATAAAGAACAGCGCAGGTCCAGGCCTGTCCGCTTCTCTGTTTTACCGTCACCTGATAGAGAATGGTGCAGGCAGGTTGTGTCTTGATTGGTTATATAAGCTTGCATTTAAAGTTGAGATGTTGGCTGTGTTGGTATGTCATGTCAGAGGCAGCTGGATCTCCCTATGATCATCCCAGATGTGGAGGTCTGGATCTCCCTATGATCATCCCAGATGTGGAGGTCTGGATCTCCCTATGATCATCCCATATGTGGAGGTCTGGATCTCCCTATGATCATCCCAGATGTGGAGGTCTGGATCTCCCTATGATCATCCCAGATGTGGAGGTCTGGATCTCCCTATGATCATCCCAGATGTGGAGGTCTGGATCTCCCTATGATTATCCCAGATGTGGAGGTCTGGATCTCCCTATGATCATCCCAGATGTGGAGGTCTGGATCTCCCTATGATCATCCCAGATGTGGAGGTCTGGATCTCCCTATGATCATCCCAGATGTGGAGGTCTGGATCTCCCTATGATCATCCCAGATGTGGAGGTCTGGATCTCCCTATGATCATCCCAGATGTGGAGGTCTGGATCTCCCTATGATCATCCCAGATGTGGAGGTCTGGATCTCCCTATGATCATCCCAGATGTGGAGGTCTGGATCTCCCTATGATCATCCCAGATGTGGAGGTCTGGATCTCCCTATGATCATCCCAGATGTGGAGGTCTGGATCTCCCTATGATCATCCCAGATGTGGAGGTCTGGATCTCCCTATGATCATCCCAGATGTGGAGGTCTGGATCTCCCTATGATTATCCCAGATGTGGAGGTCTGGATCTCCCTATGATTATCCCAGATGTGGAGGTCTGGATCTCCCTATGATTATCCCAGATGTGGAGGTCTGGATCTCCCTATGATCATCCCAGATGTGGAGGTCTGGATCTCCCTATGATCATCCCAGATGTGGAGGTCTGGATCTCCCTATGATCATCCCAGATGTGGAGGTCTGGATCTCCCTATGATCATCCCAGATGTGGAGGTCTGGATCTCCCTATGATCATCCCAGATGTGGAGGTCTGGACGCCGCTGCCCCCCCTATTCAGGTGTCCGGCCCCTTTTTGGACGCCGGGCGCTTGAATTACAGTGGCGGGGAGTTTTTTTGAAGCACCTGATTAGAGCCATAGGCATTGCGCACGGAGTCCACCCAGATGTGTTAGAAAAGTGAATGAATATTCGCTTTTCTAACACTGAACCGCCAAAGGGCCACATGCGATCCTCAGGCCACAGGTTGGGCTTCAGGGCTCTAGCAGCTGAATATTATCCACATAACTCTTCAACAAATATTGAGCCCTATAGCTGGCCTCTCAGCCAATCAGGAGGCGTGGATCTTCAGAGGTTTATGTCATTTGGGTCATTAAAGTTCTATAATGTAGATACATAGTATGTTAGTAATATAGTAGACAGTATATTGTTATATCAAAAATGTGCATATCTTATCACATCTGAATAAACAGCGATATAAACTGTACTTAGAAAATGAAGGAATAATTGATACAACCAACCAGAGATCGGATGGTGAATGGTCTCACTGATCGGATTGTGCAGCTGTAATGGACCCAGAAGTGCTTCTACTAATACAGGGCTGGACAAATTAATGTGGAGTTCTGGATCCAGTCTGTCCAATTCAGGAACCAGCAGATTTCTTTTTAGGAGCCGGCTTACTTGATACCACCTGAAAACCTCAAAAGTTAGGTCCCAGATGTCATTTTTAAAGGGTTACTAAACCCTTCTTTATTTCCTTGTTTTTTATTAAAAAAAAAAAAAAAAATGTCATACTTGCCTCCGCTGTGTAGTTTGTTTTGCACAGAGTGGCCCCAATCCTCCTCTTCTGGGGTCCGAGTGGTGCTCGTGGCTCCTCCTCTTCTCGAGTGCCCTGTCGGAGAAGCGCTCCCCTTCATGACACCCGTACGGGCGCGCTCCTGAGTCCTGCTGCTGAGTCTATTAACACAGACAGCAGGACTTGGCCCCCCCCCCCCCCCCGGGCCCCTGCCATTGGATTTGATTGACAGCAACGGGAGCCAATGGCTACGCTGCTATCAAGCTATCCAATCAGGACACGAGACACCGGCTAGAGCGCTGGTGTGCTCTTTCCCAGGGCGATAAAGACCGGGTTCAGGTAAGTAAAACGGGGGGTCTGGGGGGCTGCTGCATGACAGGAAAAAATACAAGGTTTTACAACCCCTTTAAGGTGCATTGGCTACCTGGATCCTGAGATTAAAGTATAACTAAAGGTAAAACTATTTTTTTGTAGTTTTGGATAGTGGAGAAGGATTAGAACACCTGTCAGATTTTATTGCTTTATGTGCCGCCGTTATGGAGATTTCACCCTCCCTTTTTGTCCTGTATACCGTTATAAATTGAAAGTAATAGAGGGGAATCTTCCAATAGGGACACTAGTTTTGGTGACCTGGGGGTCCCCAAGGAATTCCCTTTAAATTGGTGTTCCAGGCGAAATTTTTTTTTTAAAAGTCAACAGCTACAAACACTGTAGCTGCTGACTTTTAATAAGGACACTTACCTGTCCAGGGAGCCTATGATGTCGGCCCCCCCGAGGCGCCACCATTCCAACTGCCGGTTTTCGAATGCGCGAGTTGCGTGGCGCTTTGTGGATGGCCAGCTTGTCTTCTGGGGGACACACATGTCCCAGAAGACAAGGGAGGGGGCTCGCCGCAGAAGAGGATGTGACGTCCTCGGCCGCGGCACGGCTGGATCGGAGGTACCCTTATGCCCCGTACACACAATCAGAAATTCCGCCAGCAAAAGTCAGATGTGAGCTATTGGTCAGAAATTCCGACCGTGTGTATGCTCCATCGGACTTTTGCCAGCAGAATTCCAGCCAGCAAAAGATTGTGAGCATGTTCTCTATTTTTCGGACGGAAAAATTTCCTATCTGAAAATGCGTTCGTCTGTATGCAAAAAATCGACGCATGCTCGGAAGCATCGAACTTCTTTTTCTCGGCTCGTCGCAGTGTTGTACGTCACCGCGTTCTTGACGGTCGTAAGTTTAGAGAACTTTTGTGTGACCCGTGTGTATGCAAGGCAAGCATGAGCGGAATTCCGTTGGAAAAAACATCCAAGTTTTTTCTGACGGCATTTCTGATCGTGTGTATGGGGCATGAGTACTTCCAAAAAAGGTACGAGAGAAAGTAAAAAAAAATGTTTTAAATATCCAAAAACTTGGGGTGGAGAGGTGGCCTTCCGTTTAAGACCACTCCTCAAAATTGAGTGGAAATCCGCTTTAACTTGCCGAGATTTCCTCTCACTTCCTCTTTGGCTTTGAGACAGGATATGAAGGGAAGTCTCCCCAATGGGACAAAGATGGCAAAAATAATCCTTACAGGGGTTATAAGTTATATCTTATAACCCTCCCTTACTCTATCCAAAATGGGGGAGGGGGGGGAATAAATGTGTTGCGTATAGTTCTACTGTAACATCACCTACCAGCCCTACTACACTCAAATAGTTGTGGTCAAAAACAAAATACTTTTGACAGTCGGTAGCAGACAATCGGACCCTCCTACCATTTTCTTCCCACAGTAATACAGTACAAATCCATCATTCATCGCTTGTCAAGAGTTTTCTCCATATCATCGTGTCTGTTCATCTTTGCCCTATCAGTAGAATATTAACCAAAGCTTTTTCAGTCTTCCTGATCAACTCTTCAACAACAGTACAGCCTGACATGTCTGACGATTGTTCAAGATCAATCAACAAACCAAATTATGGAACGTTCCAATAAAAAAAGAGGTCCAAGAAGAAGCAGTGCAATAATCCATCAGGACGCAACTAACGCCTTTGGTGTTTCATACTTTTATTAAAGGTCAAAGTGTTATTTATGTATCTGATGGATTTGTGTCTTTGAGCTTAAAGCAGAATTAAACCCAAAGCCAGAAATGTATTCCATTGCAGCTTATCAAACGCTAGATGTGGTGGCAGCATCAGTTTTCTATTTTGGCTTTTTGCCCTTTGTTTTCACCTGGTGATCTGGCCAGTAACACACCTCCTGTATTACAGTGCCCCCACTCTGGATGAATGAGCACAGGGTCACCTCTCGACCAATGGCGGCTGTTTTTTTTTGTGGTGCACCAGTGTGGGGGGGGGGATGGTTGTTTGCCCCCCCCACACTGCTTGCCGGTCGGTCTGGCACTTACCCCATTGGCAGTGGCAAAGAGCATGGTGCAGCAGCTCCGTGCCCTCTCCTCCATGGCTGCTTCCAGCTCCTCCCCTCCTCCTCCTAGGTGTCCAACAGGATTGCCTGTGCTTTCAGACAATCAAGTAACCGGTGTCAAAACCCGCTTCCTGATTGGCCGGGATGAGGATCAGTGTTACAACAGCGAATATTCACCTGGGTGGGGTCACCCTATATTGAAGCCTTTTAGAGCCTCTGGCTCTAAACGGTGCTTCAAAAAAACAGCCTCCCCGCATTGGAATCCATGCGCCGGTGTCCTGAAAGGGGCCGGATACATGGATAAGGGGGGCACTTGTGCACCCTTGATGGACAGGCTGCCCGTGCGCCCTTAATCGATGGGCCGCCCCTGCTTTGGACAGCAGTATTGTCAGTCTGGGTGTTTGGATGGACTGGCAGATATAAATGCACTAACACATTTGAAGCCAAATTCAAGCTTTATAAGCAGTTTTTTTCCTTTTTGAGATAAAGATTTTACATATATAAATAAAAGCTGATCATTGTAAGCACCCCTGCTAGTGACAAATGGTTTGCCTCATCTCTGTTACTGATGCATTCCGCTGGAGAGCTTGTTCTGTTGAAAAACAACAAGCTTACTGGCTTGATTGTCAAATGAAAATGGAAGAAGAAAGCTAAAAAAAAAGAAAATTAATGCCACCATCACATCTAAAAAATGGTAACGGCGATATAATACATGTTTGCTATTGGGGTCTATACCACTTTAACTAAATCTCCAGTCTCCAACATTGATGCTTATAGGACCTCCTATCTTATTGGTTTGTGTTGGCAGCCTGGGCAAAGCTTAGACTTTTTGGAGAGCAGCTGCATGTAGATGAAGCCTTACGTGTTACAGAACATGTTGGAGTAGTGTTTTCTATGACTGGGACCTGCCGAATTTCAATCCATCTATGGGCAGGCTGGTTGTACAGAAGTGGATCTCTTCTATACAACTAGCCTGTTGGAAATATTTTTCTCAATCAGTGCCGCTGACTACAGACACTATTAGCTCCGCAGGAAGGATTCCCTCATCCACCTCGAATGTGTGCATAGGGGAATCGATCCTAAGAAAAACCAATCAATGTATGGGCTCCCCTTACTGTCATCCTTGAAGGTTCTTGTATGCATTCTCATCGACTTCTCCCAGTATTCTACTCTCTATAATAAATGTCCATTAATCATCCTATCCTCTCCAAAATGTCTCTAGTTTATGGAAGCAGGCTCATCTAGTCTGCTGTCTACATCCAGCTTATTTTCTCCAATGCCTGCCATGTGACTCTAGCACAGTGGTGGTCAACTTTCTTGATATGAAGGCCTCAAATGTGGCCCCCAGCATCACCAAAAGGCCTCACTTAAAATTTGGTGAATATTCAGTGCCAAAAAAGCAGAAGATATAGTCAAAGACCACACACGTACAAGATACGGGAGATGGTCATAGACTGCAGATATGAAACAAGGGATGGTCAAAGATTGTGGACATGCTTTAGGAGACAGTCCTAGACTTGAGATACACGATACTGCTAGAAATCAGTGCTATAGCAGGGCAATAGGTGAACCCAGATTAGAGCCTGCAGGGACCTTGAGGGCCGCACAAAAAATGCCAAAGGGCCACATGTGATCCTCAGGCCACAGGTTGGTAATCAGGGCTCTAGCAGCTGAATGTTCTCCACATGACTCTTCAACAAATAATGAGCCCTATAGCTGGCCATACACATGGCAAATTCAGTCTTTCAACCACTTACCATCCACCATGAATTGTAAATACAAGTGCAAGCTCAATTGATCACCAAAATTTGGTATATTGTGATGTTTTAACTAGGCAATAGATTGAAAGCTTCAGTACAGTTTATTAAAAGATTGAATCAAAACTAATAAAAAAAAAACAATGGCAGTGTCTTAAAAAAACAATTAGGTTCTCCTGCCCAGTTTAATCACCTTGTGGCTGATCAAAACCTCCATTTTATGGAAAGTTTGTTCCCACCAAAGTGCCACATATATTGCCATATTAAATATCGGGCAGATATATATTTGTTTTAATTTATGTACCACTACCCTGCTCTATACAACAAAATTATTTTCAGTAATAATTTGGAAATTAATAAAATGGTGGTGTCCCCTCACATTAGTGGTCAGTGTGACCCCTTACAAAGGTGGTTAGTAGAAGACTGCCTCTTGTGTTGATGGTCAGTGGGATATGAATCCACTATTTGTAATTGTTCAGGGAATCTCTAGCAATCTCAGGAGGAACCCTAGGGTTTCATGGAACCCTGTTCGAGAAAGACTGGCCTAAGATATGCAAACTTGTGTCTTCAAAAAAAATCTAAGTGAAAGAGAGAGACTGGCCTGAATCCTTCAACATTTATATTCGATCAGCTTACTGTTTGCTGTTGAAGTTTTAGCCATCTTGTTTGGGTTTCCTTATCACAGAAGGTTTCAGATGGTGTCTGTTGCTTTGGAGAAGTACAGATTGATGGAAACAGATACTGTCCTCCTGTCTATTTGTTGCACACTTCCTGATTTCCCATTCATCGGTGGACAATCCACATTACCATTCTATAACCTGTCAGCAAAGTATCAGCGGCGAAAGTGCTTTGTTTGTAAATTAAGTTCTCGGTTACAGTTAAGCCCACTCACTAATGGAAATTTTTAGAAGCACTAAACTAAATGACAGTCAAACCTGGAAGCGGATTGGTTTCTGTTCAGAGGTGCACCAAATTTTGCACTCTCCAGTTTTAGTAAATCAACCCTAGTGTGTCATCTTTCAATTTGGGCAAAAGTAACCAATTTTAATGAAATTGAATTAATCGGTCTGGACAGAAAATCTAATTGTAGGATATCAATATGGTCGTTAAGTATAGAATGCATCAACAATCTTTTTGATGGTATTTTTTCCCAGACAATACATCAATCAACAGTACGCATCGCATATACAATCTCTCCGTGTCTGGCCACCATGAAGCTCCTGGCTACACCAATTTAAACCAGGAGGTTTTTGTCTGCTACCTTTCCCGCTTGTGTTATGCACGATTCACATAATCAGCAGGCCAGTGAATCCAGCATTGTCCTACTGTGATCCTCCATGTCTGTCACATGCTGGGTCCCCTACCGCCATCTTTGTTGCTGACTTTAGCAGGAATTGATGGTCTCTTCCTGGTTCAGTCAGTCGACCCCCTTATGACGTGCCACCAGGTCTATGCTCTTCTGGCTGTTGTATGGAACCTGAAGCCTCCTAGCATATTTAATATGCCAGGAGGCTTCAGAGCGGAGATAACCTCATTCTCACCTATGAGAGAATGGCGGCTAGGAAGGCAGGGTGGGCTAAAAGTTTTTTTTAAAAAGGTAAACTGCAAAAATGTTTTACAGTGAGTTGGAGGGTAGGATGGTCTGCTTGAAGTACTTCTTATGCTATCAGTTGGATACCTACCCAGCACCTCGCTGTCTGATGCCGCGTACACGCGGTCGGAATTTCGGCCTGCAAAAAAAGATGAGATTTTTTCGTCGGAAAATGCGACCGTGTGTATGCTCCATCGGTCTTTGGCTGGCGGAATTCCAGCCAGCAAAAGATTGAGAGCCTGCTCTCAATTTTTTGGTCGGGAAAAGTTCCTATCCGAAAATACGATCGTCTGTGGCAATTCCGACGCGCAAAATCCCTGCGCATGCTCGAAAACAATTCGACACATGCTCGGAAGCATTGAACGTCATTTTCTCGGCACGTCGTAGTATTGTACGTCACCGCGTTCTTGAGGGTCGTAATTTCAGCGAACTTTTGCGTGACCGTGTGTATGCAAGGCAAACTTGGGCGGAATCCCGTCGGAAAAGCCATCCTATCTTTTTCCGACGAGAAAAACGATCGTGTGTACGCGGCATTAGGGTTTTTTTTAATTATTATTATTACAATAGCACATGTGGAATAACCCACTAACAGCAATAGATACAAGGAGCCTGCTGAACACCATAAAATAGCAGGTGACGTCACTAATAGCACATTATCTCTATGACCCTTCCTCTCCCCTTCTGTTTCCATGTCTTTGTGTCCATATATACAAAGTTTAAAGGTTTGTTCTCCATTGTTCTTATGGGACGCTTAATTCTATAGTTCTGCCGCATAACTCAAAAACAGTAATGGTCCCGGATTGTTGGAAAAACTCATAAAAACAGTATTGTATTGTCCCCATTACTGTAAAGGTTCACATAATGTTCACGATGTCTGTTTTGTCACTTACCTGGAAAAATGCCATGAAAACGTTATTGAGAAACAGTTTCCATCTGCGGCTTTTTTGCCGAGTATTATGCCGCGTACACACGGTCGGTCTTTTCGACCGGACTGGTCCGACGGACGCCGACGGACCAAATCCGGCGGACAATTTGACCGTGTGTGGGCTTCATCGGACCTGCAGCGGACTTTTTCGGTCGAAAATCTGACGGACTTTAGATTTGGAACATGCTTCAAATCTTTCCGACGGACTTGAGTCCGGTCGAAAAATCCGCTCGTCTGTATGCTAGTCCGACGGACAATAACCAACACTAGGGAAGCTATTGGCTACTGGCTATCAACTTCCTTATTTTAGTCCGGTCGTACGTCATCACGTACAAATCCGTCGGACTTTGGTGTGATCGTGTGTAGGCAAGTCTGGTCGTTAAAAAGTCCGTTGAAAGTCTGTCGGACAGGCTGTCGTACTTTTGTAGCTGAAAAGTCCGACCGTATGTACGCGGCATTACATGTAGCAATTGCGGGGTTCAGTGACCCCTTCCTTCAGAGAAATGGTGCTTAGTTCTCGTGAAATGTTCTCAAAATTTCCATGGTGTAAGTAAAAACTGTTCTTCCTTTTTGTTTTATCTGTGTGGGAAACTATTGCATTTATTATCAGATATCTAATTCATCAAACGTTTCAAAATCCATTCTTCACTTCCTGACGAACGCACTCGCACCGCATTACATAAGCAGTTCAATGTAATCGTTGCCTTATGTTGTCAGTATTACATTCTGTTGTTAAAACTCACATGATGGCATTCATTAATTTATCTTTTTTTTATAGCTATGGTATGTTTGTATGCTATCTACTATATATGATTTAGACATTTGTTTTACTGTTTTGATTTTGAACAAATTAAACTTTATTGTGCCATGTCAGCTACTTTAATATTATGTTTTTTCGCTGGTTACTTTGTTTTGGTTCACGGCTTGTCAGGATTACGTTTGTTTTAGTTAATTAACTCCATTCTTCACATGCCAGAACCTATAGTTTGTCTGTCTCCCTCTCTCTCTCTCTTTCTCTCTCTCTCTCTCTCTCAACAAAGCCACCGAGCCTGTTCTGCAAGTTGGAAAGGCCAGCCTTTACATGCAAATGACGGAGACTTCCATCCAATCATCCTCAAGGACTCATCAAGTGTCTCTGGTTAGATGACATTGGCTACTAATTAATTCCGGAATCAGGTGGGAGAGGCTGGCCTTATCCTTTGATTGGCTTGTTTGAGAAAGGAGTAAAAAAAAAAGTGTGATTTGAGTTTCAGTGTGCAGAGACAGCATAGGGAGTGTCTACAGGTATGCAAGAAACCAAAGAGTTGGAACTTTGTGCAGAGGGAGAGAAGAATAGACAGCTCAATGGATAATCCTCTTCTTCTTGGATTGTTGTTTTGGCCAGCTGCACTCGGACTGGTTTGTGAACAATGGACTTGTAACGGTAGCATTTCAGACCAGTGCTGGTAGGAGGTGAGGAAAGCAAGCATGAGTGCGTTACAGCACGAGCATTATCGAACTGCAAAAAATGGGTCTGCAGTTCCTCGTCAAGACTTCTGGGAATATGAAGACTATCAGAACACTGGAAGACAGAGCTACTATGAGGAAGAGAGGTTGCACAGATTGCAGAGGTATGCTGAAGAGCACAAAAAATTGCCCATGAAAGGAGAGCAATATTATTATGAAACCCAGAGGAATGACAGAGTTCCCAGAGCCTACAGAGTACCTGATGAGAAGTACGACCACTACGGAAGACAACTAGATAAGGATTATTCTGGTAAGAGGATCGTTGATCGATATTATGACAACTGGGATTCTATTGGCGTATACCCTGTAAAATCTAGAGATGATGGTCGATATGCAGACCGGAGGGCATCTCGTGATAGCATTGATGACTATCGACCCTCCAATTATGATTACAGAGAGGGTGACCTCCGCAACATGAAAAACTGTGACGTTTATTACTATGAAGACCTCATGAATGATGATGACTATTATCGTGAATATCATCGCAGACAACTTGAACGATACCATGAGAAAGAAATGGTACCAACTAGCTACAAGGCACAACGCCCATTAGAAAAGCGATATTCAGACCAGGATGTCGGGGATTGTCGAGCTGGACCATACAATGACCGTAGAGGAATGGACTATAACCAAAGGGATTACGGAAAGGTGAAATACTATCCTTCCAGGGATGAGAATGCAAGGACTTCTAGATGCCCTGAAACTTCAAAAAGTAGAAGTCGCCCTACCGAGAGAGACTTTGTAGATTATAGGAGGGATAAAGCAGAATCTGGGCAAAGAAAACAGAACACACGTCGGTATGACTTCTTGCCTTTGGATTGTGATGCTATTGATGAGGTTGATCACCACGAGCCTTTGGATAAATATAATCAAGACAGAAAGTTGGATCGCAGTCAGTTTTTAGACTGGGAAGCTGAGCCCTCTAGCTCTTGTAAGCGATTAGCTTATGATTTTGACTATAATCCCCCCGATGGAATTGACCTCTATCTTGATAGTGATAATACTGATGAAAAACAAATTAACAAAGAACACACAAGCAGAGGAGATTTCTGTAGTCGGAGTTGTGATGGTTTTGAAGATACCATCAAGTCCTCTAAAGGAACGGGCAAGAGTGAACAATATGGAAGCTCTTGGGAGCATCGAAGGACAAGCTATGATGACAATATTAGACCAGATAGGCGGGATGATTATTGTCAGGATTCTGATAGTCCTCAAAAATTGGATTCAAGAAACAGACCCAACAAAGATAGGCAAGTAGATGGAGACTTTTCTAGTAATTCTAATTCAGAGGAGTCTGGTTCTTCCAGGCAACAAAATCAAGATCAGAAGGTCCAAAAGAGGGCTGAGAAGGCCCCTAACATTGATTCTATGAAACGGAATAGTATCTATCGCAGGACGGCACCCAGCAGCCTTCGGAATTCGGAGTTTGTGCAGAATCGGAAGAAAAAGCGAGGTATACAATTTTCATTAATAATAATAATAATAATAATTAATAATATTAAATGATCTTAGGTCTGTTTCTATAAAAAGAGGTCTAAAGCATTATTGAGAATAATTTCTACATAAAAGTCTTTTTTTATTAAAGACGTATACTTTATTGTTATTATTATTCAGGATTTTTATAGCGTCATCAGTTTGTGCTGCGCTTTACAATATAAAGGGAGGCAATACAGTAGCAATATGATTTAATACAAGAGGGTTAGGAGGGCCCTGCTCCTGGGGGCTTACTATCTAAAAGTCTTGAGAGAAATCGGGGGGCTGCCATTGCTGACCTCTGAAAATGCCATTTGACTGGCTCTATTTAGTATTGGAGATAAATCCAAAATGTAAAAAATACTGAAGCCAAACATCATCAGGCCAACCAATCGATCATCACTCTCTCTGAAGAGGGTCAATAATGGTAACCCACAAAATTTCATTCATTAAATGCTTCTTTGGTGTAAATGTCTATACAGAAATATCTAAAACTTCTCTAAATGGGCACATTTAGCGGTAAGCACTATATTCTATCATTTTAGTTTTTGTGTGATTTTTTTTTTTTTTTTTCTTGCCACTGGCTCTATCAGGTCATGTCATGTGTAGAGATACTGCAATGTGGTTTTACTGGTTTCTTAGGTATATGTTGCTCTATAGAAGGTGTGTATAGAGAGTATGAGTTGGCTGCAGACGTCTCTAAGACGTTCGTTAAGAGTTTACTAAACCGTATAAATGTTGACAGTGTGGTGGAACTGGCCAAAAGAAAGCAACGTCTATTGTATTGGGCTGTTCTGTACTTTGTGAGCAGGCCAAGTCATACAATTGTCTCGTTTCATAGTACTAAGGTGTATCCTTCCACAACTGAGGCCATGTGTGGGCAGGGACAACATCTCAGAGAACACGGCCTTCAGCTATAAGTTCACTGTTATCAAAGAGTCATAAGGCACTTAGATCTCTCCTAACTGAAGCTGAAGGCCTGTTTTTAGGTGACCAGTACCCCTTCACGATATACTTAGATTAACCGCTTCAGCCCCGGAAGATTTTACCCCCTTCCTGACCAGAGCACTTTTTGGGATTCGGCACTGCGTCGCTTTAACTGACAATTGCGCGGTCGTGCGACGTTGCCCCAAAGTAAATTGACGTCCTTTTTTCCCCACAAATAGAGCTTTCTTTTGGTGATATTTGATCACCTCTGCCGTTTTTTATTTTTTGCGCTATAAACAAAAAAAATTGCGACAATTTTGAAAAGACGCATTATTTTTTACTTTTTGTTATAATAAATATGGATAATTTTTTTTTTTCCCCTCAGTTTAGGCCGATATGTATTCTTCTACATATTTTTGGTAAAAAAAAATTGTAATAAGCGCATATTGATTGGTTTGCGCAAAAGTTATAGTGGTTTGCGCAAAATAGGGGATAGTTGTATGGCATTTTTATTTTTAATTAGTAATGGCGGTGATCTGCGATTTTTATCGGGACTGCGACATTATAGTGGACACATCGGACACTTTTGACACTTTTTTTTTGGGACCGTTGTCATTAATACAGCGATCAGTGCGCTAAAAATGAAGGGGGTTTAGTGTGTCCTAGGGAGTGATTCTAACTGTGGGGAGATGGGCTTCAAGTCACATGACAGCGATCATTACTCCCGATGACAGGGAGCAGTGATCTCTGTCATGACACAAGCCAGAACGGGGAAATGCCTTGTTTACATAGGCACTTCGCCATTCTGAGGCTCCGTGACACCATCACCGGGAGACCGGCGGACATCGATTCCGCTGGCCCCGCGGGCAAGGTAACGCTATACGCACACGGGCGTTCCTGTTATCTCCGGCTCTTAAAAGGGTCATACAGGTACGGCCATTTGCTAAATTCAAGAACAAAAAAGTAAAATAATTCAGCTTGCCAATCCTTAGATGGGTTTTTTTTTCCCCTTTATTTTCACCCGTCGATCCTGCTAGTAATGCACATTCTGGCCTCTGATGACAACCCTCACTCACCCTACTGTATCTATGGAGGAGCAGCATTGTCACCCTGGGACAATAGTACAGAACATGGGAGGAGGTGTTCTGTAGTCCATAGAGAGACCTGGTAACAATGTAACTGATAAGAGTGCTGCACAGGCCTTGATCACAAAGTTATGAGCACACAAGGTTTGTGGCAGGATCAATAAATGCTTTTTGCACGTATTGAACAAATATAACAGAACATAGGGTTCCCGGTGTGAAGCCGTAATGGTACACCGCCGGGTTCCCTTACCTGCAATGGTGGCGATAGCACCCGACAGCTGATGGAAACATCAGCTACTATGCCAACATCGCTGGACTCCAGGACAGGTAAGTGGTTTGTATTGTGGATGAGTCTACCTGAACAGTGACTACCTCTGGCTGCAGTCCACATTTGGCTGACTTTTCTGACATTTCTTCAATTTCCCATTTGCAGTTTGTTGAGCCAGGTAATGTCAGCTTGGCCACCTATGGCCCAAATTGAAGTCAGGTATGGCCAGTTTTAGGTTGCATTCAGGACTCGTTTACACTTGGTTCAAAACATGGCATCGGACAAGCTTTTTTAAAGCTCTCTGAATGCCAGTCAAAGCTCCTGTCACTAAATAAAATGGTTTTCTTACAGTCCTGTTTACACCTTGCTTTTGCTTTGGCTTCACTTCAAAAACCATACCCCATGTCGCTTTAGTGGTGCTTCAAAGTGTCTTCAAAGCCTCCATAGAAGTCTATGTCAAAGCTTGCTTGATTTTGATAGGCTTTAATTGAGCTTTAGCTTCACTTTGTTTTGGAAAAATTGCAGGTATGAGACATCAACGCACACGCAGACCATCTGCCAAGCTTCATTAAAGCTTCAAAAAAGCACCACTGGAGCATCACAGAGGCATCAAAAACACATCAAAAAAGCATGTTGAAGCAGTAGGTGCTTTAATGTGTGTTGAAGTTGAAGCAAGTGTAAATGAGCCCTCACACCTGCGATTGCACCCTGATAGTGATTACATGCGAGAACGCCAGTGGAGTTTCTGGGATTAGCTACAAGTAGGCAGCGCCACTGAAAGCAATGGGGGGCTGCCAACAATCGCAGCAAATCGTGCCCACTTGCATGCAATCGCTCATGCAACAATCACATGCAAGTGACCCGTCCTGGACGCATTGCATGGTTTACTTTAATGGAATTGTAAAGTCTTGTGGTTTTCCACCTTAATGCATTCTATGCATTAAGGTGAAAAACTTTTTGTGGTGCAGCTGCCCCCAGAGCCCCCCCTTTTACTTACCTGAACCCAATCTTTCCAGCGATGAGAACGAGCCCAGCAGCTCCAGCCGCTGTTTCGGGTCTTCATTAAATTGATTGATAGCAGCGGGTGCCATTGGCTCCCGCTGCTGTCAATCAAATCCAGTGACGCGGGAGCCAGGGGGCGGGGCCGAGTCCTGCTGTCTGTGTCAATGGACGCAGCAGCAGGACTCAGGAGTCTGCCCGCATGGGTTCCCCCAATGGAATGCAGCTCTCCGTGGGGGCAATTAATGTGGAGGAGGAGCCAGGAGCACCGCTCGGGGACTCCAGAAAAGAAGTATCGGGGCCACTCTGTGCAAAACCCTTGTACAGAGGAGGCAAGTATGACATGTTATATTAAAATAAAAAATTAAAAAAACATTGCAATCATTTTACGGCAATTTAGAACAACAATGCAGTGATGATTACATTCTTTAGCCACTTGCCATCCACCCCATAGCAGTTTTAATGCTACAGGGCGGCTCTCCTGTGCAGAATCACGTGTATATACGTGATTCTGCGCTTTCGCCTGCAGGGGACACGTCTGCTGTGAATATTCACAGCAGAAGCTGATCTGCAGGTGCCAGGCACTTGATGTCCTCCAGCACCCGCTGATCGTCAGTAAAACACACAGAAGGGAGATCTACCTATGTAAGCAAGGCAGATCTCAGTTCTGATGGGGTAAGGGCTGGATTTTGTGTGCCTGCAAAGGAGGGATGAAATGCAACTCTTCCCTTAGTAAAAGCAGCACATACAGTACACAAAAACACTGGCTAGGCACAGTTCACCCAAGATGTTTAACCTCTTCCCAACCAGTGTCATTAGTACAGTGACAGTGCATATTTTTAGCACTGATCACAGTATTGGTGTCACTGGTCCCCACAAAGTGTCAATTAGTGCCCGGTGTTCGTTGCAATATCGCAGTCCCACTATAAGTCGCTGACTGTCCCCATTACTATTATATAAAAAATAGACTAATTAAAATTCCATAAATATATTGCATAGTTTGTAGACGCTATAGCGCTCGCGTAAACCAATCAATATACGCTTATTGGTGGAAATTGCATGCCGTTCAGTGTTCTTGATCAAGTTTTGATAGTTTTCCCAGATAAATTTTTTTTTTTTATTTTAGATCAAAAAACATTTGCACAAGTTTAGTATTTTGATTTGATATTTGGAAGGGTTACGTGTTTGGTTATCATTACTTGGATGGACAGATCTAGGGTATTATAGATATCTGAGGGGGAGATTTACTGAAGCTGGTGCCCCCATTATCTGGTGCAGCTCTGCATAGTAACCAATCAGCTTCCAGGTTTTATTGGCAGGGCTTAATTGAACAAGCTGAAGTTAGAAGCTGATTGGTTACTGTGCAAAGCTGCACCAAATTCTAAGTGCTCCAGTTTTAGTAAATCTTCCCTGCGGTGTCTGTGTATAGCCAGGAAAATTGTATTCTTCTTTTATTTTTATTTTTTAATTAAAAAAACTTTTCTGCATTTTAGAACAGACTTTTTTTTGCTCTTTCTATGTCCTGCTCTGGTTTAGAGATATGGCTGGAGCTATTCTAGGTGCTAAGTGAATGTAAATAGTAATCCTTTGTACCCTTCCCCCACCAAACTCCTGTGTTCCCCTCGGTTTCACCTCTGCCCCTTCCTTCCTTCCCGGGGCCTGGCATTTTTCCCTGGCATGCTCCTCCCCCCCATGTCAAACTTTCTTTGTCGTGGCAGTGTGGAGCTATGGAGATGTCAGCTTGCGTCATGCACTGTTTGTTGAAGGGCCTGTCCAAAAGATTTTAGCTGATTGCCGAATCCTTAGCAGAGGGAGAACCTACAGCAGCTGAAATTCATGTGTCGCTTTGTAAGACGTTACCGGGAGCTACATAAAATATTTGTTACTTCTGTAGCTATCCTTCCCGTCAATAATAATAATTTTATTTTTATTCAACAAGTGTAAATGTCCACTAAGCTCCACTATTTCAGACCTTGTCGGGTCTGTAGGATTTGTCCTTTAAAATTCTTGTCCAAAGAGGAGCCCCACCACTATCAAATCCCTCTGTTTCTGCATCTTAAGCCGATCATTGACTGTACAATGGCTGTAAATCCCACTACATTCAATACATTTCGTCAGTTATTGCCAATTCTAAATAGATTGTACAGTGAGATTGTAATGTGTGTGACCAGTCTATTGATATTCACATCCTATGAATTTCTCTTCCATAATGGTTGACAAACACATATAGGTAGTAATATAGTATTATTTAGCACCATTGATAGGCCTCGGAAAGGGTATTGTATATGTGGCAACTCCTCATTCTGGGGCTGAATATATGAAGACTGTATGTCAGGCAGCCCAATGGGTGTGAAATGACAGTGGATGTGGTTGTGAGCTGGAAAATCTTCTGTATATGGTGGCTGGGGGACGTCAGCTAACCAAAAACACTTATTCCCCGTACACACGATTGGATTTTCCGACAACAGATGTTCGATGTGAGCTTGTTGGCAGAAAGTTCGACCGTGTGTATGCTCCATCGAACATTTGTTGTCGGACTTTCCGCCAACAAATGTTGGCTAGCAGGTTCTCAAATTTTCCGCCAACAAATGTGTGTTTGTTGTCAGACTTTCCGATCGTGTGTACACAAGTCCGTTGGCCAAAAGTCCACGCATGCTCGGAATCGAGTACGAGCCGGAAGCGCTTGGTCTTGTAAAACTAGCGTTCGTAATGGAGATATCACGTACGTCTTGTACGTCACTACGTTCGTAATTGTTGGCCAACATTTGTGTGACCGTCTGTATGCAAGACAAGTTGGAGCCACCATCCTTCGAACAAAAATCCACGGTTTTGTTGTCGGAAAGTCCGATCGTGTGTACGGGGGGCATAAGGAAGAACAGTCATGCATGTTGGAAAACCCTGCTAAAAACGGTGGTTGCTCAGTGAGATAAGTGTTGATAGTCTGCAAGACAGGAGATGTTGCCCTAGGGTGGATGATAACTTCCAACCACTCTTTAAATTCCATGGACAGCCTAGGACTAAGACCAACCATAGATGCTAGATGAACCTTTTCAACACAGAAGTAACTTTCTAGTCTCAGGGCACTCCTGCTAAAAATTAATATATCTACAACTCATGATACATTCGTGTGATGGTCACTGGGATGAATGCTCCTTCCACTTGTGGACATTGTAAGGGGGTAGTTCTTCCCAGATAGCTAAAGAGATCCATGGTGTCAGTGGGAACTTATCTGAGAGGCAGAAAGCGCTTATTACTAAAGGAACCCCTAGAAACCTCTGGAGGAACCCTACAGCTCCATGGAATCCAGATGGAGAAACCCTGTACTAGAGGGTCCAGCTGCAGCCTTTTCTATTTGCTGGTAACTCTATAAAAATGAAATGCTTGGCTCAAGGAACCCCCTAGCAACCTCTGGAGGAGCTCTACTGCTCCATGGAAACCTGGTTGAGAAACTCTGCACTGGAGGGTCCACCTGCAGGCTTATCTATTTGCTGGACACTAAAAATGAAATTAAATGATTTTGTTTTAGAGAGAGGAGCAGGGACTTTTGCCAGACACACCTAACCCCAGCTTGTCTAGAGGGAAGCAGTAGCGTTCTTTGCAACAATGATTGTTGCCCATAGAAATAGATTGCTATCTTACATTCATGGCTGCATTTAACCACAATTCAAACAGAATGGAGGATCTATTAATGCATTGCAAATTTGCAGGATGGTTTGCTGATCCCTATTTAGTAGTTATACCCTCGGAAACCTCTCAACAAGCTTGCCTGGGTGACACTCCTCTGCATCAAGCACACATTCTGCCGAACTTCAGAACGATCCTCTTACAGCAAAGCAGCCACTCTTTGCTGATGTCACAAGGATATTTATTGATCAACCTGTGTGCAGCACTTGTAGACCCTATCGCTGTCCATCTAGGCCCGACTGATGCTATTGACACTAGCTTCTGTCATATGGCTTGCCTCTACTTTATGACATAGCTAAGTTAGCATTGAAGATACTAGCTATCCATAACCTATACTGGCAGTTCTGCTATCTATAGTGTAGTATGTACAACCAGAGAAGTGTTATGGGTTTCTACTTAATTCTCAACTCCACCATGACAGAATACTGCAGTGAAGTTTTTACTACTTTTTTCCCCCCTTGATAATAAGAGGAGCCAAGGGCTTCAGAAGGGCCTCCGACTGAGCAGTACTGCTTTACCAGTTTCTGTCTAATAGAATATAGAACAGCAGGGAGCTCCATCAACTGGTTTTTGTTCCCAGCAGGGAAGTCTCTACAAAGACCAGTTACTGCCGAATCTGTAAACTATGCTGGAATTCTTTACCTTTTATTGCAAATTAGAGTCCATATACTAATCTTGCTGTCAATGGAAGCACTAGGAACCACGTTCATGTGGCATAAAAGGTTCAAATCGGTTTGTATTTTAGGACGTACACCAGCACCAGCACCAGCAGGGAGCTACAGTGTACATGTAGGGTGACCACATTTCCAAACTGCCATTCAGGGACACCCCCCCCTGCCCCCTTCCCAAGAAAAGATGGGGGTTTGGGGGAATGTAGTCTCGGGGGTTGACGGGGAATTCGGTGGCAGGGGTGATTTGTCGGGCGAATGGCTGGTGTTGTACTACATTGTAATATATAATGAAATTGTTCAACTCACCATAATGCAGAATCAGTGGGGACCCTGAGCTTGTCACTTACCACCTGATGCAGTGTGCCACTTGCCACCGATGCCTGCCCCCAGATGCAGCTTGTCACTTGCCACTGTTGCCTGCCACCAGATGCAGCGTGTCACTTGCCACCAGATGCAGTGTGCCACTTTCCACCCATTGCCTGCCACCAGATGCAGCGTTTCACTTGCTACCGTTGCCTGATGCCAGATGCAGTGTGCCACTTTTCACCCATGGCCTGCCACCAGATGCAGTGTGCCACTTTCCACCCAGGCGCGGAGCAGGAAGTTAAATCTTTCCCGCTGTGAATGCTGGGGCTCTGCCTCTCTCCTCCTTATGATGTCACTGATTGCTAGATGCGAGGCGGAGCGGCAGCTAGCAATCATTTGGGCACTGAGCCAACGGCTCATGTAAAAGGGGTCTCACCAGCCAGGGGTCCACCACAGGCTGTCAGTGAGTGACAGCAGCGACGTGAGGGATATTTTAGAGGGCATCAGATCGGGTCAGGGCCAGGGGGCAATTCCGGGACACTATATTGTCCCGGAATGAGGGTGCCCGGGACCCGGGACAGACCTGCTAATTGCGGGAATGTCCTGGGCAATCCGGGACACGTGGGCACCCTATGTACATGGCATGTATTAAGTGTACCAGGCTGGCTTCAGCGCTCACCTGAGCATGGGGTCAGCATGGGTGTACATCAAGGAAAGTAAAATCTGTGGTTTTAGTGCCAAGAGAACCTGTATGTAAGGCTGGGTTTAGTGTACATTTTGCTGAAATTCTTGTATTTGTGTTTGGCCATTCAGATGGACATTGTCTGGCTTTGGGTGCTGGGAATCTCTTGAGAAGATTTGGAAATTTGTTCCAGGTACACCAATTCTAAGCCTGCACATACACATGATGATGTTCCTCTAACACCTCACAACTTTCTGACATGGGAACGAGTGAGATCTTTAAACCCGTATTTAGGAAAATTAAACACCTGTGTCACATCCCCAATCATATGGGGCATGGCAAATTAAAGCTCAAGAATGATCATTTAAACCACGTGTGTAAAACACAGGGCCCACGGGGTCCGGTCAGCCAGGCCTTGTCATGTGGCCCTCTCACCTAGTTTTGCAGCCAGATTGTGGCAGAACTCTATTTTACCACCTCCGGCTCCCACCTTCCACTCCCTTGTATTCCCTTCTATTGCACTTGAGCAATGCCAGAAATAGAAGTAAATAGATCTTGCTTCAGATACTTTGGCTATTGTGACCCTTGTCTTCAGAGCAGTGACAGGAAATGGTTCCCTCTAAACTGAGGTCACCACTCTTTCATAGACTTGCCAAATGCCACCCTGACAGACTCCTCCTCATCCCGGGCAGGCATGCAGATTGAGAATATTTGCTGATTAGTCACCGAGTCAAAATGACTGACTTATGAGCAATGCAAGGTGTTTATTTCACTCCGTCATCATCCTGTAACAGATTAGGAAACAGATTTGTCACATATTTGTCTCCTATTGTTGTTGGCATCTGACGTGGCTGTTGCTGTATACTCTTCTATTGGTTTCTAATATTTTGTTTAGGTCGGCATCACACAAGGAGTTTCGAATTGACATCTGTAGAATCTACAGAATTTTGTTAAGAATCTTTGTTTGTATAGGATAAGTACACATTTGCATAAAGTGCACTTTTGCCTACCTTCCCTGACCTAAACTCATTTCTGAACTCTACCCTAGACACATATCTGAATCAGACATCTGCAGACTGTAGGGATATTCAGGGGTAGTGGCAAAACCTTCCTTTCTGCAGACCACACCTTCTCAGTCGATCTCTATAGACTTCTATGGGGCCCTCACTTGGCTCAACATTTTGGAGTTTTATCTAATTTTACTCAATTCAGCAGGTTTATAACAGTGCTTCTGGCCAGGGTGGCTGTGTTCATGATATGACACTATGCTGTGTAGCCTTTTGATGCTATTATGAGCTGAGGGATAGTATGGAACCAGGGAACGCAGACTCTGATTTAGGACCATTCAAAAAAAAAAAAAGAGAAAGGGCAGCCAAAGATTAAATCTAGGATGGAAATTGGAGAAACTGAGTAAACAGGCTGTTCCCACTAATCTTGTTTACATTTTTGTACTTAACTGGCACAAAACCTTTAATTAAAACGCCTTCTTTCTTTAGCTTTCTATTTGCTATGTTACCAGTTGGAGTGAAAAGTGAAGCTATAATTTGACATGATGTATAACAAGATGAGATGTACATGACCAGTGTAGACCAGATGTCTCCAACCTTCTTAATGTCTGCCCCACCATACTCATACTCAGCCCACCCCTTACCGATACTTATAATTAACAAGACCACGCATGGAATGGAGTACAAATGGCCATAGCAGGCTTTTATTAACAAAAATATTAACTTAACATAAACGATAAAAACATTCTTTATCACATAAACATCTGAGAACAAAACTCTCAGTCTCTCAGCCTGTTGGTCTTTGATGGCACCCCAACATTATAATATGTTCCACTTCTACACTTCGGGACATTTTACCAGGATAGGCCTCCAGCCGCAACACCCCAGCTCGGAGACAACACCCTACCTGCATGGCAACCATTACCATATTCCAGCTAAACCATGTTAATTGGAATACACCAGAGGGACGCATACCTCCAATGAGTCCAAAACCCTTCCATCTCGTAGGTTTTCTTACCACCATCAAAGACCAACAACCTCCGACCAGCCAGCTGCCATGACGTCACATGCTCAGGCTGCTCCTGTAAAGAGAGAAAGAACTGACCAAAAAAACAGGGAGGGTGGGTAGGAAACTGCTTCTTGTCTCCGCTGCCCTCCACTGATGCCCTTGGCGCCCCACCTCCCCTTAAATCACCTAAACCCCACTCCTGCCATGATATATCCCCCAATCTTATCATTCCCCTCACTTCTCCCACTTACTGCAATTACCCCCTGTTGTCTCCTCTTCTCCCACTGTCATGCCGGCCCTGCACTAGCTTGCTTTTTTCCTCTCGCTCCGGGCCTCAATGTATGATCTGTCCTTGTCATGGGCATACATGTATACATTGCTATTTATACATCCGCAAAAATATGCCCTACATCTTACTGACTTGGTAGTTGGTACATTAATTCTTGAATTTAATATTGTACCATCTGTGTAGCAATGTATGTGTGCGTTGGCTGGGTTTAGGAAAACTCCTGTTTTTTGGCTTTATGGGAATTTTTTGTTTCTGTGAAAATAACCAATCTTCTTGGGGTTTCCGTTGTTGACATTGCTTGGATGTGTAAAATTTATACATCGAATTCTAGTGTTTCTTAAGCCGGGCCATACATGCATCAAAATTCTGCCAATTCAGCAGGGACCGGACAGATTTCGATTCATGTATGGGCTAGCTGGTTGTACACAAGTCAATCTTTCGATCGACTTGTATGCAACCAGTCTGTCTGATTTTTCCCAAATAATCAGTGCTATCGGCTATACCTGTCAATACTGGTCATTTTATTCTGCCGGTGAGGAATACAATTTTTTTTTTTTTTTTCGTTCAACCCGCTGGTTAAATGGAAAAAAAATGAATTGTGCATGGTCTTCTTTAGGGCCATGTCATAGAAGTGATTTAATCCTATGGCTTCACTCACTTGCTGGCCAAAATGGTGCAGGATCGCATGCTGCAAAGAGGAAGTGGTGATGGAGGGATACCACACTGACAGTGTTGCATAACCATTAGAGCGAACTCTATTTTTTGGTCATTCTGTGACATAGGTTTCCACCACCTGGGGAGGTTTAGGGCTTTGACTAAAGCTCTAAAAAGACTGCCTATTACCTGTACAATATGGAGCTACTCATTTAGCAGGACCAATATTCAGCCTTTAGGTTTCAATAGAAACTAGTCACATCCCCATGGGTAATTTGCCCTGGGTAGTCCGAAAGATAAGCCTAGTCCATAAAAAGTATGACCCTTCAGTGTATTGGTGACAGACTCTCTTTTACAGACAAGCCGCCCTTCTTTGTCTCGTGGCCCCGAGGCAGCTTGAAGTGACTTATTTAGATATAATTTCCAGAAATGGGAGAGGACTCTGTAGTCGTGACCATTTCTGTTGCCCTGCAGGAAACCCTAGTGACGTGGGATGAGAGACGGGTGAAACCGGTTCATTCATATGTATTGCTAGATACTCCCTGCTAATTACCTACCCGTGTATCACTGCCAAGAGAGAAAACAAGAAATAGACTATTTCCAACTTATGCTTCTTCGTAAGACCAACAATGTGTCGCACCTCCATCGATTGTTGCATGGCCATTTAGGAAGTCCTGCCATCCCATTATGTGGCAGCACCTTATCTGCTTTAGTTTTAGTATCCGTCTTTATAGTTTTTCATCTTCTAATGAATAGTTTCTTCTTCTTTCTTTATCAGCATACTTCTACATTGTTGTTAAATAAATATGTTGGCTTCCTGGTTTCCTAAAAGTTGATCACCTGTAACAGTTGGGTGACTACTTGGCTTTGACACACAGATTTTTCAGCTGTTTGGAGAATTCTGCATTTGTGCAACTTCTCACCTGTTATTTTTTGTATGGAGAAAAAGAGGACAGTATTTTTGCTATACGTATCCACTTTCTCTAAGTATTGAGAAGAAACCTCAAGGGCCACCAACAATGCACATACTGTATGTACAGAGCTATATTTTCCCTCCTATTGCTGTTGGTGAGACATTTGACCTTCTCTAGGCAGCCTCTCTACTCTTTCTTACTCTATCCGAACAAGAGAGTTGCCAACATTGTAGGAGCAAGCTTTCTCTTAAGTGAAACTGTTGCTTGTACAAATGACAAAATCACTAATAGAACATGACTCTTACAAACACACACAGGTAGAATACTAATTGCAGTGAATTGCTTTTTGCACAAGGTAAAATAATCAAAATTGCATACACATCCATGTCTATATTGTCAAACAACATAACGAATGCTTCCGATCAAATCAAATGCCATGCTATTACAGAACCTTAACCTCCATACAAATGCGAACCTCCTAAACTTCAAAATAAAATCGTCAATCTAAACCCAACCTCAAGTTTATTCCTAAATCAAATATAACCCCTAGCCTTAACCCTTATTGGAAATGTTTGTAACCAAGAGGAAGGCCATCTCCCCCATGTGTCTTATTTGGAAAAGACCACCTGTGGAAAACACCACCTGTGTGGTCACTGGGCTCTAGCCGTGTCAAACTGCCATAGGCCTACTGCTGCAACACATGTAACCCACAGGCATGGTCACTAAAAGGGAGCTGCTTCCTCCAGGACAACCTCCACAGGCAATAGGCTGACTTCCTCTGGCCCCATGTACACAAACTTAAAAAGGAAGTAAACCCTGATGGGTCTTACTTCCTCTTTATTCCCCTGCAAAGTAAAAGCATAATGGGCTAGTATGCATCGCATACTAGTCCATTATGTTGCACTTACCTGCAAACAAAGCCCGCAAAGTCACCGCTGGTGGCCGCATCCATCTTCACCCCTCTTCCTTCTGGGGCTGTGGACTCTGACTCTGTGACTGGCCATAGTCGCATGACGTGACTCCCACGCATGCGCAGGCGGTCATGGCACGGGCCCTATAGAAACGGCACGATCGTGCCCTTTCTTTAGTGTGCATGCGCCGATGATGTCGGCGCAATCGTTTATGGTAAATATCTCTTAAACCATGCAAGTTTAGGAGATATTTCCAGTATCTACAGGTAAGCCTTATTATAGGCTTATCTGTAGGTACAAGTGGTGTGTAAGGGTTTACAACCACTTTAAAGTGTTACTAAACCCAGGCCACTGCATTCGCTATATCTGGTCTCTCACAGCACACAGAACATGAAATGCAATTATTTTAGTAAATATAAACTGCTAAATACCTTTTCTCATCAACAGTATATAGCAGTCCTGTGACTTCTATCATTTCCTGGTGAAGCTTGGAGGAGTTTTCATACTGCACTGAGCTGACCTATCAGGCTGCAGGGCTCCTGACCCTCTGTCTGGACAGTGCTGATCACATGCACTCTCCCAAGAAAAAAAAATCCTCTCTATCAATATACACCAAACTGAGCATGTGCAGCCTGACTCCAAAGGCTCTGTCTTATCCAGACTTGTCCAGGGGGACAGTGCAGGGAGGGGGAGGATATGTGCATACCCTTAGGTTTCACAGTAAATATAACAAGCATGCTTTACTGCATATACAGACGGATTTTACTGTTGTGGGTTTAGTAACACTTTAAGGGATCTATTGTCCCATTTAACCCAGTCAAAACCCATGAGTGTAATGTTATTTTACCTTTTCCTAGAATAGAGCCAACACAAGGCATACCAACCCTTGCTGCAAGAACAGAGCCCACTAGACGCTAAGCATCCCCCTTCTTCACATTCCCATCGCTCAACACAAGAATGTCCAGTCTGGTTCAGTTAAATAAACTTAGTCTTTACACCAACAAAAGTGGCAATGAACATTTTGTGAAACCATAAACATTTGTTACCTTCTTCAACAGAGTAGTGAAATAATCCCTTCTAATGCATTGCTCTAAAGTAGGTTTTCTCAACAAGAGTTCCAAGGAACTCTAGGGTTCCTACAGAGGTTGCTAGGGGTTCCTTGAGCAATGAGCAATTTCTGCCTCTCTGATAAGTTTCCAGTGACACCATTGATCTTTTTAGCGATCTGCCAGAGGTTAATTCTTCCCAATAACCACAAGTGTAAGGAAGATTCTTCCCATGGACCTTTACACTAATGTATCGTGAAGTGTAGATATAGTCATTTTTTAACAGGGGTTCCTTGAGACTGGATAATTATTTCAAGGCTTTCTCTGTGTTGAAAAGGTTGAGAAAGGCTGCTCTAAAGATTTTCTCTTTTTCCCATTCCTGGCAATCCACCAAAGGGGTGCTTGGAGTCCATGACGCAGCATGATTTTTTGCCCACAATAACGGGGTTCCCTACCACGTACTTTGCAGGGATCTCTCCACCACACTTGCCCCACCAACCTCTACTTATATAGCCAACCACTTGGAAGTCTAGTGACAGGTTTGTTGCCTGGAACCCAAAAGCAGGACTAGATCTTAAGGGGACCTCTCACCCCATTACTGTTGGAACAAAAACACATTCACTTTATTACAAGTAGTGGTGTCTCATACCTCTGAAGGTTTTTGCGCCTATTTAAAACGCTGCTGTTTGCACTAAAAGCTGATGATCCATTCACAGATGACATTTCCACGTCAGTTGTTGGAATGCGGGGCAATCTAGTAATATGTGGGATTATGAGAGAATATAACTGAATTGGAGAAGCACTTGTAGGAGGGAGACCTTCACTTCTTGTATTCTGTATCAGTTTTCGCATGAATCAGCCTAAAACTGTAGGAGGATTTATGTACTGTGTTATATTGTGTGCCCTCTACTACTGGCTTTCTAATCTGCAGAATTCATATCGTGTAGCCTGGCGTAATTAATTCCCATGAGGTTCTGATATAAGCTCCCCATTGTCATTGCCCAGCCTCCCCTCCTCTCTTCATTGTCCAGAACAATGAAGCCTCTAAGATCTCCAGTAACACTATCAGAATCTTATGGTTGGACTTTATAAAAAGATACGCTGCTTTTCCTTTCTGCCTTTGATCTACAGGAGAGCTGCGAATCTGCTGGAAAGGATGGTGGTGTGATGGATTTCAGGTATCCCATGTATATACGAGGGAGGATAGACTGTGACTTGCAAAAGTATTCATGCCCTTCACTAATCCTTATTTTACTGAATTATTTTATGTGACAGTATTGCAGTGTTTTATGTTAGAACAGATCTTAAGAAATGCTTAAAAAATGTGCGTGCATGGACTTCAGCCTGTGTTAGGATATAACTCCTATATAGTAAAAATAATATCACATTGCATAGCACTTTACAAAATAAAGAGAGACCGTACAATTAAATACAAGAGGGTTAGGAGGGCCCCACTCATGAATGCTTACATTCTAAAAGGGAAGAGCAAGTGAAGCAAAAGGAGGGATGAGGTATTTGATTATTAAAGTTCCAGTTGTTGGGTAGAGGTGGGATTGGTTTCACAGAAGAGTTTTCAGGGATCATCTAAAGGCAGTCAGAGTAGGAGATCGTCAGACAGATTGGGCTAGGGAGTTCTAGAGGATGGGAGTGGTTATGAAAAAGTCCTGGAGGAGATGATGAGGGAGCTAAAGAGGAGGAGTGAAGAGGGCAGTTTGGGTGATATTTGGAGATGAAGTTGGTGATATAGCTGGGGGAAGAGTTGTGGTTTCCTATGTACATTGTTATTCTGAATTTTATTTGAGCGAAAGCCAGTGGAGGTCTTGGCGGGGAGGGGTGGTGGACACTGAGTGATTGGTAAGGTGGATGAGTCTTGCAACACCATTCATGATAGACTGAAGAGAGAATAGTCTTTGTAGACGTAGGCCAATGAGGAGCAAGTTGCAGTAGTCGATAAGACATAACCAGTGATTTAGTAGCTTGCGGGTGTCTTTGGTTAAGAGGGAGCGTATTTTGAAAATGTTATGTAGGTGAAAGTGGCACAATTTGGACAATGATTGAATGTAGGGGAGAGGTCAGAGTCCAGGATTACACCTAGAACCCTGGCAGAAATAGAGGGACTGATGGTTAAAGTGGTTCCAAAGGCAGAACGTTTTTTTACCTTGAGGCTTCATGTACACGGAACATTGTTTAACCTCTCCTGAACGATTTAACTTGACAGCTAGAAACTGACATCTAAAAACATCAGCTTTTAGCCGCGTTTACATGCCACGTTTAGCCGAGTTTGCGCCTAGAAGCGTTTTAAGAAAAAAGTTATTTATTTCTGTTAAAATGAAAAACGTCTGTAAACAAAACGCTGCTAAATGCAAGTTACCAAGTTTAGAGGCTGTTACAAGCATTTGGCGTTTATAAATGCCTCTGAATATCCGTTCTGATAGCATTGTTTGGAACGCAAAAAAATGCATCTAAACTCAACTGCCTAGAAACGACTTTAACCACTTCCCACCCGTCGGCCGTCATATGACGTCCTTGAATTTGTGTGGGGATATCTGAATGATGGGTGCAGCTACAGGCGTCATTCAGATATCGGCTTTTTCAGCCAGCCATTCCCTACACCATAACAATGATCATAGCGGCTGTTCTGCTGCTTGATTGTTCTTACGGGTGGCAAGAGGAGATGGCCCCCCCCTCCTGCCACCCTCCGGTGCTTCTACCGACTCACCGCTTCCATCGGTGAGTTGGAGACAGAATCCGCCGGCCCCGGATGTTTACCATAGAGATTTCCGGTGGACCAGATGGTCGCCGGAGTCTCTATGATCGTTCGGAGGCCGGGCGCGATGTTATGACCTCACGCCCGGCCTCTGCATTCAAACAAACGGTGCCACCTCGGCTGGGAAGCCGAGATCGTTTTTTTATTTTTTTATTTCAGGCTTCCCAGCCTAGAGGTTAGAGGTAGGGTGTTATTGATCCCAGATCTTGCTGTAAAGAGGAACGATCATGCCATATTCCTATTACAAGGGACGTTTACATTTCTTGTAATAGGAATAAAAGTGATAAAAAAAAAAAAAAGAAAAGCTCCCCTGTCCCCGTGTGCTCGCATGCAGAAGCGTACGCATACGTAAGTCCCGCCCACATATGAAATTGGTGTTCAAACCACACATGTGAGGTATCGTCGCTAACATTAGAGCGAGAGCAATAATTCTAGCCCTAGACCTCCTCTGTAACTCAAAACATGTAACCAGTAAAAAATTTTAAAACGTCACCTATGGGGATTTTTTAGTACCGAAGTTTGGCGCCATTCCACGAGCGTGTGCAATTTTGAAGCATGACATGTTGGGTATCTACTTACTCAGCATAACTTCATCTTTCACATTATGCAAAGAAATTGGGCTAACTTAACTTTTTTTTTTTTTTTTAAGCACAAAAGTGTTTTTTTTTCCAAAAAAAAGCGCGTTCAAAAAATTAGATAAAAAGTTGCAACGACCGCCATTGTATTCTCTAGGGTCTTTGCTAAAAAAAAATATATGTCTGGGGGTTCTATGTAATTTTCTAGCAAAAAAATGATGATTTTTACATGTAGGAGAGAAATGTCAGAATTGGCCTGGGTGGCAAGTGGATAAACGACCCTGTGTACATGTACTGATAAGATAACATAGAGGAAAGTTCAGGGGCAGCTGAAAAAAATGCCCAACTGCTCCTAAACATTTTGGTTTACCAGCAGCAGTGTACATGAGGCCTAATGTATTAAAGTGATTGTAAAATCCTGTTTTTTTTAAAAAAACAAAAACAAACATGTTATACTTACCTGCTCTGTGTAATGGTTTTGCACAGGGCAGCCTGGATCCTCCTCTTCTCGGGTCCCTCTTCGCTGCTCCTGGCCCCTCCCACCTGTCGAGTCCCCCCACAGTAAGCAGTTTGCTATGGGTGCACCCGGGCCGAGCTGCAGCTCCATGTGTCCATTCAGACACGGAGCTGATGTTTTGCCCCCCCTCCTCTCTCCCCTGATTGGCTAAATGACTTTGACAGCCAATAGCACCGCTGTAGTGTCTCAGCCAATCAGGAGGGAGAGTGCTGGACAGCCGAGGGACTCGTGGACATCGCTGGATAGAGATGGGGCTCAGGTAAGTATTAAGAGGTGCTCGGGAGGCTGCTACACACAGAAGCAGACATCCCAACCTGCAAAAACTAATTTCAGGAAGGTTTCAAACTAATTTCAGGGAGGTGACGCTTCGTACTGGCGTCGACCCCCCCCCCCCCAATAAAATGCAGCCTGATCAGTGCCAATTAAATGCAGCTATATCGGTGCCCAATGAAATGCAGCCTGCCTGATCACACGGCTGCTGAGGCTGGGGTCTGGCTGCTGGGGCCGAGGGTCTGGCTGATGGAGCTGGGCTGCCGGTCCTGGGGTTTGGCTGCTGGGGCCAAGGGTCTTGCTGCTGGACCTGGGCTGCTGGTCCTGGAGTCTGGCTGCTGGAGCTGGCTGGCTGGTCCTGGAGTCTGGCTGCTGGGGCCAAGGGTCTGGCTGCTGGTGCTGGGCTGCTGGGGCCAGGAGTCTGGCTGCTGGGGCCAAGGGTCTGGCTGCTGGTGCTGGGCTGCTGGGGCCAGGAGTCTGGCTGCTGGGGCCAAGGGTCTGGCTGCTGGTGCTGGGCTGCTGGGGCCAGGGGTCTGGCTGCTGATGGCCAAGGGTCTGGCTGCTGGATCCGGCTGCTGGGGCCAAGGGTCTGGCTGATGGAGCTGGGCTGCTGGTCCTGGAGTCTGGCTGCTGGGACCAAGGGAGGGTCTGGCTGCTGGGGCTGGCCTGCTGGGGCCAGGGGTCTGGCTGCAATGGGACTAGTGAGCCATCCCAGTCAGAGAATTCCCCAGGAGGGAGGGGGTGGGTGGAGGCAGAGAGAAGGCTTTGATCTGCAAGCTGTAGCAAATAAAAGAAAAAAAAAAAACTTTCCCTAGTCAAGCGGACTCTTTCTCCACTTTCGGGTGCCGCTGCGCAGTGATCTCCTGTGTGACAAGTACATGTCAGTCCCAGGCCCTTCTATACCAATCCGCTGGGCAGGCCGGGACTGTCATGTACTTTAATTGCTACAGCCTGCAGATCACAGTCTTCTCTCTGCCTCCTTCCCTGCTGAATCAGCCGGACCGACCCCCAACAAAAGTACCCATGCAGCAGCCAAAGCAGGCTGGGGACAGCAGTATGGGCTGTCCACCCCTCTGCCTCAGCTTGCAGTGCCTTACATCCACCTGTCACTCAGCCACAGACAGAGCAACCCCCATTCGGCCGCTTGGGCTGCTCTGTCTGTCTGCGGCCTGCGCTCGCGGGTGTCCGGGAGCCCGCAGCCAATTGCAGGAGATTCTCGCGGGACACTTGAGAAGTCTGCAGAAGGCTTTTTATCTTAATGCGTAGAATGCATTAGGATAAAAAAAACCTTCTGACTTTATAACTCCTTTAACAAATTTCTATTATTGTTTGGTACTTCTGCTATGATAGGGAGAAAATGCAACGAAATAACAGCACACACAGCTATCCTTGAGCAATGAAGCAGGGGACATTAAATGTAGAAATCCTCACTGAAACCTTAGAGCTAGGATTTGTGTAAAAATTTCACACAGTCTGGAGGTCCATGTTTACTTCTTTTGGTGGCGCGTCACAAGATTTGCTTTGAACCACATCTTGATATAAAGGCCATTTCAGCTAGTCGGATATCCGGTGACTTATAGTAAGTCTGGGATCTCTGATATCCATTGATTGCAGTATGAACTACGCGAGTGCCCGTTACTACACTTCCATCAATTGCATGTGACTGGACCAAGGGTCATATTGACCTAGCGAGACTTTAGCAGATACGCAGCAATGAGTTTATTCCATTTTACATCAATAATCTTTTGTTCGGGCTAGGTTCACATCTCATGGGGGAGGGGGAGATGGTCATTCACCCTCTGTAGGCTCCAACATGGAACTGAAACAGGGTTTAGACTCAGGCTTAGAGCATGAAGAAGGTATAGTAGAAGTATAAGTGGGTGGGTGGCCTATCAGGAGAACCTGCACTTTGCCCAAAATGGTTCATTTTAAGCCATTGTCTGGAGAAACTTGAAATTTTCATTTGAAATTTGTTGGCATCATAATGGTACTATCGAATGCTCTGATTTTCTACACAAATAGTCAAACAAAATTCTAGTGGTGTTATGGGCAGCGACTTGCTTTCGTGTTTGTTTTCTTTTCTCCAGTTCTTACCAATAAAAAATAAACAGTACCTCCTGGGACTATTGGGACTTTAAAGGCAGACACTGAAAACACAAAGGTACAAAAAAAAATCGAATCCTATGTATCAGTGCCCCTGATGAAGTGACGTTATCTGTCTCGAAACACGTTGGGCCCTTAGGACCACTCTTCAGTTTCGACTACAGTCATCTCAGTTGTTCTTATCCATTCTATCGGTGACGTTTACACCGTTTTTTTGCCTATTTGTTTAATGAAATTTGATATTTTTGTTCCTTTTGTGTTCTCATTGTCTGCCTTTAAAGTCCCACTAGTAAGGCTCGGATCACACAGGGGCAACCCGACTTACAGCGCGACTTTGCAAGGCGATTTGGAGGTGACTTCAGTGCGTCTTTAAGCAACTTACAACGCGACTTAAAGTTGCCTCGAGGACATGCGGCTTTGGCTGTGGCCAATCACAGAATAATCAGTTCTCTGGGAGGGAGGGGTTTGCCTGGGTAAACTAATTTCTTTTCCTGTAAAGTCGCTTCAATATAGATGGAGATCCGACTTGGAGGCAACTTCCATTGAAATCTACGGGTACAAGTTGCCTAGAAGTCGCCTTGAAGTAGTACAGGAATCTTTTCTGAAGTCGGAGCAACTTCAGTAGTGTACATTAAGACAGCTCTCATTCACTTCAATGGAATTTCTTATGTCCCGCGACTTGGGGCAACTTGAGGTCTGACAAGTCGGATCCCAAGTTGCTGTAGTGTGAACCGGCACTTACTGTTTTGTTTTTGTATCTATACGGGTCAGTTCACACTACAACGACTTGGGATCCGACTTGTCAGCCCTCAAGTCTCCCCAAGTCGCTTGACATTGGGAATTGCATTATAGTCAATGAGAGCCGTCTTAATGTACACTACTAAAGTTGCGCCGACTTCAGAAAAGGTTCCTGTACTACTTCAAGGCGACCTGTACCCATAGAATTCAATGGAAGTCGCCTCCAAGTCGGATCTCCATTTATATTGAAGCAAACCCCTCCCTCCCAGAGAGCTGATTATTCTGTGATTGGCCACAGCCAAAGTCGCCTGTCCTGGAGGCGACTTGAAGTCGTGTTGTAAGTTGCTTAAAGTTGCGCTGAAGTCGCCTTGCAAAGTCGCGCTGAAGTCGTGTTGCCTCTGTGTGAATCGGCACTACTAGGGATGTTGGCAACATCACTAGTTTACTTGGGTGGTCATTTTCTTTCTACAGTTCTTACCAATGGCCCGGAGAATGTCTGTGATTGTTTTCATGTGTAATCTCTGTCCTGTACACCATCGCCTGTATGTATGGAAATCAGGTGGTTTTATGTTGAGCACTTTGCATGCTAACAGCATACTTGGGGATAAGGTTACACTGATTCTGGTTTGCATTTCATTGTCAAGTTTCCTGAAGCGGTATGAAGCCCTCGTTAACCTCAGTGACCGCAGTGATTTCTGTGTTTTCCGTAGTGGGAATTCAGGCATATTCTTGTGGTCTTGTTATGGTTCAGAGGATCTCCGAGGGTCAGCTGACACTGTTGTCTTGAGTGCATATAGGAGCACATATAGTCCCAAATAGAACACATGACCACACAAAAAAAACAAAAAACTGATGGGGTTTTAACTCTTCCGTACTCTATCCAAAATAATAATATAAAAAGTTTGATATCCTTTAATGGACTAGCTCACTTTTGTCCTAAAAAATAACCCGTTCTCACATACAGCACAACTCCTTTTCTACTGCTTGGCCTTCCATCACCCCAGACAGTATTTCTATTTATTTTTTGAGCGACTGTGCTGCAGAGTGCAGGCACAACTACCATCCTTCATCTAATAGAGTATAATAGAGATATTTGATAGCGATATATGTCTACATAATAAATGGTAGAGAACAGTTCAATGGGTTCCAATGCAAAGGTGGTGGAATTGAGGGTGCTTTATCCCTAGTTATTTCTCTTGAGACCACTGACCCCTCCACCCCCACCCCCCCTCCCATGGTAGCTTTTGTCTAATCCAACCAAAATCGTTCAGACTGGGTGGCTTTCTTTAGAAAATGAAGGACAGTTAACGTAGTAACATAGAAACTTTTCACACAGTTTATTAGGGCAGGACATCAATATATGTGTTCTTTAAGTGCGCCATTTACTGATCAGCGGGTGTATGGAAAGTGGCTTCCCTATGCTCCAATTCTGGGAGGAAACGAGGACAAGTTGCAAATGAGGACATCTCTTCTACATTCCAGAAATATATACTGAATGAAGGGAGAGTTTGGCCTGTTTTCAGGATTGGTTACAGCACAGTGCTCAGGAGAATGACAGTTAGACTTCCATAAAATGGTAGACAGAAACCAGCCTATAAGGCAGGGGTAGGCAACCTGGGGCCTTCCAGCTGTTGTAGAACTACAAGTCCCATCATGCCCCTGGGAGTAATTGTAACGTCCAGCCTTGCAATGCCTCCTGGGAAATGTAGTTCCACAACAGCTGGAAGGCCCTAGGTTGCCTTCCCCTGCTATAGGGTGTCTGTTGATCCATGATAGACATATATTGTGTGGAAGTGTATTGTTTTGCTAATCCTTTAAGTAAAATAATTGGTATTCTCCTCAATCATTTTCAGATCTGATCACTGAAAGATGGCGGCTTGGATATGTGTGCTTGTATTGCTTTGTCTAGTGTGCTTTTGTTTGACTATAGAATTGCTATGATAGCTGTATGTTTTCCAGTTAAGGATACCGTTTCTGGCTCTGTATCTCCCCTTACTGCCGTGTATATTACCTGTGTTGGTGTATTTTCATGTGTGGCACTGCACAGACCCCTTTTTAGGCATAAAACCTTTCCTTTCCAGATGAACTTGTTTTCTTATGGTAAATGGTGAACTCTCAATTGGCAAATGCTAGTTGCTTGGCTGTCATTCGGATTCTCTGTCTTTAATACTGAGTCACTGACCCGGAACAAGTATGCAGATAAGGGCTCCCTTAGAACGGAAACCAGCTGTAACACCTTTTTTGTTTTGATGCACCTGGATGGTATTTAACTGATTTAAATGTAAGGTTCAGTTGGGCTTCAGGGCCATCCACACTACTGTGGAGCATAAACGCATACATGGTAATGTATGTTGCGTTAAGGCAGCCCATTCATTTGATTTGGCTTCAACCATGGGTTGAAGGAAAACAAAGTGCTTGATTCTGAAATCCGGAGGTGCACTAATGTATTCTGAAAGTGGGAGGTTTCCTAGCTATAGCTGTGGGCAGTGATCGCACGAGAAAAACCTGACGATCTGGTTGTACTGAAGTCAATTGATAGATCAATTTGGTAAAACCAGCCTTCCAATGGATGCATTGAAATTCAGCTGGTTTCTGCTGAACTGGCCAAATTTTGATTCCATGTATGGCCAGCCTTAGTCTAGAGCTAGGCTCTGCAGTGTATCATGGCTGGTATGGAATGCTGAGGCCTCCTTCTTCCCATACAAACGCCAATGTAGTAAATCCTTGTCCCTTTTCCTCTACCCCCTTCCTGTATTGTTCTGCAGCCATTGACATGTTAATGCCGTGTGATGAGGGGATTGCAAGGGATGCAGAACGCCTGGGAACGTCAGGGTAGAGGTGAGGATACAGCCTTTGCTCCATCATCATTATCCCATGCCCAGATAAAATGTTTTTAGACAGAAATGTTATGGGTACAGGTGTGGAGCAGGTTTATCTATGGATTTCTCCTTGTACATAGTGCAAATAAGTCTGTTCTGGGGGTCTCTTGGTATGGAGGAGTGTGGGGGAGGGGTGGCCGTACTTAGAGCTTTGCGCAAGTTGAGGATTACAGAGAGTGGAGACAATGGCCGGGAGGCATCACCCCTCCTCCTCCTTCATGGAGCTCTGCCTGTTTCTATGCGTAGACTCACCTGTTCACCCTTCACACATTCTTCCAGGTTCATCTACACAGTGCAGGTGGGGACCGCAGTCCTTAGCTGCTTTATGTCAACGTATCCATCTTTGATTTTCCTATAGAAAGGCGGTGAATTGTAAGTCAACTTTGTGAAGGTTCTCGTTTTACCAGGTTATGGTATATCTAGTAGTAGCTGGTCACGTTTAACTGGACTTGTTTTGGAATGTTGAGGACGTTTCATGGTTTCTCCAAAACCACTTCTTCACTTCAACTTTCGTTTGTGGACTGTAGTTTAAAATGTTTCCTGGGGATCCCCTCGGGCACTCTGTTTACATTTAATGACTTTTGATCCGTAGAAATGTTGACAGACGTAGACTGCTCATGTACGCAGAAACTTCCACATTTCTAGGGATGGCTTAGATGAGGACTAACATTTGAACCACTTGTTGATGGTTGCCACATTAGAACCACATTGATATCAGTGTGCTGCAAGGAATATAACTGCCAACGCCATGGTTCAAACTCTCTCTAAAAGAACACTTTATTTCCAGTGCAGCCCTTTAGGTTTTTTTATGTTTGTGTCAGAGTGGCTAGCTTCACATCTGCATTTTCGTGCATTCTCATTGAAGTCTAAAGCTGGATTCACACTTGATCAAGAGCGTTTTCATGTGTTCTTAAAGAGTATTGGGGTGTTGATCAGGAGCCATACTACAGCCAGCTTCACACAACACCTATGTGTTACAGTAATGTGTGCTACTGCAATGCATAGTAGTGCAATATGCATGCATTAGTGCTTGCCGTATCATTAAAGAATATGCACACCTAACATTTCATATTCCTGATATGTGCTTGCTGTACCATGTACTTGTATGAAAAAGTATCCTGTTCTCTTTGTATTGCTTCCTTTGTGTAAAATCCCTGGTGTTCCTGTCAGTCCCTCTGCTTTCTTATTAAAAACTAATCACAATAAGCAGGAGAGCACACCATGGTCAGTTCTCTCTAGCTGTGCTGGGAGCTCAGCCTGCTCTCCTCCAATGATTTGACTTGTCCTGCGTTCCAGTGTGTTGATTTGAATGGGTTCCCTGGCTTCTGGTTTTCACCAATCGACTAAAGGAACGAACGCCGCCTCTAGAGCGTGAGCAGAGCGGTGGGGCTCCCTCAAACAGCCTATGTGGGTTTTCCTAGTGATGGGAAGGGCACTCTACAATGTAAGCAGCTTTTAATTGTTTTTAACTTGTGAGTGAGGGCCCATTCACACTTGAGCATTTTCAGCTCAGAAAACGCTTATTTCAAAAGTTCCAAAACGCCCAGCAAGCAAAACCTCATTCATTTAAATGGCCCCTGTTCACATCTGAGCGTTCTGTTGCCTGAAGCAAAACGCCTGAAACTCAAAAAAGTACATGAGCTTCTTTTAGATCACAGGCGGTTTTCAGCTTTTTACATTGGTGACCTTATGACCTGTACAAAATCACAGCAAAATTGAAGCAAAAATCGCAGCAAAAACGTGCGACTTTCTGCCTGAAAACGATACGCTCAGGTGTGAATGCAGCCTAGTAAATGTTATTATACTGTATTAGTTCCCTTTTTTACATTATGTGGTGTTATGGCGGAGAGGAGGAGAGTTACTTCGAATCCACGACAGGTGCAAGAAGACCTTAAAGGAAACATATCAACCCAGGTGTTTTTTGACTTTCTTCTTAGTTGAAGGGGTCATGGCTATTTGGTGAGTGTACATCCAGTTGAGTACTGAATCGGGTGAACAAGTAATTTGTTGGTGATGGTTTACAACAAGAAGGTTTGAAGAACGAAGGAATCCATTGATTTAGTTTTTTAGAAGATTCTTTAGGAACTTTACTCAAAAGGACTTTTATTATTGTTACTATTTGTATCGATTAGTTTACAGCACTTTGCACTTTATTTTTATTTTTGTTCCACAGTATATGAATAGTGTTTATTATAACACCCCCTCACATTTGCCGTATATAGTTGAGGTACTTCCTCCTACACAACTGGGGAGCAGCTTTTTTGTTTCTTCGTTTTTATAGTTGCACTACTACTTACACATAACCTTTAAAAAAAAAAAAAAGCGTATGTCTGTGCCTGGGATTCGTATGTATTGTGCACAGCCACTTGTACAAACCAATGTGCTGCAGCTGTAGTCTGGTAACAACAAAATAGCGCCCATCTGCACCTTGCCTTCAGCTTGGTCTCCTATCCATGGTAGAACTCCCTCTCTGGGAGTAGGGGTTCTCCCATGGGTAGGGGTACCTCTCTGGGAGTAGGGGTTCTGCCATGGGTAGGGGTACCTCTCTGGGGGTAGGGGTTCTCCCATGGGTAGGGGTTCTCCCATGGGTAGGGGTACCTCTCTGGGGGTGGGGGTTCTCCCATGGGTAGGGGTACCTCTCTGGTGGTAGGGGTTCTCCCATGTATAGGGGTACCTCTCTGGGAGTAGGAGTTCTCCCATGGGTAGGGGTACCTCTCTGGTGGTAGGGGTACCTCTCTGGGGGTAGGGGTTCTCCCATGGGTAGGGGTACCTCTCTGGGGGTAGGGGTTCTCCCATGGGTAGGGGTACCTCTCTCAGAGTAGGGGTACCTCTCTGGGAGTAGGGGTTCTCCCATGGGTAGGGGTACCTCTCTGGGGGTAGGGGTTCTCCCATGGGTAGGGGTACCTCTCTCGGAGTAGGGGTTCTCCCATGGGTAGGGGTACCTCTCTGGGAGTAGGGGTTCTTCCATGGGTAGGGGTACCTCTCTGGAAGTAGGGGTTCTCCCATGGGTAGGGGTACCTCTCTGGAAGTAGGGGTTCTCCCATGGGTAGGGGTACCTCTCTGGAAGTAGGGGTTCTCCCATGGGTAGGGGTGCCTCTCTGGGGGTAGGGGTAACCCTCTGGGAGTAGGGGTTCTCCCATGGGTAGGGGTAACTCTCTGGAGGTAGGGGTTCTGCCATGGGTAGGGGTAACTCTCTAGGAGTAGGGGTTCTCCCATGGGTAGGGGTACCTCCTCTAGGAGTAGGGGTTCTCCCATGGGTAGGGGTACCTCTCTGGGAGTAGGGGTTCTCCCATTGGTAGGAGACCAAGCTGAAGTAATTTAATACTAAGAGGAGCTCACTATATGCCAAGGTAGCGTGCAGATGGGAGCTATTTCGATGTAGTCCTCAATGTGTCTGACAACCAGCACCTGCAAACATTGTGGCCAGTCGACTGGGATAACAGATTGGGGCATTCAAGCTGAATCAGTTTTTCGGCCTACTAAGTATGTACTCTGGTAACTATACATTTGAGCATTTACATACAGGGATGGATGAATGACCCTGGATGCACTGTCTGTCCAGGGGTGAACATCAATCCCTGTATACATGTAAACGCTCGGATGTGCAGCTACCACAACCCGGTTTGTTCGGGCAACTGTACACAACAATTGTAACTCCCAGGCACTGGGCCATTTTTTATTTTTTTGTATTGCTTGTGAATGAGCCCTAAAGCACCACACTGGAGTGAACAGATGTGAACGGGGCTTAAAGTAGAACTATAGGCAAAACTTTTTTTTTTTTCTTTTTCATTTTGGAATAGAGTAAGGGAGAGTTATAACCCCTGTAAGATTTATTTTTTCCATCTTTGCCCCATTGGGGAGATTTACCTTCACTTCCTGTCCCATAGCCAAACAGGAAGTGAGAGGAAATCCCTGCAAATTAGGCAATCTCTTGGGAACCCCTAGGTCACATTGGAAATTTTCTCCTCTATTACTTTCAATGATGATGGAAACAGGACAAATAGAGAGGGTGAATCTTCCTAACAGAAACACAGAATGCAATAAAAACCTGACAGGTGTTCTAATCCCTCTCCACTCTATACAAACTAACAAAAAATGTTTTGCCTTTGGTTATACTTTAAATGTTATTCACTGCTAGAGCTGATGATTTAGGTTCCAGCAATGTGACAGGATCCAAAAATGCGAGCAAGCATTTCATTGGCAGCTGTGGGCTTGCTTTGTGCACTGGTGAGCAGCCATGTTGGAACAGGAAGGGGCCATCCCCAAACTGGTCCCACAAAGTTGGGAACATGAAATTGTCCAAAATGTCTTGGTATGCTGACGCCTTAAGAGTTCCATTCACTGGAACTAAGGAGCCAAGCCCAACCCCTGAAAAAACAACCCCCACACCATAATCCCCCCTCCACCAAATGATTTGGACCAGTGCACAAAGCAAGGTCCATAAAGACATGGATGAGCGAGTTTGGGGTGGAAGAACTTGATTGTCCTGCACAAAAGTCCTGACCTCAACCCGACAGATCATCTTTGGGATAAATTAGAGCGAAGACTGTGAGCCAGGCCTTCTCGTCCTACATCAGTGCCTGACCTCACAAATGCGCTTCTGGAAGAATAGTCAAACATTCCCATAGACACACTCCTAAACCTTGTGGATGGCCTTCCCAGAAGAGTTAAAGCTGTTATAGCTGCAAAGGGTGGGCCAACTCAATATTGAACCCTACGGACTAAGACTGGGATGCAAAGTTCATGTGTGTGTAAAGGCAGGTGTCCCAATACTTTTGACAATATAGTGTATATTGATCTGTTGTGGGATGACGATCGGTAGATGACTATAGAGGAGTCTGGGTGTTATCAGTGTGTGGACTGTGCTCTCTGCAGATCAGGAAGGACAGATCTCTGTTTGTTGGCGTTGTTATGTGACCATTGTCACCATGTCATTAATCAGTGTACACGCCCGGCCCGTGCGATGTCTGAGATCACATGTTGTATCCTCTGGCGCTATGCTGTCACAATACCGCCCATCATTCATGTTCAGTCCTTTCATTGTCATAAACAGGGTTGTAAAAATACAAGAGCATACCAATGTTCATACCTAGGACTAGATCTCCAGGGCAGACCTCTCCTTCTGAAAATGCTGGTTGCCTGGTAGTCTTGTAGATCTAATTGTCTCTGTGCTTTGGATGAAGTCAGGACTTCTGACTGTTATCCAACTTCCTAAAAGAAAGGCTAAAGGGTGAATGTTTACCTGTCCGTCGGTCTCTCGCCAGAACTGGCATCTTCTCAGAGCTGGTCTTCAGGCCTCTTAATTGCCCGGCGCAGTATGATGTCACTCCTCCGCATGAGCAGGAGCCAAACATCCTGGCACTTGGAGACCGGCATGGCTCTGTAAACATAGATGCACATTCGAAGCTCAGTATACAATGCCGAAGCAGACAGTAGGCAGGCAGGTAGGGGCATTATATCGCAGAAGAGACAGTGCAGTCCGCTTTAAATTGAATACTTGACCAGCTATTGTAGTTCGATTATTGCATCCAGGCATCTAGCATTTTCAGAAGTTGGTGGCAGCCCCTGTACTCTTCTAATGATAGGTTGAACTGTATATTTAAGATTCACTTCGGAGGTATTACTAGAACTCTGTTCAGTGGGGACATAGAGAACAATAAAGAGCTGACGTTGGTTCTAGCCTTCCCGAATATTGCCATTGTGCCTCTGCAGTGTTGGCCATACATGGAACGATTTTATACGAAAACGTATTGCCAATCAGTTTACTGTCTAGGATTAAAATACAATCAGAAGATAAAAAGGATCGCTAGATGCTCAATATACTTAATATCTACTTTCCTACAATCAGATTTTTTGTCCAAACCAATCAGAATAAATTCAATGAAAATGATCGGTTTTGCTAAAAATTGGCACGGTGGGGTTGATTTACTAAAGGAAATTATACTATGCACTGCAAGATCTTATTAAATGAGGTAAAGGTTCACTTTGCAAAGAATACCCAATCACATGCAAAGAAAATAAAAAACAGCATTTTTTCTTGCACACGATTAAATGATCAAAATCAGCAGAGCTTCCCCTTAGATCTAGAGCAACTGCACTTGCAGTGCACAGTATATTTGCCGTTAGTAAATCAACCTCAGTGTGTGTCTTTATGATAGTTCATAGATTTGCTTAAATCATCTGATTATGTGCAGGATAATTCGATCAGACCAATACGTGTATGGCCACCATTAGACAGGGTTCCATACCACTTTCTGTCCTGGTGGCACCATTTTCAATATGATAGGAAGGAACTAAGAGGAAACCTAAAAAATGGGGTTATATATATATATATATATATATATATATATATATATATATATATATATATATATATATATATATATATATATGGAATATTGTCCCGTCATTGGTATTGTTAGGAAGAATAGTGCCACATTTTTAGTATCAGTGGGAGGAAAAGTGCCCCATCATTGGTGTCAGCATGAGGAATTGTGCCCCATTGGTAGTGTTAGTGGGAGGACTATTGATTGTTGGTGTCAGCAAAAGGCATGGTACCTCATTGTTGATGTCAGTGGGAGAAATAGTGCCCCATTCCCCCAACAGTGATTATATTCTTGTGATCCAGCCACCCCTGTTGTGCTGTAAAACTGCATGTCTTTTGCCTCTGTACTCTTTTGGACTATTTTTTTACTTCGCTTTCATGCTAAAGACCACCCAAACCTTTCACACTCCTGAAGATTCTTGAGTATGTCCTCTTATGAGCCCATTGGCTCACAGTCTATACCAGACATTCTCAACTTTTTTACCCCAGAGGAACCCTTGATATCATTTTCAGGTTTCAGTGTCCCCTGCTAAAACCAATTTATTGGGGTTAGTGGAAAATTTTCCCCTTGCATTGGTGATCTGAATGCCACCCTTACAGATTGGTAAAAAGTCTATGGTTTCATGCCACTGACTCTGCCAAGTGCCACTGTCCCTTGTCTAGGCATACACCAGATGGAGGAACCGTTTGGGAATGGAACCCATAGCCACCTCTTGAGGAACTTTCATTGGGGATGGAATCCCTAGCTGGCTCTGGAGGGATGCTTTTCGGGAATAGAAACCCTAGCCACCTCTGGAGGGACCCTGATTGGGAATGGAACCCCTAGCCACCTCTGGAGGAACCCTTGTTAGGAATGGAACCCCTAGCCACCTCTGGAGGAACCCTGGTTAGGAATGGAACCCCTAGCCACCTCTGGAGGAACCCTGGTTAGGAATGGAACCCCTAGCCACCTCTGAAGGAACCCTGGTTAGGAATGGAACCCCTAGCCACCTTTTGGAGGAACCCTGGTTGGGAATGGCTGGATTAGACTCTCCTGACACAAGTTAGATCTCAGCTGGAGTGTGGCACTTGGGATAAAGAAATTCTGTGTAAATTTCGTGTCAGCATTTAAAGACAATTTCATGACTTTGAAGAAAAATACCAGTGAATTAAAGGGCCTAGATTACAGTCAATTCGGTCTATCATCTGGTACAGACCTCATTCAGTCATCCGTTTTGACCAGTGCTACAGATGTCATTTATGGATTATCACAGAGATGCTCAGATCTTCTTGGTTTTAGCTGTGCAGTCTATGAATATCCTTAGAGCATCTATAGTGCATCTGGCTAGTTTATCTATGTGTTATTGTGATAAATATCCCCTATTGAGGGACGAGGGGATCAGGATGAAGAGCAGGTGCTCTTAACACAGATTATCCCCTAATTCTTCAGTGACTCGTTAGGAGATTATAGACTGTGCTTCCTCAATGTATGCATATAACTTGTCAAATTCAGCCTAGATTTGGGATTTTTAGGTCAATTGCTGTAAAATAACATTGTTCATTGAGTGTAGTTTCAATGTATGGATCACCTGTTTACAAGGAGAGTAATCGGTGTGATCCTAATATAATGGGCCATAAAGGATCTACAATCGTGTGTGATTACACTAATTGAAATATATTGTTGGTTTGCGGTCTGTTGATTTCATAATGCTAACGAGACAATAAATCTTCTTTACAGATATGACTCTGTTGGCCTCACAAGACGAGACCTTGGAGGAGACGCCATCTGCCGCGTCTGCCACAGAGAACTCTGAGACAAGGATGCTGGAGAAGAGGTTAAAGGTCATCGAGGAGCTGTTACAGACAGAGCGGGACTATCTGCGAGACCTGGAGACCTGTGTGGAGCACATCATGATTCCCCTGCAGGCAACACAGGTAAGGTGGTAGACTACTGTTATCCCCTGGTGGTGGGGAGAACATTCACAAACTGGCTGTTTTTTAATGTAATAAGTTGCAATAGATGTTTGAGAATTTTAATAATTGATCATGTTTACCATTTTTTGTAATTCTGATTGTTCATGAATTCATTGGCACTTCAGTCTTTCATTTTACTAATGCTTAAAGTAGAACGCCAGGCAGATATAAACAGCACAAATTATTGCAGCTCTGTATTCATGAAAGCACCACTAAAGTGGTTGTGAAGGCTGAAGGTTTTTTACCTTTATGCATTCTATGCAGGAAGGTAAAAAACCTTCAGTGTCCAGCTGCCTTGTCAGCCCCCCAAATACTTATCTAAGCCTAATGCTGATCCAGCAATGTGCATGAGTGCCGAGGCTCTTGCTCCTGATTGGCTGAGATGCAGGAGCCATTGGCAAAACTATTGCACAGAGCATTTGGGCCGGGTTCACACTGGTACGACACGGCAGGCATACAACTGTGGAACTGACTTTGCCCTGCGGCTTGAAGTCTGACATCCATCCGACGAACGGGGATCCGACTTTGATCCCGACAATGCCAGGCATTTGTGTCTGGTATGAATCTTTAGGGGAAACTCCACACAAAATAAAAATAAAAAAACGCATGGGTCCCCCCCCCCCCCCCCATAATCCATACCAGACCCTTATCTGAGCATGCAGCCCAGCAGGTCAGGAAAAGGGAGGGGAGGAGCGAGCAGCCCCCCTCTCCTGGACCATACCAGACCACATGCCCTCAACATGGGGGAGGGTAGGTCCCCCCAAAATCCATACCAGACCCTTATCTGAGCACACAGCCCGGCAGGTCAGGAAAAGGAAGGAGAGAAGCAAGTGCCTCCCCCCCTTCCTTGACCATACATCATACCCATACCCATTCACCAAAAAAAAAAAAAGTGTCAAAAATAAAACCTATTTTTATTAAGGCAGCCCCGTCGTCTCTTCCGATTTTTTTTTTTTTTTTTCCCCTCTCCGCTGATGTCGTCTTCCCTCTCCGGTTCTCCTCCGCTGATGTCTTCTAGCCCTCTTTGGTTCTTCTCCTTCTGTCCGCTGCCTCTGCCGGGTCTCCTCTCCCTCTGTTCTTCCTCCGATGTTGACTCGACGCGCTCTCCCACTCTAATGCTAGGTGCGCGGTGTGCCACTACTTATATTGGCATGGGGCGGGGTCACCAGATGTCACCCGGAGTCACTGCCCCATTGTGACGTCACCTACCTATCATGCCTCATGTGGTGACATCATAAGGGGTGGGGCCTCCATGTGACGTCACCGGATTTTCCCACCCCATGCCAATATAAGTAGTGGCACACCTAGCATTAGTGTGGGAGAGAGCGTTGAGTCAGAATCGGAGGAAGAGGAGACCCAGTAGAAGACAGCGGACAGAGGGAGAAGAACTGGAGAGGGCTAGAAGACATCAGCGGAGAAGAACCGGAGAGGGGAGATGAGCCGAAGAGGGGAGAAGAAATCGGAAGAGACACCGGAGCTGTCTTAATAAATGACTTAAAAAACCTGTGTACTGCGTTTTATTTTTGACACTTTTTTAGGTGAATGGGTAAGGGGTACAATGTACCCCAGACTCATTCACATAGGGTGGGGCACTGGGATCTGGGGCCCCATTGTTAAAGGGAGCTTTCAGATTCTGATAACCCTCCCCGGTCCGCAGACCCCGGCAACCACACTCCAGGGTTGTCAGGAAGAGGCCCTTGTCCCCATGGGGGCAGGATGCTTTGGGGTCCCCATGTTGAGGGCATGTGGCCTGGTATGGTCCAGGAAGGGGGGGGCACTCGCTCCTCCCCTTCCTTTTCCTGACCTGCCGGGCTGCGTGCTCAGATAAGGGTTCGGTACGGATTTTTGGGGGGCCCCACGCCGTTTTTTCAGAGCGTGGTTTCCCTTTAAAATCCATGCTAGACAGAAGGGCCTTGTATGCTCTTGGAGCGGGAACCCCATGCAGGGTGCTGTGACGCTTACAGGAGCCTGCTGGCCTCTCCTACCAAACTTAATCTTGCTGTTTAGCAAAAACCAGCAGGAAGACCCAGTGATTTGGTCACTGGGTTTAAAAAAAAGGTATTTCTTCAAAGCTAAATTATTTGACTGACAGGTTTTAATTGCATTTTGTTCAGGGGATGGCGTCAAAAGAAATTATATGCGTACATTACACTTCAGCATTAAATGTATTTTTTTTTTTAATACAAGCAGTGTAAGTATCTGAATTTGACTTGATGTCAGCCTCTTGCAGTCCCTGTACAGCAGAGTTCAAAGTGGGAGAAAAAGGGGCACAATCGGTTCATCTACTGTCAAAAAGCATGCTGATAGGAGGAGAAAGCAGAGTAACAGAGATGAACTCATTACTGTGCTACTTCTCTTTTCACTGTCTAGTCACAAATTGGGGGTGGATCTGTGATAGTCTGGGCTCAGAGGAAATGGGTTGAATGATTCTGACTGTCTTCCAACTTGGAAGGTTCACAGCTAGCGGTGGATTGAAGTATTGTGGTGGGGGTGGGGGAGCTCTAGAATGAAGGTGCGTATTATAACAAAAACTACCTTTTTTAATGGGCTATCCTTTTATTTTTGTTTTTATTTTTTATTGGAGCTTTGTGTTAAAATCTTTGTTATAGCTTAAATGATACTATAACTGGCTTTCTAGTTCTCTTACCCATATTTATTAGATTGTAAGCTCTTCTGAGCAGGTCCTTTTTTAATCCTCTTGTATTTTATTGTTTTATAACTGTATTGTCTCCTTTTTATATGGTAAAGCACTGCATAAACTGTTGGCGCTATATAAATCCTGTATAATAATAATAATTACCGATAGACCTGTTTACAAGGAACATTTTTGTTTGACAGATGACAAATGTGGATTTTGAGGTATTATTTGGAAATATCTATTCAGTGATTGACGTTACCAAGAATTTATTAGGAGCTCTGGAGAACTGTGACTCCGTGGGTGAGTACTCCTCTTGTATGTTCACTAGTCCTTAGTAGTGTCTGGACTGCAGCAGTAATCTGTTTGCTAAAATGTAAAACACATTCAAAGTTCTTCTGAATTTAAAGCAATGGTATGGTGGACTATCAGTGAGCACATATATTGAATTGGTATTATGGCAGTGTGCCTTAAAGTGTTACCAAGCCCGAGGGCCCTGCATTCACTATATCTGGTCTCCCACAGTATACAGGACATGGAAATGCAATTATTTTAGTAAATGTAAACTGCTAAATACCTTTTCTCATCAGCAGTATATAGCAGTCTTGTGACGTCTATCAGTGACTGGTTAAAGCTTGTAGGAGGAGTTTCCATTCTCCTGACTGTCCTATTAGGCTGCAGGACCCCCTGACCCTCTGTCTAGACAGTGCTGATTGGTCCTGGGCTGATCACATGCACCCTCCCCCAAAAAAAACTAAAAAAAAAAACTCTCCAGCAATACACACCAAACTGAGCATGTGCAGAGTGACTCCAAAGGCTCTGTTCTGTCGGTAGATGGATTGGGGACAGTGGAAGAAGGGGGAGGACCTAAGGTCTACCAAAGCCTTTCTTGCACAGTTTCTAGGGCTAGTGATGGGCCTAAGGCTGGCCATACACTGGGCAAATTTTTTACCTGAAACCACTGTTGCAGGAAAGAAATTTGCTTGATTTCCCCTTTAACAAAGACTGTGTTGACAGGGGAATCCCTCCTGCTGGGCCATTGTCTTTTCCTGGCGAGGAAGGGCGGGGGAAGCCATCCCTGCCGGGAAAAGACAATGATTATCACTAGCAGGTATACCAGCTGGCTTGTGATAATCAAAAGCGAATCCGGCAGGCTGTGTATATTCAGCCTGTGCATTAATGGTTTGAATCTAGGCCAATTTGATGTGTGTATGGCCAGCCTAAGCCTGATTGGTTAACTTACCAGTAAGTTTTGATTTGTGATGAAGAAACCAGAGCAGCATGGTTCCCGAACAGACATAGGAAGAACATAAAAACTCCATGCAGAGAATGGGAGCAGGACACCAGTAGTGCAAGGTGATAGGGTCAACCACTAAGTCACTATGATGCCCCTTTAACAAATGATGTCCCTTTTCTTTAGGTTTGATATTCCTGGAGCAGCGGGCAGAGCTGGAGCCTGTATATAAGGAGTATTGCCAGAATCATGAAGAGACCCTTGCATTGCTGGAAACCTACGATAAAGACGAGAAGTTCCAGAAACATCTCCAGGAGTGTATGGAGACTGTGAAGTAAGATTCCCCCCTCCGTATCCCACTAGAGGTCTTCTACCACCACTGATGGCTTGGAGCTTATTCTGCTTACTTTAGTTGGTTTCCTTGTCAAAACACAAATTGATATTCCTCCTTTCAGAAATTCATGTTACCCTCGCATTATTTAATTGTTACGTTTCATAAAGTGTATGTCAGGGAATATTGATTTAAAGAATGTATGCATTTTACATTCATGTTAACTAAAATGCTTTGAGCAGTCCCTATTAATCTGTTTTAGCATGGCACATCCTTTGCCTGATTGTTTGTTTGTTTTTTCTTTCCTTTACGCTGAATTGTTTTCTGCTGAAATGCTTCTGTTTTTATTGGGTTGTAATTGTTTTGTTTTGTTTTTTTCCCTTTTTCTCTTTTCCTTGTGCTTCTGAATGACAAAGGAGTCTGTACCAGGAATGGTGAGTACACGGCATTGTCTGTTCACTTGACCTTTCTAGGACATATGTTGAATTTGTAGTACTTATTGTAGTGAATTGTTTGGTGGGGGGGAAAGTTGTTTGTTAAAGGGGATCTAAAGTCTAAAATAAACACATGCAGTCTTAAGGGTGGCCAAAATTGTTGAGAAACAAATCCCACATAGTAAAGATACATTTAAAAATATTGGAAACCCAACACTTCCTGGTCAAGGTGAAGCTTGGCGGATTGCTATCTGTAGGCTCCCCACCACTTGTCCAATGCATCTTCGATTCCTATGAAACAATCTAATAAGACTTTGAGCAGCCTCCGACACCCTCCATGTGGCTTTATTCCAGATCTTTACATTCTGAAATATATTTATGTTCCAGAAGAAAGGAGAATATTGTCAGTACTGATAAATTAAAAAAGCTACTCACCAACTGTATTACAATGGTGCTTCTCTAATCAGTTGCTGCTTCTGGTTTGTATCCATTTTTATAGAATCTGAATGGGAAAGGACCTTTTGCCAAGTGTTTACTTATGTTGAACCATGTCCTACAATAGGCTTCCTCTACCTTGGGCATTAGAGAGCTCTTGGCAGATCTTGAGACTGTGTCTAGTTGGATACCATAGGCATAAGACCAGTGTCTTATGATCTGGTTGTGTTCAGGTGGATCAGGAGTCTAATGCCCATGGGTAGCATAAGATTTAGGCAGATATCCCCTGGTCAGATGGAAATCCATCCTTTGGCTGGTTATACCACTGTAAGTATCACATCATTTTCTGATTGATTAAGGTGGTTGGCCAAACATATCCCATAAATAAGCCATTGCCAGGGTCAGCAGGAGCCTACAAAATGGCAAATTTTGATTATGCATAGGTTACTTGGGACAAATTTACTAAAAATGGAGTATTCAAAATCTGGTGCAACTTTGCAATGAAACCAATCAACTTCCAGGTTTTATTGTCAAAGCTTAATTGAACAAGCTGAAGTCAAAAGCTGGTTACAATGCACAGCTGCAGCAGATTCTGAGTGCTCCGGTTTTAATAAATCTCCCCCATGGTGTCTCTAATGCAAGTACATACTATAGACTGCAGTTGTTGAAGATACTGGTTGGCCATAGTACCTTCTGAGTCACTGGGTAGGGGCAAGCAATGCAGCAAGTGAAGCAAGAATGGCTGATCTGCCTCCTGGTTATAGGTCAGCAGCTTAGAAAACATTGAAGCCAGAGGACCAATTTAACAGCCAAACAAGTAGATTTTTTTTTTCCCAGGATGTCAGCCATTGCAGCTCACTTATTTCTCCTTACCAGGTTTCCTTTAAGATCTCATGAAAATGTGTTTTTGCTTTTGCATGTATATCTTGAATTCTCACGGATCACTTGCCTCCTTCCACAGGGGGTGCACCAATTACATAAACCTTGGCTCCTTTCTTATTAAGCCGGTGCAGAGGATCATGCGCTATCCTCTGCTTCTCATGGAGCTGGTTGGAGCAACTCCCGACTCCCACCCAGACAAGAACCCCAGTAAAGACGCTGTGCGGGCAGTGAAAGAAATTAACGTCAATATAAACGAGTACAAGAGGAGAAAAGATCTGGGTGAGTTATGGAAGGACTTCATATGTTACTAATTTTTTATTTATTTTTTTCTCTTGCTTATGAGTCCCATCTATAGACATGAATACTTTATTCAATGTAGCCGTTGTGATACGATAAAATGCAACCTGTTATTGAGGCTGAAAGATAAATTTAGGCTTGTGTGGAAGTGTTGGAGCAAGAGGATGGGCAGGAGTGGATGGGCAGGAGTGGATGGGCAGGAGTGGATGGGCAGGAGTGGATGGGCAGGAGTGGATGGGCAGGAGAGGATGGGCAGGAGAGGACGGCAGTAAAGGAGTTATACAATTTTCTATACAATTTTCTGTAGATTTACCTTCAACTATGTAGTGCAAGGGTTTGCCTAATTGGATACAATTGAAAGTGTTGTTTAGTTTTGACCTCATTTTATATGTTTTATGGTAAATCTAAAAGAAAATTGTACATAAGAATGAACATGTATGGCCAGCCTTAGTAGGCCAGTTTTATGGAATCTGGAGACTTAGACCCCATACACACTATTAGATTTTCTGCAAATCTGCAGATTTTTGTCTTCAGATTTACCAAAACTATATAATGTGAGGTCACCCCTTTCACCCCTTTCACACTTGTGCGACTTCAGAGTCGCACGATTTCGCCGCGATTTGGGATCAGTATTACTTTGTACGACTTTGCAGGGTTGGGGTTTACAAATGCTTTGACCCTCAGCTTGTGCTTACAAATTTGTACTGAAATTGTGTCTACATTATTCAGGTATGATTTGCATGCTACTTGAGGGTTCAACATTGAGGTCTATGGACATCAACTCACATGGAAGTTGGACCAAAGTAGTGCAGGGACTACTTTTAAAGTCGTGCCAATATGAATGGTAGCCATTGAAAATCATGGAGAATGACTTGTCATACGATTTTTGCAGTACAAAATTGTGAGACAAGTCGTATAAGTGTGAAAGGGGCCTTAGAGTTTCAATTTGTATGCAACCAGGCAGGCTCTTGCACTATACGGTTTTGGTAAATCTGAAGACAAAAATCTGCAGAAAATCTAATCGTGTGTATGGGGCCTAAGTCTCACCCTTCTTGCAATCTTTTCTTTTTGACGGCTTTGATGATTGTTCATGTCCCAGTGACACCTTGTTTACAACCGGACATACAGAAAGTAAAACATATGTTTTGTTTTTTTTTGGGAGGGAGTTCCCTCCCCCACTTATGTCATAATGATGGGAAGACAGGAAATAAGGGGCAATCTCAAGAATATGGATACAGCAAAAGCCATTCTTTCAAAAAAAAATTTTTTTTGGCATTAGTTGGATTATTAGGATAAAATATATATATATATATATATATATATATATATATATATATATATATATATATATATATATATATATATATATATATATATATATATATATATATTGGGATATTATACAGAAATAAAATACAATGTGGGTGACTGGATAACTTTACAGCTCCAGTATATACGTTTACAGAAGCTGCTTAGATGGAGTCATGAGTTTTGCCGTCACTTTTACATGTACGGTATAGGAGTAACCATTGTGATAATCCTATATAATTATTACACTTTCTTTCAGTTGTGAAGTATCGTAAAGGTGATGAAGACAGTATAATAGACAAGATCTATAAACTAAATATCCACTCGATCATCAAGAAATCCAACAGAGTCAGCAGTCACTTGAAGCATCTCACGGGCTTTGCTCCTCAGGTAGATCAGTCTTCACATACTCTATACACGTGTGTCATTTGTGCTGGACTTGTATGTTGCAGTGCCTAGTGCTTAGACTCCTAATTCAGTGTTTTAGACCTTGAAGAGATCTCCAATTGTGTAGCATAGTTCATCTCAAGTTGATTTGCAATGATTCCTGAATTGTTTATCTGATGTACGTCTCTCATCATAGTAGCAGTAAAATAACACACACAATTAAATCAAATGAAAAATGTAATTAAATGATAAAGATGAAGAGAAAATCTTGTCTGAGCCATTCTTCAGCAGCGGGGCCGAACCTGGACACCTTTTTTTTTTTTCAGGCTGCTGATTTTTGATGGCAATGGTGGCAGTTCTCCCGTCATAAAGCCCCCTTGATCAGGCAGTGTGAATTGGTTTAATACTACAAAATCTGAATGACAATGGCTTCCTCGCAATTTTTACATATTTGGGAGGCAGTCCAAAAGCTTAATATATCCCTAAGACTGATTGGTCGGAAAAGTCACAGCTAATTTGTTGCTTTGTAGTAAGCAAAACGGTTGTTCTGTACATTCAGTTCCTAGCTTTAGTGCAAACCAAGATAAGTTAATATGAAGCTTATACTGTATATAAATCTAGAAATAGGTCTGTGAAGGTTCTCCTCTATCCAGGTCATGCATCTAATGGTAGTTGGTCACATTCAACTGGACCTGGTCTGTAATGTTGAGGACATTTGGGGTAGCTTATCCAAACCGAAAACTGAAGAAGTGGTTTCGATAAGCGTTGAAACATTTTCAAGTTTAAAGTGATCAAGTCCAGCTAAATGTGACCAAAGATGGATGAAAATGTGGCCAATTCAGCAGGGACCAGCCAAATTTTCGATCAATGCGTGTGTGTCCCTGTTCAACAGATGTCAATTGCCTGTTTGCCTTACAGAATCCAGTAGTTAGATAGTATGCCTGTGCAGGTGCCTGTAACAAAGCCTTCTTTTATCTCTGTGTATGACAGATCCGAGATGAAGCCTTTGAAGAGACCGAAAAGAACTTAAGAATGCAAGAAAGGCTGATCAAGTCCTTCATCCGAGACCTGTCCGTGTACCTCCAGCATATCAGGGTGAGGCCCGTTCACTCTTGACATGTAGGGGAAAGGGAGCCAGCTCTTATCAGATATAACAGTGACCTGTAAAGATCAGAGGGTTGATCTGGGGCATTCCTGAACATGTTTGCCAGCCAATGCTTGGTTGCACTTTGAGCTTCCCTGTTTATTGGCTTATGGCTCAATAAATCTATAGATGTTCTAATGTGCTGGATAACAAAAAGTGCTGCTTGTAGCAGTCAGTCAGATCTAAGGCTTCCTTTTCCTGGTATAGGGACGTCATATGAGACCTAATTGGTTGGAAAATAGCCATGCTTGGTTTGGTTAAAGTCCTCCATCAAGCACTGTATGATTCTGAGCCCCTCTGGAGAGATGCAGGTCTTTTAGGTGTCTTGCTTTGCTGAAATTTGCAGTTCCTGCATAGTGCAGATCCATAAATAGTCCAAGCACCGGTGCCTGCCACTTCCTTGTATGTGCTGAGTTTTTTCCATCCACCCTGCTATCTTGTCAGGTGTGCAGGGATCTGCCACCGGGGCCCCTGACCAATAAAAGAAAGCCTTTTTAAATTACACCTGAGCAAAGATACATGTAGGTTGCTTTTTTTTTTTTTTTTTTTTTTTTTTTTTTACCTCATTCTGAAAATGTTAGGTGTCTCTGACTTTTGATATCTCCGAGTCCCAGACTCTGACAAGCCTGTAGTCCACAAGTGTCAGAAAAGTGACGGGATTCCTCTTCTCTATACTTATTCCTGATCAGTGATTCATTGATCATCATAGAAGCCTAGGCATCTGCATGACTGCCTGGCAACTAGCATTTTTAAAAAGCAGGATCAGAAATGGTAGCCTACATCTTGCTCTCAGGACAGGGGTACATTAAATACCTTGATGGACCTTGATGGACTGACCTATTAGGTGTCACACTGCAGTGAGGCACTGATTTTCTGCACATCTTTTATATAGTGTGCTTTACACCTGCCCTAAGTCTGGTGTATGTGTATTAAGTGTATCCATGGCTTTTTTTTTTTTTTGCAATATCCTGTTGGGAGAATTTCCTTCATTTCCTGTCCTAGAGACACAACAGGAACTGTAAATCCTTTATTTTATTTAATTATTACTGGTACTTATATAGCGCCATCAATTTTTGCAGCGCTTTACATATATACACCATATTGTACATTCACATCAGCCCCTGCCCTCAAGGAGCTTACAGTCTAAGGTCCCCAACTCACATTCCTACATACTAGGGCCAATTTAGAAAGAAGCCAATTAACCCACCAGCATTTCTTTGGTGTGTGGGAGGAAACCGGAGTACCCAGAGGAAACCCACACAGGCACATGGAGAGAATGCAATAGTGCCAATAGAGCTGTGCCAAGAGCGCACACCATGCGTGCTTCTGGCACAGTGACCGGCAAGTAAAGGGAAACCAGCGACTGGAAGTTTTCAGATCATCTGACCGCCGTGACAGCCAATCGTGGCGGTCATTTGGCCATAAGCCCCGCCCCACCTCCCAGCATTCTATAGCCCTTAAAGGGCCGACGGGAGGCAGTGCCAAGGGGTTAAAGTGGAATTAAACTTGCCTTTCTTTCTGCAATCTCATCCCTCACCGGCCATCTTCTCCAGCGTGCCAGTCTTTGACCATCTTCATTGGCTGAAGCAGGATGCCATCACTCCGGCATGCTTAGGGGTCAGTCGTCCTGGAACACATAGACCGTACCAGGGATGTAGGCTGAGCAATGCGCCGGTCAGTCTGCATTCCGAAGAAAGACGGTGAGCAGGCAGGTAGGTGTATCTTATTGCAGAAGAGACATTGCATGACCCTTTTGCAATAAAGAGCCTGCTGGTTTGCCGTTTTGTGACAGCCTAACTTTACTTCTGCCTTAATTGTCACCCTATTAGAAAACTTTCCCACTCTTCCTTTTCCAGTGACAACTAAAGATTTCGGATTTCCCATCGCTTTCTGCCCTGGTGGCAATATGTCCTCAAGATGAACACAAAGGGATAATCTCTCCAATGGGGACACAGACAAGCAATACAATCCTGAAAGAGGGTGTGAACTTTTCATACTCTATCCAAAATGACGAAAAAAAAAAAAAGCTTTGTCTATAGATATACTTTAAGTTGAACATTAGATCCTGTTTGGAAGTGAAGTGTCTGGGATTTAGTTTTGCCGCACAGAGTTGAGTATGTTTCCAGTATTTGTAACATTGTAGTCTAGTAGAGTGTTTGTTCTGCCTTTTCATCACATTGACGGTACAGAGCGATTAGGTGGAATTCATCCCTTTGCTGTTGGGGGAAGGGTTAGCCATCCATTGTGCTGGGTCTGTGCGGCACACAGTGCTTGTTCTGTTCCAGGGACATTCCCGAGCTGTATTTTCCTTGTGTGTCCTAGGAATCCGCCTGTGTGAAAGTCCTGGCTGCCATGAGTATGTGGGATTTGTATGCAGACAAAGGAACCAGTGACCTGGAGAGGTTTCAGAAAGCCCATCGTCAGATCAGCGAGAAGCTCTTCACCGAGTTTGTGAGTGCTCCTTTCTTCACCATTTATACACGGCATTAAAGAAGAACTCTACTGAGCACCATTTGTAGCTAAAGTGGCAGAAAGACATGATATATCACAGTCATTTATACAAAAATATACTTGAAAAAGTATTCATACCCCTTGAAAAGTTCCATATTTTGTTATATTACAACCAAAAACGTAAATGTATTTTATTGGGATTTTATGTGATAGACCAACACAAAGTGGCACATAATTGTGAAGTGGAAGGAAAATGATAAATGGTTTTCAATTTTTTTTACAAATAAATATGTGAAAAGTGTGGTGTACATTTGTATTCAGCCCCCCTGAGTCAATACTTTGTAGAACCTCCTTTCGCTGCAATTACAGCTGCAAGTCTTTTTGGGGATGTCTCCACCAGCTTTGTACATCTAGAGAGTAAAATTGTTGCCCATTCTTCTTTACAAAATAGCTCAAGCTCTGTCAGATTGGATGGAGAGCGTCTGTGAACAGCAATTTTCAATTCTTGCCACAGATTCTCAATTGGATTTAGGTCTGGACTTTGATTGGGCCATTCTAACACATGAATATGCTTTGATCTAAAACATTCCAATGTAGCTCTGGCTGTATGTTTAGGGTCATTGCCTGCTGGAAGGTGAACCTCCTCCCCAGTCTCAAGTTTTATGCAGACTCTTAACAGGTTTCTTCTAAGATTGCCCTGTATTTGGCTCCATCCATCTTCTTATCAACTCTGATCAGCTTCACTGTCCCTGCTGAAGAAAAGCATATTCACAACATGATGCTGCCACCACCATGTTTCACGGTGGGGATGGTGTGTTCAGGGTGATGTGCAGTGTTAATTTTCCACCACACATAGCGTTTTGCTTTTAGGCTAAAAAGTTCAATTTTGGTCTCATCTGACCAGAGCACCTTCTTCCACATGTTTGGTGTCTCCCCCACATGGCTTCTCGCAAACTGCAAACGGGACTTCTTATCGCTTTCTTTCAACAATGTCTTTCTTCTTGCCACTCTTCCATAAAGGCCAGATATGTGGAGTGCACGACTAATAGTTGTCCTGTGGACAGATTCTCCCACCTGAGCTGTGGATCTCTGCAGCTCCTCCAGAGTTACCATGGGCCTCTTGGCTGCTCCTCTGATTAATGCTCTCCTTACCCAGCCTGTCAGTTTAGGTGGATGGCCATGTCTTGGTAGGTTTGCAGTTGTGCCATACTCTTTCCATTTTTGGATTGAACAGTGCTCCGTGAGATGTCCAGAGCTTGTGATATTTTTTTATAACCTAACTCTGCTTTAAATTTCACCACAACTTTATCCCTGACCTGTCTGGTGTGTTCCTTGGCCTTCATGATGCTGTTTGTCCACTAAGGTTCTCTAACAAACCTCTGAGGGCTTCACAGAACAGCTGTATTTCTATCTTTCTGAGATTAAATTACACACAGGTGAACTCTATTTACTAATTAGGTGACTTTGGAAGGCAATTGGTTCCACCATATTTCAGTTGGAGGTATCAGAGTAAAGGGGGCTGAATTCAAATGCATTCCACCAGTGGCGCACGGGCGCTGCCCTCCCCCCCCCCATCCATGTGTCCAGCCCCCTGATCTACATACAGGGACGCCGGACGCATGGATTCCAATGACAGGGGTGTTTTTTTTTTTAAGCATGTGATTAGAGTCAGAGGCTCTAATAGGCTTCAAAAAAGGGTGGGCTTCAGGTGCAGAAGCCCCACCCCCTTGTGTGACGATAGCGAATGACTATTCATTATCGACACACCGATCCTCCTCCCGGCCAATCAGGAAGCGGGTCTGAGACCGTCACCCATTTTGACTGAAAGGACAGGTGACCCTATTGACACCTAGCAGGAGAAGAGAAGAGATGCACTGTGGAAGCCGCCATGATCTAGGAGAGGACACAGGAACCGCTGCCTGACCCACAGCTCGCCGACCGTCACCCGCTACCTGGCTCGTCGCCCATCACCTAGTTGGAGTAAGTGCCGGGGGGGGCTGGGTGCCGACCCAAGCCCCCCCCCCCGAAACACCAGCCGCCACTGCAGGCCACACTTTTCCAGATATTTATTATAAAAAATTGAAAACCATTTATCATTTTCACTTTTTTTTTACTTTATATTTTTATTAGGTTTTGACAGAATACCGTATATACTCGAGTATAAGTCGTTCCGAGTATAAGTCGAGGCCCTAATTTACCACAAAAAAAATGGGAAAAACTTATTGACCCGAGTATAAGACGAGGGTGAGAAATGCACAGCTACTTTAAGTGGAAAAGAGGGTCAACAATGCCCATTTGCAGCATCACTGTGGCCATTTGCAGCCATAGGTCCCCTGAACTTCAAACTCGGTAGTTAAGGGTTCCTAGATGCCCCCTAGCTGCAGCCAAAATTTGGGGTCTCTGAACCCGAAGGGTCCCGAAATGACATTGCTGCAGATAGACACAGTTGACCGAATTTGGGGCCCTGTATCTCGGGGCCTCTTAGTGCTAAGAACCCCAGATTTGGTGTGCAAACCCAGTGGAACAAACACCATAAAATATCCAAAGCTGGGGTTTCTAGCACCAAGTGGCCCCGAGATACAGGGCCCCAAAAATCAGTTCAGAAAATGTCAAGCACTTTTCTGCAGCAGAGAATGACATTTTCCGAACCAGGTTTGGGGCCCCGTATCTCAGGGCCACTTAGTGCTAGGAACCCCAGCTTTGGATATGTTATGGTAACAGTTCCACTGGGTTTGCACACCAAATTTGGGGTTCCTAGCACTAAGTGGCCCTGAGATATGGGGCCCCAAAGTCGGTTAAGAAAATGTCAAGCACTTTTCTGCAGCAGAGAAGGACATTTTACGAACCGATTTTGGGGCCCCGTATCTCAGGGCCACTTAGTGCTAAGAACCCCAACTTTGGATATGTTGTGGTACCAGGTCCACTGGGTTTGCATACCAAATTTGGGGTTTCTAGCTCCAAGTGGCCCTGAGATACGGGGCCCCAAAGTCGGTTCGGAAAATGAAATTTTTTGCTGCAGAAAAGTGCTTGACTCGAGTATAAGTCGAGGGGGGCACTTTCAGCACAAAAAATGTGCTGAAAAATTCGACTTATACTCGAGTATATACGGTAATTTCCAACAAAAATGATTACAATTATTTGGTATTGCTTTCCATATAGCATAGAACATTATACAACAAACAATTAAGGAACTAATAATGAGGAGTTACAAGGGTAACATACTATAGCTGAATTTTGATAACTTGCCCCTCTGCTTACCTCCAGTGGGATCGTACTGTAAGCGGGGCCTGGTTATCAAGTACCTAAATTAATAGGGATGAGAAGAAGGATGGATCGTAATGAGTTAATTATCTTGTTATTTCATACATCGCTCTTCTTCAGGTATTGAGAGGCTCTCGGGTTGTCTAATCATGCTTGCCATTTTTTCTTAAAATTATTGATAGAAAAATTCTTATATGCCAATAGCTGTTCATACTGAGATTGAGTGTTCAGTCTGGTGATAACGTTCGACAGGTTGGGAGACTCTGTACATTTCCACATGCTGGCAATGGTAAGTCTCGTAGCTATTAGGATATGTGCTACTATTGTTCTAAAACAATGAGGGTAAATATCCAGATTCATTCCTATTAATGCCATTGCAGGTGTCAGTTTTGTAACATTTATCATTTTCCTTCCACTTCACAATTTATGTGCCACTTTGTGTTGGTTTATCACATAAAATCCCAATAAAATACATTTAGGGTTTTGGTTGTAACATGACAAAATGTGGAAAATTTCAAGGGGTGTGAATACTTTTTAAAGGCACTGTACCTAATGAAGAAACCCTATTTTATGAGGTCCTCTTGGGTGATAGTCAATGGGAAGTTGATAGATTTACATTTTTAAGGTTTTATTAGCAGTCCTCTGCTGTTGGTGTCTTTGATGCATTGAAAATGATAACATCGGACCCTGGTATCCCCCAAAACATGACATCCCCAGGACTCGCTAAGCCTTTAGCTATAAGAGCTGTACATCCTTTAAAGCAGGGATGGGCAACCCCAACACTCAAGCTGTTATAGCACTACAAGTCCCAAGAGGCATTTGAAGACTCTGACAGCCACAGGCATGATCCCCAGGCAAAGAGAGATGATGGAATTTGTAGTTTCAGCACAGCTGGATTGCCAAGGTTGCCTACCCCTGCTTTTAAAGGATTAGTTCACCTTTTTCATGAAATATGAAAAACAAAACTAACTCACAACCACCTCCCCACATCCCCAGTCATGTTGCATTTACCTCCTTGGATGATTCTCTTCCGACACCCATGCCTGCTGGGGTAAGTGTTCAGACATTTAAAAAATTCAGTATCAAAATGCTCCCTATAGTGAGCCAGCATTGGTCAGCACCGGAACATGACCAGTAGGACAGCAGAATAACAACAAAAATATCCAGAAAAATGCATCTCCAAAAAGTTATAAATTGATTTGCATTTTAATGAGTGAAAAAAGTATTTGATCCCCTATCAATCAGCAAGATCTCTGGCTCCCAGGTGTCCCCTATACAGGTAATGAGCTGAGATTAGGAGCACTCTCTTAAAGGGAGTGCTCCTAATCTCAGCTTGTTACCTGTATAAAAGACACCTGTCCACAGAAGCAATCAATAAATCAGATTCCAATCTCTCCACTATGGCCAAGACCAAAGAGCTGTCCAAGGATGTCAGGGACAAAATTGTAGACCTAAACAAGGGTGGAAGGGGCTACAAGACCATCGCCAAGCAGCAGGGTGAAAACAGTTGGTGCGACTATTCGCAAATGGAAGAAACACAAAATAATTGTCAATTTCCCTCGGTCTGGGGCTCCATGCAAGATCTCGTGGGGTTTCAATGATCATGGGAATGGTATCGGCCCAGAACTACATGGGAGAATCTTGTCAATGATCTCAAGGCAGCTGGGACCATAGCCACCAAGAAAACAATTGGTAACGCACTACGCCGTGAAGGACTGAAATCCTGCAGCGCCTGCAAGGTCCTTCTGCTCAAGAAAGCACATGTACAGGCCTGTCTGAAGTTTGCTAATGAACATCTGAATGATTCAGAGGAGAACTGGGTGAAAGTGTTTTGGTCAGATGAGACCAAAATCGAGCTCTTTGGCATCAACTCAACTCACCGTGTTTGGAGGAGGAGGAGGAATGCGGCCTATGACCCCAAGAACACCATCCCCACCATCAAACATGGAGGTGCAAACAATATGCTTTAGGGGTGTTTTTCTGCTAAGGGGACAGGACAACTTCACCACATCAAAGGGACAAAGGACGGGGCCTTATACCGTCAAATCTTGGGTGAGAACCTCCTTTCCTCAGCCAGGGAATTGAAAATGGGTCGTGGATGGGTATTCCAGCATGACAATGACCCAAAACACATGTCCAAGGCAACAAAGGAGAGGCTCAAGAAGAAGCAAATTCGTGTCCTGGAGTGGCCTAGCCAGTCTCCAGACCTTAATCCCATTGAAAATATGTGGAGGGAGCTGAAGGTTCGAGTTACCAAAACGTCAGTCTAGAAACCTTAATGACTTGGAGAGGATCTGCAAAGAGGAGTGGGACAAAATCCCTCCTGAGATGTGTGCAAACCTGGTGGCCAACTACAAGGAACGTCTGACCTCTGTGATTGCCAACAAGGGTTTTGCCACCAAGTACTAAGTCATGTTTTGGGAAAGGGATCAAATACTTTTTTCACTCATTAAAATGTGAAGCAATTTACAACTTTTTTGAAATGCGTTTTTCTGGATATTTGTCTTGTTGTTCTGTCTCTCATTGTTAAAATAAACCTACTATTAAAATTAGACTGATCATTTCTTTGTCAGTGGGCAAACGTACAAAATCAGCAGGGGATCAAATACTTTTTTCCCCTCACTGTAGGTGCAGTAGGGACTGGGGGTGTGGGGAGCATGTTGTGAGTTAAGTTGGCCATGCATGGATCAAAATTTGGCTGGTTCAGCAAGAACTGGCCAAATTTCAATCCATCTAAGGCTGTCCCTGTTCATGACAAAAGTCAATCGATCGATCAACTCATGAACAGTCATACTGAAATATTTCCATCTGATTAGCGCATGCAGCCAATGAACTGCAACACTGATCAGTGTATTCAGACAAAAGGGGAGTCCTGCTATCAGAATACAATGACACAGCAAGGAGGATTCCCGTGTCTACAGCGAATGCGTGAATTGGGGAACCAGGTCAGTTTTTTGTTCAAGGGGGAGTAGAGGTCACCAGGACAGGAAGGCAAAGAAATTAAAAAAAAAACCAGTATCAATAGTTGGAAGTTTTTATGCTACTAAAAATGTGTTTGTCTGTGTCCCCACTGGAGGGATTACCTGTCACTACCTGTCCTGACACAGTAGTTTTGTGTCTCTGCCCCTCCCTCAAGCTTAAAGCTTTTTGACAGCTGGCCCCTCCAGTTATTGCTTCTTCATTATAGAGGGACCATCAGGAAAGTAGGACACCATTCTATAATGATCACAACAAAGGTTCAGGTCTGGGCATTTTGGAGAGGATATTTTATAGCCGGAGGAATATCTGCTTAGATGGAGCCAACCTCATGATATTTTCCATGAACTTTACACCCTGTGTGCAGATAATTCCACATATGGTTTATTGCCGGTAATCCGTTTACATTCCAGTCTCATGAGAAGCTCTGGGTGTGCCAGACACTGAGCATTCACCTGAAAACCAGTGAAAGGTGCATTATTCAATATAAGGGCTGCAGGGCTGGGGAATGTTTGACAGCTGGGTCTGTGGGCTCAGTTCACCAAGAGTTAAATACCACATTAAAATAATTCACCCAGTATTTAACTCCGCAACATTGAAAAATTAAACAAAAAAACACTGCGCTTACTGAGATAACAAAACAAAAAAGCGGCTACATACGTTTTGACAAAAACAATGAAAGAAAAAGTGTAAAAGGCAGCGCTAAGTGAAAAATAAACAAAATAACGTCAAGTCCACAAATCTTAGATTCAATGGTGCATCTGATATTAAATAAATCATAAAGTCTCAAGGTGAAAAAATTATGAAGTGTGGTAGTGTCCAATGGTGTCAGAACACGGAAGGGGTCAATCCTAGGTGGTGGGTGGCAAGCATGGGCTGACAAAGGTGGTATAAATCCGTAGAGGGAACCAACATCAGAAATACTCAACATCGGTGGATGAGAAAAAATGGGTACTCTTACCGGATAAGGTGGACTCCCCTGTCAGCGACATGGAGTCAATCAGGCAATAAGCCCAGCCGGGCAGAAGAAAGGACTTCAGGAGGGTGGAGCTGGTTGGATAGACTACCGAACTTCCAGGGGTCATCAACCGAACCTCAAGGAATCTTCCAGGCAGAGGTCATCTGAGTGAGGGTTCCAAACTCCAGGTTCTGGAGGCAGGCTATGTCACAAGTAACCCAAACAGGGTAATCGCTCTCGTCCTGATGGCATGCAAAGAGAAATTAAAATGTCCGCATAGTGCAGGTAAAAAAGGGGGAGGTTTTTTTTTTTTTTTTAAAACTCTACAAATAAAATCGTGATCACATAAAGAACAAAAGGCAGCATGGAGAGGGGCAACTCCTGACACGTTTCGACCAACTGGTCTTCAACTGGGGCATGGACTACCCACTCCATACTGCTAATATTTATAAATAACCAAATAACACATCACCAATTAGGAAGAGGAACTCCTACTGGGTTTCATTGGACCAGAGACATCTACCGGGTCAGGAGGCTTGTCACATGGTCATATAGGCCAATAAACAAAGGCCTAGGGGAGGCAGGTGGGTGTATCCTCCAATAGGTACAGGACCAGATATCATCAGTTGGAAACCATTGGACACTACCACACTTCATAATTTTTTCACCTTAAGACTTTATGATTTATTTAATATCAGACACACCATTGAATCTAAGATTAGTGGACTGGATGTTATTTTGTTTATTTTTCACTTAACTCAGGAACATGCAATTCACAAAAAACACACATTTAAATACCGCATGTCACATTTTTTTTATTTTTCCGTACTTAAAGTGTTTCTAAACTCTAAAAATACTTTTTTATTTTTTTTATAACAAACATGTTATACCCATCTACTCTGTGTAATGGTTTTGCACAGAGCAGCCCTGATTCTCCTCTTCTCAGGTCCCCTGCCGTTGCTCCTGGCTCCTCCTCTTTATCCAGTGCCCACATAGGTAGGAAGCCGCTTCCTAAGGGGGCACTCGTGGGGGCTTGCTCCTGAGCCCCGCTGCCTGCGTCCATAGACACAGACATCAGGGCACAGCCCCACCCCCTGTTCCCTCGTCACAGGGTTTGATTGACAGCAGTGGGAGCCAATGGTTTGCCTCTGCTATGGATCTGTCCCGTGAGGAGGGGCAGAGCAAACAGAGCCACTGCTCTCCTGCCCAGCACTGGATCGCGATGGGGCTCAGGTAAGTTTGAGGGGGGGGGGGTAGGAGCTGTTTACAGACGTTTTTTATCTTCATGCATAGATTAACAAAACTTAAGCCTTTAAAACCACTTTTTAACATGTGTTTTTGCACCTTATTCTAAATGTGACAGTTCAGCTCAGGGCTGCTGGTTGTTATGGAGCTGGCAGTTGCCTGCATCCTAACAACCACAAATCCATACCTGACCCCCCGGGTCTGGTATGGATTTTGGATGGGACCTCACGCCAAAAAAAAAGAATGGTGTGAGGTCCCCCCAATCCATAGCAGACCTTTATCTGAGCATGTGGCTCAGCAGGCCAGGAAAGGGAAGGGGGGGAGGGAGCAGCATCCCAAAACCATACCAGGTCACATATCCTCAATAGGGGTGGTTCTTTGCTGGGAAAGGAGGGGGGGCACCCTGGCAAAGCACCTTGTCCCCATGTTGGTGAGGACAAGGGCTTCTTTACCACCCTGGCTTGGTGGTTGTGGGGTTGTGGAGGGTGGTGACTTATCGGAATCTGGAAGCCCCTAGATCCCCCCAGGTGAATGATTATGGGGCACACAGTACCCTTACTCATTCAGCAAAAAATAACAAGTGTAGGTAAAAAAAAACCAACACAGGTTTTGAAAAGTCATCCAGACACATTCATGTTGGGTCAGTGATCTTTGCACACATACACAACTTTCTACAGTTTCTTCAGTCCATACACTGATGTAAATCTCACCTTTCTTCCACACAGAAAGAAAGAACGGAGAAGCTAGTCATCTCTCCTCTCACCCAGCTCCTCACAATGTTTGCTGGCCCACACAAGCTGGTGCAGAAAAGGTTCGACAAGCTCCTGGACTACCATAACTGCACCGAGAAAGCTGAGAAGCTGAAGGACAAGAGGACCTTAGATGAGCTTCAGTCTGCCAGGAACAACTACGAGGCTCTGAACGCCCAGCTTTTGGATGAGCTGCCCAAGTTCCATAACTACGCCAAGGAGCTGTTTGCGAGCTGTGTGCGCGGCTATGCCAACGCTCACTGCGACTTTGTGAAGCTCGCCTTGGAGGAGCTGAAGCCTCTGCTAGGAGTAAGTTGTGTTGTGTATTTGCTGGGTCCTGTTGTATGGCTATTACATTGAACCTTTTTGGTAAAAATGTGTAGGATGGCATTGCTGATGTGTTTATTAAAAGTTTTAGGTTCCGGGGCTGTCATAGTCTTCCTAGCCGCTCCCCTTGCCTGAGAAAGCAGAATGCAACCAGTGACTTCTGCACTACATACTGTGTACATGTTCTAAGTCAGATGATATAATGATGATTTTTTACATGTAGGAGAGAAATGTCAGAATTGGCCTGGGTAGCAAGTGGTAAAAAAGTCTAAACCTTTTTCTGACACTTGTTGCTTACAAGTTAAAATCAGTCGTTCTTTCTAAAAAATTGCTAAGAACCCTCAAACTATATATATATATATATATATATATATATATATATATATATATATATATATATATATATATATATATATATATATATATTTATATTTATTTATTTTAGCAGAGACCCTAAAGAAAAAAATGGTGGTTGTTGCAATATTTTTCTTCACACTGTATTTGCACAGCGGTCTTTCGCACTCAATTTTTTGGGGGGGAAAAAATGCACTTTTTAATAAATTTTTAAAAAAAACTAAACAGTAAAGTTAGCCCAATTTTTTTTGTATATAATGAAAGATGATGAGAATCGTGATATTTATTCTAAGCAAAAAAAATCATGCAGCTCTACCCAGAGGGGAATATTTTTCCCAACAAAAGTAGAGTTACTCTTTAAGTACACATGACAATCTATGTGGAATGTAGATTTTACTGCAGAATGTTGTGTATAGGTGTACAGAGAACACTCAGTAGGCGTGGCTGTGCACAAGGGTACATTTAGACATGCAGTGGATGGTGAAACAGCGAAAATGTGCGGTTGAGCAACGTTTTTGTCACCCCCTAAGCTGCAATAGGCAGCAATTTAGGGTGTTTACATGCAGCAGGAGCGAAGTGAAGCAAAGTTTACCCCACATGTATTGATCGGCAGGTGGTAACCCCGCTGAACGCTACACACTGAAGTAAATGTGGAAGTACTGCAAACTCCCCGCAACCACATGCAATACATTCGAGTATCTGCACAGAGTAATATCGTACAATTGCAGCAGACACATGTCAACATATAGACAATTAAACTGTTGCTAAACCCACAACAGTAAAATCAGTCTGTATATGCAATAAATCATGCTTGTTATACTCACTGTGGAACCTATGGGGTTTAATCCTCCGCATTGTGTAAAAAGGCTGTTTGATCCTGTCTTTTCTGATCCTCCCCTTCTTTTACTGTTCCCAATCCATCTGCTGATAGAATAGAGCCCTAGGAGGCACCCTGCACATGCTTAGTTTGGTGTGTATTGCTAGAGGTTTTTGGGGTTTTTTTTGGGAGGGTGCATGTGATCACCACAGGGCCAATCAGCACTGTCCAGATAGAAGGTCAGGGGTCATGCAGCCTCATAGGACAGTCAGAGGAGAATGAAAACTCCTACAAGCTTTAACCAGTGCTTGGCTGATGAGAAAAGGTATTTAGCAGTTTAAATTCACTAAAATAATTGCATTTCTATGTTCTGTGCACTGTGGGAGACCAGATATAGTGAATGCAGGTTCCAGGGTTTAGAGGACTTGCATGTAAAAACAATAGTCAAACAGTACAAATTGACAAAATACATAATAGTGGTTATATATATATATACACATGTGGCAGGTTGCGACAACCATCTATCCCACACTTTGTTGCATTTTGCAGCAATAAATATAAGTCCAGATTCCTGTACGAGAGAGCAAGGCAAGTAACAACAAGCAGTGGATAAAACTGATAATGGGTTAGTTTCTTGTTAGGGTGGGGAAGTATCATGGATCCTGGAGCGAGTTGTCTGAGCCCCAGGTCCACTGTGATACTTGTGTGACATTGACTCCCATTGGGTGTCTTCACCCTTTATCCTCCACTCCCTTGTGATTGTTAAAATGTCTATAGGCATGTGTCGGAAAGGTTGGCGAGGTCCTCAGGTTATATTGGCTGCTCTGAGGATCTTGAATAAATCATATCAGTACAACCCATGAATATACTATCTATAGCTAGGAAATGCTCTTCTAAGTGCATGTAGACCTGGTAGTTTATATAGCTGCAGGATGTTTAGTTTTAGACCACCTTGACTCCTGAAGGACACATGTGACTTTCCTTGGTTAATAATAAACTGCCTTGATGGTTTTATTTGGGTAACCTGTGTTACTCTTAAGAGGACACATAGCCAAGTTTAGTTGTGTGATAAAAGCGCTATCCTACATTGCACCTCACAATTCCGCCATTCACTTAGTCAGGAGATTGCTGTGACAAAGGATTGCTCCTACACCCGTATCTTTCTCTACCAAGAGAAATACAGGACTGGTATTGCCAACCTCCTTCAAATGCTAGTTGCCTGGTTATTTGGGGGATTCAGTACTTTGGGGTTGATTTTACTAAAACTGGAGAGTGCAAAATCTGGTGCAGCTCTACATAGAAACCAGTCAGTATAGTTACATAGTTAGTCTGGTTGAAAAAAAGACACAAGTCCATCTAGTTCAACCAATAAACCAATCAGCTTGTTAAGTTAAGCTTAGACAAAAAAAAAAAAACCTGGAAGCTGATTGGTTTCTATGCAAAGCTGCACCAGATTTTGCACTCTCCAGTTTTAGTAAATCTACCCCTTTGAGTCATTGAATGAGCATTCAGATCAGAAAGTTTGGCGAAAAGTCAATGCCACTAATCGGCATACTTGTCCCAGGTCATTGACTCAGATGATTGTGAAATCAGTGGGTCGGCATGACCTAGGAAATTAGTATTCAGGGGAAGCAGTGGTGGCCTCCATGTTGCTGTCACTACACGTTTCTTTATACCCTTTATGGGGGGAATCAAATTCTACTACCTTGCATGTGTTTGAATCTTTAGAATTCCTGTTGTGTATTTACTGAAGATATAATTTAATATAAATGTTTTACCCTGTTTGAGCCCAGCTATAGCTACTCTACATCCTCTGACTTATTCCTATTGGAAACCTAAAGCCCGGATTGATTCTTCATGAATGTGTTTCTGTTGACAGCTGTTGGGCATTGGTGGAAGAGAAGGGAACCTCATCTCCTTATTCCAGGAGGAGCACAGTAAGGTCCTACAACAGCTCCAGGTCTTCACCTTCTTCCCAGAAAACCCTCCTCCAGTCAAGAAGCCTTTTGAGAGAAAGACTATAGAGCGGCAGTCTGCTAGAAAGACCATACCGAGTCCCGTAAGTAATTCTACGCCCTACTCTACACAAATGCTGCTTAATATTATGTTGTCCTCCTGCTGTTTTCTGATGTGAAGATGTCTCCTCTCCTAGGCCAAATACATCCCACAGACAGATGAACATCGGGCGCTGTTACTGACTCGTTACCCACCAGAAAACCTCTTCCAAGCAGACCGCAACTTCAATGCTGCTCAGGATTTGGATGTGTGCGTCCAGGAGGGGGACCTTGTTGGTGTTATTAAACAACAAGACCCGATGGGCAGCCAGAACCGATGGCTGGTAGATAATGGAGGTGAGGGGGCCTTATTTGTCCTTCCTTATAATTAATGTGCCATCTGCATAGATTTAAGCTGGTTTGGATTGATCATTAAGCACAGTAGGCTGGTGTAGAGGCAAACAAGCAACTTTCTCTTGTAGTTAGCAATCATTCTTTTATTAAGAGAAACTAAAAAGATCTTGCACCCAGGAAATAATATGTAAACCCAACATTTCCTACTCCTGATATGTGTCTGCTGTACCATGTACTTGTATGAGAAAGTATCCTGTTCTCTTTTGTATTGCTTCCTTTGTGTGAAATCCCTGGTGTTCCTGCCAGTCCCTCTGCTTCCCTATCAAAAACTGACCACACTAGGCTGGAGAGCGCATCGTGGTCAGTTCTCTAGCTGTGCTGGGATCTCTCCTCCCAGTGATCAGACCTTGTCCTGACACAGCCCACCAGCACAGCCATTCACTGGGAAGATCAGTGTGCTGCTGTTTCTCCTCCCCACCAGCTCTTAGGCAGCTGAGATCAGAGGGAATGTGATCACATAAAAAAAAGGGGAAAGTGTGTGTGTATGTATATGTGTGTATGTATATGTGTGTGTGTATATGTGTGTGTATATATATATATATATATATATATTATATATATATACACATATACATACTGTGGAACCTCAGATTGCGAGTTACGCGGTTAACGAGCGTTTCGCAATACGAGCACTGTATTTTGAAAAATCCTAGCTCGGTTTGCGAGTGTTGTCTCGCAAAACGAGCAGGATTCAGGCCAAAGCGGTGTGCAGTACCACGTTTGGCCTGAGGTGGGGCGGCGCCGGAGCCGAACTGTGCCAATCATAGCCGCTCGGAGCGGTTCGGAAATGCTCGGAAAGACTCGGTAATACTACGTTCCCGAGCCTTTCCGAGGTTTGCTAAGGTCAGCAGAGCTGTGCTCGGGCCTTTCCGGCTGTTTCCGAGGCTCTCCGGCGCCCCCCCCCCTGCCTCTGGCCGCTTGCGGTATTGCATGTCATTGAAGTCAATATGGAACTAATTATTTTAGTTTCCATTGACTTCAATGGGGAAACTCGCTTTGATATGCGAGTACTTTGGATTACGAGCATACTCCTGGAACGGATTATGCTCGTAATCCGAGGTTCCACTGTGTGTGTGTATATGTATGTATGTATGTATGTATGTGTGTGTGTATATGTGTATATATATATGTATATATATATATATATATATATATATATATATTTATTTATTTATATATATGTGTATATATATATATATATATATATATATATATATATTTATTTATATATATATATATTTATTTATTTATATATATATATATATATATATATATATATATATATATATATATATATATATATATATATATATATATATATATATATACACACGCACATACATGTTATGCCTTTCATTTCTATTTTAAACTGAGTGGGTTGTTTTACAAGGTGATTTACAATCACTTTAAAGTGCATAAAATGTGTAAATGAATAATTCCTGTTAATTTGGCTGCTGCAAATTAATTTGGCTGCTAATAAACCAAAACACTGAGTACAAAAGATAATTTCATAGATAAAGCACACTGCTCTAAACCTTCATAGACAAAATATAAAGTATGACCATAACAGACATGCTATAGCAATACAAAATTCACTATGCTAAGTAATCATATAAACGGTGAATAAATCCAAGTATATGGTCCCAAATTAAAGAGTGCTCATGCAGATATAAACAAAAAGGCTTTCCGCTTCTCGGTGCCTCCAGTGTTCCCATACAGACAGATACTCACCACAAGTTGTTGACCTATTATTGCCAGTCAGGTCAGTAGCACTTGTGTTTGGGGATATACTCGTAAGTCTTCAATGGCTTGTTCCTATGAGTCCTTCTCTCTTGGTGTACCATCTTGCATGCAAATAAAATACCAGGGAGGATCTCATCGCGTAAAACTGTTAGATTTTATTAAAACACAGAAACATTGGGGTAAAAAAAAAAAAAATCACACTCAAATTTGTAGGTTCCTATAAGAACCGGCACTGGGTATGTATAGCCTGCATAGGGGGAACAAAATGGGCATTACGTAATTTCCAGTGACATCATATTCTCCTGATCGAGCACACACTGGTTTTGGTTTTGGTCATTTTGTCTTCCCTATGCAAGCCATACATACCCAGTGCCGGTTCTTATAGGCACCTACAAATGTGAGTGTGATTTTATTTTATTTATTTTTTTACAATATTTTAATAAAATCAAACAGTTTTACACTACGAGGTCCTCCCTGGTATTTTATTTGCATGCATGATGGTATGCCATCTGAGAAGGACCCATAGGAACAAGCCATTGAAGACTTATGAGTATATCCCCAAACACAAGAGCTACTGACCTGACTAGCAATAGTAGGTCAACAACTTGTGGTGAGTGTCTGTCTGTATGGGAACACTGGAGGCACTGAGGAGTGGAGCACCTGTTTTGTTTATATCTGCACAAGCACGCTTTTATTTGGGACTTTGTACTTGGATTTATTCACTGTTTATATGATTACTTAGCCTTAATGTTATTTTGTATTACTATAGCATGTCTTTTATGCACGCTTTATCTATGAATTTATCTTTAATCATCCTTTTATGCATATCATTAGTAGAAATGCAGTCATCTCTTATAAGCTTCTGAAAGGGGACCTGTGTTGTGCCTTAAAGGGGCAGTAGAAGGGCAAAGGGCTAATCATCATTACTTGCCTGTTGGCTCTCTGCAGCTGATCATTTCCCATTACTGACTTACCATGCCTTGTTCTGCACTATGCCTGTGTGGAGGTAGCCATCTTGGTATAGGCAAGACTTTGCTTCCTCATACCAAAACTGCCTAATGACTGGTAAACTGAAGAAAGGTGGGGGGCAGGAAGGGGAGAGGAAGCACAGATCCACAGAATGAATGAAACAAGGATGTCCTTGCACTGTTCATCCTCAGGTACAGCTTCCTTTCCATCAAGGAGAACATTGATCAACAAAAGTTGTGACATCACCAAATCTCACTTCAAGAGACTGGCAGCCAGAAACATCAGTGGCTTAGATGATGGTCCAAAATGGTCCTCAGTGCACTTTTTGTATTGGTAGGAATAGTGTGAACAGCTCCAGTAAGATACAATAGGTCTGCTCTCTGACTGTTCTTTATTCTTCTTTTCACAGTCACGAAGGGATTTGTTTACAGCTCATTTCTGAAGCCATATAATCCTCGGCGCAGCCACTCGGACGTTTCCATCGGCAGCCATTCCTCCAATGAATCTGGCTATGGTGGCTCCTCTCCCATCTTTTCAAGGCAGAATAGCAACAGCACTTTATCCATTAACCCAATTAACGCCTCTGTTACCTTCACCAATACCTCCACCGCAAAAAGCGCGGACTCCCCAGTAACAAGCAGCAATCCATTGGACTCATGTGCTCCATCCAAAGCCAGATCAGCTGTGGATGGAACCTCTAAAAGGGCCAGCGAAACAGACTCTGGAATATCAACCCAGGCTTTGGAGAAGGAGCATAGACAGCCGAGAGAAAGCTTAAACGACTCTGCCCAACAGATGGACCCTAAAAGACGGGGCAACCAGGCGGAAAATGGAAGTAACTCAACATTACCAAGCAATGGAGACAAAGGGCAAGTCTCCACCAATCGCAGGCTCAGGAAGAAGGAGCCTGCTACAGAAATGGAGAAAGAACAAGATGGCTCTGATCTAGAAGGGAACCAGGTGAGACTGGATGGACTTATTTTGAGAAATCATGGTGGTATAGACAGTTCATTTTCCGCATGTGCTATGCTCTCTGTTTACATTTCCTTTAGGTGTTTGTTGATATTAGTGTCTTAAAGGGGCTGTAAATCTCTCATCTGCCCCCCCCCCCCCCCGGCTGGGATATGTCCCCTCTAACACCACCTGCTGATGAAATTTGGCATTGCAGGCCTTTAGTCAGATGTTTGTACTCATGAAGACACAAAGGACTTTTGTCTGGTTTTATTGCTATGCGCTCCACTGGATAGATTGCTGTCCCAACCAGTACCTAGGATGGGGAGTTTGAAGAAATCACCCCACAAGTCTTCAGTATTTTCCCACACTACTTAAAAATGTGTTTGACTGCCGCATTCATTTCTCCTTACTTCCTTTCCTAGGTGGCACCAGGTCCCCATAACAGGAGTCCTTACAAAAATGTATTGTGATTAAGATCATCGTGGGTGATATATTGTGTTTGCACCAATGAGATTATCTTTAGTTATAATTATAATATTAACAACATTTGCACTTGCTTGCATTTTGTTAATGTTTAGACTACTTGTATGATCTTATTTGGGCAGGTTGCTGAAGCCACTTCGAATCTGCCTGCAATGCTGCTGTTTTAGAACAATATAAAAGCATCATGCACGGGGATAGGACCGTATTTGGAATACGCATGAGCAGGCAGTGCAGAAGAGACTGTTGGAAACTTGGATAAATGCTGTCCTCTAGTGGTCAAATATAGCATTGCATATATTTCAAAAAATGATGGTATATTATTATTATTGTACATGATTTATATAGCGCCAACAGTATGCGCAGTGCTTTACAGCATTAGGGCAAACCATACAATTCAATACAGGAGGAATCAGGGGGCCCTGCTTGTTAGAGCTTACCATCTAGAAATCCTGTGGAAAGTACATTTTGTATTCATCTTCTTAAAGCGGAGTTCCACTTAAAAAAAAAAAAAAAAAAAAAAAAAGAAAAATCAGCAGCTACAAATACTGCAGCTGCTGACTTTTAATAATCGGACACTTACCTGTCCCGGGGTCCAGCGATGCGGGGGAATGAAACCCCGCTTGTCTCCCCCTCCTCTCTGCCGCGCTGGCATTGTAACTGTGGGCGCCCGGCTGTGGCTTCACCGCCAGGCACCCATTGCGCATGCGCGAGCCACGCAATCATCTGGGACCTGTGACGTGTCCCAGATGATTGCCGAGAGGGAGGGGGGAGAGGTGATCTCCCTTCCAGTGCCGCGGTGCGCCGGGAGGAAGTGGGATCTGGAACCCTCTTAAAGAGGGTACCCCCCCCTCCCAAAAAAAAAAAATTACATGCCAAATGTGGCATGTTAGGGGGTCACCTCCCTTAAAGCGTAAGTTCCATTTTTGGGTCGAATTCCGCTTTAAAGAAAAATATTTTGGGGTCCTTGGTCAGTTTTTCTTGGAGAAAGAAACCAATTCTATGGGATTGATATACTAAAACTTGAGAGTGCCAAATCCGGTGCAGCTCTGCATTGAAACCAGCTTCCAGGTTTTTTTTTGTCAAAGCCTAATTGAACAAGCTGAAGTTAGAAGCTGATTGGTTTTAACTAATCAACCCCCATGTCTGTCCAGATGAATCCTTCTTGATGAGTTCCTCTTGATTATGGGACCAAGAAACACTCCTGCCTAGGGTCTCTCGGTTCAAATCCAATGACACTACCTGCCTGGAGTTTGCATGTTCTCCTTGTGTCTGCATGGATTACCTCCGGGTACTCCGCTTTCCTCCCACACTCCAGAGACATGCTGATAGGTTACATGGCTCCTCTCTAAATTGGCCCAATACTGTGTTCATGAAAAGAAGGGACATTAGATTGTAAGCCCTTGAGGGCAGGGACTGATGTCAGTGTACAATATATGTATAGTGCTGTGTAAATTAACAGTGCTGTATAAATACCTGTAATAAAGAATTTTAAAACCATTATTTATACAGCAGCAGTAATTTCTGCAGCACATCACATACTTGCATATTCACATCAGTCCCTGTCCTCAAGGAGCTTACAATAAAAGGTCCAGGAAAGAACAAGGAGAACATGCAAACAGTGTCGTGGCCAGGATTCAAGCCAGGTACCCCAGTTCTGCAAGGCGGAATCGCTAACCACTAAGTCACTGTGCTGCCTGTCAGCTTTGCTCTGTACACAACCGGCTTTGGGTTTGGTTCTATTCGTCCAATTCTTGTATTTGTATGACTTGCAGAAAGCGATGATGACCATTTTTTTCTCATTGCAGGTGTATTATGCAGTATACTCATTTAGAGCGCGCTCCCCCAACGAACTTTCCATATCATCCAATCAGAGACTCAGGATCCTGGAGTTCCAAGACCTGAATGGCAACGACGAATGGTGGTTTGCGGAAGTGGAAGGGCGGCGCGGGTACGTGCCATCCAGTTACATCCGGAAGACGGAGTACACGTGAGAGGGTCACCCTGCACACGCCTGTACCTGGATTTCACATCCCCTAGAGAACATTTGTGCCTTTTTTCCCCCCCAGGATGACGGTTTTCATTTGTTTGCTGCTGATATCACTTGAACAATATTTACCGAGAATGTGGTTTTTCTACTCTAGAACTTGGAATCAGCTAGTACGTCCAGAGCGGAAGACAGGATTTTGCTTGCATTAACCAGACTTGGTGCATTGTACTGACTCAAAAAGTTAGCAAAACGGGGCAGAGTCGGGAACAGGCTCATTAGGCAGAGACATGACATTGGGGGGGAGTGGCTTAAAGCTGGAGGACTATAATTCCCAGAATGCCAGCCAAGACCTGGTGGCAATGGAGAGACCACTTCCTTTATGATCAATAAAAATGGGGGTCATTTATGAATATGGGGGGGGGGGGCAAAAATTGAACTGCTGTTCCTGGCAGCCAATCAGGTTCTGCCTTTTTGAACAAACAAGGGTTCTGATTGGTTGCGTTAGGTCTGCCCCAGTGTGTTCAGGCAGAGCAAATAGTCACAGGCCTGTGCTGTGATGGAGTTTTGTGTATTAAATACACTGCGAATGTAGAACATCGTTCCACTTAACAATCCTTTTTATTTCTGATCTAGACATATACATTAGATATACATGATAGCATAAAGGTGCAGAGGAGTGTGTAAAGCAAATTGTTTTTTTTTTTTTCCTTGTTCTGGGTGTCCTACCAATCCAATAGCACATATTGCTGTGCATTGATTGGTTAGATGTCTCCGAGTGGTAAACACGCCCAAAAAGACCATTCGTCCAGCTTGTGATTGGCTTGCACACAGCAGAGCAGGCAGCACTTATGTTTATATATATTTTTTTAACTTTACCTTAAAATCGTTCCCAAAAATACAAATGATCTGCTTAGGGCTCCATTCACACTTGTGCGACTTGTCATGCAACTTTGGACATCAACGTCGCATGACAAGTCTTTCTCCGTTTTTTCCAATGATAACAATTCATATACAGTTGTGCTCATAAGTTTACATACCCTGGCAGAATTTATGGTTCCTTGGCCATTTTTCAGAGAATATGAATGATACAAGTTCCACAAAAAAGCCTGGTTACAATATGCCCAACAACACCTTGACATGCTTCATTGGGCTTTTTTGTGGCATTGGCGCAGTAAAGGCTTCCTTCTGCCAGCTCAACCATGCAGCTCTTTTTTGTTCAAGTATCGTTGAATTGCGCTCCTTAAAAACAACCACACCATCTATTTGGAGAGCAGCCTGTATTTCTCCTGAGGTTACCTGTGGGTTTTTCTTTGTATCCTGAGCAATTCTTCCTCCAGTTGTGGCTGCAATCTTTCTTGGTCTACCTGACCTTGGCTTGGTATCAAAAGAGCCCCTCATTTTCTACATCTTATTAAGGGATTGAACAGTACTGACTGGCATATTCAAGACTTTGGATATCTTTTTATATCCTTTTCCATCTTTGTAAAGTTTCATTACCTTGTTACGCAGGTCTTTTGACTGTTCTTTTCTACCTCCTCATGGCTCAGTGTCTAGCCTGCTTAGTGCATCCATGTGAGAGCTAACAAACTTATTGACTATTTATACACAGACACTAATTGTGATTTAAAAAGCCACAATTGTGGGAAATCAACCTTTAATTGCCATTTTAAGCTGTGCGTGCCACCTTCTGTGTCTGTACCAAGTCCAAGTAAACACAGTTGATTGATAATAAATGGCTTCAGCCAAACACTAACCATGAGTGAAAGAAAAGTTTTTGTGTTACATAGTTAAGTAGGTGAGGTCGAAAAAAGACACAAGTCCATCAAGTCCAACCTATGTGTGTGATTATATGTCAGGGTTACAAATGCTATCATTCATATTCTCTGAAAATGGCCAAGAAATCATAAATCCTGCCAGGGTATGTAAACTTATGAGCACAACTGTGTGTGTGACTTAAAGTTGCAGCAACTTTAAAATAGTTCATGCAACTTGAGGGCCATAGACTTCAATGTTAGCCCTCAGAAGTATGCATGAAAGTCGTACCTGAATTGTTATACAACGCAACAGTGGTCTATTATCACTGGTCAAAGCCAAAGTCGTATCCAAGTTGGACCCATCCAACGTTGCATCAAAGTTGCACTCCAAAATCGGCGCAACTTTGGAGTCTTACCCTTTCCCTTAAAGGGACTGTTCACTTTTGCACAACACTGTGCTCTATTTATCCAGCCATCTCTTATCTTGGTGACTCCAGGCTTGACATCTCTTGGGGTCATCCTCTGGAGGCTGGACAAGATTATATATCTAGACCAGGGATGGCGAACCTTGGCACCCCAGATGTTTTGGAACTACATTTCCCATGATGCTCATCTATACTGCAGAGTGCATGAGCATCATGGGAAATGTAGTTCCAAAACATCTGGGGTGTCAAGGTTTATCATCACTGATCTAGGCAGATCACCTATACGTCAGTTTGCCTTCTGCAGGCAGCTGCACTAGAGCGCCTCCTAGCTAATGCAGAAGTAGGGTGTGACCAAAAGTGAAAAAAAATGAAAGACGAAGAGATGGGTTATGATTATCCTATATTTAATCACTCTTCAGTGTGTGATGATTACAGGTATCCAAGCAGTATTACTATTTTTACATTTATTATTTTCTAAGGCTATTCCTCATCTATATAATGAACCCCAATGTTATAGTGCGGATCTCCACTGGTATTTCAGCTTTAGGTGGGTGTATCACTGGCATCTTGCAGATCCTCGGGGTGAAATATCCGCGCTGGTCTTTAGGCTGCAGATACGAGTTGCTCACCCTGTTGTGTTTCTTTATAGAAAACTTTACAGGAGGAGTGAGACTCTGTGTAGGAAGCACACCTGGGCTCCTCAGAGGTTTAAAGCAGGGGTAGGCAACCTCGGCCCTCCAGCTGTGGTGAAACTACAAATCCCATCATCCCTCTGCCTCTAGGAGTCATGCCTGTGATTGTTGGGGTCTTGCAATGTCTCATGGGAAAAAAAACAAAACGAATGCAGCCACCACTTTTAAGGTTTAGCAAAATATATATGTATAATTTTTTTGGGGGGCTGAGCTTTAAAATTAAAGTTATTTGATATATTCGTTCTGCCCTACCTATATTTTAGAACTTTGATCATCATGGATAGAGTTATAATTTTGTGAACACCAACATCTGAACAATACCATGACTTTAGTTCTATATAATAATGACAGGTCCTCTTTGTGGCCCCCCCCCTTGTATTGTAGAAGGGTCGGTAACGGATGCGATTCCCCTGAGAAATGAAGCCCTAGTATTCTTGTAGCACACCGATGGGGCGGCTTGTAGCTAAGGATCGACAGACCAGACGGATGGATTTGACTACTGAATAAGGGTGTATAATCCGGGTTCAATTCTCTTCCAATCCCACTGATGTATTTTATCATTTTGTATAGGTGTATAAAGAAACAGCCTTTGCACATTTTCTGATAGGCACCTTTATAGAGCAGACAGTTTTCTTTTACTGATCCGTTTTCTAGAACAAATATTTTATGATACATTTTGTGTATTTTTTTTATACAGTTGTTTTATTTTATTTTTCTTCCTCTGACAGCAGAAAATAACGGGATTCTGCTTCTTTGTACTAGAGGCTGTGGTTCAGTGAGGAGCGGTGAGGGTGATTCTATTGTGCAATGCTATGATGAACCAATAAACCTCAAATATCACAATATATATATGTGTGCGTGTGTGTTCCTACTGGTCTAAGACTTTGTCCACACGTGTGTTTTACATGCACTTTAGGTGCAGTGTGTGTAAAAAAAAAAAAAAAAAAAAAAAAAAAAAAAATTCTGCTTACTGCTTCTTTGATGAACTTTTATCAAAATGCTCGTTCTATAGAGTTCAATCTAAAGCAGGTGTAAAGTGCACTGCATAAATGTGAAACCAGCCCAAGGCTGCATTCATGCTAAACAACTGTGAACGTGTGCAAAATTGCACTCTTTTGCATTTGCAAAGCATGTAAAATGCATGACTGGCTTGCAGGTCCATTGTGAATGGAACCCTCAATGTGGCAGACAGAGATCTGCTTATTCACGTGAAAAGCTCATAAATTTTCATGAGCTACTGTGCTGCGTTTGTCATGCATAGGCTGTCCTGCCGTGGCTGATCGGAAAACAGCTGTGAAGGAGATGGCTGATTCATAGCTGCCACTTGTCTTGGTTGTGAGCACTTTCCCGAGACAAGCAACAGCAAGAAGAATGCAGAAACTGTCCCCTTCCCCTCCCTCTGCATTCTTCTTGCCCTTGCTTGTCTCAGGAATGTGTTCACAGCCAGGACAAGCTGCAGCTAAGAATTAAAGCGTTTGTTAACCCCCCCCCCCAAAAAAAAAAAATTGGATCCAGTTCCTTTAACCACTTGCTTACTGGGCACTTAAACCCCCCTCCTGTCCAGACCCATTTTCAGCTTTCAGCGCTGTCGCACTTTGAATGACAATTGCGCGGTCGTACAACACGGTACCCAAATGAAATTTGTATCATTTTTCCCCACAAATAGAGCTTTCTTTTGATGGTATTTGATCACCTCTGCAGTTTTTATTTTTTGTTAAAAAAAATTGAAAAAGACAGAATTTAAAAAAAGAAAATTATATTGTTTTTATATTTTGTTATCAATTTTTGCAAACAGTTAATTTTTCTCCTTTGTTGATGTACGCTGATGAGGCGGCACTGATGGGCACCGATAGGTGGCAGTGATGGGCACTGATGGGTGGTGGTTATGGGCACTGATGGGTGGCAGTGTTGGGCACTGATTGATGGCACCACTGCTAGGTGGCACTAATAGGTTTCACTTGTGGGCATTGATAGGTGGCACTTGTGGGCTTTAATAGGTGGCACTTGTGGGCACTGGCAGATGACACTTGGAGGCACAGATGAGGCATCTGTGCCTCCTTCCTCTTCGGGACCGATGTCCCTTTGATATAAGCCGGTGATCGGCTTTTTTTTTCCTCCTCACGCTGTCACCGAGCTTTTGTTTACATCATGTGACCAGCTGTCATTTGCTGACAGCTGATCACATGGTAGGGGGCCGGGACCGGCCCCTTACGCGGATCTGTGATCATCCGAGTCTCCGTGACTCGGTGATCACAGCGCGCACACCGCGCGCACACCGCGCGCCCTGCATAGGGGAGGACGTCATATGACGTCCTCCCGGAGATTGAGGTCCGCGCTGTAGCCGTCATTCAGCTATGACCCGGACCTCAAGTGGTTAATCGTTTCAGCCATGGAAAATTTTACCCCCTTCTTGACCAGAGCACTTTTTGCCATTTGGCACTGCGTCCCTTTAACTGACAATTGTGCGGTCGTACAACGTTGCACCCAAACAAAATTGACGTCCTTTTTTTCCCACAAATAGAGCTTTCTTTTGGTGGTATTTGATCACCTCTGCGGTTTTATATTTTTTGCACTATAAACAAAAAAAGAGTGATGATTTTGAAAAAAAAGCAATATTTTTTACTTTTTGCTATAATAAATATCCCCCAAAAATATATAAAAAAAAAACAAATTTTTTTCCTCAGTTTAAGCCGATATGTATTCTTCTACAAATTTTTTGGTAAAAAAAATTGCAATAAGCGTATATTGATTGGTTTGCGCAAAAGTTATAGCGTCTACAAACTAGGGGATAGTTTTATGGCATTTTTATTTTACTAGTAATGGTGGCGATCTGCAATTTTTTATCGCGACTGCGACATTATGGCGGACACATCGGACACTTTTGACACTGTTTTGGGACCAGTCATTTATACAGCTAATCAGTGCTATAAAAATGCACTGATTACTGTGTAAATGACACGGGAAGGGGTTGACCCTTAGGGGGCCATGAAGGGGTTAAGTGTGTCCTAGGGAGTGATTCTAACTGTGGAAGGGGAATGGGCTTCAACTCACTTGACAGCGATCACTGCTCCCGATGACAGGGAGCGGTGATCTCTGTCAAGTCACAAGGCAGAACGGGGAAATGCCTTGTTTACATAGGCTCTTCCCCGTTCTGCGGCTCTGTGACACGATCGCCGGGAGAACAGCAGACATCGAATCCACTGGTCACCCTGTACGTGGCGGGCGCATGCTAGCCCCACCAATTAAAGGGGACGTACAGGTACGCCCTTTTGCCCACTGCTGCCATTGTGCTGATGTATATCGGTCAGCAAGTGGTTAAAGCATGTTATACAATCAGTATACAAACAGTGCTTGTGCTGTGTCATTTGGCTCCCTGTAACACCTAAAAAAAAAAAACCTGTCTGATCCTGCCAGTTTCTGCCCTCTCCTCTGTAAACTCGGTGTCAGGGCTGCTGAGCCATGACATCGTGGTCAGTTTACGTGCCTTTGTCATTCCGCAGCCTGCTGTCCTGTGTCCTCCTCCCCCCCCCTCCTCTTTCTGCCTGTCAGCTAGTACCAGGGCCGACACCCCCCCCCACTGGTATCATAACATATATTTGTTGCTACCATCCTCTCTGCAATATTAAATGATGTGCTGCACTGCATGTATTTTCCAAAAAATCCGCCGCTAAATATCTTATCCTATAGAGGTGGTCACGTGACCGGCCGTCTCTCTCCTCTTCACCTGTCCTCCCGACTAACATCAGCGGGGGGTTTCTTGGCTCCGCCCACTTTCCTGTCAGCTCGAGAGCGGAGAGAGCCGACCGGACACATTAGCACAAATTGACACTATAAAATAAGGTATTTAGCGGCGGATGTTTTAGAAAACACATGCAGTGCAGCACATTATTTAATATTACAGAGAGGATGGTTAAGACAGCACCAAGTGGGTTAACAACCACTTTAACCATCTCCTTCAGAACTGTCAGCGTGACCATGGCAGGAGGGAAGGAGGCGGGTTGTATCTCATACTAGGGTTAGAAAGCACTCGGAAATACGGCATCAAAGTCCTTTCTAAGCCTAGTTATGCAATTTTATCTCGCCCCACCCCCCTCTGCTGTGGCCGATCTGACAACACCTGTGAAGGAGATGGCTGATTTCCAACTGTAGCTTGTGTTGGCTATGAGCACTTTCCACAGGCAAGCAACGGCAAGAAGAATGCAGAAGCTGACTCCTCCTCCTTCCCTCTGCATTCCTCTTGCAGTTGCTTGTCTTAAGGCTCGTACACATGATACGAAAAATCGGAAAAAAAAACGGACAGTAAAATTTCGTCCAACGAACGATCTGACGATTTTCGGATCGTTAGTTCAGTGCTTTCAACAGCCGAATTTCGAATAAGGTTGACCCTTATTACTAGGAATAGAAAACAGGTAGAAATATGAAACATAAAACTACATGTATTTTATCTCATAGTGGGCAAAATTGTAAAATAAAATCTTTACTGATAGATCTTTAACATTTTTTTAATTTTTTTTTTGTAACACTTTTTTTTTTTTTTTTTTATACATATGATACAAAGTATAATCCACAAAACGGTTTCTTATAAAAAGCTTTTACTTTATTTTATATTTAATGTACATAATACATGCATCAATTAGATACAACAGTGTTTTGTTTTTCCACTTTTTTTTTTTTTTGCTGCTCGTGTGCAAATTGGGGAGAATCGTCTTTGCTTCCTGTCTCTGAGACACAACAGGAAGCGAGAGGAAATCTCTTAAAAGGAAATCCCGTTAAGACAGTTGTCACTGGAACAATTAAAAGCTATCCCCACTATGCCTGTTTTTTTTTTGTTTTTTTTATCACTTTTTTTTTTTGTTATTTTTTTTTTCATACATACAGACAACAACTAAAACAACAAGAAACATACAACCCCAGCACATTAAAAAAAAAAACGCAAACAGCCCACCCCCCTCCCATGCCCGTACTCCTCTCTCTCCCCCTCTCCCTATTCCATCTTCTCCATCTATATATCCAAAATATCAAGCCATCTTCTCTATATCTTTTCACTCCATATCTTGTCACTGGAACAATTAAAAGATATCCCCGCTACGCCTGTTTAGGTGTAAACTCAAAAGTTTGGATTTCACCTTAATTTCAGACTGGGTGGCTGTAGTCACTAGGACAAATACCTCTAAAAACACGACAGGGGTTCTAACCCTTTCTTTCAATACTTTGGCTTTAGATACCTTTTTGTTTTTTGCCGAGTGTGCCTTGGCTGCCTTCTCCTAAGTGAGGTCTATGCCTGGGGAGCCACATAATTCCATTGGTTTTAATGGAACCCTTGGCAACACAGTCAATTGTGAACCATGCTGCCCAGGAAAGATATGGTGAGGTAGTAATCCGCGATGGCCATATAGCAGCCAGACTTTTATTGCCACACATACATAGTTCATAGACACATTCTGCAACTCAACTCGCATGATTTCAAACCCGCATTTCAGTGCGACTTCGGGGGGTGATGTGAAAGACATCTGTGTGGGTTCATGCACAGATGTCCATAGAAATTGCCCTCGAAGTCGCCAAAAGTAGTGCAGGAACTACTTTTGGAAATTAGTGCGGCTCCACAAAGTCGGCGTCACCTCGATTGGGACAGTGCCGTTGCCAGCAATAGGTTCCGATGTGACATATCAAATTGTACCGATGTGAACCTTGGCTTAAAGCGGAGCTCCACCCAAAAATGGAACATCCGCTTTAAGGCAAGGTGACCCCCTGACATGCCACATTTGGCATGTCATTTTTTTTGGGGGGGGGGGACCCTCTTTTTAGAGCGTTCCAGCTCCCACTTCCTCCCAGGGGAAACCACGATCACTGTTCCCCCCTCCCTCTCGCCAATCATCTGGGACACATCACAGGTCCCAGATAATTGCCCGGCCAGTCGCAGCGCGGCTCGCGCATGCGCACTGCGTGTCCGACTGGGCGTTCACAGTGACAATGTCAGCGCCGAAGAGAGGAGGGGGAGATGAGCGGGGCTCCATTCCCCCGCATCAATGGACCCTGGGACAGGTAAGTGTCCGATTATTAAGTCAGCAGCTGCAGTATTTGTAGCTGCTGACTTTTTTAATTGTTTTTTTTTTTTTTTTTGTCGAAACTCCGCTTTAATCACACTTCCTAAAATATATTGCACTAATGAAGTTGGAAAGATAGACTTAATAAATTCATATTCAAAAACAATATATCAGTTCTTTATAATAGAAAAAAAAAGTAATACCTATATAAAAACCTGTATGTAAGAAATATAGAACAAATCAAAATCAAACGGCATCAATAGTTTGTAGAAGAGAATGATCACTTGGTACAGCACAAAGAAAAATTCAATCATAACTACAATAACATCGTTTTATACCCCCGCTGTCTGTTTTTACGACAGACAGTGCAGTTCGTGTTCTTGCTGAACTGTTTGGTTAGAGAGACCCCATCACCAACTTAAAAAATGTCAGGTAAAAACACACAAGAATCAAGTATTTTAAAGGGTTAATTCACCTTTTGCACCATGTTACATCCGTCTTTAAGGTGTCATGTAATGTGGTGCAAGTGCTTCCCCCGGTCACCGTTAAATTTTGCATCGCACAACCACGAGACTCATTCACAGAGATTCTCAATGGACTATAAGTGCTGTAATCAGCTCACTTCTCTGGCTCCAAGTCGAAGAACTGACAGCCCATACAGAGGTACGGACGGAGAGCTGGAGGAAGTGTCTGCAGGAGCCTGACATTGCACCCGCCATCCATTAATCGCGGGTGCAATACTTTTGCAAGCTCCTGTAAAAAAAAAAAAAAATAATTATTAAGTGCACGTATTTTACCTGCAAAAATATGTACTTTTTTTTTTTTTAAGCTGAACTTAGCCTTTAAATGCTTACTTGCGGGGTTTTATATTTACTGGCATGTGCCTTTTGCACTTGCTAGAAAATTTGCCTGCTTCAGAAAATGAACGTTCTACCTGGTATGTCACAGCCCTCTCCTCTTCTGAGAGTTTCTCATTTCTGTCTGTGCTGGCCCAGCATCTCTTCACCGGGGGGGGGGGAGGAGGAGTGGAGGAGAATATCGGAGAGCTGTGGTTGTCAACTTGTTAGCTAAAGTAGGCCTCAAATGCAGCCCCTCACATTACCAAAGGGGCCGCACCTAGGGGGAGATTAACTAAAACTGAGAGCAAAATCTGGTGCAGCTCTGTATAAAAACCATACAGCTTCCAAGATTTTTTTTTTTTTTTTTTTTTTTTGTCAGAGCTTAATTGAACAAGCCGAAGTTAGAAGCTGATTGGTTTATATGCACAGCTGCACCAGATTTTGCACTTTCCAGTTTTAGTAAATCTACCCCATAATGTTCAATATATGTAATGCATGAGAACACAGTAACTGCAGCCATAATAGAGGAAATGAGGGTCAGAGAGTGTGGATGTGCTACATTTTTGGCTGGGGATATGCTGCAGGAGACAAAACAAAACTGCGATGTTACATGAGGCTAATAGAGATCAATGCTATTGCACCCTAAGCCATGTGTCAAACACAAGGCCTGCAGTACGAATGCGGCCCACCAGGCCATTTCACGTGGCCCTTTCACCTGTCCTGCAGCTGGGGAACCCCCCTTGTCTCCACCTACACCTTGTCTTGGCAGTCAGCAGCAGAGGGAAGGATAGAACTCCTCCTACAGATCCTGCATTTCTCTTTGCAGCCACAGCACCCCCTCGTCTCCGCCTCCCCCTTTTCTCACCATTCAGCAGACTCTGGCAGCTGACTCCAGCCCTCCTCTGGTTCTCCTCCAAACTCTAGGCTTTCTGCTTCCCAGATCTGCCCCTAGCTTCTTCCCAGCAGAGGCACAAGGTAAGAGGGTGGGGGGTGCACTGTGATGTAAGGGACTCTTGACCTCTGATGGTGGAGCGCTCTTGACATCTGATGTGAGGTGGGGGTTGGGGTAGGTTGCTCCGGACATCTAGTCTCATATATACAACTGGCCCTTTGAGGGCAACCGTAATACTGATGTGGTCCACTATAAAATTGAGTTTGACACCCCTGCCCTAAGCAGTGTTCCCTCTACAGACTGCTGATGTCTGGGGGCCACACATCATAAACCAAAGGGCCGCAGATTGGTCAGCAGGCCTATAGAGTGTCACTTGAGTGACAAATTTGAGTCCGCGGACAAAGGATCTAAAATGGCGGCACCCAGCGGCAGTCTCCGGGCTTTTGGATGTCTATATTGAATATACATACTGTATAATCTTAGGGGAAGATTATTGTATGAAATTAATGATTTTGCAACATGGTCTCTTTAAGGCCCTTCTACAGGGGGTGGGCTCCATTGGCGTCCATCTGCTCAGCGGGGAATATGTCCACTGACCCTCACTGAGCAGGATGGCTGGTCCAACACAGCCCCCTCTTCTCTATCGGCGGTTGGGTGTCAATGGACTGCCTGTCTGTTCACACCCGATCTGCCAGATGGATGGGGAACAGATCCCCATCCGTCTGTTTTCAGCCGATAGGATCAGATGTTGGTGGATGTAAACAGTCATGTCTGTTTATACCCGCTGCTCCATTGAGGAGACTGGAGGATTCGATCAGGCCCACCTGAAAGACTGACAGGTGGATCTGATAAGTCCGCTAGTATGAAAGGGGCCTGATCTGTACAATAAGCCACTAAAAGATGATCTGGTGTCCAGGTAATCTGAGCTGGCCCATTGGTTTGCACCGATACAAGAGAAGCCGTAAAGTCCTTGTGCTCCCTACTAAACAGAACACACCATGGATGTGTAGTGAACAGATATGGCCAAGTCATGTGAAAAAAAAATGTTCATTTACAGCATATACACAGAAAACAAAACACACATTGATAAATGTCACATTAGTATCATTCACATTCATATCTAAAATAAGCTTTTTGTTAAGTCAGGATTTGCATAATAGAGACCTCCCCCAGGCTCTCCAGACTCTCTAGGAGGAAGATAGGTTACCAGAAGAAGTATCTGGAGTTCTGCGATTAGATGGATGCGGTGGTTTGGTCTGTTTTTGAACCCAGTACGTACGGGCTCACCATAGTAGTAGTGGTATCAGTTTTACTCAGAAAACCCTTTTCTACTGATTATGAGCATCCATCTTTTGCACAAAAAAAAAATTAAAAATGCCAAAATGTAAGCTCCTTGCATTGCAGGAAGATGAATATGTTGTCAATATCCTTCTGAAAATACAGAGTGGCCTTAGAATTCAGTTTGATCTTCAGGACCCATTAAAGGTAAAACCACAGAAGCACCATGTATAGTCCAAGTCAGGGATCACATTCTCGGGAACTACCCATAATCCAATGGCACACACAGCATGGCGTTAGTGTCATCTTAGTCCACATCCCGCTATACTGGTATCCAATGTTCTTCCCAATGTTCTAGAAGTATTTCCAATTTCCAGCTCTGTTTAGTTCATTTGAGTTAATGCCATCCAGTCCTCGGTTGGCCGATGCGTGATCTAAGCACACATATAGTTCAGTCCTCATAATGTAGTATTGTTAATGCCCTCAATTCCAGCATCCTTGGTCATAGAAGCAAAGTGCCCATTATTACGTAGGAGCTCCTCCGGCTCACCGTACTCTATGATTTTACCTGCATCCAGCACCATGACCCTGAAAAGAAAGAAAACAACATTTGGTGCAATGTACACAGCCATAACATTAGATATTATGTTAAGCTACATTATCGGTGTATTTATTTAAAAAAAAAATAGATCTGTCCTGTGCAACAGCATGTGTATTCTTTATGGGGGCAAACGTGAATTATTTAGGCTATTTTCTCGCCAGGTCAAATGTTTTTAATTTATACAGAATCAAGTGAATCAGGAAATTACAGCTTTATGGCAATTAGATACAGCTGACAATCATTTTAAATGCTTATCATAGTATTCATTCCCTGCGATTATCAGCTCCATCTATTGGCCATAATGCCTTATTTTCCCAAATCACTTAATTCTATAAGAATGAAGAACATTAGACCTGGAGTAAAAATAGCCTGATACATGTAGTTTCACAGGAGGAATAGCTCTACAATTTTTCGTGTGTGTGTAATATATATATATATACACACACACACACACACACACACACACACAGTATGTCACAAAAGTGAGTACATCCCTCACATTTTTGTAAATATTTTATTATATCTTTTCATGTGACAACACTGAAGAAATGACACTTTGCTACAATGTAAAGTAGTGAGTGTACAGCTTGTATAACAGTGTAAATTTGCTGTCCCCTCAAAATAACTCAACACACAGCCATTAATGTCTAAACCGCTGGCAACAAAAGTGAGTACACACACACACTCACACACATTACTATGTCTACATGTGTCATCTGCATATCTACTTGCCTATGCATAAGAACATTAGCATTGTATTTACTAATTGTATTCCTCTGCAGTTTTTTCTCTCAGTGCTAAATTCCAGTGACAAAAATAGAAATATAATTATATTCCTTAAAAGCCATAAATTCAATAAATCCACTTTGTGTGCACCAAACTCCTTTAAAAACCCCAGATATCTGTAAGACTAGCAGTGACATCGGCACTGTGCAGAAAGCAGAGCTGTGGGAGGGGCCTAGGAACACCTCCCACTACAGGCTGCCTGCAGAAAATTACAGGAGTGGGCGGAGACAAGACTGATCATCCTGCACAAGGAGAGAGAGCAGCAGTGACCGGTCTTTATTACAGGAAGCTCCTACACAGAGGCAAAGTGCAGAACTTATTTTATGCTGGATTACTGCACAATTTCAAACAAATAGGACACCGAGATTCTAGTAAGAATACACATGCTTCTTGTATTAACCACTTGCCAACCTGTTCACTCAGATATACTGTGGCAGGTCGGCTCTCCTGCGCAAATTGATGTACCTGTACATAAGTCTGCAAAAGCAGGATAGCGGGCAGGTCCCGCAGACTTGATGTCCGCTGGTGGCCATTGCGGCAAGGAGAGGCAGAACGGGGAACTGTCTATGTAAACATGGCATTTCCCTGTTCTGCCAAGTAAAATGACAGGGATCTTCTGCTCCCAGTGATCGGGAACAGTGATTTCTGTCATGTTTCAGTAAGCCCAGCCCCCCTACAGTTAGAACACGCTTAGGGAACACACTTAACCCCTTGATCGCCCTCTAGTATTAACCCCTTCCCTGCCTGTGTCATTTTTACATTGATCAGTGCATTTTTTTAGCACTGATCTATGTAATAATGTCACTGGTTCCCAAAAAGTGTAATTTGGGGTCAGATTTGTCCACCACAATGTCGCAGTTCCGCTAAAAATCGCAGATCGCCACCATTACCAGTAAAAAATAAAAATAAAAAACAATAAAAATCCCTTAATCTATCCTGTAGTTTGTAGACGCGATAACTTTTGAGCAAATCAATTAATATACGCCTATTGCGATTTTTTTTTTTTTTTACCAAAAATATGTAGAAGAAAATATATCGGCCTAAACTGCTGAATAATTTTTTTTTTATATATATATTTTTTGGATATGTATTATAGCAGAAAGTAAAAATATTTTATTTTTTTTTTCCAAAACTGTCGGTCTTTTTTTGTTTATAGCGCAAAAATAAAAAGAGGTGATAAAATACCACCAAAAGAAAGCTCTATGTGTGGGGAAAAAAGGACGTCAATTTTCTTTGGGTACAACTTCGCACGACCGTGCAATTGTGAGTTAAATCGACGCAGTGCGGTATTGCAAAAAATGGGGCAAAAACCTTCCGGGGCTGAAATGGTTAAAGGATAAGTTCACCTTTGGGAACATGGTACATGTTCCACCTGATTTTAGGGTGGAACATGTAACATGTTCCTAGTGCTGCAGCAGCTGGTGCCTGCTTCCCCCCTCCCCTTGGCAGCAGTTTGAAAACAGCGCAGCTGTGCAGGGCTCCGCCCACATCGCCGCGTCATTCATATACACAGCTCTGTTTATTCTCTTTTGTAGAAAAGTGAACTTATCCTTTAAGACAATAATTGTTTAGCTGGATCTTTGTTTGAAACTCCAGCATGGTGCAGTTTTGATCCATCTTTTTTTTCCAGTTTGACCCAACAGTCTGGTGAAAGTGGATAAAAAATGTAATGCGTCAGTCAGGCTTTTGCTGTTTTGTCCCCAGCAGAGAGGTTTTTCTTTAATTCCTGTCCCAGTGAAATGAGAGCAAGTACAGGAAAATCTCCCCAGACAGAATAACACTCAACAAAGCTCCTAACCCTTTCACGTTCTATACCAGTGATGGCGAACCTTGGCACCCCAGATTTTTTGGGACTATGAGACTGCAGAGTGCATGAGCATCATGGGACATGTAGTCCTAAAACATCTGGGGTGCCAAGGTTCTCCATTACTGCTCTATACAAAGCAATACAATGGTTTTCAGATGGGAAAAGTCCTTACTTGTTGCTGTCCATGATGGTGTGCAGGCGATGTGCGATGGTCAGCACCGTGCAGTCAGCAAATTCACTGCGAATTGTCTTCTGAATCAAATTATCGGTCTCCAGGTCCACCGCCGCCGTGGCTTCATCAAGAATCAGAATTTTGGATTTGCGAAGCAAAGCCCGAGCCAGGCACACCAACTGCCGCTGACCAACACTGCACAAAACGACAGTTGTCAATATTTCACAGGTATGCTTTTTACTGAACTATCCATACAGTATAAGATACAATACTGGGGTTTATTGAAGTCTTCAAAGGAGAAACTGTTTTAGTGGCCAATAACAATGGACAACCTGGGATCGTCTCCGAGAAGGAGATCATCTGACCCTATGGACAACATGAAGAATTCTTACTCTGGATATATTCATAACTAATGGTGGCCACAGATGCTTGCCAAATGATTGACTTGTCTTCCAATCCATCTCTTTTGATAGGAATATTTGATCCATAGTCAATAACCCATTCGATCAATATCCCCCAAGTGGAAAAGTCCATTTAGATTAACAGTTAAAGCGGAACTAAAGTCTGCAATAATCTACTTCAATGGCCCGACACCCCGAGGTCCCTCTCCGGCATCTTCTTACAGGTTTACTTGACCAGTATGGGATGGCGTCACTTCCACATAGGAGTTTAGTCATCCTGGCACACAGGCACTGTGTCGGAATGTAAACGTAGCTGCGCATGCACAGCTCAGTGTACATTCTATGGAAGACTGAATAGGCAGGTAGGTTTATTTTTTATTGCAGAAAAGACATTGCATGTCTTTTCTGCAATAAAGAGCTGCCTGCTCACAGTTTTTTGTTTTTATTTTAGACTTTGCTTCCACTTTAATACAGCGTTTCTCAACCACGGTGTTGAAAACACACAACGCAGTTTGCCCTGGAGCAGCATAAGTGTCCACGATGCAAGCTGGCTACCAACACCATAAACCAGGGGTCTCCAAACAGTGGGAGGAATAGTGATTCATCATTGGTGTCAGTGGGAGGAATAGTGCTGCATCATTGGTGTCAGTGGGCGGAATGGTGCCCGATCATTGGTGTCAGTGGGAGGAATGGTGCCCGATCATTGGTGTCAGTGGGAGGAATGGTGCCCGATCATTGGTGTCAGTGGGAGGAATGGTGCCCGATCATTGGTGTCAGTGGGGGGAATAGTGCCCCATCATTGTTGTCAGTGGGAGGAATAGTACCCTATTGTTGATGTCAGTGGGAGGAATAATGCTCCACCATTGATGTCAATGGAGGGAATAGTGCCCCCTTGGTGTCGGTGGGGGGGGTAATAGTGCCCCATCCATAGTGTCAGTTGGAGGAGTATTACCCCACCATTGGTGTCAGTGACAGAAATAGTGCCCCATCATTGGTGTCATTCAGAGGAATAGTGCCCCATCATTGGTGTCAGTGGGAGAAATAGTGCCCCACTGTTGGTGAGGGGCAGAAATTATTGCCCCATTTTTGGTGTCAGTGGGAGGAATAGTGCCCCAAGGGTCGAATAAATATATGCAAAGGGCTGCAGTTTGGAGACCGCTGCCATAAACCAATGAAGCACTAGGGCCAGGATACTCCCCTGCCTGCACCAATGCAACACTTGATGCAGATCTAGGCAAGGTGGCATGCAAGGCTATCTACATCATTCAGAAGAGGACATAGTGGATCTCCATCCAGACGTGCACCACCTCCACCCTCTTCCATGCTGCTGGAGTAAGGTAGAGCTCTGATGAGTTAAGATGACTCTGATGGGATAGGTGGGACTTCTGGTGTGATTAGAAAACTCTTTGATGGGGGGGATATTGCTAATCTGATGATCGGGGGCTATGACAAGATGGTGGAGGAAGTAGGGGGGGTCTCTGCTGTGAAGTTAATTTCATCAAGGCGGTTGTATGCATTGTCCCAAACGTAGGTTTCCCATTGATGGTAAGTAACCTTTATATCAGGGGTGCCAGTGCCTCAAGAGTTTGCGTACTTTTAAAGAATTATGTGATAGAGAAAAGTTGAGATAAGATACAATCATAATTTACAGTTCAGTTGTAATTTATCAATCTCTCTTTTCATCAGGTAATCTCACAATCAGATCGCTGAAATACAATCGTATTCATGAATACAGTATCTCAGTGCTGCAAGTACAGCGATGAAAAATGATCGATAATTTGCTGACATGGCTGATTAACTCAGTTTATTACCGATGGAAAGTGATTGGAAAGGAAGTTATAGCTATTCTAATATTTGCAGATTCAGAGGATTTAATTTGAATTGCAAATCGATCAGATAACGAAATCAAAGCATGCGTGGCCACCATCACTGACTGGAGTAGGGTTTCTCCACCAGGGTTCCTCCAGAGATTGCTAGGGGTTCCTTGAGCAATTTCTGCATCTCAGATAAGTTTCCAGTGACACCATTGATCTTTTTAGCTATCTGTCCGAGTTTAATTCTTCCCAATAATTACAAGTGTAAGGAAGATTCTTTGCATTGAACTTTACACTAATGTATCGTGAGGTGTAGATATAGTCATTTTTTAACAGGGGTTCCCTGAGACCGGAATGTTATTTTAAGGCTCTCTCGGTGTTGAAAAGGTTGAGAAAGGCTGGGCCGGAGGATAGAAAGCACAAAGCAGTAAGTATATGTGTGCCATACCTGTCAGATCCCAGTGGAAATCACTGTAGTTGGCACCACTGCCACAGTGATCTCCACTACCTTCAGGGTCCCCTGTAGAGTGGCTGCCCTCCTGCACCATGAACAGTGCTTGCTTGGCAAAGCATTCTCTGATTGGAGAAGGTGGAGCGGTGGGGGAAGTGATGTCATGATCTCCACCTGGTGTCCATGCTGAGCAAGCAACCGCCTGTGTTCAGTAAGCAGCATAGCCGCTTGGCACGGGACCCAGAAGCTATTATAGTAGTGGTGCTCACTGCAGCGATTTCCAGCTTCCACAGGGATCACACAGGTATGGTGTATGCATAGTCACATTGATCCAAGCTGGACCCCAATGTAACTACCCTGTTTCCCCGAAAATGAGACCTAGCGTGATTGTCAGCGATGGCTGCAATATAAGCCCTACCCCCCCAAATAAGCCCTACCCTGTTTCCCTGAAAATAAGCCCTACGCTAAAAATAAGACCTACAAGGACTTTAACTAGGGCTTATTTGGGGGGGGGGGGGCTTATATTGCAGCCATCACCGACAATCACGCTAGGTCTTATTTTCGGGGAAACAGGGTATGTAAAAATGACCATATCTAAACTTCAGCTTCAAGTTATGTTTTTGGACATTCCCACCATTGTTTGGGCAATGTGAAGGATGTAGTGCTGGTCCTGCACAGCAGTACAAGGCCTCGTACGCACGGGTATACTATAGCACAGGGATGTTGAAGATATTACTTGAGTCTTATCTTACCTCAGGTTCTCTCCTCCCTCACTGACTTCATAGAAGAGCTTTTCCTGTAAACCTTCCACGTAAGGCTTGAGATGGGAGAGTTCCAGAGCTTTCCATACATCCTCGTCTGTGTATTCGTCAAACGGATCCAGATTCATCCTCAGTGTGCCAGAGAACAGAATTGGATCCTGCAAAACCACATCTGAATTAAGGATATGATACACCCTTAGATTTATGAGCTCCCTTCTTATGTCTGCCAGCCAGTAGTGACCCAAGGAGTAAGTTTTCAATAGGGACACCAGGGGTTTGCAGAGGTCCTATGTCTACAGACTACCTTACCAGAAGGAAAGGTGAACCAACAGGAGAAAGGTAAAAAGGTAAAAGATTCTACTTACAAACTTAAATTATTTGCCTAATATAAAACTAAAAAATGGAACTTCACTCTCCCAGTCAACATTGAAGATTTTTAATCCTTATGCTGCTGGCATTAGTAAATAGCTAGCAAGGTTTATTATATTTACTTGTTTTACATGTTTTTTTATTTCTTCAGTTGCTTCCTGGTTTCGGGCCTAGGCAAATGATGTCATACAGTACATCCCAGGCGCTATACAAATCATGTATAACAATAATAATAATAATATTAATGTCTGAGCTAAGGGCATATGGATTCTAGAAAGTAAATGCCACATTATTTGACGACTGACCCATGGTAAAAATAGGTTGTTACTTTGACGTTAAATACCAGTGTTATGGCAGATTCAGATAGCTGTATTGTTTTATTACTACGGCCGGTTCTCTGTAAGATAAAAGTGGTCCCGGTATGTGGATTCGCCACGGGAATACTTTTCGACGCAGCAGGAGGGGTGCCCCCTCCCACCGCTTCCCAGTGGTTCCCGAGGTTACCTGACATATCGGTAAAGCCCGAGAACGACCTGATGGGGCCATTAGCTGGGCAAGGAGACAAGTGAGGCCAAGATGGCCACCACTCATCTCTATGCCCTTGGAGGTTTGGAGCAACGTCTGACGTCACTTCGGGTTCCCCGGCCATAGTAAACAATTTTTGTTTTTTAACCTCCCTGGCGGTATGATTATTTCAGATTTTAGGTGCTGAAAGCGGTACAATTATTTTGCATGGAAATTTGGCGTTTTATATTGTAGGTCTGTAATTCTTAACAATAACACACTTAAATCTGTCCAAACAAGAGTCTAGTAGATATCCCGGGTATGATAAAGTTTGAAACACAAAAACATAAATTATAATATAATAAATAAAAATAAATAATAACAAAAAAATAAAAAAAAATAATAATAACATAAATTTCCCCACACATTCACTATCGCTCAATTCTGCAAGTGTTCTAATTTACTATCGCTGTTTTCTAGCTGGTCTAAAGCCACTTTTGACGTAAAGGGACACTTTTTGGTTGCTATGGACAATCTCCAGTTTCCAGGCAGAAAGAACAGTATATGCAATATAAAACTGCATGCAGGGCATAGGACAAAGCACTGGGGACAAAAGGGATGTGAAATAATTTCATACAGTACTATAATCTGTAATCTTACAGTACTGTATGTGTTATGATTTTTACATTTTTTTAAATTTGCCGCCAGGCTCCGCCCCCGTGCGTCGCGGCGCTCGCAGGGAACGGAGCCTAGCAAGGAGAGGCTTCGTAGGAGGACGGAGCCCTCGGACACTGCGGGTGACATCACAGGATCCCGGGGACAAGGTAAGTAATGCCGCCCCAGGATCCTGCGATGTAATCCTGAGTGTGGCTCGGGGGTTACCGCTTATGGTCCTGAATTTTAACCCCGAGTCACACTCGGGAAAACTGCCAGGGAGGCTACAGTAAAAGTTAAAAAAAAAAAAAAAAATGTTCTTTTGCTTTTAAAGGTAAATGAGAGATTTGGGGTCATTTTGACCCCAGAACTCTCAATAAATTGCACTGTTCATCTTTTTTTTTTCTTACATGGGATGTTTACATTCCTTGTAATAGGAAGAAAAGTGATAGAGAAAAAATAAATAATGGGACAGTGTAAAAATAAAAATTAAAAATAAAAAATTTAAAGTGCCTCGTCCCTCCATGCTCGTGCGCAGAAGCAAACGCATACGTAAGTTGCGCACGCATATGTAAACGGAGTTCAAACCACACATGTGAGGTGATGCCGAACGTTAGAGCGAGAGAACTAATTCTGGCGCGAGACCTCCTCTATAACTCGAAAGAGGTAACCTGGAAAAAGGAAATAGGCATCGCCTAGGGAGATTTTAAATACCGTAGTTTGTCGCCATTTCACGAGCGTGCGCAATTTTAGAGTGTGACATGTTCGGTATCTATTTACTCGGCGTAACATCATCTTTCACATTATACTGTATATGTTGTGTTTTGTTTTTTAATTCATTAAAGTGTATTTTTTCCAAAAACAATTGAAATCTATGGAACCAGAAAAAAAATCCCTGGCCCTTTCCATAAAATGCACAGATGTGAACGTGACCCATAGAAAACCATGTTAAATGGAATGTTGGGGAACTGAAAACGCACTAAAAAATGCATAGGCTGAACCAGGCCTAATAAGAGGGTGTGCACACTTATGCAACCACATTATTTTAGTTTTTTTATTTTACTCCCCCCCCCCCCCCTTTAAAGGTTTTTCAATTGAGTTGTACAGTTTATAAGTCACATTAATGATGGAAAAGTTCTGAAATGATCTATCTTTGTCTCATTTTTTTACATCACAGAACCCTGACATTTTAACAGGGGTGTGTAGACTTTTTCTATCCATTGTAGCTGATGCTATATGCAGTTTATACAGTGATAACAGCAGGCGCATGTATTAGTAAAGGAAATCGCTTGTTTGGGTAACCTTGGCCCATGCCAATTATTTTAGATATGATAGCAAAGTGGATGTTAGGTTTGTGATCATATCCCAATAGGCTGGAGAGCTTGAAGAAGAACAATAGAATACTTTGTACATTACCATTAATTATTAGATGATAAATGAAAGAAATAAACTGCAATGGCCCCAACATGCCTACATGCTGCCCCTGTGTTATATTAGTATATCAGTGAGGGAAATACTTGTTATATAGTGAAAAATAAAATAACAAAAAGGTCTTTGTTTTTTGTTTTTCATTATTTCTTTCATTAAAAAAAAGTTGACGAATTGCCAGAACAATATTCAGAACAGTTTGTGTGATCATAATAATCCTTCTTATCACCTATCCACAAGTCATTGTATAGGCTGTGAAATGTATTTTGCATGGGAAGCCTTGGCAAGAAACTTGCCCCCCCCCCCTATATTCAGGATGGAGGAGAAGATGATGACAGTAATATAAGTGTGTAGATGCTGCCACCTAGTGTTGGCATTGGCTAGTGCACATACAGGTGGAAGTTTTACCTCTGCAATAAGACGCAATGGGGGTTATTTACGAAAGGTAAATCCACTTTGCACTGCAAGTGCCCTTGGAAGTGCAGTCGCTCTGAATCTAAGGGGTAGATCTGAAATGAGGGGAAGCTCTGCTGATTTTATCATCCAATCATGTGCAAGCTAAAATGCTGTTTTTTATTCTCCTTGCATGTCCCCCTCGGATCTACAGCGAATTTACTTCCAAGTGCACTTGTAGTGCAAAGTGGATTTTCCTTTAGTAAATAACCCCCCAAGTGCACATTATGTGCAGCCAATCCAAATTTATTTTTTTCTAGAGAAAAGCATGTCATTCTTTCCTTACTAAATCTTTTTCAATATAGGTGATTACACTCATGCTTTATTAATAATCTATTGTATGTTTATGTAATGAGTTAAAGCGAAACTTCAGTCATTTTTTTATCTTTCCATCTATTAAATCTTCTGCCCTTGTTGTTGTTTTAACTTTGGATAGTAAAACATTTTTTTTTCTGCCAGTAAAATCCCTTCTTGTCTTGTAAAAAGCCTAGGCTTATGACATCATGCACAGCTCGCTTTCTCATTCTCCTGAGAGTTTGCCAGGAAGGGGGGGGGTGGGTCATAAGAGAGCCAATGAGAGCTGCAGGTGTTCCTCTGTGTGTCTGTGTAAATCCAGGAAGTGAAATGGCAGCAGCTTCAGCTGCCCACAGTTAAAATGGCTGCAGCCAGACTCAGTGGAGGGAGATTTCTGCAGCATATTTGGCAAGTACAGAATCACAGTATATATAAAATAATATGCAAAGTGGTTGGAGAGAAGCTTCAGAATGGCAAATATGTTTTTATTACAAATGATGTGAGCAGACTGCAGTTCCTCTTTAAAGTGTATCTATAGTCATAATGTAAATCATATATTAATTTGCACATTATATTTCAATTAGTTCTAGTCTACTCCTATTAATCCAAATGATCTTGAAGTTTGTAGACTTTGATTGTGAAGATCCCCTCACACATAGCTCCCAACTGTCCCTGATTTGAAGGGACTGTCCCTCTGTCCCTCTTTCCTCCTCATTTGTCCCTCATTTTGGTCTGATCTATATAGTTGTATAAAAAATGCACTTTTTATCTTTCAAAAAGTGTTTCCCAGTGGTAAACCTTTCATCCAATTTCTAAATTGCTGCATTTGTAACTTTTTAAAGCCAATAAAAAGAAATAGTAGTGGTAAAAGAAAGCCCTTGTGGATTTAATTAACCTTTTTTTTTTTAGTTAATTCTCCTTTAAGGGGGTGTGGCGGGGGGCGTGTCCTATGCCTACATACGTTTGCTAGTAGGTGTCCCTCATTCCTATCTCAAAATGTTGGGAGGTATGCCCTCACATTTACTTTCTTACTCTCTGTGACACGTAGTCACTTTGCCCTGCTGTGTCATTTAACAGAGCCTGTGTTCCGTTAGAATCAGCGACCTGTCAGATTAGGTAACGGAAGTGACGTTCCGTCAGCTACACCTGCGTTCCACCGCTACCAGGTTTGCTCATCTGAGCGGACATCTTACTACACCCAACTCCTTCTTGAATTCCAGAGTAATTTTACCAATAAATAAATATAGTATATTGGCATCTGTGATACTGTTTTGATGTTACATTTTGAAAGAAGCTGAACGGCAGCAGTAGGAAGGTGGCGGGGGCCATGTTGGTACACCCTGCACTGCTCAGCGCTAAACGTTTAGGCTTTCAAAATGAAACATCCAAACAACATCACAGATGTCAACATATTATATTTATTTATATACGCTCACTTTATTGCTAAAATGACTGTGAAATTCAAGGCGTAGCTGGGTGTAGTAAGATGTCCGCTGCCTTCTTCTGACTGCAGGTGTCCTGTCAGATGAGTAGCGGTGTACGCATGCACAGTTGACAAAAAGTCACTTTCGTTACCTATTCTGACGGGTCACCGATTCTGACGGAACACCTGCCTTCTGAACTACAGAGGTGCTGAGAGGAGGAGTTTCAGGAGTACAGGAGTTACTGCTTGCAGGAAGCAAGGGACCATGGGATATGTAGTCCTCAGAAAGCAGAGGAGAAACTGCAAAGCATGCAGGGAATCCAGGAAGTTGTGGAAAGACGGCCAGCAGGCAGAACTCACAATACGGATTGTCAAAATAACAATTGTTTGTTTTGCTATTGCAATGCTCATGTTCTAAAAATGAAAGTGTGATTATAGAACTCCTTTAACACACACTGTATTATTTATCATGTTGAAAGTGTCTGAGAAGAATATCTGTGCCAGCGACTAGATCTTGTCTTTGTAAACTGGATTGCTTTTGACTTCTTCCCAGCGCTTTTATACATTAGGACTCTCATACACTGCTTATTATAGCATGTCTATGTAGACTAATCTATATTTGGCTATGCAGTGTATATTACACACATGCAACTTTTAGGGATATAGAGAGAAATGTATCAAAACTGGAGGAGACAGAATCTGGAGCAGTTGTGCATCCAGTTGGCTTCTATCCTTAAAGCGATTCTAAAAAGGTACTTTTTTTTTCTTAAATAACAAACATGTCTTTACTTACCTGCTCTGTGCAATGGAATTGCACAGAGCGGCCCGCGAACCTCCTCTTCTTGGGTCCCCCGGCGCTCCTGGTCTCTCCTCTCTGTCCAGTGCCCCAAAGGGAATCCACCTCCTATGGGGGCACTCGTGCATGCTTACTCCCAAGTCCCGCTGCTGCGTCTATTGACAGACACAATGAGACTTGTCCCGCCCCCCGCTCTCTTGTCACTGGCTTTAATTGACAGCACTGGGAGCCAATGGCTCCTGGTGCCCCAGCAAAGCCAGCGAGACCCGGAAGTGAGGGGAGAGAAGAGCTGCAGTGAATCCAATAAAGGCTCAGGTAATTAAAAGGGGGTTTGAGGGGGGGAAGCTGATACCTAAACATTTTTTACCTTATTTCAAGAAATGCATTGAGGTAAAAAAAATGTTTAGGCTTTAGAGCAGGGGTCTCAAACTGGTAGCCCTCCAGCTGTTGCAGAACTACAACTCCCATGAGGCATTGCAAGGCTGACAGTTACAAGCATCACTCCCATAGGCAGAGGCATGATGGGACTTGTAGTTCCGCAACAGCTGGAGGGCCGCCAGTTTGAGATCCCTGCTTTAGAGCCACTTTAATTTTTAAAGGTTAGGTGAACAAGCTGAAGATACAAGCTGATTGGCTGCCATGCACAGCGGTTCCAGATTCTGTCTGCTCCAGTTGATAAAGGTCCCCCATATTGTCCTCCATAGATCTTTACCTGGGGAATGATGGTGAGTTTCTTGCGCAGGTCATGGAGGCCGATGGTGGAAATGTCCTGCCCGTCGATCAGGATTTGGCCTCCTGCTGCTTCAATAATCCGGAAAATGCAGTTGGTAAGTGAAGACTTTCCAGCGCCTGTCCTTCCGACTATTCCCACCTGGGGGGGGCAGATACAAATAATAACAAGAAAATAATTTTATATCTACTTATAACAATATGGGTGTTTTTTTTTCAGCCCGATTAGAAAACCTGTGTTCTAGTCGAACAGCCAATCAGATTAAAGGTAACCTGAAAACACCTGTGCTGTTTTTTCCTACCCCTTTCTGAAAAAGCTACTTTCCTGGCTGCCATACCAATCAAGAGTCACCGACCTCCAACAAGGATGTAGATTCAGAATTATGGCTTATTCCATGTCAAATATTTACTAAGCAGTAATGCCGAGGAGGATCATCATCACACCCAGGCACCAATTGTTATTTTAGGAAGTTGATGGGAATAGTCTTTTGTTGCAGGGTGGATATAAATCAATCATTTCTTTGATTTAAATCAGATTTTTTTTTTTTTAATTGATTTTTTTAATTTTATCAAATTTTTTTAATAAAATGCTTTTGGAGTAAAAATCTATCTAAAGATAGTTTTCTATGTAGTTAAGATACATTAATAATTTAGTTTATTCAGGATGAAATGGAGCTTAGTTATGTAGCGTGAGGCTGTATATTCTGCAATATTTACATTTTTAGTAAACCCATTCAATGAATCCAAGCTCTGCAAGCTGAGATAACATGCACTGCATTGATGCCTAGCTCCCAACTGTCCCTGATTCTGAGGGACTGTCCCTGATTTGGAGCAATGTCCCTCTCTTCCTCCTCATTTGTCCCTCATTTTGATCTGATCTATATAGTTGTATATAAAATGCACTTTTTATCTTTCAAGAAGTGTTTCCCAGGGCTAAACCTTTCATCCAAATTCTAAATTGCTGCATTTGTACATTTCAAAAGCCAATATAAACAAATAGTAGTGGTAAAAAAAAGCACTTTTGGGTTTAACTAATCATTTTTTTTTTTGTATATTTCTCCTTTAACCTCCCTGGCGGTATGATTTTAGATTTTTGATGCTGAAAGCGGTACAATGTTTTGCATGGAAATTTGGCGTTTTATATTGTAGGCCTGTAATTCTTAGGAATAACTCACTTAAATCTGTCCAAACCATAGTCTAGTAGACATTCCGGGTATGATAAAGTTTGAAACACGAAATGATAAATTATAATATAATAAATAACTATAAATAATTATCAAAAATAATAATATAATTAATAATAAAAATTATTCAATAATGTAATCAAATCAAAAACACTGAAATTTACTCAGTTGCAGAATTATCGCTGTGATTATTTTCAGTGTTTGATGACGGATTTGCCCACAAATCACTATCACTCAATTCTGCGAGTGATTATAATTTACTATCGCTGTTTTCTAGCTGGTCTTAGGCTCGATTCACACCTAAGCATGTTGCTTTTGAGCGTTTTTGGAGTTTTTTTTGTCATGCTTGCCACGTTTTTGAGCAGCGTTTTTGTAGCGTTTTTTTTTTTTTACATTTAAAAAAAAATTAATTAATTAAAAAAAAAAAAAAACGGCAAAAACGCTGTAAAAACGCTGCAAAAACGGTGAACGGAACCCATGTTAAAAAATTCCCATGCATTTCTGCAAAATGCATCAAAAAACACGCTAGTGTGAATGGAGCCTAAAACCACTTTTGATGTAAAGGGACAGTTTTGGTTGCTATGGATTTGCTATGGACAATCTCCAGTTTCCAGACAGAAAAAACAGAATTTATAATATAAAATTACATGCAGGGCACTGGACAAACCACTAGGGACAAAAGGGATGTGAAATAAATTGATACAGTAATGTAATCTGTAAGATTACAGTGTACTGTATGTGTTTTTTACTTTTTGAATTTGGCGCCGTGCTCCGTCCCCGCGCATTGCAACGCTCGCAGGGAAAGGAGCTCTGCTCTGTGATAGATCCGGTGGAGGACACGGCTCGCACACACAGCGGGAGGACATCGCTGGATCCTGGGGACAAGGTAAGCTGTACATGGATCCTGCGATGCAATTCTGAGTGTGGCTCGGGGGTTAATGCTTTTGGTGCTGAAAATCCATCCCGAGCCACAGTCGGGAATACCGTCAAGGAGGTTAAGGGGGTGTGGCGGGGGGGCGTGTCCTATGCGTACATACGTTTGGTAGTAGGTGTCCCTCATTCCCATCTCAAAATGTTGGGAGGTATGTTGATGCATTCACACAATTTTACAGTAACCATGAGATAAACCAAAGTTCAGGAATATTCCTTTATCCCATTGTTTTGAAAATGCATGTACACTACAAACTGTATGATTGTTTGTAGAGAAATGCAGCTGTACTTGCCTCTAAGTGTGAGGAGGAAGGCCATCGGTAAAAATGAAAGTGAAACCTTCTAAGCAGTTATAAACATTGTGATCTTTCTGCACATAGCTTGAAGTGCTTTATTCCTCCATTGAGCAGCAAAATGGCAGCAGGCCGTAAAAGAGACCCAATTTGGGAATATTTTAATGAAGTTCCCCTACCTATGGGTAAAGCAGGTATGCGTGCAAAATGCAAGAAATGCAACAAAGATCTATGTACACTACAAACTGTATGATTGAACCGTTTCTGATATCGCTGTTTTACTAACCCGACAGCTTATTATTCTAAATAGGAAACCTTCATTTTCTTTGTAAATATTAAAGATTCTAACTACCAGCAAGAATAAGTCCTTACATTTAAAGAGCACCTGTCATTTCATTTCCATCACGGCAGCGCCTGTTACATAGTTACATAGTAGGTGAGGTTAAAAAAGACACAAGTCCATCAAGTCCAACCTATGGACTTGATGGACTTGTTAGCGGGCATCCGCTCACCTGCTGCTGCCACGTCCCGCACCTTGTTGTGTCACTGCCGCATCACCAGCCGTCCCATTAAAGTGAATGAGACTGTCGGTGAGTCAACAGCGGGTCAGAGGAGGAGCCGCCGAGGGACAGAGATGACAGTTGCTCTTTAAAAATGATGTTTTAAATCGAGTTGATTTAAATAAAGTTATTTTAGTAGAGATTTAAATCGACTTAAATTTAAATCAAATCCAGCCTGTTTTGTTGTAATTGATTTTTAGGAAATACAATAAACTAAGTTACCTTCTCCATACTGTTCACAGTACATGTGATGCCATGAAGGACGAGGTCCAGCTCATTCCGATAACGCACTTTGTAGTCCACAAACTTCACAACCCCCTTATCGGGCCAGTTCTGTGGTGGCCGCTGATCTGTTTCCCACAGTGCCTACATGATGACCAGACAAATAGTTAAAGTGGTTGTAAACCCGTTTAAAAAAAACAAAAAAAAACCCTGCAAGACAAAGGCATAATGAGCTATGGGGTGGTCAGCAAGTGGATAATAAAAGTCTATGGCATAGCATAGTAGCTCATTATGAATTACTTACCTGAGATCGAAACCCCCGGCATCGGTCCTCGTTCACCGCTCCGGCGGCCGACATCTCCCCGGGGGGGTTACTTCTGGATACTGCAGCTCCGGTGCTGTGATTGGCCGGAGACGCGATGACGTCACTCCCGCCGGTAACGGCGCAGTACAAGTTTGCTTAAGTGCGCATGTGCCGATGACGTTGGCACATGCAAATACAGGGATATCTCCTAAACCGTGCAGGTTTAGGAGATTTCCAGTGTAGCTACAGGCAAGCCTAATTATAGGCTTGCCTGTAGTATAAAGTGGTTGTAAATAGTTTACAACCACTTTAAGTGTTCTGTGCAGACCAGACCGTGTTTACTCCTGGTTGACTCCCATCAATGTCTTTGCTATTCCTGACCTTAGTGTAATCTGGTAGCCCAGGGGTACTCAACATGTGTCCCAAGGAACCCTCTGATGTGGCCCATGACCTCAAACCAGGGAAGCGCATGCCCAGGGTCAGCAACCTGTTGATTACAATCTGGGCTTGCCGACCCGCCATTCCAGAGCATTAGAGTGCATTAAGCCGGCGCCAGCAGCCGAGGAAGCAGGAGCCGCATAAGCCGGTGCTTCCTCTGTAGTGTAGGCAGGGCTGGACTGACCATTCAGGCGCTCGGGCACTGCCCGAGGGCCCCATGCCACTAAGGGGCCCCATCAGGGTTGCCAGCCTCAATAAAACCAGGAACAGTATGTAAAAATCTGTGTTTTTAAAAAATCCCAAGATTATAGCTGCCCCGCCTCTCCTGTACCTTTTCCAGTGTGTGTATGTGTATTCTGTGTGTGTATACTGTGTGTGTATATTGTGTGTCTGTGTGTGTATACTGTATGTGTGTGTGTATACTGTGTGGCCCCATAATCTCTTATTGCCTGGGGGCCCCATAATCTCCTTTTGCCCGGGGGCCCCATAATCTTCTCCTATTGCCCGGGGGCCCCATAATCTCCTATTGCCTGGGGGCCCCATAATCTCCTATTGCCTGGGGGCCCCATAATCTCCTATTGCCTGGGGGCCCCATAATCTCCTTTTGCCCGGGGGCCCCATAATCTTCTCCTATTGCCCGGGGGCCCCATAATCTTCTCCTATTGCCCGGGGGCCCCATGAGTTGTCAGTTAGTCCCTGAGTGTAGGTTTCAGTCCCAGGCAGAGTGATACCAAGTGCACTTCACCTAGAACCTTTCTACCTGCCTGGAGAACAATGCCAGCAGAAGCTGGAAGAATAAAAGAAAAGTCAGTGTATTAAAGAACAAATACACTGCACTTTTGCAATGGGCATATTATCACCTATAAAAGCCTTAACAACTATTAGGCTGCTTTCATACTGACCTGTGGGTGCAGCGCAGTGCACCTTCGGCTTTCCTGCGGGTTAGCTGCACTGAGCCACAGACTTCTATTATATCCTGCGGGTTTATTGCGCTATTTGAAAGCGCACCAAAACTCCTGAATGCAGGACACACCGGCAAGATTTAACCACTCCAGCTCTGGAAGATTTACCCCCCCCCCCCATCATGACCAGGCCATTTTTTGCGGTGCAGCACTGCGTTACTTTAACTGACAAGTGCGCGGTCGTGTGACGCTGTACGCAAATAAAATTTCCTTTTTTCCCCAAAAAATAGAATATTCTTTTGGTGGTAATGGATCACCTCTGCGGTTTTTATTTTTTGTGCTCTAAACAAAAAAAAGAAAGCAATTTTGAAAAAAAAAACAATATTTTTTACTTTCTGTTCTAAAATATATCCAATAAAAAAATGTAAAAAATCAAATTTCCTTATCAATTTAGGCCAATATGTATTCTGCTACATATTTTTGGTAAAAAAAAAATCCCAATAAGAGTATAGTGATTGGTTTACACAAAAGTTATAACGTCTACAAACTGTGGGATATAGTTATGGAATTTTTATTTATTTTATTTTTTCTACTTGTAATGGCAGCGATCAGCAACTTATAGCGGGGCTGCAATATTGCGGTGGACAAGTTAGAAACTAATGGACACTTTTGACACTTTTTTGGGGATCAGTGACACTAATACAATGATCAGTGCTAAAAATACGCACTGTTACTGTATTAATGACACTGGCTGGGAAGGGGTTAACATCAGGGGCATTTAAAGGGTTAAATAGCTGGTGTTTCAGTGTAGTAGGGGAGGTGTTTTTACTATTGGAGGGCATGGATCTTTGTTTCTGCGTTTGACAAGAACACATCATCCGTGCCTTCTGTACTGACAGAACGGCAATCTGCCTTGTTTACATGAATGGTAATCTGCCTGTGTACAGAACGATCAGCAGGTGCCGGCGGACTTTGGCTCCACGGGACCCGCTGATCAGTTCCCACTGTGTAGATTCACAGCGGGAGCAAGCCGCTGGCGGGGCGCACTCGTGTCCAATATCCGGAAGGGCAGGATCACATATATGTATATGATCCTGCACAGCGAGGCCACTCTGTAGCAGTATGGGGTGGTCCGAAAATGGATAATAAAAGTCTATGGCAATGTGTAGCAAACCCTCAGGAAAGCCGCAGGTGCACTGCGCTGCACCTGTAATGCCAGTAAACTGCAGTGCGTCAGTGTAAAAGCGTCCTTCTTGAGGACTCAGGACAATAAGGGCTCATTTTCATTTGCAGTTTGAGGGGCGGTAAAACCCCATAGTTGAGACATGTTTTTGCTACACACGGCCAACCACTGGTATACCATCAGGGGTTGCAATGGTGACCCCGTTCTATGCTCCAAGGGGCTTGAGTGGCCTCCCTGTCACATTTTGTTTTACACTTGGACAGGAGGGGGCGGCATATACAGGAACTGATTCTCTTCATTTTCCTCCTCCAACTGCTGAAAGATGGCTTCTCCTCCTGTCCCTCCCACCAGCAGTCAGCCGCTGCAGAGGGAAAATGTTTAATATGCTATTCAAAACTCTGAACCATGTAATTTCATTGTGGCCCGCAACTGGTAACCAAATCATTTAAGTGCCCCCCCCCCCCTTCGAAAGGTCGAGCACCCCTGCTTCAGTCCATATTGGAGCAGAGTCTTTCCAGCTACATATACCATATCCGCTCCTCCCAGGATCTCCTGCTCTCTAGCTCCCTTGTCACCTCCTCTCATGCTCGCCTTCAGGACTTTTCCAGAGCCTCTCCCATCCTCTGGAATTCCCTGCCCCGGTATATCCGATCAGCCCCTAACCTGTCCACCTTTAGGAGATCCCTGAAAACTCACTTATTCAGGGAAGCCTATCCCACACCCACCTAACAACTGTCCCCGAGCCCCCCCCCCCATCAAATCATTCCCTGCATCTATTACCTTTTGTACCACCACCCCCTCCCTTTAGAATGTAAGTTCTACGAGTGGGGTCTCCTGTCCCTTCTGTATTGAACTGTACTGTAATTGTGCTGTCCCTCCTCTACATTGTAAAGCGCTGCGTAAACTGTTGGCGCTTTATAAATCATTATTAATAAAAATAATAATAATAATATACCAACTACATGCAGATACTTATACACAAGATATTGATTGCCCAATCGGGCTCAATGCTCAATACAACCAGCTCAGGAAACAGTCAGCTGGGTTGGATGTGAATTTTCATTCTCCCGTATTGTGAAGGTGAGGTGGAATTTGTACCCTTTTATACAGGCCCTTTCAATAAGACTATAAGGATGACCATAGAGTCCTCGCTGTGTGCTATAGAAGGCATGTCTCAGAACGTACCTCGTTCTCCACTTTGATGTACTCATCCACACGCTCCACAGCCACAATATTGGTCTCCAGCTCTGATGTCATCCTGACCAGCCAGTTCAGGGTTTGTGTGATCTATTAGATGGAAACAAACACAAGTTGGTACGATGTTCCATGTGACATGTCCATAGGTTACAGGTCATATATACACATAACAGTATAAGTAGCAGAACCTTCTACTGCAGAGGATTACTTAGAGTTACATCCACGTTCCCCGCCCTGTACTATCCAACGAGTTCCCAAAACTGAATTTCTTTAAAATTAAGAGCATTATTTCTGACGTCTTGTAAATGACAAGCTGGTTTATATAAAAGAGGATTTAGTAACATAAATGGAGAGATATGCCCCGTACACGCGGTCGGACATTGATCGGACATTCCGACAACAAAATCCTAGGATTTTTTCCGACGGATGTTGGCTCAAACTTGTCTTGCATACACACGGTCACACAAAGTTGTCGGAAAATCCGATCGTTCTAAACGCGGTGACGTAAAACACGTACGTCGGGACTATAAACGGGGCAGTAGCCAATAGCTTTCATCTCTTTATTTATTCTGAGCATGCATGGCACTTTGTGCGTCGGATTTGTGTACACACGATCGGAAATTCCGACAACGGATTTTGTTGTCGGAAAATTTTATAGCCTGCTCTCAAACTTTGTGTGTCGGAAAATCAGATGGAAAATGTGTGATGGAGCCTACACACGGTCGGAATTTCCGACAACAAGGTCCTATCACACATTTTCCGTCAGAAAATCCGACCGTGTGTACGGGGCATTACAGTTTAGAGAATGTCAAAAAAAAAAAAAAATTTGTAATTGAAGGTCAGTTTCACTCTAAAGTAATATTTTCAGGCTGATCACCTAGAAAGATAAAGTTGAACTCCAGGAAGATTACGAAATATATAGGTAAAATACATTGATCTGAATAGTTTTACCCTCCAAAAGATTTGCAATTCTGTTGGGCCAGACTTGTGATCCAAAAACTTTTGCTGGACAGGTTATGGACATCTCTGTATACTGCATTGCAATTAAGCAATATAGCATGACCTGGCCGATCCGGTGACTCAACAATTAAGGAGCACCAGTGCCAGGACAAGGTTGTCCAGTGTCTTGGGCAAAGATGCCAAAATGTGCACCCCTTCCCCTTGTTGTGGGGGCCCCCCGATCATCTTTTGCAGCTGGTCTATAATACTAGCACTACAGTGCTGCTTCTGCATATCTGACAGTTATAAGGTGCGCCAAAAAAAAAAAAAAAAAAAAAAAATATATATATATATATATATATATATATATATATAATCAGGAACGTGCAGTCAGGGGAGGCAGAGCCTCTCCTGCCATGAACATTAAAAAAAAAAAAAAAATAATTGTAAAAAATAATAATAAAAATAACAACTGTTCCCGAGCCACCCCCCATCAAATCATTCCCTGCATCTATTACCTTTTGTACCACCACCCCCTCCCTTTAGAATGTAAGCTCTACGAGCAGGGCCCTCCTGTCCCTTCTGTATTGAACTGTACTGTAATTGTGCTGTCCCCCTCTACATTGTAAAGCGCTGCGTAAACTGTTGGCGCTATATAAATCGTGTATAATAATAATAATAATTGAGGGTTGTAGCTCAGCGACCTGAGGTCACAGAGACCCCATATTTGGGGGTAGGTAGCCTAAGTCCTACCCCACCATTGGGCTCCTATGACCTATCATTACAGAGATATGGGACTCCTTGCGCAGCCTGTCAGAAGCTACATACAGAGTGGCCAGTTTAAATACCAGCTGGCACACTCTGTTTGCAGCAGACTGAGAGGATGAGCTCACGGTGCCTCTCCGCACTTCGTCAGGGGCACTGAGCTCAATGGACAGCTGGAGTCTTGGACCAATGGTAAAGTACCATTGGCCCAAGCTGTCCAAATAAAAATGCTGCAGTGGAGGCATGCCTCTCACTGCAGTGTCTTAGAATGGGGCATGTGTCTAAAAGACAAATACTCCCGAGCCCAGCCCTCTTAACTATAAGGGAAAAACACGTGTTTATGTGTATAAGATTTACCCACAATCCCATGTTTTTCTCACACAGTTAAGAGGGAGAATGAGAATCTGCTGCTGCTGAAAAGGTACATCGAAATCATATATTATTATGCTATATGTTATAAGATAATAATTTATTATTTATCTATTACTGTGAAATTACTGGTTGGAAGTTATTAGTTAACTTCCAACTTCAGTAATTTGTCCGTTGAGCCACCTGCTTGAGTACAGTTTTTGAAACTATAGTAAAATTACCTTAAAAATAATATATAATAATTATTTGTATATTACTTATCGTAATTAACCCCTTGCCACCCAGGCCAATTCTGACACTTCTCTCCTACATGTAATAATCGTATTTTTTTTGCTAGAAAATTTAATTTGAACCCCAAACATTATATATATTGTTTTAGCAGACACCCTAGAGCTAGATTGGGGACAGTGGAAGAAGGGAAGGGTCAGAGAAGACAGGATCAAACAGCCTTTTTACACAATGCAACGGATTAACCCCTTAGGTTCTACAGTGAGTATAACAAGCATGCTTTACTGCACATACAGACTGATTTTTACTGTTGTGGGTTTAGTAATACTTTAAATGTAATTTACAGCTGCTGCCTCACATAAAAACACTGTGCCCAGGGCAGCTACCCCTCCAGCGCCCCCTTAGTTTCGTCCCTGAGGAACACCCTCTATTTTGACCATTCCTGTAAGCATTGTTAAATTGAATCATGATTGGTTTAGGGTGGTAGCTTCTTCCTCTCCCAGCCTGAGTGTTGTTGGTCATATGTAAAGATTTTGTTTAATGTAATATATCTGGATAATATGTAACATTGTAGCTGACATGTCCAGTTGAATGTGACTATCTACTACTAGCTACACAATGACATGATACAGTACAGGGCTGGGTATTTTATGTATTTCGTTATTAATGGTATTGCTAGTGCTATCACCTAATGTAAATGTATTTTGGGTGAAGCAGTCCTTTATCAAACATTTCTACACAAAGGTAAGACATTGTTATGTGAACTTTACTTAGTCCCCTGTTCAGTAGTTAATCGATGGTCAACTAAACAGAACCTCTAACAGAGGAAAATAGCGAAAAATAGAGTTCATTTTTGGAAGATTCTGTTTTAACAGAGAAATGTTCTGGTCTTTAGCAACCAATCCATGTACAAGTGTTATCTATCTAGTGCATGTGTCAAAATAAAAAGATGAATTTGATTGGCTGTTGTGTACAATAAGATGACCTTTCCTGGAAGACAATAATAAATCATTAGTATGATGTCATGTCATTAGGACTTACATTAAGGGCTGAGGAAATAGACAATCCAACAGTCCCGCTGTCCACCGTGTTACGGGCCAGCACCGCAAAGAGGGCAGCAAAGAAAACCGCAAGGTTACCTACGAACTCCAGACGAATGGCCAGCCACCTGTTGAAGATACGTTACATTTCCATGTATCAGTTTTCATAATAATTCAGAATGGGGTTTTCCATTTTGAGTGGAGAGATTAAGAAATTCAACAGTTTACTGGGTTTTTCTCTCCAGGACCTCAACTGGATTTACTACAGTTATATGAAAAGTCATGCTTGGTTTTATATCTAAGCTTCCATAGTCACACCTCAAGTGTATGTTCCTTTTATCCTCATAATAAGAAACAGGTGGTGAGATTCTACAGCAAGGCTGCGCCCTGCACTGTCTGGTGGTAATCTGGTTAGAGTTCAGTCTCATCGGATTTCTTAAAATGTATGCATGTTCATTTAAATGTATCACCATGCAGTTTTGAATAGCTCCATTCAGTGGTTGTCTCAATAGCAGAGTGAACATCATTGCAAAAAAATCAACATGCCAGAATTTCTTCAACTCTACTTCAACAAAAACTGTAAACAGGGAAAAATTCTGGTTGAGGACACTATATTTCCAGTGTCCATTAAGCCATTACTATCACCAGCACTGGAAGACACAGCCCAAGGTATGACAACAAATTTAGTGAAAATGATCCCTCATGACCAACCTCAGTTGGTGACATCGGAAGCTGGTCTAAGAGCTACAGAGGACTGGACACCAGATACTCAGCTAAGAAACAAAACAGGACTGACCTCCACTGGTGACACCAAAAGCTGATCCAAGGAATACAGGAGTTCTGGACTCAGCTTGTGACACCAGAGACTCAGCTAAGAAACAAACAGGACTGACCTCAGCTGGTGACACCAAAAGCTGATCTAAGGAATACAGGAGTTCTGGACTCAGCTTATGACACCAGAGACTCAGCTAAGAAATACAAAGGACTGACTCCAGCTGGTGACACCAGAGGCGTAGCTAAGAAACAGACAGAACTGACCTCAGCTGGTGACACCAGAAACACAGCTAAGAAATACAGAACAGAGGATGGACCTCGGCTGGTGACACCAGAACCTTCAGCTAAGAAACAGACAGAACTGACCCAAAGCTGATTTAAGAAATAAAAAGGACTGACCCTAGCAGTTAACATCAGAGGGTCAGCTAAGAAACAGACAGGACTGACCTCAGCTGGTGGCACCAGAAACACATGGAAGGGCGACACATACCGAATTGACCTGTCTAACAGTTCACATTACAAACAGGGGTTTAGGTTGCACACATTTGCAAATACATGCGTAAGCTGCAGAGCCACTTCAAGGCACCCCAATATTATCTGCAGTCCTAACTCTATACATTTTGAGAGCCTCCATTGTAGGAACACATATATAATAATGGATAGATTGAGGGCAGGTATGCCTGGAGGGGGCCCACTCCCCCTTGAAGATACAGGGACACACTGAACACCCAGAAAATAGCACAATGGCAGTGAAGGTGTCCAGTGGCCAGTTATAGGTTGGGGCAGTTGCTGTTTGTTTGTACCATTGGTTATGTGGTGGTGGTGGGGGGCGCACTGGACACCTTCGCCGCCATTGTATTATTTGCTGGGTGTCCCTGTGCATTTAAGGAGGGGTGGGCTTCCTCCAGGTATACCTGCCCTCAATCCACCAATTATTATATACGGTATGTGCTCCTACTATGGAGGCTCTCATAATGTATAGAGTAAGGACTTCAGATAATACTGGAGTGCCCTGATGGGGCCTATGTAGCTTTTGCATGTATTTGCAAATGTGTGAAAATAAAACCCCTGTTTTTATTGTGAACTATTAAACAGGACATTTTGGTTTGTTGCAGGCTGGCTGGTAAGTTGAGCTGGGAATTTTTCTTTGTTTTTGTTTAAGAAATACAGAGGACTGATCTCAGTTGGGGACACCAGAAACTCGGATAACAAATGAAGAATACTGACCTCAGCTGGTGACACCAGAAGCTTAGCTAAGAAATACACAGGAGTGACCTCAGCTGGTGAAGCCAGAACCTACATAGGACTAACCCAAGCTGGTAATACCAGAAGCTTGGCTAAGAAATACAGAGTGCTGACTTTAATTGGTGACACCACTTTTCTTGTGTGCAATACCTGTTGGAAACAATCCAGGAGTAAACGCTCTTCTGATTGGTGTCAATTGTGTCTTCATTATGTTGGAGGAACCTTTGCTGATGTCCATAAGCACGGATGACCGACAGGCCAGACACCGTCTCCCCGAAGTGGGAATAGATGGGAGATCTCGTGACAGAATCCAACCGCCGCAGTTGTCGTGAAGTGGTGACATAAAACCTCTAAATACAATGAATAAAAAGACTTTTACCATATAGCCCAAGTGTCTGACACACGATAAGATGGAATAAGGGACCTTATTTATCAAAATTTCTGGAAACTCTGTGCATGGATTATAAGGTATATAACAACACTGCTACTCCCTCACACCCCTGTTGATTGGTCAGAAGACCAAGATTGCTGTGTGATATGTTCATTTCTTCAGAATCTGTTTTATAGGGTGAAAGGGCGAAGATTTTCATCAGGTCTCCAGAACAGAAGTTGGATTAGGTGGATATATGCCTATAAAGCTATGGCTTGTACTATGGCTTGCTAGAAACCCCGCATGTTCGACAACATTCGGAAATCAATCCATCAGAAAACAACGATCACCCTCACTGAACCAAAGCAAAAAGAAGATATCGACACAAACATCACTCAACCACCGAATTTCATTTTGTCCCCAATCACCATAGACACAACCAAAAACATCATCAGAAGCCTTCGAGACAGCACATCACCGAACGACATCATCCCCACTAAACTGCTTAAAGAATGTTCCGACATCTTGGCTCCTATCCTAACACAGCTCATAAATCAATCATTTAAAGAAGGGACTGTGCCAACCTCCCTCAAGCAAGGCATCGTCAAACCTCTGCTAAAGAAAGCCAATCTTGACCCTAAGGACCCTAACTGCCGCAGACCAATAACTAGCCTCAACGTCATCTCCAAGATTATGGAGAAAGCGGTAGTACAACAGCTACAACGCCACCTGGACACACACCAACTCCTGGACCCTGTGCAATCAGGCTTCCGCCCAGGCCATGGCACAGAAACAGCACTTCTCAAAATATGGGATGATGCCCTTGAAGCAGCAGACGACGGAGAACAGAGTCTCCTGGTACTGTTAGACCTCAGCGCAGCATTCGACACAGTAAACCACAACACTTTACTCGTCCGCCTCGCTGAAGTAGCAGGAGCAACAGGTTCTGCTCTAAAATGGTTTACATCCTTCCTAGAGAATCGCTCCCAGACAGTGAAACTAGGTACATTCACCTCGGAAACCTGGGCAGTCTCCCTTAGGAGTCCCTCAAGGATCACCCTTGTCACCAGTACTATTCAACATATACATCCGCCCACTTCTCAATATCATCAGGAAAACTGATCTTTGTTTCCATTCATACGCTGACGACACCCAACTCTACCTTCGTATCAACGGACAAAAAGACCTTCATTAGCAATTACAGAAATGCCTCTCCTTAATAGATGACTGGATGACCACTAGCTCCCTCAAACTCAACGGATCAAAAACAGAACTTCTTCTCCTACAAGCTAACAAAAATTCCAAAATAAAGACTACATGGACACCTCCCACCATCCTTGGACAGACCATCTCCCCAAGCACCAAAGCCAAGAGTCTCGGAGTCATTTTTGACTCAGGAATGACAATGGATGCACAAATAGGATCAGTGGTGAGCGGATCCCACCATCTCCTCCGCCAACTACGTAGACTCATCCCCTTCATCCCAGAAGAGGACAAAGCGGCAGTTGTGGGAACAATCATCAATTCCCGACTCGACTACGCAAATTCGCTCTACGTAGGACTACCCCAATATCAGGTTGCGCGCTTACAACTCATCCAAAACACGGCGGCAAGACTGTTAACAGGAAAAAAACCCTGGGAATCCATCTCCCCCTCCCTAAAGAGCCTACACTGGCTAACCGTGAAGAAACAGATCACATTCAAGACCCTCTGCCTCACCCACAAATGCGTACAAGGAAACGCCCCACCATATCTCCGCGAGAAAATAAAACACTATACACCGAATCGCAGTCTTCGATCAGCTAACAAAAACCTTCTTACCATTCCCAAATACCGCTACAAAGCAAAGGGAGAACGAAGATTCGCAGTCCAAGGACCTCGACTATGGAACGCTCTTCCTATCAACATCCGCATGGAAGAAAACCACCAGGCCTTCAGAAAAAAACTAAAGACCTTGCTTTTCTGAGAAGCTGACATCAGAGAATGCATCCAGCGCCTTGAGGCGATTCAGTTCGCATTTGCAGCGCTTTATAAATCATTCATTCATTCAGGCATCAGGTCCCCTTACTGCATTCTGTCATCATTTCCTAGCTTGTGTAGATTCCTGTAATGAGTGGAGCCTAATGTTGCCATTCCTTTTGAAATCTATAAGGCAGTTAGTCTATGAACTACTACATCAATGCAGCAAAGTTTTGCCTGTCCATCTTACATGGCTCCTTTCTGATCACAGAAGAAGATAAATGTGATTGAGGAACTATTGGTAGCTCTTTCCACGAGGCATGAAAAGTAATCTTAAAGACAGTCTTTCTCAACCTTTTTACCCCAGAGGAACCCCCAAAATAATTTTAAGGTCTTGGGTAACCCGTTCTAAAATGAAATCAATGGGGGTAAATAAGAAAAAAAAACTACACTGGAGGTCAGTAGGAAAAGTGCCACCATTACAAACAACTAAAAAGAGCATTGGTATTATACTGCTTTTGGCAAGTGGTGTTGGCTTTAGAACTATGTGAACACCATCACATTAGGAGGTCCATCAGCCACAGCTCAAAAAACCTCCGGCAATCTCTTGGGGAACCCTAGTTAAGAATGGCTGCTCTAAGCCAAAGCCATAATGCTGGCCCTTCCCCATTAAGGTCTGGTCTTGTGATTGGCTCCCTTTTCCAGTATCTGATTTAGGGCTTGCGTTGATGGGCTTTGGGGTTATGTCAGTGGTATCAGTTGGAGATTAGTTTATTGTGCTTCTGAGATCATTCAGAATTCATTGATAGTTGCATTTGACCTGCAATTGATCCTCTGACTTTCTTTAAAGAGTTTGTTACCCCAACATTTCATATTCCTCATACGTGCATGCTGTTTCCTGATACGTGCATGCTGTACCATGTACTTGTATGAATAATACCCTGTTCTCTTTGTATTGCTTCCTCTGTGTGACATCCCTGGTGTTCCTGCCAGGCTCTCTGCTTTCCCATTAAAAAACCGACCACACTAAGCAGGAGAGCACACCATGGTCAGTTCTCTAGCTGTGCTGGGAACTCAGACTGCTCTCCTCCAATGATCAGACTTGTCCCAACATGCCCCTGCTGCACAGCCATTTCAAGGGAAAAAAAGGTATTTATAATGTAAAAATGTTTTCCTTGTATTTCTATTTTAAACTGAATGGGTTGTTTTACAAGGTGATCATTTACAATCACTTTAAGTAAATGTTGCATTTCCATAGACTTGTATAGGAGTGCAACACCCGCTTAAAGTGAACAAAAGCCCGTCGACACAGACCCAGACGGTGTGGTGAAGATTTTCCCCAGACCACATCAGGAGGGGTTGGCTTAGGGGAAGATTCCAGAACTGGATAAGGAAGAAAGATGATGATACAATCCTAGCAACATTTTCAGAGAAAATTTTACTTAGGTCTGAACAATTCACGTTTCTATATAAAGGGAAAAAAGTTTGGATAAAAGAAAATAGTTATTCAGTTTACCTGGACAAAATAATAGAAAATGGCCAGAGGGACGATGATGGCGGCAAAGATGGGCGTGGCCAAGCAGATGACAAACAATGTGCCGATGACTCCCAGTATGCAGGATATCCAGCTGCGGAATGACATGGGGATGGTCTCATCCACCGTGAAGATATCCTACACAGCAATATATTTCATAATGAACATTCAGCATAAATACGCTTAAATAAATCTACAGCAGTATCTTAACAGGATTATTTGTGTGGTTCTAACATTTATCTTTCTTGCTGTACCATATTTCCCCATTTAATTAAATTGCTATTATGACTTTGCAATGCTGAGGTATTTGAACTAATTGTCCTTCAGAGCTATGGCTCAGTACCGATCACTCACTGTATTCATTCATAACTGAAGCATAGTAAACTGCTTCATCTTCTGAAGGAACAGGAAGCCACTCAGCACAGAGCACTTCCCATTCATTCGCTTTCCAGTGCAGCTCAGACTGCCGAGAAAGAGACTGGAGAATCTCTGTCCTCAGTCCCTTTCTCTGTCCCAAAAGTGAGACATCAGAGATCTGTTTAGACCCCTGATATTTAACTTTTGAAATGTTCAGAGGAATAAGAGAATCCTGATATAGTGTCCATACTATCACTGAACACTACCATGGAATATTCACAAGCACGCTAGCGCCCTTATTGGTTATCAATTTGATCCAACTCTAAATGTGTGATTTGAATCCAATGCAATTTCCTATACTTTAATATCTGTATCACATCATAAAGAATGGAACAAGCTTAAAGAGGACTTTTCCAACTAACCTCTGAGGACTTCCTATAAACTTAGGCACTTTAGCTTCACTTTTTCCTCATTTACCGCCCGAATTACCTCCCCCTGCTCCTTAATTAGACTCCATTGATATTGCTAATATTTAATAACAATATCCCCGGGGACCACCTCTGCCTGGCACTCCCGATATTGATCACCTAATCAGGTTTGATCTATGATATTATTTTATATCACAAACATTAATAACAGAGGCATTTAGCCACCGGGACTGCCAGACAGAGATGGATCACTTCAGGCGCCTGCATTATGTGTTATTTGTTAAATGTTACATGTGAGTATTGTTTGTCTGAATGTTAGACATTTGTAACATTGATACCTTGTCTGTATGATTATACATCTAAGGTATCACTTTTTTATAACATGTTGTCAGAGGACTTGAATCAATTAACTTCACTGGGAAGCAACATAATGTTTTTAAATCTAATGATTTAGGTGAATATCACCACAATAAAATTTGATACAAAACTTTTTTACATAACTGTGTAGAGTGCCCTTTCTGACCATAAGTAGATGTCTATTCTATCCTGGGAGTATCTACTCTATAGACCACCCTAGGAATAGATCCCTTCTTACATGTGAATGAACACTAAACTGAACATCTCAACTGATTACTGTAGGTTACTGCATGTTATTACCACTTGCAAAATGTTAACAAGTTAGCGCAAATATCCATTAAATATAAACATGACAATACGAGAACATGGACTGACCTTGGCGAACCTGTTGACAATTCGCCCAGTTGGAGTTGTGTCAAAAAACTGCATAGGAACGTGGAGCATATTGCGGAGGAGCTGTACATGAAGGAGCCGTGATGCGCGCACTGTACCAGCAGCAACCAGAAATGCACCAGCAAACACGAAGATCCCTACAAAGGTCAGACATCACCACTTTAATATCTGCACAGAATTAGTTGTTATCAAAGAGCGGTCTTAAGGCTGTCCAACTCCAACCCTTATTAAAAGAAAACTCCACTTTCATAAACAACGTTATATAACTGCTACACAAGATATTTGGTAATGGAGTGTTATTTTAAAATTTCCCTGGTTACGCCTCCTCTAAATGGATGCAGACTCTGTGGCTTTTTATAATGCATTTAGATGTGCCCCACCAACCCAAACATTGGCTGTGATGTTTGAGCTGTGCTGTGTGTTCACTTCAATGGCTCTCCCCAGCAGCAGAATGACCCTAAAAAGATATTGATGACAATATGATGAATCCAGAGAAGGGCAACAAAAATGGTCAGTCAATTGTGTGGATTCAAACATGCTTGGGACAAACATATACTCAAACAAAATAGTTAAAAAATATGTATACAGTATGTGTTATATATGTGTTGCAGTGCTGATCATTGTATTCTGACACCTGGTTTTGTGTGGATGGGAGAACCTGTTCAGTTTTTTTAGATTAGCGTGCTGGCTGATTTAAAACGAATTCATGTATGTGTGGTATCTTGCGATGGACCTCTGCGCTACTAAAGTGATTAAGGAATGTTCTGTGTATTGCTGCAAAATCAAATAGTGAACACCGCTCCACTACCTGCTCCCAGAACTCTCACCTTGATGACACAATAAAAGTGCCATGTGACATGACGTAACGCGTAGGACGTAACCGGAAACACAACACACGCGGACCGGAAGTGACGTAGCGGGGATCGAAACCGCTGTTTTTCACTGCTGCCCAGCGCTGTTTTTAATGTAAGCAGTTATTACGTTTTTAAGGCCCTGAGGAAGTCATGTGACATGACGTAACGCGTAGGACGTAACCGGAAACACAACACACGCGGACCGGAAGTGACGTAGCGGGGATCGAAACCGCTGTTTTTCACTGCTGCCCAGCGCTGTTTTTAATGTAAGCAGTTATTACGTTTTTAATAAACCTTTGGTCATACTATATTACACTATTGGAGTCCCCTCTTTTAATTACTCCCCATGTGGAACCCATTTACTGGAGGGAACATCGCCGATGGCCTATCCATAGACACTCCAGAACGCCAGCATTGATTCAAGTGGAAGGAGTTCTACACCCAAGGGATTCCAACAGGCACTTTTATTGTGTCATCCAGGTGAGAGTTCTGGGAGCCCCGAGTGGGGACCAAACACCACGAAAGTCACCAGATCTCCTATCAACGCACGTGCACTTTGATCAGTCACTGTATATTTATGCATTAGCCACTTCACTGTATTTACCAGCACTGAAGTCACTTTAGATGTTTTTTATAGAGCATTACCTTTTATAGATGCACTTATTGGTATTACTCATTGCTCACTTTTTACCAGTGGATAGTTTTTTGCGCAGAATCACAGACACATTTTATTGTTGTGGTATTTATAGAATTCATGTATGGCCAGCCTAGGTCTACTGAGAGAGGTAGAGTTGATCGTGACATGGGCAGAGAGGATTCTACGCACAGTACCGGACATCTAAATGCCAAGGATTTAGAACTTCTAGAAGGATATTCTGTGTCCCTATTTGACAAAGAGTGATCTGTACATCCAGGCTCCTTCGGGTGGATTCTGTCCTTGCATAGGATGCCAGAGTTTGATCCGTTCGCATCTCCTTACAATTGGAAGCAAGAGAGTTGTTCATAAAGGGCCTAAGCCAGCAAGTCCTGGAACTGGATGTTCTGACAGATCAGGAGAGGTTTCAAGCCATATGCTTTCCCTCTAATCCTGGCCATGTTTAGAATCTTAAGACTACTGGTACTACTTTTGCAGTAATTCTCTATTGGCCAAAAGGCATTGGTTCCCTTTTCTCCTTCAATCTTAATTATCAGGGACCCAGTTCCTCTATCTCTCAGATGAGGTCTTATGTTGCAGGGTGCAATACTTCAGTCCTCAGGTCCACTACATTCTGGATGTTTTAGAGACCACCCTGGATTGGGCTGAACTTCAGCTCTCTAATGCTGCGTACACACAGGCGGACTTTTCAACCGGACTGGTCCGACAGAATTTCCAGCGGACTTTCGACTGACTTTTGACGGACTTCCGACAGATTCGTACGTGATGACGTACACCGGACTAAAATAAGGAACTTGATAGCCAGTAGCCGACTGCTGCCCTAGCATCGGTTTTTGTCCGTCGGACTAGCATACAGACGAGCGGATTTCTGGGTCCGGCGGAGTTACAACGTAAAAGTATGAAGTATGTTCCAAATCTAAAGTCCGTCAGATTTGCAACTGGAAAAGTCCGCTGAAGGTCTGGTGAAGCCCCTACACGATCGGATTGTCCCCTGGATTTGGTCCGTCGACGTTCGTCGGACCAGTCCGGTCGAAAAGTCCGACCGTGTGTACGCTGCATTAGGGTGCAGACTTTGGCACTCCAGGCCTTCTCCAATGTCTTGTGGGCGAATTACCCCTTTCTCATCCTATTCCTTAACGGGGATCTGAGAGAGCCAAAATGCTCAAAGTGGATTTACCACTTGCTTGTGACTTCTTGCCAGCCCTAATTGGAAGGACTTTCAGTCCAGTTAAAAGAACAGTGATCCATGAAGGACACTTTTTGGTCTCCCTACATGCAGGACTACTTAGGATGAGCAGTTGCATTCACTGGATGCTAGGCTACTTTGAGCTTACTCACAAGCTTCGGGTCCCTTAGAGATTTAGGCCATTTCTTTGTCATTTTTTCTGGCAAAATAAGAGGGAAGGAAACATCATCCAGAAGTGTTTTGGCTTTGTGGGCTCCCTGTCTCAGGGCATTAGAAGAAATTGTAGGGTGATAGCATGGTCCTCTATTAATACCTTTATGGCTCACTGTGGACAAATCTAACACCCTTATCCTGTTTGGAGTTATAGTTTCTGTAAGCTGGAGTTCTGATTGAAACCTTACTTTTTTCTGCATCCTACCCTTGTTTGTGGCTAGTTATTTCCCATACGTATGCTGCCGTGGAGTTAGTAAGGGAAATTGTTATCCAATACTTACTGTAATGTTATTTTCCTGATTAACGCCATGGCAGCACAAGATCCATCCCAGTTGTTGAGTAGGCTAGTAACCACGGTGGATTTGATTTAAATCCAGTCGATTTAAATAATGATTTAAATCACTAGTAAAAAGGCTTGATTCAAATCAACTCAATTTAAATCATAATTTTTAAAGAGCAGCTGTCATCTCTGTCCCGCAGCGGCTCCTCCTCTGACCCGCTGTTGATTCACTGACAGTCCCATTCACTTTACTGGGACGGCTGGTGATGCGGCAGTGACACAACGCGGTGAGGGACGTTACAGCAGCAGGTGAGTGGATGCCCGCTAACAGGTGCTACCATGATGGATCTGAAATGACAGGTGCTCTTTAAATGTAAGGACTTATTTTTGCTGGTAGTTAGAATCTTTAATATTTGCAAACAAAATTGAGGTTTTCTATTTAGAACAATAAGCTGTCAGGTTCCCAGATAGCAAGGATAACTTGCCACAAATTTGTGGCAGTGTTGAATTGTAAGTCTGTTAACTTGCTGCAAATTTTCACAGGCAAGTTGTGCACTTGCAGAGCACTTGAAGCACAAGTTCTAGTTGACACTTTTCCAATTTGTAGCAAATTTGTGTGGCAAGTCTCTAGCATTTTTTTTTTTTTAAATCGATTTGTATTCACCCTGCTAGTAACAGAACCCATGGACCGGATCAGCTTTAAGGTTTTTTAGAAGAGGGGTCCTTTAGGGCAGGAGCAAAAGCGAGTCTACATATACCTATGCTGTCGTGGAGGTAATTCAGAAAGGAAAATTATGGTAAATATTTGATAATTTTCTGTTTTGCATGACAGTATGGAAACTGGTTCAATTATTTTCCCAGTCTATATAGACTACAGCCTTGTCTACATGTTACTGCACAAGAAGGTGTTTAGTAACACAGAAGCATGTGACAAGCGGCTGCAGACCTGCCATGGGACACTAAAAATCTGATAAATAAGGCTCCATTAGCCCACACTGGATATATATTGATGATTGAATAATGCATGTAAACCATTTTCTTGGATTACCTTGTGCTACTCCTAAGGCCCCGAACACGCCAACCCTCATGTCTCTCTGTGACGACGAGTAGGTCTGGTTGAAATAGGTTACAGCATCTTTAGTCCAGTCACTCAGCCAAATGTTCTGTCCAACAAAAGCTACGTTCTGTAAGATGTAGGCGACTAAGATCCAGATTGAGTACCCCCACCCTACGGCACGTATGTACTTCCCGTACACCGAGAATTTCACCTGGAAGTTATGTAAAAGTGGATTTAATAGTATTCATTTGAAGAATAAACATTTAAATGGTTCATATGAACTAAGGACACAACTTTTTTTTTAGTTTTGGACAGAATGGAGAGGGATTGGAACACATGTCCAAGTCCATTATCAGTGAAAGTAAAAGAAAAACCCAAATTTTGGGTTGTCCCCAGAAAAGTAATAGAGGAGAATTCTTCCGATAGGGACACTAGTTCTGGTGACAAAGAGGGATTCCCTCACTTTGGAGAGATTTGCTCTCGCATCCTGTTTTGGCTATGGAACAGGAAGTGGAGGGACATCTCCTAACGGGGTAATAACCCTCTCTTACTTAATCCAAAATTTTAAAAAGTTTTACCTTTAGTTCTACTTTAGAGCAGCCCAAAACTCTGCAGTTTAGCCTGGCAATGAGGGGAAGGCTGAGGCGATAAAGTCAGAATGAGCTAAACTGCCCGATCTATAAAAGCAGGTCCCATGGTGCTACAATTTTGGGTCAAATGATCTTAAGAATGTATTGAGGTCATGACCCACAGCAGCAACAGATGTTTTAACTCCTACTTGCAGTAATCCTTTCACAGACTTAGGGAAATCAAACTGCAAAGATGAAAAATGCATCAACCGATGTTATCGTCAGTGAAAATGTCAATTTTAAAACAATCTGTAGATATAGAGATATGGATTAAAAAAATCTTATGCCAGTTGCGACTTCTGGTAAAATCATGTTTGGCCTCCACCTCTTCCTGGCACCCCATTTCTCACCTTATTGATGAGCAACCCCACTGTCCAATAGGATGACTAAGGAAGTGGGAGGGACAAGACCAAGCTCAACTTAGTGAAAATTTATGTAAATCTTGCCTATCTCTGGTTCTACTGATTGTTTAATATGAGGTTTTCACTGAAGATACCTCCAGTTGTTCATTGGTTGATCATATGAGCAGTCTGTTCAGCTCTGTGGCAAGTATATCTGTAAGTGAAAAAAATACATATACAGTACCAATATACCACCTTCATTACAGCTATTCAGTATTCAATAGTCAATAATCTCCAGCCTTGGGGAAGTCCCCCTAACCAGACAATTATTGGCACAACAGAGCCTTTCTCAACCAGTGTTCTTCCAGAGGTTGCTTTGGGTTCCTTGAGAAAGAAGTAATTTCCACCTGTTAGATAAGATCCCACTGAAAACAATGATGTTTTTAGCCATCTGTAAGAGTGAGATTCTTGCCACTGACCACAAAGATAAGAAACATTCTTCCCAGTGGCTATTACACTAATGTGCAGTGACCTGTAGATATAGTAATTATTAGCAGGGATTCCCCGTGACCAGAACATTTTTTCAAGAGTTCTTCCATTGTATAAAGGTTGAGAAAGGCTGGCACAGAAAGTCATTCTTTTCGGGCATCTTTCCAGCTTCAGTGATACTTTATGTAGGATGTACAGATTGAGGCATTTCCTACCTTCCCCGTCTCTACCGTCTCCTTCTCAATCAGCTGTTGTCCTTTAGCCATTTTCTTCACCTCCTCCTCCTTCATTGACATCTTCAAAGATCTCCTTAATGTGCCATTCATACTGAGAGGGAAACACTCATGTCAGGAATTCTGTATCCTATCTTACAGAATACTTTTCCAAAATCACATACAGTGGAACCTTGGATTACGGGCATAATCCATTCCAGGAGAATGCTTGTAATCCAAAGCACTTGCATATCAAAGCGAGTTTCCCCATAGAAGTCAATGGAAATGAAGATAATTTGTTCCGCATTGACTTCCATTACATGCAATACTGCATGTGGCCAGAGGTGGGGGGGGGCGCCGGAGAGCCTCGGAAATACTCGGGGACAGCTTGGCTAAACTCGGAAGGGCTCGGAAACTCTCGGGAACGGAGTATTTCCCAGTGATTCAGAGTATTTCCGAACGGCTCAGAACGGCTCCAAACCGTTCCGAGTGTCCCCGGCGCTCCCGCACCTCTGGCCAAATGCGGTACTGCACACCCATTAGCTTGAATTCTGCTCGTTTTGTGAGACAACACTCACAAACAGAGTCAGAATTAAAAAAAAAAAGTTGCTTGTCTTTCAAAACGCTCGTTAACCGCGTTACTTGTAAACCAAGGTTCCACTGTAGATAGTATTAAAGCCGTTTTCAGAAACTGCCACCATTCATTAAAGTATTTATTAATGTTTCTCAATGCCAATGTATTGGTTCAAAAATCTTTTATAAGCTGTTATTCTGGACAATATTTCTCAGTGCTCTGTATTGCCAAATTCCTTGACCACTAAATAAAGAATTAAAAAAAATAATCTTTTATAAGAAGGATCATTCATCGGCACAGACAGCTGCCACCTAATGGCTGTAGGCACCTTATTTTGATACCAAAGGCCTTATCTAATAAAGAATGCTAGGTGGTGGGTGCGGTAATCTATTGCAATAAATAAGAATTTGCTCTGCAAAATCCAACCAGGACAAGATCATTTCACTTGGGTTGCTAACAGTTTCTGTATTTAAAGTAGAACTAGAGGCAAAATGTTTTTGTTTTCATTTTGGATAGAGTAAGGGAGGGTTATAACCCCTCTAAAAGAGAAGTATGGGAATTTTTTTTGGGAATCATACTTACCTAGGTGGATGCAGCATCGGCCCGATGCTGCATCTGTCCCCCGCTGGCTCTAAGACTGAGAGACGAGCAATCAAACACCGCCAATCGCTTGGTTCTCAGAGCTCCCTGAGCAGAGAGCTGATGACTGTCTGTCACCGACTCTCTGCTCTGCCCCCCAAGCTCACTGGAGTGTTGGGCTGTGGAGGGGGCGGGAACGGCCAGCTCAGCCTCTCAGAAGATCGATGAGAGGCTGAGCTGAGTGCCCGTCCAGGCATGTAGGTGGATCCCAACCATATGATCACTATCTTTCCCGAGCTTGGAATAGCTCTGTGACGTCAGCCGACAGTGGGCTTCAGCCCACTGTCCACTGAAAACAGGTTACAGGATTGCAGAACGAACTGCACAGTATTTTTGACATCTTTACCCTAGTGGGGAGATTTACCTTCACTTCCTGTCCCATAGCCAAACAGTAAGTAAAAGGAAATACCTGCAAAATAAAGGAATCTCTTGGGGACCCCCAGGTCACTAGTGTCCCCCATTGGAAGATTTCCCCTCTATTATTTTTCAGAGGACAACCCAAAATTTGGGATGTCCTTTTACTTTCATCGATAATGGTAAGCAGGACAAATAGAGAGGACGAATCTCCCTAATGGGGACACAGACAGCAATCCAAAATTGGAAAAAAGTTTTGCCTTTAGTTATACTTTAAGAACAGCACATAAGGCCACATAACAACTTACAGGGTTTGGGGAAGTTCATATTGCTTATACAAGACAAATATAATTTCATAAACGAAATGACGGCAAATAATATAACCTTGTGGCACAGTAGCTAGGTCCAGTATCATGTCTTTCTCACCTGCCCAGTCTCTTCTTGTGTAGACTGTTTTCTCTCTTTAGTGTTACACTCACAATGTCCTCTGTCGCCTTCGTAGCTTCTTCTACTGGATCCTCACTGTCATCATTCTCACCCCCAGCCAGCAATACTAGAAGACAAGCAAATGCAACTATGAGGATCACAGCAGACTGTGTCAGCTTTCATCCAAACACTACTTGTGTATATAGACCCACCTTACCAGATGGCAAGACCACCTATGATGGATGGTCAAAGCATGCTCTTAATATGATTAATGTTGGGGAATCACTAGATCTCCAAAGGACCTTCAATGTATCGCTCAAAAGGCATCCAGCGAAAAGTCAGAGATAGGTAGAAAAACTCATAGTCTATTAGATAAGTAAACCGGGACCCGGAAGTGGACAGGTGTGCAGCACGTGGAGAAAGTTTGAATGTTCGTTTGATGGAATACTTGATTACACTTGTTTTAATTTGTTACCCTGTGAGTATTTTTTATCCTTTCATTAAACCGGTTTACTTACCTACTACACCAGGGATATGCAATTAGCAGACCTCCAGCTGTTGCAGAACTACAAGTCCCATGAGGCATAGCAAAACTATGACAGCAAAAAGCATGACACCCAGAGGTAGAGGCATGATGGAACTTGCAGTTTCGCAACAGCTGGAGGTCCGCATATTGCATATCACTGTACTATACTATGGTATCATGTTTGGATGAAGGCTTTCCTGCCACGTCTCTTGTTAATAGAGAAATTGTTTTTTTAGAGGATTTACCACGTGTGAACCTGGAACATTTTCTACATATTTTTTACACATCTTGTTGAGGTGGACTGTTGTACACATTTTCCTTATGGTTTTGCACAGTGTATGGACTTTTTCGTTTGATGCAGATTTTATTTTTCACTATATATTTGTTTACATGCAAATATATTTAACACTAATTGCTTTTTAAGAGCTGCGCTTATTTTTAAGTTTCAGTATCCAAATATGCCTACAGCAATTACATGGAGGTCCCACTCTCCCTGGTGGGCTTTTAATTAATTATATTGATATTATGAAGAGTACAACAAAAGGGATGGAAAAACCCAGGAATACCTCTTTATAGAACAAGAGAGACAGAGTTGGGCAAGAATTGATATAGGAAATGCAGGAACATCTAGCTGCTAACATCTGGCAGATAACTCCAAGATGACTTGCTTACCTTCCTGTACATCAGACATTCTCAACAAGGTTTCCGTGGAACCCTAGGGTTCATCCAGAGGCTGTTAGGGGTTCCACGGCTGATTAACCTCCAATCAGATTGTGCCTATATAGTTCCAAAGCCAATGCCACTTGTCAGAGCCAGCAGATTTAACTTCAGCTTTAAACCATCTCATTGGCAATTTTAGAGAGCCTTTTGGGTGGGAGAAATTTCTTTGGCATATGTAGACGTACCAAAAGTGGTGATGGGGTACATGGCTTCCCAATGTTTTGGATGCACTGATCTAGCTATTTAGGTGGAAGAGTACACAATAGTGGCAAAAGGATGTATAAAGCCACCTATTGACATTAGAAAAAGTCAGAAAAAACTAGGGATAATTTAATAGAGATGTGCACAACGATAACATTTGTTTCACTTTCTTTAGTTCCTTAAGTTAATAATTTTTTTTCGTCATATTCATTGTTAGAATGATTCGTTTTTTTGGAGTTCGTTTTGTATATTCTTTATTCTTTATAAATCGATTTGAAATTCAAATTTCAGAAGATGGCTATATTCGTTCTATTTTATTTTATTTTATTCTATTCTATTTTTTCTATTCTATTTTTTTAACTTCTATATTTTGTTCTATTCTTTTATTTTATATTTTATTCTATTCTTTTTTATTCTATTCTACTCTGAAAAGCAGCCTAAGTAGGAATCATAATCTTGTTTCACTTTTATAATTTACTGTATTTATTGCAATATGTTTTCATTTCGAATTTGAAATTATTTTCAAATTCAAATTCAAATTTGAATCCATTTTCGAACTCGAATTTGGATAATTTGTTTAGTTATAATTTATTTTGGATTAATTGAAATTTGTTACCATTGTGATTTGGAAATTCGGATCCACCCGAATAGCGAAAATGATGTCTCGATTTGTTAACAAAACGGATCGCACGTTTAGAATTTAATATCAGCTGTATTGTCTACCATGATGGTTTAGGATGGTACCTGTGGGCTCTACATCCTGGTTGTGATCTTGCTTTGCATAGATTTTCAGAAAGTCAGCAAAGGCTCCTTTGTTTGCCAGTAATGTTTTGTAGGATCCAGTTTCGGTGACATTGCCGTTCACCAATACCACAATTTCATCTGTGTGCTTGAGAAAACTGACACCGTGCGTCACCAAGATACGTGTCTGAGGGAAGACAAGCCAAGACAACTTCAATAAAATTATTTTTCTCTCTCACATTTAAACAGCCACTAGACCTGCTTTGTTTATATTAGTCATAATTCAAAGATGAAACTATTACATTATAACCTATCCAAATTTAGATGCCAGCAAAAACAGGTCAACTGCCATTCTGCTGCAGCTGGAAAACGCGAGAAACAAAGAATGGAACCTATAATCTTTCATGGAAAGCTTTGTCGACTATTCAATACGCTACTAGTACAGTCATTTAGCTCAGAATATCTTTAATCACCTTGTTTTTTAGCAATCCATTGGGACCGACCACCTTCTCAAAAATGTGTTTCCCAACATGGGCATCGACGGCTGAAAGCGGGTCATCCAGAATGTAGATATCTGTGTTCTGGTAGACTGCCCGAGCCAGGCTCACCCGCTGCTTCTGCCCTCCACTCAGATTTATACCCTGTGCCAAACAGGATCACAATAAGCTTTTATTACAACATAATGGATGATATTATACAGTAAAATTAGGTTTTGATTGCTTTTGATTTTAGGCTGTTCAGGCAGAGTTTCCCTTTCTAATGTTTGATGTTTTTGTGTATGGTATATTATAAAACTATTAAAACACTAAAAACAAGATGAATCTCTCAAAAAATTACAGAACACCAAACCCCCTTGGACCCGGCCTGTTTTCTTCTGAACCATCATTCCATATCACAGAAGACTTATAAGCAATGTATCCTACCCCATCTATTTAACGCAGCCAAAAGCTGCATACCAGGATCTATGGAAACAGAATTGACCCCCATCAATTGCTACGCGGTTAACTAAGGTCGAGGATATAAACAGAATGGAGGATATTATCTATTCTGATAGAGGTACTCATGATTTTTTTTTTTTTTTTTGAAGAAATGTTTTTGTTGGCACAAATTTACAATTTCTGCAGAATATAAATCTATTTTAGACCAATCTGAGACCAATACTCCTACAGGAGATCCGTTGGGAAGCTGAATAGAAGAGTGTAAGCTCATTTCCTACTTACCACCCCCCCTTTTTTTATTCCTTTTTCTTTCCCTCTCCCATCTCTTCCCCCTTTATCACCCCCCCCCCCCCCCCTTTATTTGTTTTTTAATTTTCTGTCCATAAATAGATAGGGATTCTCCTTAAATTAAATTTCTTTTTTGTTTTTCCAGACTTCCCACCTACAAAACTATTTAAGTTAAAGAAAGTTACAGTAAGTTAAAGTATAACTAAAAGGCAAAACTTTTTTTGTTTTGTTTTGGATATAGTGGATAGGGATTAGAACTCCTGACATTTTTATTGCTCTTTGTGCCCCCGTTAAGGAGGTTCACCCTCTCTCTTTGTCCTTTTTACTATTATCATTGAAAGTGAAAGTAAAAGAAAATCCCAGAAAAGTAATAGAGGGGAAATCTTCCAATGGGCACACTAGTTCTGGTGAGCAGAGGGTCCCCAAGGAATTCCCCTAATTTGCAGGGATTTTCTCTCACTTCCTGTTTGGCAGTGGGACAGGAAGTGAAGTAAAATCTCCGCAATGGGACACGTATGGAAAAAAAAAAAAACTCACAGGGGTTATAACCTTCTATTACTCTATCCAAAATGAAAAAAAATGTTTTGCCTTTAGTTGTACTTTAGGGTCCACTAATTGTATACTTATACTTTAACTATGATGTATTACAGGTGAATTTTACGTAGAATTGTCTGTAAATTCAAACATGTTCTGATAATTGTTCCATTGCTTATGTTTAAATGTATGTGTTTTAAGAATGTACACACCCTCCTCCTTTACAGTCCTGTGTAAGTTCACCTTACAGACTTTTCTGTAAAGGTGATCTTACACTTTATACTATTTACTATTTTTTATCTGCTTACATATCCAGTTGCATTACAATATATACAGCACTTTTCAAACTGGTACTTTTGTATTCTATGAAAGCAACATGGTATGATGGGGCTGTTACTGTACAGGGAGAGGTAAAAGCAGATTATATGCAAGCTGTGCTTTTTGCTGAGCAGTGAAACTCCATGGAGTTGATTTACTAAAAGCAAATAGACTGTGCGCAGCAAGTGCAGTTGCTCCAGAGCTTAGTAAATGAGAGGAAGCTCTGTTGACTTCCATCTACCAATCATGTGCAAGCAAAAATATTGTTCTTTTTTCCTTGCATGTGATTGGGTATTCCTTGCAAAGTGAAGCTTCTTCTCATTTACTAAGCTCTGGAGCAACTGCCCTTGCAAAGTGCACAGTCTATTTACCTTTAGTAAATCAACCCCAGTGATTGTTTTATAGCTTGCTGATATCATGGCAAGTCCAGAGACAGTGTTATCTACTGAAATGGATCAGACTTGTCCTGAAAATGTTTTTCCCATGGCTATAGTTTGGTAAGGATGCAGACTGCACTGTATGAAACAGTCAGAGTCCATATACAGAGCAGTTGGCTCCAAACTGTGGCCCATGGGCCAAATGAAGCTCTTTGCTTGCCTTTGGGGGAGTGTTCTTCACACTGATACAAAACACTATTCCTCCCACAGACACCAATGATGGGGCTCAGTTCTTCCACTTGGAGCCCTATTCCTTCCACTGACACCAATTATCGGGCACTAGTCCTTCCACTGACACCAATTATCGGGCACTAGTCCTTCCACTGACACCAATTATCAGGCACTAGTCCTTCCATTGACACCAATTATCGGGCACTAGTCCTTCCACTGACACCAATGATGGGGCTCTATTCCTCCCACTGGCACAGCGAAGGGGCACTGATCCTCCTGCTGAAACCAATGTTGGGGCACTAAATCTCCCACAGAAACCAATGATGGGGCACCATTCCTTCCACTGACACCAATGATGGGGCACAGTTCCTCTCACTGGCACAGCAATGGGGAACTAGTCCCCCCACTGACACCAGCGATTGGGCACTGATCCTCCCACCAGCACCAATGATGGGGCACCGAATCTCCCACTTACACCAATGATGGGACACCATTCCTCCTACTGACACCAATGATACGGCACCCACCATTCCTTCCACTGACACCAACAATGATGCACTGATCCTTCCGCTGACACCAATGATGGGGCAATATTCCTCCTCCTACTGACCACAGGGGCTATATAATGTTTTTACTCCCACTGACTACCAAGCCTTAGATATTGTCTACTCCCACTGACACTGAAGGATGTTCTTGGCTCACAGTCTGGCTCTCCTAAAGTCTGATGAACAGTAAACCAGCCCTTTGTTTAGAAGGTTTTGGAGACCCCCGATTTTAGAGAATCATCAAATCTGTATAATCAATAAAATCTTATAAAAGGACACAACAAACCTTTAAAAAATGTATTTTCAATAAACCTTACAAAAACTGAAAATATGTACTGATATAAATAATTTTGTGATAACGTTTAAGATAATAAATAAAAAATGTATTTATTAATATATACCTTTTCTCCTATTTCAGACAGGTCCTTTCCGGGCAAGATCTCCAAATCAGGCAGTAGTGCGCAGGCCTCCAGCACCTGCTGATATCGATTCTCATCCAGAGGTGCCCCAAACAGGATGTTGTCCTTCAGGGTGGCATTCTGGATCCAGGCTTGTTGAGGAACATAAGCCAGGGAGCCCTAAAAGACGCATTCACATTCCTTATCAGGGCAACAATATCACTAAAGCAGAGCCTTGCTGGCATCACAAGCCTGTGCCTGTAAGTATGTGTAGCCCAGCCACTGCTGGGCCCCTTTTGAAAATGTCAGATGCCTTGCTTTGTGAGCAGACGTTCTCAAACAGGAATACTCCAGAGGTTGTTAGGGGTTCCTTGAGCTTTGGCTAATTGAACTTCCATTAATGGTGTCTACATAGTTCCAGGGCCAGAGCCACTTGGCATAGCCAAGGGACATTTTGGCCTCAACTTAAAAGGGGCATTTTTTCCACTTCCCCAGTTGAATTTGTTTTAGAAGGGGTTTCCCCACATCTGAAAATTATTTCAAGGGTTCCTCAGGTATAAAAAGGTTAAGAAAGGTTGTATTAAAGGAACACTCTAAATTTGCCTATTTAGGGCAAAGTGGCTGATTCTGTGTAAAGCCACCCTAGACCCACTGATACCTCAATCCTACTCTGCTCCTTTCCTTGTTGCAGCCAAAGCTAACTTCCCAGTGTCTCCAAGAATGTCAACTTCCCTTAAGATACAGTGCCACATGACAGAAGGAGCAATATCTCATCTCCCTTTAGGCCCAGGCATCAGATGACATCAAATATTTAGCATCCTCTGCCAAGGAAGGAGTACCAAAGAGGAATGTCTGAGCGGGACAGTGATGGAATGAAGGGGAAGAGTGCAGTAAAACCTGTAGTTTTTCTTTCTACAGGTTTTGGAGAGCTGATTTTCTGTTTGTTGAAGCTGGAGTTTGTCTTTTAGGTCACAGAGTTGAAAAAAGAATATTATAAATGAGTGTCAGAAAAATGCCAGAATTCCTTATCTCTATGCTTGTTCCAGGTCAGAAAGCATCAGTATCACAACTTTCACAAATTAAAAAGTCAATAGAAAGTCAGCAGTGGCGGCCTACACAATTCTCTTGTAGCAGGTGTATTTTAAGTGTTTTCTTAAAGAAAACCTGTTGCACAATTCATGAGCAGGGTACTTTTTTATAAATATATAGGGTGTCATTGCTACCTTGATACTGATGTTTCCTTTGACGTTGTCCATTTCTCCAAGCATTGCGGAAACCAAGGATGACTTTCCTGAGCCAACACTGCCGACTACAGCGACTAGATGACCTTCTTTAATGTCCAGGTTAACACTGTACAAACAGAACAATACAGTCAATCAGAACTTATTGTTTGTATGGATAGCAGAGCATTCTAGCAATTATATCATCCTGTAATCATAGAAAACACTATCTACATACCAGAAATGTCACCATCAAGGGAGAACAAACAAACTCTATTTATATAGTAGGATAGGTGACAATAGAGATTTATAACCCCAGTGCTACAAGGTCATATTGCCAATCACTAAACCACTGTGCTGCTCACACACATATATCATGATGAATGCCGTCTTACTTGTTCACCGCTGGGGGAGTGTCCGGCTCCCAGGTAAAGGTGGCATCTGTGAAGCGGACAGCTGCGTCTGTGGATGAGAAATGACTACAGTATAAGAATTTAACCATTCTGACCAGCACTGTTATATAAAAAAAGCAAGAACTTACCAAGATCGGGGTCATTAAGAATAGTGGAGTTATCCAAGTCATCTCCTCCCAGGTACTTCTCCAACCGGGCACAGGAAACATTACTCTGTAAAAATATCGATGTCATTACACTAATCAGGGTTATTTCCCATCTAATACCTCTTTGTTTATAAAGCAATTTGTAAATAGCGATGCCTTTTGATTCTAGACACAGTTTGCACCATGAATACTATCTGCACCCAGTAATTCCCCTGTGATTGTGTAGGTTTTCTCCAGGAGCTCCAGTATTCTCTCACAGGTGCTCCAGAACCACCCACACACCCCAATCACAGGTGCTCTAAACCCATCCCATGGGTGCTCCAGAATACCCCCCTCCCCAACCCTTCTCCCACAGGTGCTTCAGGCCCCTCCTCAGAACTTCCTCTCACAGGTGCTCCAGAACCCTCCCCAGACCTTTCCCACAGGTGCTTCAGAATCCTCCCCAGACCATTCCCACAGGTGCTTCAGAACCCTCCCCAGACCCTTCTCCTACAGATGCTCAAGAACCCTCCTCAGACCTTTCCCACAGGTGCTCCAAAACCCTCCCCAGACACCTCTCCCACAAGTGCTTCAGAGCCCTCCCCAGACCCATTTCCCACAGGTGCTTCAGAGTCCTCCCCAGACCCTTCTCCCACAAGTGCTTCAGAGCCCTCCCCAGACCCTTCTCCCACAGGTGCTTCAGAGCCCTCCCCAGACCCTTCTCCCACAAGTGCTTCAGAGCCCTCCCCAGACCCTTCTCCCACAGGTGCTTCAGAGCACTCCCTAGACCCTTTTCCCAGAGGTGCTTCAGAGCACTCCCCAGACCTTTTTCCCAGAGGTCCTCCGGAACCCTCCCCAGACCCTTCTCTCACAGGTGCTTCAGAGCACTGCCCAGACCCTTCTCCCACAGGTGCTTCAGAGCACTCCCCAGACCTTTCCCACAGGTGCTCCAGAACCCTCCCCGGACCCTTCCCACAGGTGCTCTAGACTCCTTGCACAACCCAAGCACATAATGCTAGGTGAAAGGGTTTCTACCTTAGAAGGTCCCTGGTGTGTGTTTTTTGTCACTGGATAATTGTTAAATGCTAGTTTTTTAAATGCAAGTGAATGGTCCACTGCTGTCCATAAAATGTTTCACAATGCAGTCCCTATGGTGAGATCTATGAAAGGATTTAATGGAAGATATATGAAGCTAATACAAGAAACAAAACGAATGCTCATGGTAAAATTGTATTAGTCTTTAGTTTTCAGTCAGATGTCAGACAATATTTTCTAATCTACGCTGCAAACATTTTTGTAATCCGATTGGTACCTTCCCTTTATTGACCCTCTTTCTCTGTGACAGGGTATACTTGACTTACCTGCACCATGTTGGAGATGAGCATGGGCAACATGGCGAGAGGGAAGCGCAGAATATTGAAGAGTGAGATGGAGGTGAAAGCCCTTTCTGCAGTTAGGACATTAAGTGGATCCTGCACCACAAAGACAGCAAAACTGGCAACGGACACCTGTGAGAAGAAGATACCAGCATCTAGTAAACAATATTCACAATCAATAATAATCTTATTCAACTGGACTTGTTCTGTAATGTTGAAGACGTTTCATAGCTTCTCCAAGCCACTTCTTTACTTCAAAAGAGTGTTGGGAAGATACCTCAGCATTTCTATCCATGCCTTCAAACACATTAATCTAATCACCATGGAATGTGTGGATGTAACTAGAACAGAGGGGCTTCCAAATTTCACAGTTCCAATCCTATTTTTGGACAACAAACATTAACATATTCCATAATGATTGGATTAAAAGGTCTTAACGTGTGGATATAAATTTTAGGATATCTTCATGACTCATTGAAGTTGCTTGAGATTCTACAAAACATCTTCGAGAACACAGAACAATTCCAGTTGAATGAGACTTACTATTATAAGCTATACCATGAAATACCAAGATTAATTATAACATCCTGAGGTAATTAGTACTCAGCACTGCAATAGTAGACTTTCAGATGCTGTAAACATGTGGTATGATCCAGTTTGGGATATAAACTGGCAACAGATCTACATAATATCAGGCTGCTTGTACTTGGTTCTCTTTCTTAATTGTGAATTTCATGGATACATGCATTAGTAGTGATAAATCGTTTTCTCATAGGTGATCAAGCTTCCATGGCAGTGTATGTATGGGTGGGTGTTTCCTTGATGGATGAAAATACATGATGCACATTGGCTAATTTGTGGCTTTGCAAAACAAAATGTTTTCTAACTTTGTAGGAAGTATTGATTTCTTTCAATTGTTACACTCAAAAGAAGGAACCAATGGAGATCAGAATTCCTGACTTCACTTGCTTCATGCTTGATCCAGGTATGTGACTCATATACAAAGAGATGTCAGCTATGACAGCCTAGATATTTCTCTCATAATTGTTTCCTATAAATGTATATTGATGTTTCCAGTTTGAAAGCGCAAACAGAACAATCCACATCCCTTTGAACTTGTGAAAAAAATCAAACTACAGAAAGTGAATGAAGAGGCAAACTGTATCTAAACCCTAATAATGAACATGGTGCACTAACACTACCACTTTTAACCAGTCCCAGGCATGGTTTAGCCCCTTTGGGCCAGTTCATTTGCGTAAAGTGAGTGCTCCAAACCGCGTGGTGCACCAGCGGCAAAGAATATATACACAAGTCGACGTAGGAGAGAACAATATATTGAGAGAGTTCCAAAAACATACAATCAGGCTCGGCGGGTGAGCACAGATGACCATAGCCACTTATGAACAGCAGCAGAGGATGGTGACCGACAGGTTCTGCAGAGATGGGCGGAATGCAGCCTGACTGGTCCACTGGTCCTACGAGGAGATAGTGTAGTCCCCGCACTTTCCCTACTCCTCTGGAACCTTTACCTGCCACTAGGCACTGTCCCTACCAGAGAGGGGATCCTGTCCCTACACTAGCCACTCACATAGATTCTGTCCTGCCCAAAATGGATGGCAAGTAGGGTTGCCACATCATCCCTTTAATCCAGGACACATATTAATTACACAGGTTCTGAGGCTGATTTAATGCAGATAAGGCACCAAGTGAGTTTAATTACCACCTTAATCAGCCACAGAACCTGTGTAATTAATGTGTGTCCTGGATTAAAGGGATGATGTGGCAACCCTAATGCCAAGGTCACATGGGGCACCAGCATCCACTCCTAGTGACCCCAGGAAGTCATAGAGGAGCCAAGTTCCTCACAGCTTCCTTACTCTTCTGCATTGCCGCTTAGGACAAGTGCCACCTACAGTGGGGAATACAGACTGAACCTGCCTACACATGCCTAGAACCAGTTAGGTATACTGCACCCAGAACCACTTGGAGCAGGTGATCCGGGGAACAGTTTACTTGTGATCTGGTGCGGTTTTCCAGAGCACAGGTCTCCATAGAGAGCTGGGTAGTAAAACAGGGATCACTGGTCTGGTTAGCAGAGGAGTGTTCCCTCAGGACACTTTTAGGGGACTCTTCCTTAGAAACCAGTGTGAGTGCAAACCAGTGGGGATATGGATGGGGGGGAGAATCAAACTCAGGCAGGGTTCAGTTAAACTGGCCCAAGTTTTGTCGGATTATACCTTTCCATGCTTTCTGCCTGTGCTGCCTGTTATCAGTTATAGCGTTCCCATCTCTCTTTTGCTCTTGATTACACAACACTTCCCCTTATGTTAAAGAGATTAGGAGAGGAGAAGGTGTTCTGTAGTCTTAACACACTTTTTGTAGAGTGGCAACTCTGCTTCTCCAAAGACACAGTACGTTTAATGAGCATTGCTACTATTGGACAGGAAATGTGTTACTGGCTGGATCGTTAGAGTATCACCAGAATAAAATAAAGGAGAAAAAGCCTTGAGAAGAAAACAAAATGCATCAATCACCTCTCAAGACCAGCAAAAAGCAATATATTTTTAGATAAAGTTAAATTTTTTTCTCGATCAGACTTTCTCATTTATGGCATGCTGAGGAGGAAGAGGGGCTACACAAAGGGGCTACAAGGTGAAATGATGTCTCACATGGTCCTTGTTACTCCGGGCATGTGGACTTAATACAAAGGAATCATGGTGTGCACACACAGATCATCTCACAGTTCCCTCCAATACATTTGAGTCATCGGGCCTGCATTAAGACATTGTGTTGACCATGGCACACCTGATGAACTATGAAGAGCATTTTGACTCCTCTCAACATCCCCTGTACCTTCTTTTTCCCGCAGTTCTCTGGCTGAGTTTATCTACAAATGACCAGAGGTGGACAGATGAGGGGAAGAACACAAGGAAAATATAGTTTGTAAGTGTTGAGGCTTGATGATGCCCCCTTCAATTCTGATACACTAGGCACTGTCCCATATGTGGCATGTTCGTGAATACAGCACTATCAGCCAGATGTCAGTTCATACTTGTGCTGAGTACTTTAGCAGCATGTCACATTCACCCATCTTACCAGGAAAGGTGCGCACGTAAAGACGAAAAGTGAAACTGAGAAGAGGTAGGCGAAGCGTAACATGTTCTTCAGTTCCTTCTCACGAATAACCTCCACCTGCTTCTCAAACGATGTTTCCCAGGCGTATAGCTTCAAGATCTAAAATAGAAGGCTCATGATATAACACAACACATCTTGGCAAATGTTCCACCGCTGTGATGTTCTTGTGTGTGTCAGCACCACAGACATAAATATATGTGGGAGAGGGAGCCGAGCTGCTGAGTCACTGCAGGTAGGGGAACTAAGTCATTGAATCACTCTTGGGAGAGGGAGCTGAGCTACAGAGTCACTGCTGGATAGGAAGCAAGGACATTTCAGTTGAAGAGTCCCTGCAAGAATGGGGGAGCTAGGTTCAACTAAAGAGTCGCTGCTGGAAGGGGGGAACAGGGGGAGCTGAGCTTCTGAGTCACAATTGGGATAGGGCGGAGGGAATAGGGGAAGCTGAGCTGCTAAGACACTGCTTAGGGTGGAGAGCTAAGCAGCTGAGAAAACTACTAAATACTGCTCTAGAGCAGTGGTTCTCAATCTTGGTCCCCAAGTACCCCCCAACAGGCTGTGTTTTGGGAATTTCCAATACCAAGCCATTGACTCTGATTTAAAGCACCTGTGCAAGATAAAAGAAAACCTGAAAACACGGCCTGTTGGTGACTGAGGTTGAGAACCACTGCTCTAGAGGGAGGTACTAGTGTCAGACACTAGAGGAAGGATTTTTTTTGGCAGTGCACTAGAATTATCAGCTGGTATAGTCTTTTTTATCATCTAGAAGAGGGCCATTTACTTATTGGACATTGGCATGCTCAAAGAGAGATATATTTGGGAAAGTATCAAAAAGACACTATGGGACTCTGGGGGTTATTTACGAAAGGCAAATCCACTTTGCACTACAAGTGCACTTGGAAGTGCAGTCGCTGTAGATCCGAGGGGGACATACAAGGAAAACAAAAAACAGCATTTTAGCTTGCACATGATTGGATGATAAGATCAGTAGAGCTTCCCCTCATTTCAGGTCCACCCCTTTATTTACAGCGACTGCACTTCCAGTGCACTTGTAGTGCAAAGTTAATGTGCCTTTCGTACATAACCCCCTCTGTCAACCTGATGCAAGCCTTTAAATAAAGAATACACAAAAAAAGTCATGAAAGAGGAAGCCTCAATGAGAAATTAATGAATATGACTTTGTTCCTAGTTAAGCCCATGCAGTAAGACTGTGCAAAGATAAAAGTTGTGTTGCAGCTGGGTAATTCAGTGGTAACCTAGTAAAGATCTGTGATGGTGATCATTTGGGAAACACTACAGAACTACAGGACACTTGCATTAATACACTGTTAAGACATACATCGGCAATCAGAGACATTCACATTTATGGAGAATAATTGTCTTTTAAAATAACTACGTTCCAGAACAATTTTTAGAGATTCTATTATGTCATCCTTATTAAAACAAGCCATGTAATATACTATAGGACGTGGGAATAACAGCCTCTTCAGGGAACAGTGGCATTTAGTAGGGTGTTCAAATCGCCATTAGAGCAGCCATTCTCATGTAGGGATACTCCAAGAGTTACTTGGGGTTTCTTAAGCTGTTGCAGATTAACCATCCATCTAATGGTGCATACATAATTCCAGTGCCAATGCTACTTGGCAAAACCAGTGGCATTACCCAGTTATCTTTTTAACTGACAGTAAGGATGGCATTCTGATCACCACTATAAGGGTTGAATTTTTCCCACTGACCACCAATGTAACAGACATTTCCCCACTGACTCCCAATTAATTGGTTTCAGTACGGGTTCTCCAAGACCTGAAAATTATTTTAAGGGTTCCTGTGCGGTAAAAAGTTTGAGAAAGGCTGGCTTAGATGCTGTTCAGTAATGTGTGCAATGCCCTTGAAAATCCATCAGTGGAAGGTCAGGATGGTGAATTTCAGTTACACCTGTGCCCCTTTCACACTCCCTTAGCCTACTTTGTATACACCCATAGCTGATCCAGAGAACAACTGGTTGGATGCTTAAAGAATCTGAACCATACTGATCTATGGATGGAACCTCCAGTCAAAAATCTATAGTTATCCAGTAGGCAAATAAAACACAAAAGAAAGAGGTCTATCAAATATTTTGGGCTACTCTACAAAAAAGTTTTAAAACAAAAAAGAGTGTCCAATTTTCAGCACATACTCTGTTAGGAATGTATCAAAAACCAAGATAACTCCAATAGGCAAATAGAGTAGTAAATCCACTACCCCACTGCGACAAACAAAATGTCCATGCTTCACAGCTGGACAGTGGAAAACTTTATAGATGATACATACATAACAAAACTATGCAGGTAAAAAATACTAGTTTGCTTCTATTTCTTTCAGTATTAACATTGTCAGCAGATTAGTAACAGCTCTGACAACATGGTAAGAATGCATTTTGTTTAACCCTTACCTTGATGCCATTGAGAATTTCATTCATTAGTTTCATACGTTTATCTTTGTTCTTCATGTTTTGTGTCTGTAAAACACAAAGTGTTATTAAAAATGTACAAGTGATACATTACCCTATGCTTGCTTAAAGTGCTTGATAGCCGGTTAAATGTTTAGAGTGTCAGAATTCAAGTGTTAATGTTGCCAATAATGTACAGTAGAATACTAGGTCTGAATCAAATTTGGCTGAGGACCACTTTGGATTATGTTCTTCACATTGGCGGCACAGTTATGCCGCGTACACACGATCGGACTTTCTGCCGGGAAATGCTGGATGTGAGCTTGTTGGATGAAAGTCCGACCATGTGTATGCTCCATCGAACATTTGTTGGCAGACTTTCCGCCAACAAATGTTGGCTAGAAGATTCTCAAATTTTCCGGCAACAAAACTTTGTTGTCGGACTTTCCGATCGTGTGTACACAAGGCTGTCGCACAAAAGTTCACGCATGCTCAGAATGAAGTACAAGCCGGAAGCGCTCGGTCTTGTAAAACTAGCGTTCGTAATGGAGATATCACATGACTATTGAACTTCCTTTTTATCGGCTTGTTGTACGTCTTGTACGTCACCACGTTCCCACGTTCGTAATTGTTGGCCAACATTTGTTTGACCGTGTGTATGCAAGACAAGTTGGAGCCAACAACCTTCGAACAAAAATATGCGGTTTTGTTGTCGGAAAATCCGATCCTTTGTATGGGGCATTAGAGTAGTGCATTATGTCCTACCTGAAATGTTTTAGATTTGGTGGCCAACACAGCATTGATGGGGATCAGCAGGATCATCACCCCTAGGCCAGCCAGAACTGCGATCTTGAGCTCTTGCCATAAAAAGACCACTGATATAGCGATTTGCATTGGTGATGACCAGATGAGGTGGATGAAGTTTGTCAAGTCCATGAATTTCTGAGCATCTGCAGACATCAGGTTCACCGTTTCCCCAACAGTCGACTCCTTCCGGATAGCATTAGAAACTGTCAAAGCCTGCAAAGGTAACAATCAAAAACAAAAAGGTAGTTACAAAAAGTGGGACTCAAGCCGAAATTTCTTCTGAATCTGTATTCTTGTGAAATAAAATTCTTTTAAATTGGTTTCAATTTTGGAAAGAAAAGGTGCGATTTTATTTATTTATTTATTTTGTGAGTCGTGTCCAATTTTGGAGACTTCCCTTCAATTTCTGCCCTCCAGACACAACAAATAAAAAAAAAAATCTCTCCAAATTCCCTCTAGGACAGTTGTCACTTGAACAACTTCCCTATTTAAGATTTCCGCTCACATCATGTTCTGGAGACAACCGAGAATTTTGGATTCTCCCATTACTTTTTGCCCCAATGACAATGGTCACGAGGATATCCCCCCCAGCAAAGTCATGGACAGTTGTAGCAGAGTGACCATTTACTCACTGTGCTCAAATGCAGGCAGAGGTGCCTCTAGCGTTTAACTCCTGCCTAACACTAACTATGTTTAATATTGTCCCTTCCCCCCTCATTGCTACCTATGCTGCCTAACCTCTGTAAAAAAAAGATGTGTATACTTACCTATTTTTGGACCTCCCTGGTTTGGTCATGTGATCCCCAGTGGCGGCTGCAGGGGAGAGGAGGGACCGCTCGACAAAGGTTGGGAATTTCAGGAGTCATGACATCACTCATAGGCTTCCAAATTCCAGCCTTTGTCGGTGTTTCTCTTCCCTGCAGCTGCTGCTCACTGACTCAGGGGAAATGGAGCTGAGAATCATGTGACCGGACCACAGTGCACTAAAAACAGAGCAACTCAACTGCTACCAGAGTACTCCAGTCCCAGTGGGCTGAGGCTTTGTTCTTGGGTCTTGTAATCCTCCAGCTGTTCACCTGTGTTACCAGAGCTACCCTGGACTTCCCTGAGAAGGACGCTGTTTATAAGGATAATTGCAGGAAGCTGTTTTCTGTTCTGTTTTAGTGATTCTTAGCTTGATTCTCTGTAGTTATAAAGTTATAGAAGCTATGCTATGCAGCCACATGTTATCCTGAATGAGTCGCAGAAACATTGCTGTGAAGAGTCCATGTTTGTGTAGCTTTCATTATTATGCAGTGTGTACATGTGTTTAGCCATCCTGAGCCTGTATTGCTTTTTTCATTAAAATTGTTTACCTTTTTAGTAAACTGCAAGTTACTGTTACTGTCTGTCAGATCATTTGGCTGATTACTAATTCTGTTAGAATGTAATAAAAACCTGACCAGGGTTCTAATGCTGGCCTTATATCTGTAGAACTTTGTTTAAAAGTTTGGACAATAAAGTGTAAAAAACAGTCATCCAACCATTCAAAGGGGCCTTCATGGATTTGACTAGTTTTCATTCGAATACCAATATTCTACTTCCGGGTTAACGTTGAAAAGTGCAATTTATCATTTTTCCCGGCTGGGAGGGAATTAAAAAATGTGTTCATTCCTGTTACATTCAATAAAAATGTTCAATTCTTGCTCTTCAATTTTTTTACTTGCATTGGTAGAAACTGATTATTGAATCATCCCCTTTAGAGAATTGAACAATTGTTCTGAAAACAGCAACCCCCCCGTCGCTCCAGCCCACTCCAGCCCTCCACCACCCGCCGGTCACCACCCCCCCTCCTTGGTCGCCGGCTCTCTTACCCTGTGTTAGAGATAATATGGGGCTTTGTGCAGGCTCCGTGCCCAGGGATGCCAGATGAGGTAGGGGGGGGATCGATGTCGATGTGGATCGATGAGGTGTCTGCTCCCTTGCCAAAACTAATGTGTACACTATTAAAATGGTTACTTATTAGCAGGTTCAGGTTCTCTTCAGTTACGAGTAATCAATGCCACCGACATTAACTGGTTTCTCAGTTAAAGGTAGCTAATCAGCACCAACGATATATAGTGCCTTGAAAAAGTATTCATATCAATTGAAATTTTCCACATTTTGTCATGTTACAACCAAAAACTTAAATGTATTTCAGGCCCCTTTCACACTGAATTGAAAGTGACACGATTTTGCCACTATTTCAGGGAATTTCTGTGTAAACTTGAGGTCTATGGACCTCATCTTGCATCAAAGTCAGACCAAAATAGTGCGGGGACTACTTTGAAATCGGTGCTACTTGAAGTCACACAGATATGAATGGTTATCATTGGGAATCATGGGGTACGACTTGTCATGTGACTCTGATGTCCAAAGTCGCAGAAAAAGTTGCACAAGTGTGAAAGGGGCCTTTTTGGGATTTTATGTGATAGACCAACACAAAGTGGCATATAATTGTGAAGTGGAAGGAAAATGATAAATGGTTTTTAAAACTTTTACAAATAAATATGTGAAAAGTGTGGCGTACATTTGTATTCAGCCCCCCCTGAGTCAATACTTTGTAGAACCACCTTCTGCTGCAATTACAGCTGCAAGTCTTTTTGGGTATATGTCTATCAGCTTTGCACATCTGGAGATTTAAATTTTTGCCCATTCTCCTGTGCAAAATAGCTCAAGCTCTGTCAGATTGGATGGAGAGCGTCTGTGAACAGCAATTTTCAAGTCTTGCCAGAGATTCTCAATTGGATTTAGGTCTGGACTTTGAATGGGCCATTCTAACACATGAATATGCTTTAATCTAAACCATTCCATTGTAGCTCTGGATGTATGTTTAGGGACGTTGTCCTGCTGATAGGTGAACCTCTGGCCCAGTCAAGTCTTTTGCAGACTCTAACAGGTTTTCTTCTAAGATTTCCCTGTATTTGGCTCCATCCATCTTCCCATCAACTCTGATCAGCTTCCCTGTCCCTGCTGAAGAAAAGCATCCCCACAACATGATGCTGCCACCACCATGTTTCACGGTGGGGATGGTGTGTTCAGGGTGATGTGCAGTCTTAGTTTTCTGCCACACATAGCGTTTTGCTTTTAGGCCAAAAAGTTACATTTTGGTCTAATCTGACCAGAGCACCTTCTTCCACATGTTTGCTGTGTCTCCCACATGGCTTCTCGCAAACTGCAAATGGGACTTCTTATGGCTTTCTTTCAACAATGGCTTTCTTCTTGCCACTCTTCCATAAAGGTCAGATTTGTGGAGTGCACGACTAATAGTTGTCCTGTGGGAAGATTCTCCCACCTGAGCTGTGGATCTCTGCAGCTCCTCCAGAGTTACCATGGGCCTCTTGGCTGCTTCTCTGATTAATGCTCTCCTTGCCCGGCCTGTCAGTTTAGGTGGATGGCCGTGTCTTGGTAGGTTTGCAGTTTTGCCATTTCCGGATGATGGATTAAACAGTGCTTCGTGAGATGCTCAAAGCTTGGGATTTTTTTTATAACCTAACCCTGCTTTAAACTTCTCCATAACTTTATCCCTGACATGTCTGGTGTGTTCCTTGGCCTTCATAATGCTGTTTGGTTCTAAGGTTCTCTAACACACCTCTGAGGGATTCACAGAACAGCTGTATTTACACCAAGATTAAATTACACACAGGTGGACTCTATTTACTAATTAGGTGACTTCTGAAGGCAATTGGTTCCACTAGATGTTAGTTAGGGGTATCAGAGTAAAGGGGGCTGAATACAAATGCACGCCACACTGCATTTATCATTTTCCTTCCACTTCACAATTATGAGCCACTTTGTGTTGGTCTATCACATAAAATCCCAATAAAAATACATTTAAGTTTTTGGTTATAACATGGAAAATATCAAGGGGTGTGAATATTTTTTCAAGGCACCGTACATGGATCCTGAAGTACCTATTTAATGTAGTGGAAGTCTAAATATAATTATGAGCTTGTACACGTTTAATGAGCTGAGATGGTACTCACTTTCTTGTATACAGCAGCCATCAGTGCTGTCCGCACCCGCATCCCCAAAACAAAACAGCCTTGGAAGTACTGCTGGAGACAAAGGGACTGAACTAATGCGGTAACCAAGAGCAAAGTGGCGTAGAAAAACCCCTTCCACTGGTATTCCGCTGGGTTGGAGGTGAACGAGACCATCACCCTAAAAAACAGCAATTATTATTATTATTATTATATTTATACAGGATTTATATAGCGCCAACAGTTTGCGCAGCCCTTTACAACATGAGGGCAGACAGTACACTTACAATACAAATCAATACAGGAGGAATCGGAGGGCCCTGCTCGTTAGAGCTTACAATCAAAAGACACATTTGACTCCATGGCCTTAATGAGACACAGGGTTCCTTTAAAGAAAAAAATAAGGTAAACAATGACATACAGTAGCACAAGGCAACCAATCGGAATTCATTTTTCATCAGTTTAGTGGTGTAACCCTAATATGTGATTGGTTTCTGTGAAATTCTGGGCACCGTGTAATAGATATGTGCAATTCATTCCGAATACATTTTTTACAAATTTCAACAAATTTGCTAATTCTGAAATATCTGAATTAACAAAAACCGGTTTAAGGAGTTTTTTCAGAATATTCAAAAATTCGCAAATTAGAAATTTCGTAAAATCGAAAATTAGAAAACCCGAAAATTCAAAAATCTGAAATAATAACTTAACTATTACTAACTATTAAATTATAGGTATTGGAATTTCCATTCAAATTTGGCTGTTAATGAACGTAACGAATACGAATTTATCCAAGTTACGAATTATCCAAAATAACGAATGCCGTATCTAAACAAATGGAACGTAATGAATTAATAATAATAAATAATAATAATAATAAATACTTTTATTATTATTATTATTATTAACTATTAATTTGTTCTGTTCCATTTGTTTAGATGCGGCATTCATTATTTCGGATAATTCATATCTTGGATAAATTTGTATTCGTTACGTTCATTAACAGCCAAATTTGAATGGAAATTCCAATACCTATAATTTAATAGTTAGTTATTATTAATTAATTAGTTATTCTTTTGAATTTTCAGATTTTTTTTTCTTATTTTCTAATTTACGAATTTATGAATTAATGAATTGCGATCATAATGAATGACTTAAAAAACGAAAAAAGAAACAAAAAAAAACAAATGAAATGAAAAATGGCCACAGGTGCCTCCATATTCCCAGTCTAATGTTTGATTTAAACTCATAAAGAGCTTCAAAAATTGGTACATTCTTTCTCCAGTTATACAAGCATCTACAAGCACTTCACCCAGAAAGTTTTTTATCCTCGAGTGTTACTCATTTTTCCCTGGTTAGTTTCTTTTATACTGCTTCATATCTCAAGAGCTCTCTTCTACAACCCATTTTATTAATAATAATAATGAGGACACACTGGGATTGATTTACTAAAACTGGAGCGTGCAAAACCTAGTGCAGCTCTGCATAGAAACCAATTAGCTTGCATTTTTTTTTGTCAAAGCCTAATTGAACAAGATGAAGTTAGAAGCTGATTGGCCACCATGTACAGCTGCACCAGATTTTGCACGCTCTAATTTTAGTAAATCAACCTCCATTGGGTAGGGGCCGTTACTAAAACCGGTGCACACAGAATCTGGTGCAGCTCTACACAATAACCAATGAGATTTTAGGTTTTATTGTCAAAGCTCAGTTGAAAAAGTCGAAGTTAGAAACTGATTGGTTCCTATACACAGCTGCACCAGATTCTGTGTGCACTAGTTTTAGTAAATCTCCTCCGTTAGCTTACTACATTTCTCTCCCTACCTGACTTAATCACATTTTTTATCAGAGCTGCAGTCTAATCTGGTACTACAACTGCTGCTGGCCAATCTCCTTTTCCTCTTGTGTGGGTCATTTTCTCTTTCAGATCTAGAATAATTCTGCCATCTTATAAGACTCAATCATATAGAAAATATTAATGAAATAATCCATTCATTAAAAATTTAACTTACGGGTCTGCTAATCAATGTTTTCAGTGATTGCACCAATCTTTCCAATCTTTCAAATAGACTCCCTATTCATACATTTAGCTAGTGTTAGCTCCGTACTCTGTCTTCATATGTGCTTTTCCTTTTGTAGCACTCACATTTGGAGAGAAATAGAGAGAGCACTAGAAGGAAATCGGACTCTGCTTCATGCACATGTGATGAGCAAGCTGCGTTATTACTGGTTGTTAGTAAGCTGCAAGACCAGATACATGTCATCCTGGCTAGGTTGGAATGGCCATTGGAGGTGTGGCTAAAATCTAAAAAATTAAAATGTTAAAATTCACTCAATTCTGCCAGGGTGGTGGGGGTGGGGAGTTGGTTAACGCTGAACTAATTCCCTTTTGGGAGTTGGCTCCGCTTTAAGCCTCCTTTACTGTAGTCTAAAAGAGGGATCTGCAATTAGCGGACCTCCAGCTGTTCCAGAACTACAAGTCCCATGAGGCATAGCAAGACTCTGACAGCCACAAACATGACACCCAGAGGCAGAGGCATGATGGGACTTTTGTAGTAGTTTTGCAATAGCTGGAGGTCCTCTAATTGCATATCCCTGGTCTAAAATGTCAGCAAGCATAGAACAATGATGTCAAATGTCTAAATGTCAAATATCCAATGCTCTGTGCCAGCTTTTATGTATACAGCAGAGTTAAACAGCTATTTCAGATAAAATATCGGCAATGTTTTAATTTTTTAGTTCTTCAGTTGTGACCGATTATTTAGAGTCCTAGCCCCCCCAACCCAAAAAAATAAATAAAAATAAATTACCACCAGCTGCCACTGGACACAAGCATATGTGCCAGTTTGCATTCCCACCATTCCAGGAATGTAACTGTTTTTTGAAACTGGTAAATTGATGGGTTTTGTTCCGCTTTATAATTTACTGCTAGGGCTTTGGGCTTTAGAAAAATGGCAACCTCCAGCAAGGAGTAACAGAAGCAATGCTGGAGACCATTTACAGCACACACTAATTTTGGTAGCATTATTATTAATGCGGAATGTATGTTCCTTGCTAAAGAACATTTTTTATATCAAGTTATTATGGGCAAAGTTCTACTTTAAAGTAGAACTACAATCATAAATATTAAAAAAATAGATAGCCCAATAAAATAGAAGATAAAAAAATGCTTTTACCAAATACTTACCTTCAGTCTGGAGCTGTCCCCTGCTTTATTTCTAGATATCCTCAGTCTTGGTTGAATGACAGCCAGCATCATATAACCCACTTCTGGGCCTAGGCTTTAATGTACCCCTCCAACCCCTTCCTTCCTTTCCAGCATGTAAATGAACGGCAATTGGTCCATCTGTCTCTCTGCTTTCTCCTCCTATGAGCATGTTCTGTGTCAGTCGTAGGCGTGCGCAGGGGGTGTGCCGGGTGTGCCTTTATTCCCCCTGCTAATATTTCACCAAAGCCCCCCCCCATGGGGCTCCTACATTTTTTTTTAAAACTGTAATTAAAAAATAAAATGCTAAAAAATAATCAAAATAAAAAACTACTGACACCGTCCACTGCTCTACTTACACCAATCTCTGCCCTACTGAAATGTCCGCTGCTCTACTGACACGTGTACATGTTTTAATACATTTTAATTTTTTTTTTACATTTTTTTTAGATTTGTTTATAACTGTAAGTATGTGTGTAAATATATGAGCCGGTTCTCATATCTCCGCATTGGCTCCAGTGCGAATTGGGGGCCCTGTGCGTCTTTTGGTCCATTTCATGCTCCGAATTCAGCCCAAAATTCGGGCTGAAATCGGACCTGAAACGGTGAATGGAGACTCACCGTACCCCTGCTGTGAGCTGCTGCATTCTCCAATGTGAACCCAGCCTAAAGTGTTTTATTACTGCACTTAGAAGCGCCTTCTTCTCTGCTTTGTAAGTTTCCAGCATAGCTAAATAACTGACCATGCAGTGTTCTCATGCTTAGTGTGGTAAATTTTAATTGGAAAGCCGAGGGACTGCCAGGAACACCAGGGATTTCACACAAAGGAAGCAATACAAAGAGAACAGGATACTTTTTCATACAAGTACATGGCACAGCAGCCACATATCAGGAATATAAAATGATGGGTTTGCCTATTCTTTAACATTACATTAGGTATTAAAATGAGTGAAATGTGTGAGGACAGTACTCTAGAATTTTAAACCCTTTCAAGATCGAGGTTACAGTAGAATCCTACTTATTTTACCATACTTTAGGAAAATGCAAACAAGAGCAAAGCCTTACTTCAGGATCTGGGGGCTGACAAACACGAGAAGGTCGTGAATAAGTTTGAAGAACGCCGACTCAAGGAGGACACTGGAAAAAGTCTTAATGAGGGTCTTATAGAGCCAGGATTTAGGGTAATCTTTAGCTGTTCCATCTATAGATTCTTTCTTCTTTTTCCCTTTATTCTTTTCATCCTGCAAAAAAACAGTGAATCCTGATTATTTATCATCCGTTATACTTGCTCATGGCTGTTGCTTTTCATCCCGGCACTGAACAAGTACACCAGGCTGGTCTCTGATCGCTGATAATTTGCCAATCTTGGAGCACCTCATTTTCAACCCAAATGAGGCAATGTCCTTAGCAGAGAAACAGACAGAGGTTCTAAGCTCTCACTTCTCTATTCAAAACTAAAAAAAGGAGGGGTTTGGCCATTAGATACATTTTAAAGTTGACATGGACTTCTGACTCTAGAGTACTTCCTGTAGCTTGGCCTGCACTAGAAGATCATTCAAGGATTCTACTTCTGGATCAAGTAAACACCTGTTATTGATGAGCTGCTCAAGCAGTTATTTTGCTACATGAACCAAAGTCATGAAGAAACAGACAGGAGCATCATTTAGAAGGCCAGCCCACCCGAAATTGCAATTCAAAGTGTGATAAATTCTCTAGCGTTAAACCTCCTAACCTCCTATATCTCTGAGGGACTCCACTGGTTGGCTCCCTGCACTGACTTTTCAGATCTGCACACCTGTTGTGCCCATTATTCTGCTGTTGGATTTGTAAATTATTTAATACTGAATACAACAGGAAATGCTGGAAAGGCAGATGGGAACATCCAAAACTCTCAGGTGGACAGGTTCAGAGTCTGAAATTATGGCAGGCTGTTCTCACTTTTTGGAGTATCCAAGACATTTAGGAATCTAGTAGGCAACACAGCCAAGCAGGCTCCACTGATAGCCAAAAAAACACTTTTGGGTGGACTGACCCCTTTAAGCAATACCTGTGGGAAGGGTGTGACAAAAGAGCAACTCACCAGAAGCACATCCTGACTTTGTGCTTTGCTTAGGCCATTCATTTCAATGCTGTTGCCCTTTTGCTTTCTCTTGTTTCTACGCTTCTCCAGCTCTTGCTTGGCTTTAGCGACTTCTCTCTTCATATGTTTGTCAAAAGAATCATAAATGACCTTAGTCTGGTCATGTTTATTTAATTCCCAAAGATCTTCAAGCTCTAGTGGTCGCTTATACCCATTCAAAACAATCCTAAAAAGCCAACATAAAAAACACTGGTATTAGTGAATATTCTCCCTTAAAAGACTAGAAGTGGACATGGCACCCAAATTCTCATTGACTAGGTACACTTCTTACATGTTACATAAAGGAAACCTACACCCAATGGAAGGACATTTTCTGATTAAAAGAGTAGTACGCACAAAGGCAAAATGATGGAAAAGTGCATTATCAATTTCTAAAACACTATATGGCCAAAGGCTTGTGGACACCTCGCCACCACCCCTTTATAAGTCTGTTAGACATCTCATTCCATAACCATAGTCTCAGCCAATGAGGAGAGGGAGTACCAGACACCCGAGCCTCTTGTGCAACATCGCTGGATCGAGATGGGCTCAGATAAGTATTAGGGGGGCTGAGGGGGGCTGCTGCACACAGAAGGATTTTAATCCTAATGCATAGAATGCATTAAAAGCAGAAGTCCAGCCTGAGCTCGTTTGGCTGGGCTTCTTTGTATGGGTCACAGGAGTGCAATTCGTTTTGCACTGTGACCCGTTTGACACGCCACTGGAATCAGTCCAGGCAGCACATCATCGCGACAATAAAGTCTGGATCCACCAGGTGCCTGGACTGATGCCTGTCTCCAGTGAGAGTGGAGGAGCAGAGAGGAGACCTGCTGATTGACAGTCGGCAGCTCTCTGCTCAGGGATCTGTGAGAACCGAGCCATCCCGGAGACTGCTTGTGTTCTGTGTATTAGTCCCTGGGTGCATACTTCCCTATATGCCAGAACTGCTAGATTGCACCATCCAGCCATGTCCAACTGCAGCAGCCATCAGCCTTTTTATAGACTTTTACAGGCCGCCTGCTGTGGGGCTGGATGGTGCACCTGTATCTCCCACCCACACCGAAATGTCAGAACCTCATGTACTAGGGCTTAACACCTTGTGTGCATGTGGCCTACGATAAGGCTGGCACCAGATTGCATGCTCAGAGCACAAACATGTATGTTCAGCCAAAAGGATTATACCTGTTTATGTTTTGGTTGTTCTACAGAACAAGTTTTAGTTGGATAAATCTTCTGATTCCTGTCACTTGTCCGGCAAGCCTAGTACTAGTGATTTGTCCAAAAAGTATTTTCTTTTGATTGAGCCCTGGTTCACAGTGATGCAATGCGGGAAACGCACAAGATTCGCTGGGTTTACCTGTATTGCTTTACACTGCTTGGCAATCGCACAGCGTCCATTCGATCTGCTGCGGGTGTCAACTTTAGATTAATGACACCCTAAAACAGATTGCAAAAATACAGTGCGATTGCCAGAATCACATCGCATGGGTGTGAACATCCATGCAATGCGATTCAGGTGCGGTGGAAACAGGGGCGTTGCTAGGTCTACAAAAGATCTGGGGCTAGAGCCCATAGCAGCGTGGTAAAGAAAGTCATACGCTTGGGTGGGCATACACATGTATATACAGTAATATATGTGCGTGTGTGTGTGTATATATCCCAGGAGAGCTCCCCACTTACATCAGGGTCCCTAGGGAGCCCCCCCTTACATCAGGGTCCCCACAGAGCACCCCCTTACATCAGGGTCCCCAGAGAGCCTCCTCCTTACATCAGAGTCTTCAGAGAGCCTCCCCTTGCATCAGGGTCCCCAGAGAGCCCCCCACTTAGTTCAGGGTCCCCAGAGAGCCTCCCCTCCCCTTGGGGACCCCTGCAGAGACTTGGGGCTATGGGCCCCAGATTCAGGGCTATAGCCCCAAAAGCCACCCCCTAGTGACGCCACTGGATTTGAGCCATACAAAATCGCACCGCATAGACATGACATGTGATGTGCAGAGGAATGCGGTGCAATTCCTGTTTGAATCACATGCAGTGTTTTGCCCACACCAGTGTGAACCTAGGCTGAGTCTCTTGCTAGATGATTACCCCATGTGTATACAGTACTACACTTTAATATAGCAGTGTGCAATAAACCTGAGCAAACAATAAGCAGCCATCACCAATCTATAGCAAAATGTACAATCTGATTGGGTGTTGTGCCGTGCTGCACTTTGCACTGCTTTCAACTATTTCTGAGTTATGTTGTCAAGAGAAGCCGCGCAAAAAATACTATTACTGTACACTGAACACTAATGAAGAAACACTTGCCTGTTATAAAAGTTGAAGGTGATCCTGCTTAGAAAGGACGCTGTAACCTCTGGATTCTGTATATAAGAAGAAATAATTAATTTTTATATGGCAAGGTACAGATATACTGAATAAAAAGGACAACCCAAAAAACGGTCTACCAGTATTCATTAACAAGATAAGCAAAACAAGCAGATAAATCCTCAACATTTACTTTCCTAAAATGTGTATCAAACATTTTTTTTTTTTATAAAATACTGTTTTCAGCTTTTTTTTTTCATCTCGGCACTACTGATCTCCTTTCCTCTGGCATCATTTCTTTCACTTGAAGTTTATTAATTTTAGAAACGACAAGAAAAAATAGACAGTTGCATACAGTGCTCAGAATTTTTTGGGGGGGTGCAAACAAACTGAAAAATACTGAAAAAAAGCATCAATTGCAGCCACTGTGCCCATCAATTGCAACCTCACTGTGTCCATCAATTGTAGCCACTGTGCCCATTAAATACAGCCACTCTGCCCATCATATGCAGCCTCACTGTGCCCATCAATTGCAGCCACTGTCCATCAATTGCAAACACTGTGCCCATCAATTGAAACCACTGTGCCCATCAATTGCAGCCACTGTGTCCATCAATTGCAACCTCACTGTGTCCATCAATTGCAAACTCACTGTGTCCATCAATTGAAACCACTGTGCCCATCAATTGAAACCACTGTGCCCATCAATTGCAACCTCACTGTGTCCATCAATTGCAACCACTGTGCCCATCAATTGCAACATCATTGTATCCATCAATTGCAGCCACTTTGACCCCCCAGCGGCATAGTCCCCCCTCCCCCCTGCGGCATTTAACCAGCACAACCCTAAACCCCCCCGGCAGCATTTAAAGGGGCCGGATGGTTGAATAGGGGGTGGCTGCGGCAGCCGTGGATAGATTCATGCTATGCGCCCTTAATGGGCCACCTCTGGTTGCATAGCCAAAAATACTAAGCGACAATATGAACAAGTTCTGGAGCAGTTTCTCTCTGCAGATACGTAACATTAAACAATGATATAGAAATGAAGGACCAGATCGCAGGTGATTACATTTCTCCATGACCGCATGGGCTCCCCCTTGACGCTGTGCCTCCGCCAGTGTCTACTGGGCCTTTTCCCCACCTCAGAAGAGGAAAAGTACCTAACGATATTCCTACAGGAAGCTTTGTTCACAGCTAGAATGCGGATAGCCTGGTTGTGGATCAAAATTCCGCCCCCCACTATCCAACAATGGATCAGGGCAGTGAATGCCACACTCCCTTATAAAAAAGTGCTATACTCACATAGGGGTTGCCCGGCCAAGTTTAATAAAATCTGGGACAGATGGCTGGAAGACTCCTCTACTTGTACAGATGAGGAATAACTACCTCACAATAAGCAGACCTTGGTATATCCCATGCCATTGCCCTCCACTTCCTTCCCACTTCAAGAGAATGTAAGTCTCTCCGCGCTGTGCCCTGTCATATCTCCCGTCACACCCACACAACCGGTAACTAAATCTACATCTAGACGCATTTGATGCTTCCAGATCGATTTCTGACCTTATTTAAACAATATGACCTGTTATATTTCACACTTCTGGTGGTTCTGTCAAATGCTTTATCCTTTTATTTGGTGCTTGTTGCACTTCAAATTTAAAAACACACCTTGTTTTTTATTATGCTCAATAAAGGACCATTGGTCCCAAGCAATATCATACCGTTAAATAATTAATTGTCATTGCCCTGCCTGTAAATGCGATGTGATTTGTTTTGATAAAAAGGCCTTTCAGCTAGGGGTTCTTGAACTAGCAAGAACAGTATAGTCGCCAATAGCACTAAAAAACAGGGTACCACTCTTGCTCAAGGGCAAAAAAAAAAAGAAAGGGAATTCTTAGGCAGAGAGGAACAGGAAAGAAAAATAAAAAAGTAAGAGGAAAAGGAAAAAAGAGGAAATTAAGAAAAAGAGGGAGGAAGAAAAAAAAAGGGTGGGGAGAGAGGAGGAGGCCATCTCTGTCCCAAAGGTTTACTATGGGTATATTGACTCGTAGTGTTGGATTACAGTTCTGGAAAACACGTAGGTAGGTAGTTGTGCTAGACGGAAAAAAAGCTAGCTAGGGCTGCCAAGTGTGTAAAAATGTATTGTGTATGTCAGTTAATATCGCTGTTTCATTCACCAGGGTACCGTACACCCGACTTTTCACCTCGTCGAAGTTGAAAATCGACATCTTACACGCTTTTGCAATTGTTCAATTGTCGCAAAAAGTTCATTTCTTGTCTAAATTCTACTAATTGTAATCCCATACATAGGCAGACTTTGCGATGTGGTCATGTGTGGGTTCTTTGCTTGTAGATTGTAAAGAATCAATAACTGCCCTAACATCATCAATGTTTGTTTATTGCACCTTGAGATAACTTCAACTGCAACCAACTGTGTGGATTGATAAGATCTGGAACTGCTTACTTAAACATTCATCCTAGAGAACCAATATATGATACTCACACTTTCCTGGTTTGTTCAATGTACTACTATAATTATTGTTGGAATCTACAGTATATGGAAGATTGGCAGTTTGAGGCTCGGTTCACAATGTTGCGATGTGAGAACCTTGCGAATCAATTGCGGGTTTCCTCATTACAGACAGTTCACACTGCCCTATGTAAACCGCTGGGAGTGTCAATACAAAGTTAATGACACCCCCAGATCGGTTCGCATTTTGCAGTGTGAACTGTTAATTCGGACATGAATTGGATCGCATGGGTGTGACCAAAGTATGACGTAGGCCTGAAGGCGATGCAAATTCAGCCATACAATCTATATGGCTGAATTCGCATCGCACAGACAGGGCATGTGATTTACACAGCAGTTCGGTGCGAATCACATGCGATGTCGCACAGCATACAAGTGTGAACCCAGCCTAAACCACACTTTACACAGAATGCCAGACTCATCCACCTGACCAACCGCTCAGTGTCCGCCACCCCTCACTGCCCGCCACCCCTCACTGCCAATCCCTCCACTGGCTCACACTTTCCCAATGCATAAAATTCTAAATACTAACAACAACATAAAAAGCAACTCTGCTCCCAGCTTCATCACCAACCTCAACTAAAATATCACCCAAACCATCCTCTTGCTCCTCCCAAGACCTCCAGCTCTCTACCTCTTTCGTCACCATCTCCCATGCTTGTCTCCAGGAGTCTCTCTCTTCCCCATTGAACTCCTTACCCCAATCAGTCCAGCTATCTCCTACTATTCTGCTTCAGGTGATCCTTGAAAACTTTCTTTATGGAAACTTATCTCGCCTCTACCAATCAACTTGAATTTTTCTTTTTCCACCAACTCATCCCCCACAGTCATTACTTTTTGTATAACTTGACTTTAGGTTGTAAGATCTCCCAAGCAGGGTCCTCTGAAATCTCCTGTACTGTATTCTGACTGTACTGCCTCCCTTGATTTTGAAAAGCTCTACACAAATTGTTCCTGCAATAAAAATCCTGAGTAATAATAAGTGGTAGGTTCCCTTTTAGGAAAGAAAGGAAGGTCTGCCATACGGTTTCCTACTCTACCAATTTTGAATGTAAGAAGAATCGATATTATGGAATACAAATAACCATCTTGCATATTGTGTTTGACTATTGGATCCGAGCCTGCAATCTAAAAGGATGGTACAATATCATATGCCATATATACTGCATATATGTCACTATTGGCAAATGGAGGATGGAGCTTTTTCAATGGTGCTGTAACACTCTACAACATTATCTTTGATGGAATTTTTGTTGCACAAAATGTGATACATGTAGCTACAATGAGAGAACATGAAGTCCATAGAAACTTTGTTGTCCTACACAAGAGATAGACTGTACTGAACGTTTGGGGCAATATTTAACATTATTAGCAGGAGCGTAGCTTGAAGCTTATGGGCCAAATGAAAAAGTTTACATGAGGCCCCCTTCCACTATCGGCCGGACCCTCTGACTTCCAGGTTTTACATACAAGCCCACCACTTTCAACCAGCAGCTCAGAGTGTGGCCTGTTTGCCCCCACCTAGTGTGTACGTGCACGACTTTGCAGGGCGAGGAGGGGCTGTACTGGGCTGGGCAGGGAGGGCTGAGCAGAAAATGCACTGCTCACTGGACAATCAGGGAGAAGTAGCACAGTGATGAGGTCATTTGGCTCTCTCCTCCTGTGAGCATGTTCCCTCTGTGAGACTGAAAACACCATACTAATAAGTAGAGCCTGTGAGAATGCCTGTGAGAATAACTGTAAATCAGATTAAGGATAAAAATTACACAAAGCGTTCAATACCTTCTTCGTGAGTTCATCTTCCTCTGAGAAGGATGACATGATAATCATGATAACTTGGAGGCTATATGAGATGAAAAACAAGCAGTAGCGAGGGAGGTCAGGAATCTTCTCCTGGAAACAAAACACAAAGAGACAATGATGGCTCTGATGCATTAAGTTGGTAGAATATAGCCAAGAGAACAATTTAGTTAGTTGTTATAGGCAATGGAATGGGCTCTTCTATTGGACACTATGATGAATAAGGGCCATCATGTCAATGTGGAACTGTTACAGTAACTCAAGCCATAGCACACCATGACACTGCTGTTGGGCTCAATTCTTTCTGGCCTCACAGTGATTTATACGGATAATATTGTTTGGCAAGTACATCTGTATATGATTTGGGAACCTCTATGCGATTGCTATAAAATAAATTGGCATACCTTCCAACTGTCCCTCTGTCCCTCTTTCCTCCTCATTTGTCCATCATTTTGGTCTGATCTTTATAGTTGTATGTAAAGTGCACTTTTTCATCTTTCAAAAAGTGTTTCCCGGTGCTAAACCTTTCATCCAATTTCTAAATTGCTGCATTTGTAAATATCAAAACCCAGTGTAAAGGAATAATAGTGGTAAAAAAAAAACCCAAAAACACTAATCTTTTTTTTTATATAAATCTCCTTTAAGGGGACATGCCTAGATACTTTTGCTAATAGGTGTCCCTCGTTCCCATCTCGAAAAGTTGGGAGGTATGAATTGGTATTTTGTTTTACTATAATTATTGCCTTTGAGAGACAGAGGGCCCCACTAATGTTTTTTTCCATGGGGCCCCATAACATCCTAAAACACCTAGTACCCTGGGTGTACTTGTTGAATGTACATCATATCCTACCTTAAGTGCAATTCGGATTAAAGACTGTAAGGGAAAAACACCACAAACAATGGACAGAGTCCAAAAGATGAACAAGGTTCCAGAATCCTTTCGGACACAGTACCGCCGACTGTGATGAATTAGTAACACCATGATCTGAGGAGAAAAGACAATGTACAAATACAAAAAAAAAGAAAGTAACAAATGAAGATAAGTTACTAGCAGCGCTGTTCTTACACTCTAAAATTATATATACAATTAAAGAAAATCAATTCATATAAATCAATCTATATATGTAAACATATTTGTGTTTTTCAAACAATATTAAAGTCCTCAAAACACCATAGTGTACAGTATATCTGTGAGTCCAATAAACATTAAAAGTTCAAATGAAAATCAAGATAAATTCTTCCACCAAACCAACAGTGCTAGCTCCTTATCTCAATGAAGGTAGAACACTCGCCAAATGATACTGATTGTAATTTCACAGACAAGCACTATGCACTTCATACAATAAACCTACACAAACCTCTCCTTAACGAACCTTGTTCCACCTTCCAATCCCTTTCATCACAACACCCAGTCTGCCACCATTTCTGGAGGCTCTGCCAGCTTTGTGCACATTTATTTAAAACTGGAGTGTGGCTGGTGTCTCCTCTATGTGTCACGTAGAGCATACATTGGACACATAGAGGAGACACTGACCACACTCCGGTTTTAATTAAATGTGCACAAAGCTGTGGGAGACTCAGTTTTCATGAGGGAACTGATGATGCTTGTGTGAAAGAACCCTAAATAGCAGGGATGTTCCAGAACTTGTTATTGGGGTTATATAGTATCATCATTCTCGCTGGAGAAGACTTTAGGGCCTCCAAGGAAGAATTTAGGTCTTGACAGGCAGTTGGCTTATGGCATAAGATGTAATATATTTAACAGAAAGATCTATCTAGATCAGTCTTTCTCAACCTTTTGACCTTGGAAGAACCCTTGAAATAGTTTTCAGGTCTCAAGGAATCCCCACTAAAAAAAATTATACCAGAACCATAAATAGAACCTTCAGGGCCTCGGTGTAAGAAAGCATGAAGAGCCCCCCTGACTGCTCAGGTCATTTCCATCAATCCTGGGGCTCATTCCTCTGATCCCAGGGCCTTTTATGGTTCTGCAGTGGCCCCCTTCCTACCATGTTGGGGCCTCCCCAAGGTGGCGGAATGCCAGGGCCTGGTCGCAAGTGTGACCTTTGCGGTCCTGGTAGTTCCGCCACTGAACATTGACCAAAGATCATGGTGCAATAAGTGTGATCAGTAGTTTGTAGAGAGTTTTAAATTAAAGAATGGGGTCTACTTAACCCCTCTCACTCTATATGACAAAACGATCTTTAGTAGTCATAATTTTTGGAAAAACCCCCGGAGGTCAAGTAGTTAAATTAAACTAATAATACTGTCTTCAAAAGAAATTGCAGTGATTCCTTAAATTGCCAGTCAGTGCAGGCAGGGGATCTGTCTGCCATGTCTTTCTCCTCAAGTAACCTCCGAAGGAACCCTGGTTGAGAAAGGCTGGTCTGGATCTTCTTATGGGAATGTCCTTACCCATGTCACAGCGTGGAGGGGAGGATTGATATATAGGACAGTGGGGACTATTTTGTCAGGGTAAGCACTAGCTTGTTCTGTTATGTGCTCTGACACCGTGATCCCTATTTCAGCAACGGATGTGAAGAACAGCAACAAGGTCAAGAACTGCAAGAAAGGGAAGAAGAAAATCATGGTCAGGTGGAAGCCTTAAAAAGAGGACCTGTTATAAATTGTGACTTTACATTAATCTAATGAGATAATAAATCTCCAAAACTAGCTTCCCAGGTTACATGGTCTCTGGCTACCAATCATTCCTGGAGAAAGTCAACCAGTAATAAGATAAGAGATTCAAAAAAGCCACATGTATGCAAATTAATACAAAAGCATAGAAAAAAAATGTTTTAAATCATTAGTAGATTTCTTACATAAAAATCTAAAAGCATTACAAATGGCTATAATTTACCTAAAAAAGCACTGGCATTTGAAATAAACTAATGAAATTGATAAGGCATCTGGTCCTTCAAATAATGAAAGTTTTAATATATTTTGAAAATATCACATTATCTGATGATGTGACTTTGTTGGTATAATCTTCTAGTGAGTGACATACAAATACTTAGGTCCACAGTTCCCTGGAGACTGTAGTCCTTGGGTGGGTTAGAGGTTTTCTTCTGATATTTAGATTTTTGGAATATCGCCACTCCATGCTTTCTATTTATGGCAATCATGTGAATAAGAGCCTAGGCATTTGATCATGTGATCTTTCCTGAATATCGGCCAATCTGAACACTGATCTCCAATTTAGTAATGATTGTCTGACCAATGCCTAAAGCACGGGGTATAATCTTTGCTGTGGCTAAAACATGTCTACTACCCTTATCTGGCTGCTGAGTTAGTTTAAGGCACAATCGACATTTTGCCACCTCCAGGTCATAGCTGCAAAAAAGTTCTTCCGGCAAATGTTGATAAAGCACAAAGAACATACAAAGCATTCTCTGAATGGTGCCTATGCTGCTCCTGTGTTCACAATGCAACAAGCAACAATAGTCACTTTGATTGAATCACACACCAAAGCAGGGGCAGCCTGTCCATTAAGGGCATACGGGTATGCCCCCCCGTCCATTGCCGCCTCTCCTATCCATGCGTCTGGCCCCTTTCAGGACACCGGTGCATGGAATCTAATGCAGAGAGGCTGTTTTTTTGAAGCACCGATTAGAGCCACAGGCTCTAATAGGCTTCAATATAGGGTGGGCTCGGGTTGCAGAGAGTGCGCTCCGAGCCCACCCAGGTGTGATACAACCGCTGTCCACCACCCATAGGAGCCCGCAACCCGGCCGCTGTCCGCCACCTGTAGGAGCCCACCCACCTGCAACCAATAGGGTAAATGCCGGGGTGGGGGGGGGGTGTCGCCGACCGATCAACCTTTGGGGATGGTTGTTTGCCCCCCCCCCCAAAAAAAATAACAAAAGAAAAACAGTTGCCACTGCACCAAAGAGAGAATAAAAATCGAAGCATGGGTGGCTACCATAATAAACTTGTCAATGCATTTTGAATGATCACCAATGCATCTCTACCTGACTTTAGGGTCCGTGCACACTAGGAGCAGAACAAAATGCTAGAACCTCTGAAAGAAAAAGTGGCATAAAAACCACCCATAGTAGCTCGTACTGCACAAGAGTTTAGAAGAGTTTAGGAGAGTTTATGGGCATTTGCTTTTATAAGAGTTCTTTTTCCCTAAACATTCCCCTCTGCTCATTTTTTTTTTTGCCTGAAAACACCTCTCAAAAAACGCACCTGTGAAAACTCTTCTCTATATGAAATATGACTCTAAACGTCTTATGCCCCGTACACACGGTCGGATTTTCCAATGGAAAATATCCGACCGGAGCGTGTTGTTGGAAATTCCGACCGTGTGTAGGCTCCATCGGACATTTTCCATCGGATTTTCCGACACACAAAGTTTGAGAGCAGGATATAAAATTTTCCGACAACAAAATCTGTTGTCGGAAATTTCCTATCGTGTGTACACAAATCCGACAGACAAAGTGCCAAGCATGCTCAGAATAAATAAAGAGATGAAAGCTATTGGCCACTGCCCCGTTTATAGTCCCGACATACGTGTTTTACGTCACCGCGTTCAGAATGATTGGATTTTCCGACAACTTTGTGTGACCGTGTGTATGCAAGACAAGTTTGAGCCAACATCCGTCGAAAAAAATCCTAGGATTTTGTTGTCGGAATGTCCGCACAAAGTCCGACCGTGTGTATGGGGCATAAATGTTCATGGAACATTGGATAATATTGAGCTGTTTTCTACGGGGAGAAGAAACCTGCAAAACTGTAGAAGCAGTGTTTTTTAAGACTAGTGTGTGCGTGGACCTTCAGATTTTTCCAGGAGTCAGGACAAGACCTTTCAATGTAATTTTGTATGTTAACCAAGAAACTGCCTAATTATCTCCAGCGTCCTCAACATTACAGAACAAGTCCAGTGAAATGTAACTAATTACTACTAACTATACCATGACCTGGATAAATGAGAACCTTCACAGACATCTCAAGTAATGTTTGAATTGGCCACAGCACTTCCCAATATTCCAAGTTTTCGTGTAGGAACTTTCTCTTACTGAAAAAATGATGGCACTTGTATATGAAGCATACATTGGAATCTGAACAGTAGACATCCAAAACCCAAAAAGTAATACTTTTAGCCTCTGGGTCTCACCTGCTTGGCCAGGTACAGTTTAGAATTAGGGGATTTTACTTTGCCCCGTTTGCAGAAGTTGAGCAGCTGCCATGGAGCGAAGAGCCAGAAGAAGATCAGAGGAATCCACACTAAAACAGTCTGGCTAAAACACAATGGAAAATCTGGATCTGGCCGCTCCAAGTAGGAGGAATTCTGTGAACAAGAAACACGGGACACATAGATAAATACATAACACAGTGCACTTGTTATACAGTATAGGGACTACTTAATGTATAACTAAAGGAAAAACTTTTATTTTTTTTAGTTTTGGAAAGAGTGGAGATAAATTAGAACATCTGTCAGATTTTCATTGACGTCTGTGCCCTTGTGAAGGAGATTCACCCTCTCTATTTGTCCTATTTATCATTATTATCAAAAGTAAAAGTAAAAGAAAATCCCAAATTTTGGGTTGTCCCCAGAAAAGTAATAGAGGGAACATCTTCCAATGGGGACACTTGTTTTGGTGACCTGGGGGTCCCAAGGAATTCCCTTAATTCGCAGATATTTTCTGAGTTCCTGTTTGGCTATTGTACGGGAAGTGAAGGTAAATCTCCCCAATAGGACACAGATAGCAAAAAATAAACTGACAGGAGTTATAATCCTACCTTACTCTATTCAAAATTAAAAAAAAAAAAAGTTTTGCCTCTAATTCTACTTTAAGCTAGCTATACAGTAGTACAATAGTGTTCAAATTTAGTTGTTTCACAAACCTTTGCTCGATTTTCAAATCATTAGCGGGGTCAAATCAGCAATAGTTTTTTTCTTGAATGAACATAGTGTATGTGGTTTTCATTCAGTAAAGTCCAATCAGTTTAAGATTGAATGTAAAAAGCAAATTAAAATTTTGAACAACATTTGAAGAGTTCTAAAAACAGACTACTGCTGCCCTAAAATTTGATGAGGCATCAAAAGATAGTGAAATTATAATAAATATGAGCAGCGCTGATCTGACCCACCCTTTTTCCTATACCTATAACCCACTGGTGTCCCTTAATACTTCATAATGTAATATTCTACAGTTCAAAATAATAGGTTAAAACAATTCATAACCAAAATAAATAATTCATGTGCAAAATATATCCACTCGTAAAGTGCTAAAGTGCAAATAAGACCTGTACAATAAAAATATAATACGTAAAAAATCTCAGAGTATAAAGTGCTATAATGCATTAATCAAATGTATTATCACTTTAAGAAATACCCTGAAAATAAACCACAAAAAAGTCTATGTGATTTCCAATATAAAAGTACCAAAATCTTCCAATATAGTGTGTCCAAAGTGAAGTGGCTTCACCCAAGTGCTTCTTAGGCCACTGTGCAACACCCTATGTGATCCGACACCACTCTCACTAAATCAAACTCACCAAAAGTACAGGCTGGTCAGATTATAAACCAGCTTTGTCAAGACGTCAATTTTTTTTTTTTATACAAATGTTAACACAGACATTTAGGTCGGGTCTTCTCCGCCTTTTGGCTAGGACCATGTGTAGACCCTGTGCCTACCAATCATGAGGGAAAGAACCCTGACCCCTTTTGCCAGTTCGGGGGGTCGGTTAGTACCTCTTGAATGTAATTAGGTGGGAACGGTGGGAGAGGTGGGGGAGCCTTTGCCTTGTGCAGAAGGCTTGTCCCCAGTTGTAGGTAGGTCTCTCCCTAAGCTCTCTAAGTTCTGATGCCTTCCTGGTAGGTATGGGGCGGCACTGGTCTGGCTAAATGCCAGGACCTGAAAGAAGCCCGTGGTGTACGTGCCCCTGGAGTGGCAGTCCAGGGGTGCTGTAATCACACTGTGAGTGAGGGTCACTTTGAGTTATGGCACCAAGATTACTGCACCATCACACTTTTCCTCCATGCTTTCCTCTAGGGCCAAGCCTTTTGGCTAGGACCAGATGAATTTTTTTATTCCTGACACAAAGGCACCTATTGCACTTCTCCACTATCCTTCACCCCACTTTTATTTGTGTGTTTGTCATGTCCTGTCACTTTCTCTTTTTTTGGTTGGATGTACACTTTGTTTCACGTTTGATGAGTAGGGTGTAGGTACTCGGGCCTGCCCTGAAAGCCTTGGGTGGGGTTGGACATGGCCTTCTGGCTTAGTTCACCCTCTCTCATGGGGTCTCCCTTCAGGGGAGCCCCACCTAGTACTTGGGGTGGTCTGTTTCGGCAGACCTCCCAGAGAACGGGGTCTGTCTAGTTTCAGCCAGATGGACCATGTGAAGTACCCCAGTCCCTGTCTGGAGCATAATGCCCCAGGGATCAGGGTAAGGGTCCTTTCTCTACCAAGGAGGACCATGTATACACCCTGTGCATGTTTTGTATTTCACTTTTTTGGTGTGCACTTTTTTTTTGCACCGGATGGAGTCTGCGTGTGTTCACACACAACGCGCTTTTAAAAAAAAATGTTGTTTGAAAAAATACTAGCGTATAAATTTCTCTTCACTTCCTATTAGGACACCACATGATGGGAAATTTCTCCAACAGGGTCTTCCGTGTGGTTTTACATTGGAATAATAAACCCAGCGCATTTCTAAAGATAAAGCCTTGCACTCCGACCCAGTTGATATACATTATTCCCTAACTTTCTGGTACAATGTTTTTATTGACATATAAAGAGAAACCAGATAACAAATTCCCAGGCAGGGGATATAAGCATGAAACATAAGACAGAACGCAAAAACACAAAATAAAACGTCAATGCGGAATGCCTGAGCCTGCAGACTCAGAGACTGAGGTGGGCAAGGGAAGCGGAGCTGTCCCCAATAATGGGGAATAAGCACGGGACAAACAATAAAAAAATAAACACACACAACGGGGGTGCGCGGGGGGGGGGAATGGGAGAGAACAGAACAGCGAGCAAGAGGCCCAGAAATAGAAAGGGTAAGAGGAGAGACAAAGAGGAGGTGGGAAAAGGAAGGTCCCCCAGCCTGGGGATGGGGTCAGGTTAGTATAAGAGGCCTAGACTAGTCAGGTGCAGAGTAGGAAATGCATAGGACCACCACGGGGCCCATACTTTGTGGAATTTCGCATGGGAGTCGTGGAGGATACTGGACATTCTTTCATGGATCATGAGGGTCATCAAGGTGTTCTTTACCTCCGAAAATGATATTCCCTAACTTTCAAGCCCTGATATAGGGAGCAATGCTTTGGCCCTCAAAACAAGATGGCTTTATGTATAGCCTTTAATGTGATTTTTACATTGAAATAAAATTATATATAGACCATATAAGTACAACATGGCGCTTCAATTCTAGATTTACTCATGGAAATAAATACATGATAGGAGTTCTATCCCTACCTCACTCCGTCCTTAACGAAAAAAAGTTTAGTCTACAGCTGGGCTTTTAGGACTTTAAAAAAAAAGCTGCTCAGAGTCCTTTTTAAAGCGGAATTAAACCCAAAACCCAAAATATAATATATTGCAGCTTACCAATCATTAGATGTGGTAGCTGCATTAGGTTTCTTTTTTTAGGCTTTTTCCCCCTCTGTTTTAATCTGGTGATCTGGCCGATAACACACAATCTATCTTATGCCCCGTACACACGTTCAGACTTTCCGACAACAAAACCGTGGAATTTTGTTTGAAGGTTGTTGGCTCCAACTTGTCTTGCATACACGCGGTCACACAAATGTTGGCCAACAATTACGAACGTGGGAACGTGGTGACGTACAAAACGTACGACGAGCCGAGAAAAGGGAAGTTCAATAGCCAGTGCGGCTCCTTCTGCTTGATTCCGAGCATACGTGAACTTTTATGCTTCGGACTTGTGTACACACGATCGGAAATTCCGACAACAAAGTTTTGTTGGCAGAAAATTTGAGAACCTGCTAGCCAACATTTGTTGGCGGAAAGTCCAACAACAAATGTGCGATGGAGCATACACACGGTCGGACTTTCAGCCAACAAGCTCACATCCAACATTTGTTGTCGTAAAATCCGATCGTGTGTACGGGGGCATTAGAGTGCCTCCACTCTGGGTGAAGGAGCAACAGAGACACCTTTGGACAGCAGCATTGTCAGTCTGGGGGAAGGGGAGTGTTAGATGTACCAGCATGCTTGAATACACAAACAAATTGTAGCCAAACTCTAGCTCAGCCTTTGTCAACCAGGATGCCTTGAGGCTTCTTCAGGGGTGCCTTGGCAAAATGCCTAAAAATGTATAAAAAATTGTATAAAAGTCAGCAGGTGGATGAAGCCTGTCTTTAAAGCCACGTACACACGATCAGATTTTCGGATGACCATTCGTTCGTTTTTTGTGGGATGCTAGTCTCATGTCGAAAGTGAAGAGGTTACTCACCATACGAAAATTTTCATATGACAGAATACAACGTCAGAAGTGACCTAATGTGTTGAAAAGTTTTGTATGTATTCTTTTGTTTCTCAGCATGTGTAGTTTTGCCCTTACGATTTTTTTTTGTGTGACAACCGAACCAACGAAACAAAAATCTGACGTCACATCCCACAAAAATTTTATAGCCTGCACATCCAGCTCTTGTCTGACGAAAGACCAGAAATGCTCGTCAGACGAAATTTTAATTTCGATTTTCAGATTGTGTTTACGGGCCTTTAGTTGTACAAAGCCACAGGTTTTCATTATGCACCATTACGACTTTGATAAGGAGGATGCCTGTCACCTCCACAGCATCCTCGTTTGACCCTCCTCTGCCTCTCTCCCTCAGCACTGGGGGGGTCATATTAGCTGACTGATGGAGAGAAATTGAGGGAGAAGAGAAACATTGGCATAGTAGTCAGTGCCAATGTGCAAAAGTTTATTTGCTTTGGAAAAAAAAATCACCTCTAATGTTGGGTGTCCTACATGTTGCTAAATTATGTAAAACTTTTTTTTTTTTTAGATTTTGGAACGGGGTACCTTGAGATCGTCCATAATTTTAACAGGTGTCTTGACTGAAAAAAGCAGTCCCAGCAACATTTATTTCCCTTTTGAGATACAAGTCTTACTTGAATAAATAAAAGCTGATCAGTGTAAGCACTCATCAGTGGTAAATGGTTTGTCAGAACAGCTTGTTCTGTTGAAGAACAACAGACTTACTGGCAGGATCACAAGGTGAAAACAGAAGAAAGAAAGCCTATAAAAAGAAAACTAATGGAGCCATCACATCTAAGAATTGGTAAGCTACAATATAATAAATGTTTGCTTTTAAAGAGGTTGTAAACCCTCAGGGTTTTTCACCTGACAAAACCTCCTGTGATGCAGCTCCCCCCCCTTTTACTTACCGGTGTCTCCGGTCCTAATTGGATAGATTGATAGCAGCACAGCCATTGGCTCCCGCTGCTGTCAATCAAATCCAGGGGCGGGGCCAAGTCCTGCTGTCTGTGTCAATAGACACAGCAGCAGTACACGGAAGTGCACCCGCACGAGTGCCTCGAGGGAGAACGCTTCTCCAACGGGGCATTTGAGAAGAGGAGGAGCCAGAAGCGCCGCTGAGGGACCCCAGAAGAGGAAGACGGGGGCCACTCTGTGCAAAACCAACTACACAGAGGAGGCAAGTATAACATGGTTTTTTTTTTTTTTTGTCTTATAAAACAAGCCTTTAGGTATCCTTTAAGTTTAATACCACTTTAAATGCTTTGCTGAATCAGATGCACTTCAAAAAACATAAAATCTGTGTGTGTTAATATCCTTACACATTCACTAAGGGCACTTTCACACTGGGGCGTTGGGGGCATCGGAGGTAAAGCGCCACTATTTTTTAGCTATCTTTACCGCCATTTTAATTGCGCTTTTCGGCCGCTAGCGGAGAGCTTTTAAAATCGCCTGAAAAGCGCCGCTGCAGCGGCCTTTGCAGGTGCTTCGGCGGCGCTGCCCATTGATTTCAATGGGCAAGGGTGTTTTAGGAGCGGTGTATACACTGCTCCTAAAGCGCCTCAAAGATGCTGCTTGCAGGACTTTTTTTAATGTCCAGCAAGTGCAGTGCTCCAGTGTAAAACACTCGGGCTTTCACACTGGAGTGACAGGAGAGGTGCTTCACAGGCGCTTTGCGGGCACTATTTTTAGTGCTATAGCACCTGTAAAGTGCCTCAGTGTGAAATTGGCCTAATACAAAAAATGAGAACTGGGTTAATATCCTAAGAAAAAAATTAAAACATTATATGGACTTTAGTGAAGAAAGAGATATTTATTTCTAGTGTTATAGCACGTCTGTAACAAGTTAATTTGTTCGTCTAATCCTCTGAGTCTACTGTGTAAAAAGCTTCGATTTTCCACGTGCCTCTTTCACTTTTAAACATGTTGTCTCAAAAATCCTCTATATATACTGAAATATCACATGGTCCTAAGTATTCAGACCCTTTGCTCAGTATTAAGTAGAAGCCCCCTTTTGATCTAATACAGTCATGAGTCTTTTTGGGAAAGATGCAACAAGTTTTTCACACCTGGATTTGGGGATCCTCTGCCATTCCTCCTTGCAGATCCTCTCCAGTTCTGTCAGGTTGGATGGTAAACGTTGGTGGACAGCCATTTTTAGGTCTCCAGAGATGCTCAATTGGGTTTAAGTCAGGGCTCTGGCTGGTCCATTCAAGAACAGTCACGGAGGTGTTGTGAAGCCACTTCTTCGTTATTTTAGCTGTGTGCTTAGGATCATTGTCTTGTTGGAAGGTAAACCTTCGGCCCAGTCTGAGGTCCTAAGCACTCTGGAGAAGATTTTCGTCCAGGATATCCCTGTACTTGGCCGCATTCATCTTTCCCTCGATTGCAACCAGTCGTCCTGTCCCTGCAGCTGAAAAACACCCCCACAGCATGATGCTGCCACCACCATGCTTCACTGTTGGGACTGTATTGGACAGGTGATGAGCAGTGTCTGGTTTTCTGCACACATACCGCTTAGAATTAAGGCCAAAAAGTTCTATCTTGGTCTCATCAGACCAGAGAATCTTATTTCTCAGCATCTTGGAGTCCTTCAGGTGTTTTTTAGCAAACTCCATGCAGGCTTTCATGTGTCTTGCACTGAGGAGAGGCTTCCGTCAGGCGACTCTGCCATAAAGCCCCGACTGGTGGAGGGCTGCAGTGATGGTTGACTTTCTACAACTTTCTCCCACCTCCCGACTGCATCTCTGGAGCTCAGCCACAGTGATCTTTGGGTTCTTCTTTACCTCTCTCACCAAGGCTCTTCTCCCCCTCAGTTTGGCCGGACGGCCAGCTCTAGGAAGGGTTCTGGTCGTCCCAAATGTCTTCCATTTAAGGATTATGGAGGCCACTGTGCTCTTAGGAACTGTAAGTGCAGCAGAAATTTTTTTGTAACCTTGGCCAGATCTGTGCCTTGCCACAATTCTGTCTCTGAGCTCTTCAGGCAGTTCCGTGGACCTCATGATTCTCATTTGCTCTGACATGCACTGTGAGCTGTAAAGTCTTATATAGACAGGTGTGTGGCTTTCCTAAGCAAGTCTAATCAGTATAATCAAACACAACTGGACTCAAATAAAGGTGCAGTAAGAAGGGTCGCTGGTTCGAATCCCAACCACGACACTACCTGCCTGGAGTTTGCATGTTCTCCCTGTGCCTGCGTGGGTTTCATCCGGGTACTCCGGTTTCCTCCCACACTCCAAAGACATGCTGGTAGGTTAATTGGATCCTGTATAAATTGTCCCTAATATATGAATGTGAGTTAGGGACCTTAGATTGTAAGCTCCTTGAGGGTAGGGATTGATGTGAATGTACAATGTATATGTAAAGCGCTGCGTAAATTGACGGCGCTATACAAGAACATAAAATAAATAAATAAATAAATAAAATAAGGTGTAGAACCATCTCAAGGATGATCAGAAGAAATAGACAACACCTGAGTTAAATATATGAGTGTCACAGCAAAGGGTCTGAATACTTAGGACCATGTGATATTTCAGTTTTTCTTTTTTAATAAATCTGCAAAAATGTCAACAATTCTGTGTTTTTCTGTCACTATGGGGTGCTGTGTGTACATTAATAAGGAAAAAATTTACTTAAATTATTTTAGCAAATGGCTGCAATATAACAAAGAGTGAAAAATGTAAGGGGGTCTGAATATTTTCCGTCCCCACTGTAAATGTAATAAATAGAAGTATTCCTTGAACTGATCAAAAGAATATTCATAGGTAGCAGAGGAGACTCTGGCGCCAATCAGAAAACACTGTGAATATGACCAAAAATTAAATTTTCATTGTTTATGGTTACCAATAAGTAACGACTGATAAATTCACTCCCTATGCCTATGCGTTTTGCCTTCTATCCCCAATTTACTTTGTATGCAAAAAAATTACATAATTTTTCATATAGTTATTTATTTTTTAACTTCTTTTTATTGTTTACGAAAATAAGGTAAAGGTACAAAACAGAGCCTCTGGGCATACCCCGACTCAAGGTAGTATAATAACATAATGAACCAAAACAATAGCAGGTGAACCCAAAGTAAAAAAAAAAAAAAAGAAAAAGAAAACCTCACCCTTGCTACTCATAGAACACAAGGAGAATCCCCAGACTTCTGGGGCCGGTATAACAAGAGAAAAATGTATCCTGTGGAATGTATCCCCTCTCCACTACCCTATGGGCTGAGATAGCGAAAAACCGTGAGTCATGGGACCATACAATGATCAGTTGATCCATAAGAAGCAAGGGGGCTATTTAGATACAGGACCACACACAGGTCGGTCTTTAAAGAAGACTGGTAGTAGTCTCAGAGTCATGTTGGTCTACAATAGTGGCGTTTAATTCAAACCAGATGTCCCACACTTTGTGAAATTTTTTTGGGCAGCCTCGGGACATATACGTCTCCTTGTAAAGTGGTATAGCAAAATTTACCAATACCTTCCAAAAGCCCAAGGTAGGAGCAGATCCTGACTTCCATTGAATAACAGTGGCTTTCCTAGCATTAAAACAATAATAGCCCCAGCAATGTTTGAACAGCTCTGATGGGGACCAAGGAGGCCCGTACAGTGTTATTTTTAAACAAATTTGGAATCATAATTTTATTTCATAATATAAGGAAAATTTGCTAAATATTATATCTATATGGTTGGTGTGAATATTAACAGAAATATACATTTTTATTGTTTCTGATTAAGAGAACGAAACATGATACGCTCACTCCCCATAGAGGTCTCTTGCTTTCTATAAAGCCCTAATTTCCTTCATTAGTGAAACATTGCATAATTGTCCATATAGATATTGTTTAAAAATGTGTCATTATTATACCAGAAGTATAAGCAATTCCATCTTTATCATATCTTTATTTCATAATATAAGGATATTTTGCAAAATATTTGAAATATATTTTTTGGTGGCTTGTGTAATATGTCCCAATAACAAAGTAGGACCATAATATAAAGGCAATTTGCAGAATATTACAAATATATTTAGGTGCCTTGTGTAATATATTCCAATAACAAGGTAGCACCATAACATTTGGACAATTTCTGGAATATTTTACATGTGATATTTTACATATATATTAAGGTGCCTTATATAATATATCCCAATAACAAAGTGGGAGCCCTATTATAAGGACAATTTACAGTAAAAAAATCATTATTATCACTAATTACAAAAAGGAACCCAAAATATAAAAAAACATAAAACAGCAGACAACGAAGAGACTTACCCAGAAGACAGACCCACAATATTTATCTAGAGCCTGAGACATGGTTGGAGCTGGACTGATGGCTCCTAGGCTCTGTATCCTGATATGAATGCCTTGTGTCGTCGTGTTATAAGTTCTTCATGGCTTATGGAAGCAGCAGTGATATCACTCAGTGATTCAGCAGGTTAAAAGTCACCCCCCCACCCAACCTGGGATGTTTTACTCTGAAAAGGGCATTTCAGTGCACAACAGTCCTATTGGACTTGACTTGAGTTAAAAGTTAACTATGATGTTTAGAAGCCCACAGTTTAGATTGGAGTATGAGTAGGCGGCTCTTGCATAAGTTTCCCTACTCTGCAGTCCACAGAAGTGATCGTTATTTTTTTATAATTTAACTAATTGCTCATTAAATCCGCTGCTGGGTTCCCACAAGCCCTTCCTATCCTACAGTGCTCAGTCTAGTGATGTATTCAGGTCTCATGATGACACTGTAAAAAATAAATTTTAGACCAGAAAAAAAAGAGGATTGTGTAACAATAATTAAATGATTTACAAAGCTCAAAATTTAAATACCTCTTAATTATTCATTGCAGATTAGGCACAACTCTTCGGTATGGAAAAAAAAAATCTGAAAGAGTTCTAGGTATTGCTTGTAACTACAGTATTACGTTAAAGTGTTTTCAAATTCAGATTTTTATTACTGTACTTTTTTTGAGGTTGTTTAAAGACAATCCTATACTATTTTTATTTTTCAAAAAGGAGAGATGTTATTTTATATAATACATATTTTTTTTAAAAATTCACAAGGCATTGAATGCAGCACATAGGAATCCTGATATACAGGTATGTTTTGTCTTCAGTGACAGACTGATCATTGTTTTTTAATAATACTTTCAGAAGAATGGTGTGACCGTGTAAAGCAGGTTTAGATTTACCAAAAACTTTGTGTGATGGCCTGGTTGGATATAAATTGAATGGACAGGTCAATGAATTTAAGGACATTCTTCTACTTACAGTATAATATATATATATATATATATATATATATATATATATATATATATATATATATATATATATATGTAGCGCACTACACCTGTAGGAGCCGCTAATAGTTCATTCGTGAAAGGGGGGGGGGGTACAGTCAAGAACAGTTGAACATTAAACTTTATTATTTTCCCTTTAATGCATGGCTGAAAAAAATGTGCAATATGTACAGTCTGTATCTTCAGGAAGTATGAGCTGCCTCTAAATCTTTGGTTCCTGTAATGGTAGTTCTATCCTTTTCCCTTAATGAACCGACAGGTGCCTCTCTGAAAAACACCCTGGGACTCAGATTTTAGAAGTGCCAGGCCTCGCCTGCCTATCTTGACTCCTGCAATCCTCCCTGGTCGGCTCAGGAAAAGTCCGGGCGCATCCCTATCTACCGCATCCTTTTAGCAGCTGCTTTCTGCTCCACATGTTCAGAACCATCCCAGCCGGTAATGTCTGATCCATGACTCCTGGAGATTCTTTAAATGTATTTGGTGAATGAACCATCCAGCGCTGAGGTCTCTGAACCCTCAGGCCTTCAGGTTCAAGAACTGGTGCTATCCAGCGCTGAGAGCATTACACCCCCAGGCCTATATATATATATATATACACACATATACACATATAGAGGGTAAAATAAGTATTAAACCAGTCACCATTTTTCTTTATAATGGTGTTAAAGGAGAAGTATGGACTTGGGGGTAATTGCAGTTTTATACTTACCTAGGTGGATGCAGCATCGGTACAATGCTGCATCTGTCCCCCGGCGTCTCTGCACTGAGAACGAGCCATCGAACAACACCGGTCGCTCGGTTCTCTCGGCTCCCCGAGGGAAGAGCTGTTGACTGTCCACCAACAGCTCTCCTCTCTGCTCCTCCGCACTCACTGGAGCGCTGAGCTGTGGAGGGGCAGGGAGCGGCCTTTTCTGCGGCTCGCTAAGAGGTCGAGACAGCAATCAGTCCAGGCACCTGGTGGATCCAGACTCCCAGAGTCGGGATGACGTGGTGCCTGGACTGCTCTGTGTGACATCAGCAGAGAGCGGACTTCAGACCAGCTGAAAACAGGTCACAGGAATGCAAAACAAATTGCACTCCTGTGACCCACAGGAGAAGCCCAGCCAAGCAAGCTCAGGCTGAACTTCTCCTTTAACACTCCCATTATATTGGTTAGGTGTCACCTTCTACTTCACTTTCCTGTCTACTATAGGAGAGACCACCAATGGATGCAACTCCATTGTAAATAATGAATCTTTGCTCTTTGTGGAAGCAGTGGTCTTTCTGCAGAGGTCTGTCACACAACTACTTCAAAATCAGAGCTAGTGCTGCTCAATCAGCGGGTAAGATTGTATATTGGAGAACACTAAACTCTGATTTAGCAGGGGGGCAGTCAGATCTCTGCAGAGAGATCACTGCTTCCATATGTCCCCTTGTGTCTGGGACACAGTGTCGTGATGCATGACATCCCCACCTTCTATGTGGACCTCCAGCATAATGTGAGATGTGTATACTATATATGATCATGTTAGTGGAACGGTTCTTTATCAGTATGTGATTTGCCACATTAATTATACATTTTTTTTGTATATACTCAACTATGTTTTTTAGAGATCCTTCTGAAGACTCAATAAGTCGAAACGCGTTGGACTCTGGATGCATGCCATCAGGATCATAATCGTTTTTTGTTTGACAACTTACTACCATCTACTGTTTCATAATATGTGGTATTTTTATGCTATCATGTCATATGTTTTCAATTTCCTCCCATTATGTTTGTCCAGGAGTCATTTTAATGGTTATCCCAATAAATGCTTGATTTTATTGGCACCACGGTCTAACAGTTTTCTGGGTTTTAAAAAGTCCCTCTGTTTCCCCCATTTCCTCACTTGTGGTATTCTCTTATCAATTTGGGACTGATACTGAAGTTGTTTTCTGTTTATAGCTACTTTATTGATGGTTTAATACTGCTTCCACATGCTCTGCAGCATGGTGGCAGTGAATAAGCTTTTCTACTCCGACTTTCCACCAACAAGACCGTGGATTTTTGTCGGAAGGGTGTTGGCTCAAACTTGTCTTGCATACACGCAGTCACACAAATGTTGGCCAACAATTACGAACGTGAGAATGCGGTGACATACAAGACGTACGACGAGCTGAGAAAAAGGAAGTTCAATAGCCAGTGCGGCTCCTTCTGCTTGATTCCGAGCATGCGACGGACTTGTGTACACGCGATCGGACTTTCTGACAACAAAGTTTTGTTGTCAGAAATTTGAAAACCTGCTAGCAAACATTTGTTGCCGGAAAGTCTGACAGCAAATGTTTGATGGAGCATACACACGGTCGGACTTTCCGACAGCAAGCTTGCATCCAACATTTCCCGTCGGAAAATCCGACCGTGTGTACGCGGCATAAGACTTTGCACACCTTTGGTTTTAATGCGCCTGTAACATATTTAGCTGATTTAAACTGAAAGTTCCATTGGGCTTGGCTAAAATCAATTTGGGACAATAGTTCAAAACTGAAAATACATTAGATGGGTTCACTCAGGATGACTAAGCAATTCACTGAGTTTTTTAGAAAAATTGCAATCTCATCTCATTAGCGGAAAGATCTAAACTCGGCTCTCTGCCACCATAAACAAGGGGAGGGACTGGGGGTCCAATGTGCACACAGACAGGCAAGTCATCCGTCAGTTAATAATTAGAGAGGGAAAGTAATCACTCTTATCACTTCTTCATAAATAACATAAATTGCAAACCTTCACCTAGAATAAATCACACAGCAATTTTTTACCACTATCATAGTCTGCAGACAACACAATGAGGTTGTGTATATGTTCTGGAACATGGAGTTCTTGTTTAAGTCTATAAAATTATGACAACATAAATAGACGAAAAGGGCAGTTATCCTCCTTCTAGTCCCTCTAGGAGGGGCCTCCAAAACAAAGACAAGTGATGTGTTACAGATGGGCCCTTTGATAAATTCCCAAGAGTTTGAGGTCTTTAAACCATGAGTATTGTTATAACTTCTTTCACATATTTAGTAGGCGGAACTGACTTTCACGTTTCAGCATTTTTTTTTTAGACAAGCCAGGTATTAATCAATCTACACCGCAACTTCTTATAAAAATCCTTTAATTTATATTTAATGTACATAATACATGCATACAACCAGAGCCGAAACTGGGGGGGGGGGGGGGCAGGGGGGAATCTGCCCCAGGCACTGCATTGAGGGGGCGCCGTCGCTGACAGGAGTAGTGACAGCGGTATCACTTCTCCTGCCACCCCGAGTAGGAGAGAGCCGGAGAGAGCCAGAGAGAGCCGGCTTCTGTCCCCTCCCACCCGCCTATCAGACTTGTTGCACGGTGCTCAGGAAGTGCTCCAAAACCCCCATCAGTTCTATGTATAAGTTGTAAGCAGCTAGAACAAGGAAAAAATACTGATGTTTGGGTGTACGACTTCACTACACAGGTGGAGGGAGTTCAGCTGAGGATTCCTTCCTCCCAGCCAGGGTCGGGACAAAAGAGGGGCGCACTCGGAGCTTCTGGGCAGAACGGGGTGGGCGGAACAGTGGGCGGGGACAGAAGCCATCAGAAAATACCAGGACTTGACCCAGACAGATGTCATACTGCTGAAGCACATGCAGTACTGGTACAGTGCAATGACATTCTACTATACTCAGTTAAAGAGGAGTTCTCTACTGTGTCCCTACTGTGCATGCCTGAAGCACGCTGTGATTTTTAAATGTGCCAGCAACAGGAGGAGGGGGGGCTGAACTTCTGATGAACTCCACCACAGCTGCATCCGCCGGAAGTGGGGAAGGGTACTTATCAAAAACAGGTACCTGCTCCCCCAGTGGCGAGACGTTTATTAAGGGTGCACGGGCGCCCACCCCCTCTCTCCAGCCACCCCCTCTATGACTAATGGATAGATTCATGCATTGCATGAATCTATCCATGGCCGCCGCTGCTACCGCCTATTCCCCGGCCCCTTTTCAGACGCCGGGCACCTGAATTACAGCTGCGGGGGGTGTTTTGAAGCCCTTGATTAGAGCCAGAGGCTCTAATAGGCTTCAAAAAAGGTGGACTCGTGGCACAAAGTATTGCGCTTGGAGTCCACCCAGGTGTGTTAGAAAAGCGAATGAATATTTGCTTTCCTAACACTGAACCACCTCTCCGCCAATCAGGTGCGTGGGTCTTTTACCCATCACCTGATTGGCTGAAAGGACAGGCGCTGCGATTGGACACCTATCAGGAAGAGGGGAGGAGAGGCATGGAGGACACAGGAGCTGCTGTCTGACCCACTGCAAGGTCCCACCGCTTGCCGCCATCACCCGCATGCCTGACCCGCCACTGAGACAGGGTAAGTGCCGGGCAGATGGCGGTGAGCGGGCGGGGGGGTCACAGTGGCAGCATTTGATGGGCACAGTGGCAGCATTTGATGGGCACAGTGGCACTATTTGATGGGCACAGTGGCTGCAATTGATGGGCAAAGTGGCACTATTTGTTGGGGCACAGTGGCACTATTTGTTGGGCACAGTGGCTGCAATTGATGGGCACAGTGGCTGTGTTTGATGGGCACAGTGGCTGCGTTTCATGGGCACAGTGGCTGCGTTTGATGTTTTTTTTTCAGAATTTTTCAGTTTGTTTGCGCCCACCCAAAAATTTTGTGTACCAGCTGCCACTGCATCCCCCCCCCCCCCCGAAAGGTGCCCTCGCCCCCCGCTCCCTTGTCACTGGCTTTGATTGACAGCAGTGGGAGCCAATAACATGCCCTACTGACACCGTCCTTTTTGGGGGGGGCGAACTGAGCCTTTGCCCCGGTTGAAAGAATGTCTAGTGTCGCCACTGCACTCAACACTTATATATAACAGAAATTTGTTTTTCCACTTGCCGTGTTTATGGGAATCTGAGAGACTCCCGCGCTGTCAGAATACATAGATCAGTGCTGCAGCCTATTGCCTGCAGCGCTGATCCAGCAGCTTTTATTTGACAGGGCAGTTGAACAGAAGTTGATTGGAAGATCCCTGCTGAACCATCCGAATTTCGATCGATCTATACCAGCTTTAGACAGTCACTGGAAAAAAGTGCCCTTATTGGAAACTATCCTCTCTATTCCTGTTCAGGTAACTCAAAAATGTGAAATTTCTCTCCCTTTTTGTCCCAGTGACAATGATCACCAATATCTCCCATCTCCTGTTCTTCAGAACTATAGTCATAGCCCAAAATAGCGTTATATCAGTTCCTTAAGGACCAACGCTGTAGGTCAATAATGTTGACATGTATCGGTACTCTATACTGTATTGTGCAGTTTTATATCTGTATGGTTTATAACTTTAATAAAAACAATTGGAAAAGAAGGTAAATCTCCCCAGTTGGGACACAGACAGCAGTAAACTTATGATGGAGATTTGAAGCCTCTCTTTCCCCACTCTGTCTTTAGATACAGTTTGATGCAGCCTTTCTCAACCTTCTTTTTTTTTTCAATACTTTACTTTAACCACTTGCCGACCAACCGCCATCATTATACAGCGGCAGGTCGGCTCGTTCCCGCGAATCACCGTACCTGTACGTTAGCTCCTTTATCCATCTGCGATCACGGGCACGAGAGCCAGAACGAGGATGTGTGTATGTAAGGACACAAATCCCCATTCGGGCAGGGGAGGAGAGACAGATCTGCTGTTCCTAGTAATTAGTTTCCTCCTTCAGTCAATCCCATCCCCCCACAGTTAGAAACACACATGAGGAAACGCATTTAACCCCTTGATCACCCCCTAGTGTTATCCCCTTTCCTGCCAGTGAAATTTACACAGTTATCAGTGCATTTTATAGCACTGATTGCTGTATGAATGTCAATGGTCCCAAAAAAAGTGTCAAAAGTGTTCGATCTGTCCACCGCATTGTCGCAGTCCCGCTAAAAATCGCAGATCGCCGCCATTACTAGTAAAAAAAAAATTGCCATGGCTTTGAATCCACTTCTTGATACTTCTACAGGTACCTCCTTGCTCCCCTTCTCTGCTCTATGTCAAGTGAAGCTTCAATTGGCCTCTTTCACGCTCCATGATACTTGGCAAACTCTCAATCCGCATAATCGTTACTTGCGGTTAGATTATCTTTTCATACACCAATCTGACCTGTCTTACATTCATGATGCTACCATAGAGAACATGGTTCTCTCTGACCATCAGCCAATTACATTAACTTTACGATTCCCTCAGAGAGAAACGTCTACTAAGATCTGGAGAAAGGATGCTTCCCTTCCTACCGACCCGGGCGATGTAGCTTCCATTAGACGGGAGATAGGTGATTACTTCGGCAACAATGACACGCCATATGTTTCTCCCATGACTCAATGGGAGGCTCATAAGTACGTTGTGAGAGGCCACCTACTTGCTATAGCGGCTAAAAAAAAAAAGGAACACCAGAAGTTTGTGAAGGAACTTTCTGACAAGATAACTAAGTTGGAAGCACAACATAAAGGCTCACTAGCTGTTAAGGTAGCGAAAGAATTAGCAGATACACGAGTACTTTTGTTGGAAGAACTATTTGCAAAAGCAAGACGGCGCCAGGTCTTATCTAGAAAACTGTTCTATGAACAGGGCAATAAGCCGGGCAGGCTCTTTATTGATTTGATTTACACAAAAACGCACCCTTGCTTCCACAGTACATCATGTGACTGAAGCGTCAGGTGTGACCCATTCCAAGAGTGAAGATATTGCGCAGCAGTTCCAATGCTTTTATAGTAAACTTTATAACCTTAAATTTAGTGAACCAGACCCCCTAGCAGACAATACATGGAAAAAACTGATCCAAGACTTTTTAGGCCAATGTAGTCTTTGTGCCTTGTCTACAGAAGACTGGAAAGCCTTAGAAGCACCACTGTCATTAGAGGAATGGGAGGCGGCACTGAAGACTACAAAGCCAGACAAAAGCCAGGGATTGGATGGTTTTCCGGCGCAATCAGGGGCGGACTGATAACTCATGGGGCCCCCGGGCAATAGGAGATTAAGAGGCCCCCCGGCATTTAGAGATTATGGGGCCACACAGTATACACACACATACACAGTATACAAACACACAGTATACACATACATGTACACACAGTATACACAGACAGATGTAAAAAAACCACAGATTTATACATACTGCCCCTGGTTTTACTGAGGCCGGCAACCCTGATGGGGCCCCCTAGTGGCCCAGGGCCCTCGGGCAGTGCCCGAGTCGCTCAATGGTCAGTCCGCCCCTGGGCGCAATACTACAAAAGCTTTGCTGATCTTCTTGCCCCAGGTTTTCTTGAAGCCTTCAACACCTTATCTACTAATTCTTGCCCCTCAGAAACCTTGGAGGCATACATTTCAGTAATCCCTAAAGAAAATAAGGACTCCACTATTGTTGCTAATTATAGGCCGATATCACTTCTAAACGTGGACGTAAAACTACTCTCTAAGATTCTGGCAACCCAACCATCTTACCATGTGCCGGTGTCTTGTCGAATACTGTCCCCTATCCAAAAGTGTCCACCCTGTACTCTGTACTGCGCAGGCGCAGTACGGAGGACAAACGAGACGCCGAAAGTCTCCGAAGTTCAACAGCTGATCGTCAGCTGTGCACGGCGCCTGCGCTTTTATTCTTACCCTGTGTCCAGGTTCATTCCCTACTATCCAAGTGGACATAGAGTAAGAATAAATAGATGCAGAGCGCAGCGAGGTCGTGCCCGAAGCGTGGCGAGCGAAGCGAGCCCGCGAGGGGCCCTCTTGCAAAGCCATCACTAACAAGTGCCCGAGCGCCGTGTACAGCTGATGGTCAGCTGATCAACTTCGGACACTTTCGGCATCTCCTTCTCCTCCGTACTGCGCAGGCGCTGCGCTTGCGCAGTACGGGGCGGACACTATATGATAGGAGGACAGTTCTCGTCAGAACACCGGCTTGGGTTGGTCTGGATCAGGTAGGATTTGTCCCAGGCAGAGAAGCTAGGGAAAATACTACTAAAGCCCTGTATCTACATTACTGACTCACCTTCACCCAAAAGGAAGGGTTTCTTTTTGGCAATGAATGCGAAGAAAGCGTTTGATTGAATGGCCTGGGATTATATGGATGCCATTTTAGGAGCTTTTGGGATTGGGGCCTGTATGCGTGCCTTCATCCGCTCACTATATGCCAATCCCAGAGCCAAAGTGAATAGTAAATGGCCACTTATCGGACGTCTTCTCTATCCTTAATGGGACCAGACAGGGCTGTCCTCTTTCCCCCCTGCTTTAGATTCTCACATTGGAGCCTCTGCTTCGTTGTATTCGGGCCAACTCAAATATAAAGGGAATTGAGGTTCACAACAAGGAATACAAGATTGCTGCTTTCGCAGATGATGTTTTACTCTTCCTTTGAACGCCCTTGACATCCTTGCCTAATCTTTAGCCAGTCCTGGCTCAGTTCAAGCTTATCTCAAATTAGAAAATTAATTATTTAAAATCTTTTGCACTGAATGTTTCCTTAACAACAGAATTAATAAAGCAATGCCAGGTCAATTTTCCCTTTCAATGGAAAACAGCCGCCATCACCTACTTAGGAATACAACTTCCTGGTAAATTAGCAGACCTCTATGACAAAAACTTTTTGGTGGAATTAAAAGATATACAAGATTTTCAACAATGGGATGAGCCCACCATCTCCTGGTTTGGGCGAGCCTCTACCCTAAAGATGATGGTTCTTCTGCGTTTACTGTACAAAATGCAGACTCTTCCAATTTGCTTACCACCTTCTTTGTTTGCAGCCTACAAGAAAATGTGTATGGGGGAAGAGGTCGGTGCAAATTGGATGGGCAAAGTTGGTCTTACCGAAGTCCAGTAGTGGAATTGGTCTATCCAACCTGCAACGCTATTACTGGGCGGTCCATCTATTTTGGGTAGTTGATTGGAAAATACATGCTTGGTACAAAGGGTGGGTAAACCTTGAACGTTTAATCTTAGAGTCTAATCTGGGTTCCGTGCCTTGGTTCCCCAAAGTACATGTACCACATACCCTTGAATCGCATCCTCTTATTGGGGCTACTCAGTATGCCTTTGATAAGCATGCAAAGCTCATGCGCTCTCCGCTACGGTGTGCCTGATAACCCCTGTTAAAGGTAACCCCGACTTCCCTCCAGGAATGGCTAAGGCTTACCTAGCAGCAGAGTGGTCTTATGTGGAGATGCAGGCAAGACACTTCTTTCACGGAGGAAGGTTCATGAGCCAGAGGGATCTCACAGATTTATCCAACACTGACTCGTTTCCTTTCTGGTCCTAAATCCAATTGAAGCATTACTTAGACCAGTGTTTCTCAACTCCAGTCCTCAAGGCGCCCCAACAGGTCATGTTTTCAGGCTTTCCATTGTTTTGCACAGGTGATTTGATCAGTTTCACTGCCTTAGTAATTATCACAGCCATTTCATGTGAGGGAAATCCTGAAAACATGTCCTGTTGGGGCGCCTTGAGGACTGGAGTTGAGAAACACTGACTTAGACAACCCAGAGAACAGAGGAGGTTATACTAAGGCCCCCACAGTATTTGAATCTCTGTGTTTTGGCCCGGTCCCCCAGAACCATGTGAACTCAGCACTGTACGCCTCATATGTTCTGGGAGTTCGCTCTTAACACAGAGATAGATGATACTCACTGGGATCGCATTCACTTATACATTCATAAAGGATTACTAAATGTGAATACCCAAGAAAACGGATATAAACTTAAAACGCGGTGGTATAAAACTTTTCTCCACATATGGTGGATGTGCCCACTGATCCAGCCATATTGGCGCAAGGTACACGACACAATGGTACGGATCTCCTCACTCCCATTGGAGTTTTTGCCAGCACCATATCTCCTTCATCTCACTGAAATATCCAAAAAAAAGATATTCTAAGTCAGGTGCATTGGAGATCTATGCCCCCCCTCAATGCAGACATTCCAACCTGCAAAAACTAATTTCAGGAAGGTGGCAAACTCATTTCAGGGAGGTGACGCTGTGTGTGTGAGTGATGTGAATTGTATATGTATAAGACACACTACAGGAGATGGTCAGAGACTGAGGACATTTTACAAGAGATGATCAGAGACTGCAGATATGATACAAGAGATGATCAGAGACTGCAGATATGATACAAGAGATGATCAGAGACTGTAGATATGATCAGAGACTGCAGATATGATACAAGAGATGAGCAGAGACTGCAGACATGGTACAAGAGATGATCAGAGAATGCAGATATGATTAAAAACTGCAGACATGATATACGAGATGATCAGAGACTGCAGACATGATATAAGAGATGATCAGAGACTGCAGACATGATATAAGAGATGATCAGAGACTGCAGACATGATGTAAGAGATGATCAGAGACTGCAGACATGATATAAGTGATGAACAGAGACTGCAGACATGATATAAGAGATGATCAGACACTGCAGATATGATATAAGAGATGATCAGAGACTGCAGACATGATATAAGTGATGATCAGAGACTGCAGACATGATATAAGAGATGATCAGAGACTGCAGACATGATATAAGAGATGATCAGAGACTGCAGACATGATATAAGAGATAATCAGAGACTGCAGATATGATACAAGAGAAGGTCAGAGACTGCAGACATGATATAAGTGATGATCAGAGACTGCAGACATGATATAATAATGATCAGAGACTGCAGACAAGATATAATAGATGATCGGAGACTGCAGACATGATACAAGAGATGGTCAGAGACTGCGTTTATGGTTGAACTCAGTGTACAAGTATATAGTATCGCAGGGCTGTGCCACTCTATCTAAACCAGATCAAGTCAGTAATCTTCCAAGATCAAGAACAAGTCAGTAATCTTCCTTTGAAAAGTAAAACCAAGTGACAAGGCAGCAGCACATTTAGTTTCCAAAATAAAATTTTTCTTAGTGAACTGGTGAGGACTGGTCGAGGACAGTAAACAGTTAATGGGTCTGTGAAATGTCTAAAAAAAAAAAAAAAAAAAAAAAAGCAGCGCTCCATGAGTCCAGCATAAAGACTTGCAAACATATACCCAAGTAAAAAATCAATTAATTTATTTGATGCACTCTTGGAGATAAAAACAACTGTCAATGATTAGAAATTTGTAGGGATTTGCAGAAGCAATCTTAAAAACAAATAGTCATTGTAGATATAATGTGAACAGGATAAACACGGTACCACTATGACATCCAAGTGGAAAGGGTTTAACATCAACCAAATCACTTCAGCTATCAATCAGTGGTTAGACCGAATGGATTTTTACGATAAACCACCTGGGCGGGCAGTCCAAAAACACAGCTATCAGCACGGTACCTGGCCGTAGGTGTCAAACCTGCGCCCTAGATGACATGGGCGTCGCACCGGAATAGGAAGTGACCAGGATGTGGATAGTCAGGGTGGACCGCAAGCTCAAGGTTGACGCGACGACTGTGGCTTACATGTTTCGCGCGCCTGCACCTTGTCAAAGCCCTTTTGTCATGCACTGTTCATCCCGGGCACTTCTCGATAGAACACCGGCGGGCTGCAACATCTTCCAGAGATCTTATCAGTGTGATTAAGCAGTGTGCAGCTATAAAGAAAAAGAAAGAGTACAGAGCGGGGGGTGGGCTGATCAGTAACCTTGCATTGCCTAAAAGCATACATTTCTGGAAGACACTGGTCGGCCAGCATTACATTTGACTGTGCAGTAGACATGTGCAATTCATTTAGTTCCGAATTAATTTTTTAATTAATTTTGACAAATGAGTTAATTCCGAAATTTACGATTTTTTCAATTTCCGAAATTTCTAATTTCCAAATTTCGAATTTCCGAATTTCCAAATTTCGAATATCCGAATTTTGAATCTCCGAATTTTCAAATTTCGAAATTTCGGAAATTCGGAATTTCGGAAATTCGAAGTTTCAGAAATTCGAAATTTAGGAAATTCGAAATTTAGGAAATTCGAAATTTAGGAAATTCGAAATTTAGGAAATTAGAAATTTCGATTTTCCGAACTTCCGAAATCTCAAATTTCCGAATTTTCAAATTTCCCAATTTTCGAAAAATTTTAAATTTTGGAAATTCAGAATTTCAGAAATTGGAAATTTCGGAAATTCAAAATTTCGGAAATTCAAAATTCGGAAATTTGAATTTCGAAATTTTGGAAATTCGAAATTTCGGGAATTTGAAATTTTGGAAATAGCTAAATTTCGGAGATTGGAACGTTTCAGAGATTCAAAAACTAGGAAGTACAGAAATTTGAAATTAGGTGATTCGAAAATTCTAAATTTCATAAATTTGAAAATTCAAAAATTTGGAAATTTGAAAATCCAAAAATAAGAATGAAAATCTGAAAAATCAAAAGAATGAAAATCTGCAAATTTGAAAACTCAAAAATCTGAAAAAATAACTAATAATAAATAATAAATTATAGGTATAGGAATTTCCTTTCAAATTTGGCTGTTAGTGAACGTAACGAGTACGAATTTATCTGAAATAATGAATGCTGTATCTAAACGAATGGAACATAACAATCTAAACCTTTTTATTACCATTATTAATTTGTTCCATTCCATTTGTTTACATGCGGCATTTGTTATTTCGGATAATTCATAACTTCAGATAAATTTGTATTCGTTATGTTCACAAACAGCCAAATTTGAAAGGAAATTCCAATACCTATAATTTAATAGGTAGTTATTAGTTAGTTACTGTTTTGAATTTTACTGATTCGGAAATTTGAAAATTTGGAAATTTGAAAATTCAAAATTGGGAAATTTGAAAATTCGGAATTTGGTAATTCGAAATGTGAAATTCGGAAATTCGAAAATTTGGAAATTCAGAAGTTCGGAAATTTTGAAATTCGGAAATTCTAAATTTTGAAAATTCGAAATTAGAAGATTTGGAAATTCAGAAACTTGGAAATTCGGAAGTCCAAAAATTCTAAATTCGAAAACTCGAAATTCGGAAAATTGAAAATCCAAATTTTCGGATTTCCGAATTTCCGAAAAAAGCAAAAAAAGAATGAAACGAAAACGAACAAATTTTTTTGTAAGTGCACATGTCTACTGTGCAGCGCTCCCCACGATCTTGTTTCCATTCAGCCAGAGATGTGTGCTCAGTGCTGCAGGATTCGTTTTGCTCTGGTCATACCTTCTGCTATGTCCTCAGGTTCAGGTACTGTGTATCTCCCTCCCGGCGCCCCCATTCAGCACCTGTGTACAATCAAATGTGGTGGGCTGGAGAGGGGGAGGGTTACACCCTGTCTGCTGCACGTTATAGCCACTTGCTCCTCCAGCCCTCCACTGCTAGACATTTCCTCAGCCAGCCCCGCCTTCTGTTCACAGCAAAGCTGCTGCCGCCGCTTCTCTCTCAGCTGTTCTTTTTAAAACAAAAAAAACGTTCCAAATCTCCTAGTAGCTGACAGCGACCCCCTGAGTGACAGGCTCAGCCGGGAGATTGCCTGGCGCTCGCGGGTGTCCGGGAGCCCGCAGTCAAATGCGGGAGACTTTAGATGTCTGGCAATGAAAGAATGGGCCTTGCGTATAAATCATATAGCAGCGATGGACGATCTTATCTACACTGCACGGGATAGAATAGTCAGCTTCTCAGATATATGGGAAGCTTGGATCAATTTTCAAAAGTCTCAGTCTTATCAAGAGCTAATACAGGACAGTACTTGAATTATTCTTTTGATGCAATGATCTTTCACATGTTACAACTAGAGGGCACTATGGGCCCACTTTAAAACACATAATTGCCAGCGTTGGACGGAGAGAGTTGTTGGTGGTGTCCCCACCCCCTCTTCTATTCTTATCTTTTCTGTGCTCCTCCCCCCCCCCCTTTTTTTTTCTTTTTATCCCCCACTAATTGAAATCTTTTTTTTTTTTAAGATATTTTTTATTGCATTTTTTAACAAACATACTGTACATAGATAAAAAACTCACAGACAGAACAATAACACAATGTACAGAATGCTCCTATTCCAGCTTATAACGGAAATGAGATCAAATAGACATTATACTAGGCAGTGGAAAATACATCTGATATGGGTATCAATCATGGGAGGTAGGTACTATAGTTTCAAATATCATAGACTCGGCAGAGTTCAGGGTAGTAGTACAATACAAAATTCACTGTGAAATCTTCATTTATGGCAGTATAGGGGAGAGGGTCAGAGGACTAGCTAGCCACCTGCCCCATATTTTGTGGAATGTTTTAATCCTCTTTCGAATATCAAAGATAAGCTTGGAGGGACTCATTAACCAATTTTAACCAAAGATTCAGAGTCGGGGTCGCTGATCCCTTCCACGTCAGTAGAAAGGACTTCCTCGTAAAAATATAGAGAATATGAAGCAGTCTCTTGGCCTGGGAGGGAATAGTGAGGTCGCCAAAGATGCCCAGAAGACAATTTTTGGGGTTGACTATATTTGGGAGACCCGGTGCTGAAGAGATGAAGGAGCCTATGTTCACCCAGAAATCCTGTACTATGGGAAAGGTTCAGAAGCAGTGGATAAAATCAGCAGTTTGGCCACATCCCTGGAAGCATTCAGCAGAGGGGGATATTCCCATTTTGTGCATTCTAGCCAGGGTGAGTTGTGAATGGTGAAAGATTTGGATTACCGTGTCCCTGGAGGAGATAACAGAGGTCGTAAATGTGTCACAGAATACAGAACAGTCTTCTTCTGTAATAGGGATATCTAGGGAGTTCCATTTCTCTTGTGCTGTCCAAAATCTAGGGTTGGTGTCTGTCACAAGCGCCGAGTAAAAGGTGTAGATAAGTTTTGTCTGGTCTGGGGATCTCAGGAGTTTTTCCAAGATCGGACTATCTAGGGAACAAAACTGTGCTTCTACTGCATGTCTAAACTGGTAATAATAAAATAGATAGGTATGTGGTAGGTCAAAGTCTAAACGCATCTAAGAGAAGGATTTGAAACCCTGAGGGGTGTATATGTGGCATAAGTACTTAATTCCCCTGGATGGCCATCTCGTGGGGTCAGGCAGGGAATATAACTCCTTAAAAGTAGGGTTAAACCACAGTGGACTATTGGGAGAGGCAAGCCAGGAGTCTGTTGAAAGCTTCGCTACCACAGTTTGGAACAGGGAAAGGGAGGTGTGAATAATTGACATGCCTGATCCAGGAGGTGTGCATCCTCTATAGACAATGTTATGGAGTGTTTCAAATAAGGAGACTATAGCTCAGTGATGGCGAACCTTGGCACCCCAGATGTTTTGGAACTACATTTCCCATGATACTCATGCACTCTGCAGTGTAGTTGAGCATCATGGGAAATGTAGTTCCAAAACATATGGGATGCCAAGGTTCGCCATCACTGCTATAGCTCCTTCAGTAGTGGTGCAGGCATTATTAGCCATGGGGTGAAGCCAGTCATAAACGTTAACCAGCTGAGATGCCAGATAGTAAAGTTAGAAGTTGGGGAAGGCCAATCCAGCCAGGTGGGATTCTAGTGCAACTCTAGGGGGTCGTTTGTTCCAGAGACGACCCCCTTGTATTGCGCTGCTCCTTTCCGGCTCCTCCTTCCCTCCCATCCACCCCAGATGCTTGTACATAACATCACCTGGGATGGACGAGAAGAGAGGAGGAGCCGGCAAGGAGCAGCGTGCTGTGAGAGGTATTGTCACAGCCGGGTCCTGCTGAATCCATGTTAGACCGTCACTGCATCATGTATTCAGGCATCGGTAAGGCGCTGTTTCTGCTGGAGGTACCATGGATGATCATCGCGGGGTGGGCGGCGCGGCAGACAGTACAGGTCCCGGGCCCCAACAGGACCGCAGGAGGCCCAGTGATAGTCTCCCGATCTCCCCTGTCCTCCACCCACCCACAGTGTCCCCCTATGACTTACACCCCCCACAGTGTCCCCCTGTGCCTTACACACACCCCCAGTGTCCCCCTGTGCCTTACACCCCCCCACAGTGTCCCCCTGTGCCTTACCCCCCCCCCCACAGTGTCCCCCTGTGCCTTACACCCCCCCACAGTGTCCCCCTGTGCCTTACACCCCCCCACAGTGTCCCCCTGTGCCTTACACACTCCCACACTGTCCCCCTGTGCCTTACACACTCCCAGTGTCCCCCTGTGCCTTACACCCCCCCCCCCACAGTGTCCCCCTGTGCCTTACACACACCCCACAGTGTCCCCCTGTGCCTCACACCCCCCACAGTGTCCCCCTGTGCCTTACACCCCCCACAGTGTCCCCCTGTGTCCTCCTTCACCCACCATGTCCCCCTGTGTCTTACACCCCTCCCCACAGTGTCCCCCTGTGTCCTCCTCCAACCACCATGTCCCCCTGTGCCTTACCCCCCCACCGTGTCCACCTGTGCCTTACACCCCCACAGTGTCCCCCTGTATCTTCCTCCACCCACCGAGTCCCCCTGTGCCTTACACCCCCCCACAGTGTGCTCCATCCCTCACCGTGTCCCCCTGTGTCCTTCGCCCCTCCCCCACCGTGTCCCCCTGTGTCCTTCATCCCCCTCTGTCCTCCTCCACCCACCGTGTCCCCCTATGTCTTACACCCCCCCACCGTGTCCCCCTGTGCCTTACACCCCCCCCACAGTGTCCCCCTGTGCCTTACACCCCCCCACAGTGTCCCCCTCTGTCCTCCTCCACCCACCGTGTCCCCCTATGTCTTACACCCCCCCACCGTGTCCCCCTGTGCCTTACACCCCCCACCGTGTCCCCTTGTCCTCCACCCCCCCACCGTGTCCCCCTGTGTCCTTCACCCCCCCCCACCGTGTCCCCCTGTATCCTTCACCCCCCCCCACAGTGTCCCCCTGTGTCCTCCACCCACCCACAATGTCTCCCTGTGCCTTACACCCCCCCCCACAGTGTCATACTGTGTGCCACATGCCCTATGATGTGTCCTTTGCCCTGCTATGTACCCCATGCCCTGCTGTGTACCACCTGTGACCTACTGTGTGCCCTGTGATGTGCTCTACTGTGTGCCCCATGCCCTGTGATGTGCTGTGTACTCCCAGATGTGCCCTACTGTGTGCCCCATGCCCTGTGATGTGCCCTGCTGTGTACCACCTAATGTGCCCTGTGACCCATGATGCTCCCTACTGTGTGCCCTGTGATGTGACCTACTGTGTGCCCCATGCCCTGTGATGTGCTCTGTGCCCTGCTGTGTACTCCCTGATGTGCCCTGTGCTTTGCTGTGTACCCCCTGATGTACCCTACTGTCTGCCCCATGCCCTGTGATGTGTCCTTTGCCCTGTTATGTGCCCCATGCCCTGCTGTGTACCGCCTGATGTGACTGATGTGTGCCCTGTGATATGCTCTACTGTGTGCCCCATGCCCTGTGATGTGCTGTGTACTCCCTGATGTGCTCTACTGTGTGCCCCCTGCCCTGTGATGTGCTGTGTACTCCCTGATGTACGTGACTGTGTGCCCCATGCCCTGTGATGTGTCCTGCTGTGTACCGCCAAATGTGCCCTGTTTCCAATGATGTTCCCTACTATGTGCCACGTGCCCTGTGATGTGCTGCATGCCCTGCTGTGTACCTCCTGATGTGCCCCGTTGTGTACCCCATGATGTGCCTACTGTGTGCCCCATGCCCTGCTGTGTAACCCCTGATGTTCCCTGTGCCCCCTATGATGCACCATGCTATGCTTAATAATGTGCCCTGCTGTATACAACATAATAAACCCTGCTGTGTGCCCTGTGATGTGCCCCATGCCCTGCTGTGTACCTCCTGATGTGCCCTACTGTATGTCCTGTGATGTGCCCCATGCCCTGTGATGTTCTTAGTGCCCTGCTGTGTACCCCCTGATGTGCCCTTTGCCCCATGATGTGCCTTCCTGTGTGCCCTGTTATGTTCCCTACTGTGTCCCATGCCCTGTGTTGTTCCCTGCTGTATAACCCTTGATGTGCCCTGCTGTGCGCCCCATGCCCTGTGATGTGTCTGTGCCCTGCTGTGTGCCTTACTGTGTGCGCCATAATTTATGTAGGTGGGACTTTGTGTAGGTGTGGCTTGCATGTGGGTGGGGACACAGGGGACCCCATGATCTTCTATTGCCCGGGGGCCCCATGAGTTGTCAGTCTGCCCCTGTCTACGGATATTCATTATGGTTGAGCGGCCTGGTATAAAGCCCCCCTGGTCACTCCTGACCAATTTCGCTACTACTTTATTCAAACAATTGGCCAGGACTTTGGCCAAGATTTTGACATCTACATTGATGAGGGATATTGGCCAATAGGAATCGCATTTAAGAGGATTTTTAGTATCAAAATAATTAATGCCTCTCTCATAGAGGAAGTACTCATCTTTCAAGGCCTCATTATATGTATTGAGTAGAATAGGACCCAGTAGGTACCCAAAAGTGTGTATACTATTCAGCTGGAAAACCATCCAAGCCTGGCGTCTTATGAGTTTGTAGCTGCAAAATTGCAAGGGAGAGCTCTTCTACAGAGAGAGAGGTTCGTCTAGATCATCACGGTCTTGGCCCGACAATTGCCAAGTACTGTTTGGTTTAAATATTCGTCAAGTTGGGTCTCGGAGTAGTGGGCCCTAGTAGTATAAAGGTTGTGGTAGAAAGATAAGAAGGTGTTTGTTATATCCTAAAGGGACGTCACTAATCTTATCCTGGGAGGTCAGGATCCTAGGAATTGATATAGGGGTGCGGTCAGATCTGGTTAGGTAGGTGAGTAGGCGAGCTGCCTTATTGCCGTGTTTAAACATCTTCTGGGTAACATAGAGCATACGTTTTTTAGTAAGGTCCAGGAGGTGGAGCTCATCCTCCCTACGGCTGTGTAGCCACAAGGTTTGTGTAGCTGTACTAGGGTTCTGATCATATGCCACCTCTGCAACCATCATTGCATTTTCTAATTCTTGGGTATTTTTGCACAAAATGCCAGTAATGAACATAAAGGCGCCCCTCAGCGCAGCCTTGGAGGCCTCCCAGGCAGTGAAGGACCCAAGAGTTCCCCGATTTGCATGCCAGTAGTCAGCAATACCTTTCTGGCATTCATTCTGTACAATCTCATCCTCCAGCCAATGGGAGTTTAAATCCCAAATGTGAGGGCCTGCGCTCGGCAGGAGGAGGAGATCCACAGAAAGAGGGGCATGGTCAGATATCCCACTTGGTAGATAGGAGACTGCCTGAACAATAGGAAGCACATCAGCAGGGGTAAATGCCAGATCTATGCGAGACATGGTGTGGAAGGAGTCAGAGTGGCAGGAGAAGTGACGTTCATCTGGGTGCTTCCATCGCTATATCTCAATAAGGCCATACACTTGTGTCCAGTCAATAAATGAGGGATAGGGCCTGCCCCCACCCCTCAAGTGGTCCATGGCAGGGTCAAGTACAGCATTAAAGTCCCCTACGAACAGTAGGAGACCAGGGGATCTTGACAGTAATAAAAGAGACAAGTGGGAGAGTAAATCTGGGGAGAATGGAGGAGGGACATATACATTTACTAATGTAAAGACTGTGGAGACAATATGGATAGTAATTACAATGAATCTCCCATCAGGGTCTATCTTTATCAGCAGAATTTCTGCCAGGAGGGACTTCGCTAGTAAGATAGAGACCACGTGGGAGTAATTAGTGTGGGTGGTGTGGTATTGTGTAGCTAGTCAGGGATGTTTAAGGGTCCACAGTGTGGTATTGGTGAGGTGGGTCTCTTGAAGATAAATAATAGGGCGGTTATATTTTTTAAGAATAGGAGAATACCAGGGACCGCTTTTGAGGTGAGTTCAGACCCCTACAGACCCCTAACATTCCAAGAAATCAGTTTTAACGCTTTAGCCATAGGAAACTATATCCAACAACATTGTAGCATAGGAAGGCTCACGAAAAAATGCAATATGACATATATGACATTGCCTATGGTAGAATCTGGAGTAAAAGTGCAGTAGCATCAGAGGAGGAGCATCCATAGGAGCATAAAGAATAACAGGAAAAAAACCTGAAGGCCCAGTCATTCTTAGCAACCAAAGCGTGAGAAGGGACCATAAGAAAAAACAAAACCCCCCTTCCCTCCAATCCCCCGCCCTGCTCAACCATCCCAAACATAGTGAGCTTTGGTTCCCTGAACAGAAAAAAAAACCCAGCAACAGTCATGTGAGGGAACATAAAAACCTGTGGCCTCGCCACCTACTGGTACGGGGCAGGTAGCAGGTCCAGTGAAGCTCTCAAAAAAGGTGTGTGCGTCCATCCTGCAGGATATAGGATTCACCTGTAATATAAGGCATAATCAGTAGCAGTCATGAAAGGCACAACAGGTGCAATTGTTAGGAAGATCAAGTGGTAGAACTGGCTAATGCTGGCCATACACTATACGAAAAATCGTCTGAAAAATCGTTCGTATAGACACTTCGTTCGTTTTTCGGCAAGTTAATGGGCACAAATCGATAATCGTTTGTGACGTTTTTGTGCAAATAAAACGAACGGGAAGTTTGGAAAATTTCTGCCGAAGGTACGATAAATTGCAAGGTTAATGTGTTTCCCGTCCGAACTGCCTGCACTAGGTATATGTAAAAAAATGAACAAAAAATTATTTATTCATGTCCACTGAACAATTTATCGGTCATTACATGATGGCACGATCGTTTGCGGTCACGGTCGAACGTTCGTTTTTTTTCTAAAATGGGTTCGGCCGATTTTCTGTATAGTGTATGGCCAGCTTAAGGCATCTGCCAGGCTTGCAGCAGGGGCAATGTAGAGCAACTAGTGGAAAGAGGGTAGGAAAAAGTACATTCCACTAAATAACAATGGCAGCATAATTTTAGATACAAAGCAGACGATTGAGAAATCTTGTAGGTGTTCCAGCAAACATCAGGTAGGATAGGCAGAGAGGTAGGGATAATTAAAGGAACATCAGAAAGCAGCATCAATTACGGCATTGTCTGGGTTGTTTTCCAAAGCGAGCGTCCAGCCAGGCCATGGCTTCTTTGGGACAGGAGCAGAAGTGAGCTTTACCCTCATAGATGGTCCTTAGCTTAGCAGGGAAGAACATTGTATAGGGGAGGCCTTCAGTGTGAAGTCGGTCTTTCACCGCCGCAAAGGATATGTGCTGGTATTGGACTTCAGCTAAGAAGTCAGGGTATATGGAGATATTATTTCCACTAAACTTGAGCGGCCCTCTTTCTCTGGCAAGGCACAGGATAGCAACTTTGTCACAAAAATTTAGGATTTTTGCAATCAGGGACCTTGGAGGGGCCCCTGAGGGAAGTTACTATAAATGAAAATGGTTAAGTTGTTATGGCCTTATTATGAAGCCACTGTTAGCTTCACATCATAAGTGTTAGAGGATAATGTTACCTTATGACGTACATCTGCTTTGTACTTTCCTTGCTTCTGTCTACAAGATATGATGTATTTGGAATCATTTTTGTTACCTTTATTCGTAACTCTAGTAAGAAAGTTCTCAATAAAATGTTTATGATCAGAAAATCAAAAAAAAAAAAAAAGGAGTAACGTATAAAATGTGTCTATACTCAGAAAGTGATAATAAAAAATATAAAACCAGCAGCAAAACCTGTAATGCCCCGTACACACGGTCGGATTTTCCGACGGAAAATGTGTGATAGGACCTTGTTGTCGGAAATTCCGACCGTGTGTAGGCTCCATCACACATTTTCCATCGGATTTTCCGACACACAAATTTTCGAGAGCAGGCTATAAAATTTTCCGACAACAGAATACGTTGTCGGAAATTCCGATCGTGTGTACACAAATCCGACGGACAAAGTGCCACGCATGCTCAGAATAAATAAAGAGATGAAAGCTATTGGCCACTGCCCCGTTTATAGTCCGGACGTACGTGTTTTACGTCACCGCGTTCAGAACGATCGGATTTTCCGACAACTTTGTGTGACCATGTGTATGCAAGACATGTTTGAGCCAACATCCGTCGGAAAAAATCCTAGGATTTTGTTGTCGGAATGTCCGAACAAAGTCCGACCGTGTGTACGGGGCATTAGTGTTCACATAACACAAGTAAAAAATAAAAATGTATAAGGTGGTCTCGCGCAGTGATATATAAGTCACTTAAAATATTATGTGCAATATACAAGGAACTAAATAAAGTGCAATAAAAAATACATATAATCACAAAAGCACTGAAGGACTAAGACTAAAAAGACTAAAGGACTAAATAAAGTGCAGTAGGAAGTCCCCCAAAGGAAAGCTAAAATAATGTGTAACAAATGTCCATCAAAATAACTGTGTAAAATCAAAAATAAATGTAGCACTGACCCCCGAAGGAGCTGCTGGTTTAAATTGGGCTTACCGTTACCTAACCATTCCACCATATCCGTCACAGGGGTCCCATGAAGAATGTTCAAGGATGTCTACACCAAACACTCAGTTTTTTTTTCTTCAATTCCTTTATTTAACAAAGTCAGATCTAGGGATGGAGGGTTAAGGGAGATTCAGGTACCTGGTATTGGGTATCAGGGTATTTCTTCAATCCAGAGGACAAACGGTTTCCACAACTGGATATAGCAATGAAGTGGAGGTAGCAGCAGTGATGATGTTCGCTGGTGATTCTGTGATGACAGTAACAGCGCCATCTCCCTCCGGAGTACTTGTTGTAGCCGATGCGATAATCGTAGGCCTCACCATAGGAGCAAACATAACGGTCTCCTCAGTAACGATGCCCATGGCCCAGTCCATCCGGTATGCATGAGGTGGCATGGTGGGTTGTTCTCTGGCGAACAGGTACTCCCCGCAGTGTAGGCACCGGACTGGACGGGGGTTTATGACCAGTCCCTCGCACCTGTTGCACAGCATACCAAACGCCTCGACATCTCCTGTCGTGTATAGTATGAAACGCCCATGCGGTTTCAGGCGAATACCAGTGTCCATCAGCCAAGTTTCAGGCTGCCTGACATTTGTAGTGGTACCCACGGGGAACATCCTGGGCCCCATGGCAGACTGCATTTCTGGCATTTGGAACATGGCTGTAAAATCAAATCCTTCTCTCTGAATGTTTGGACACACACGCGGTGTCTCACGCAGCAAGCAGGCGGGATAACTCCTCCCACTGGTTTCTTTAGTCATGTAGCTCCCGGGCTTTCTTGGCTCCGCCCACAGCTCATGCGGCTGGGTAGTGACCCGCAATTAACCCTTTTTTAGAAAAATGGCACAGTCCAGAACCCTCTTTAGCATAAGTTCCCGGTGAACGGTTTCCTTAGGTTGCGAGAGGTAATGGCAAATCCCGGACTCGAGCCCCCACATGTAGCACTGACCCCCGAAGGAGCTGCTTGTTTAAACTGGGCTTACCGTTACCTCACTATTCCACCATATCCGCCAAGGGGTCCCATTAGAAGAATGTTCAAGGATGTCTACACCAAACACTCAGTTTCTTTTTCTTCAATTCTTTTATTTAACAAAGTCAGATCTAGGGATGGAGGGTTAAGGGAGATTCAGGTACCTGGTATTGCGGATCAGGGTATTTCTTTAATCCATAGGACAAACGGTTTTCACAACTGGATATAGCAATCACCGGATAGGCCTCTCTCACTGACCTAGCAGTCGATGCAAAGCTCGGTCATAGTCTCTGCCATAGACTTGAAAAATCACATTACGGTCGTTACACAATCCTCTGCCACAGGATGGTTTATCCAAACTTTTGCAAGATTAAAGTATAACTGCACAGTACCAGTTTCTTTCAGCCCATCCGGTGATACTGTGAGGTAGGTGACCTGGGTTGCATCCTTCAATTGAGTTTCCAGGCTTCTCCTGAGATACCAGCATACTTTGCTCGGTCACCTCCAGGAAAGTTCTCCCCTGGTTTCCTTCAATCGATCGGCTTCTCCCCGCAGGCAAGACAGCACAGGACCACCCTCTGGATCAGCAGGCCCCAGAACTCCTGGGCCTACTTCTGTAGTAACAAAGCCTCGGGCCGGCCGGCCCCGAGACAGCAAAGCTGCCACGGCACACCTTGTGCCAGGAGGGCCTTCAGGTCGGGAACAACGAACCCCGACAAATTGGCGCCTGTACCTTAAGTACTCTTACCCAGAATGCATGGCAAATGAACCACTCCCACTGGGCTGTTTCTGAGTAAAAGAGGTACCCAATGCCTCCAGCCTGTTGTATTTCCAACACTACAGTGGCTACAGTGACACCCACGGCCAAGTGGAAACTGACACAACCCAGCTGAACTGGTACAGAAACCAGAACATTTATCATAATTAATAAACTAAACTACAGCTTCAGACAAACTTAAATTTACATAGATAGCACTTGCCCATCAGGAGACTAGGCACTACATAAATAACACTAGTGTCCATATGAATGGTAAACAAATCTTGAATGGAGAACAAATACTGCAGAGGTTCTAAATGGAGGGCAATGAACAAATGGGATGTATGAGGGATCTCCAAATCCAACCAATGGGTGATGTCATACATGCAGACATAAAAAGTGTTACAATGGACTCGTAGCCAAAAGTGATGTAGAGATGTAGATAATGTCCATAAAAAATAATAGTTCCACGAGTGGTCTCTTCAAGAAACAGCCTCACAGAACTCTTACCTCATATATGAAGAAAAAACGCATCACTAAGTCATTGAACGTTCCACACCATCCTATTATGACCTCTTCCTGTCCTAGTAGTGGGGCCAGAAGGTACTTCTCCAACTGCCTAGGTTCTTCACTATACCGTCCTAATAGGCTCCAATGGGCGCTGTAATGAAGTATGCATGTCCAGGTTGTGCTGACAGCTGATGGGATGCCCTGTGTTCTGCTGAACTTCTGGTGCTGTGGCAGTTAATTGCTCCAAGTCATCTGTGAAGCTGCAGTGAACAAGATCACGATGTGTAATCAATGTGAGGGTGGTTACACATTGTGATCTTGTGAACAGGGCACTTAAAGCAGAACAGCGGGAGGAATTATTATTCCTGAAGGCCCGCCAAATACACAGGAAGAAGAGGAGGAGGAGGATTGTGTCAGCATGGACATGGAGGATAAAACTCAGCAGAAGTCTTCAAGGGATGGTTTTCAGTCCCTGGTTGTTACGGATCATGTGATCCTTAGTGAATCAGAGGACTCAGAATCGAATGCCTCTGAAAATTTTCGCAGGCTTTGCAGAATAAGGGAGGCCATGCAGCGTAAGGACCCTAGGATTCGTGATATCAAAGAGAGGGATCATTACTGGTTGGCAACCCTTCTTGATCCACGTTACAAGGGTAAGGTTGCAGAACTCATCCTGTCTTCGCAGAGGGAGCAGAGGATGAAACATCTTCAGGAGGCCTTAAATAAGGTTTGTGCAATGCATTTCCAGACCCTGTGAGGTTACAATTTCCTGGTGCTGGACAACGTGTTGCTGAGGCTTCGTTCAGTCAGAGGAAGAGCAGTGGAGAAGGTGGCCAGCTGACCGATGCCTTTAGACAATTTTTCAGTCCTCAGAGCCAAGGTCTGATCGGTTTTAAGCAACCATCGCCAGCGTCTGCATTACACGGTGCAGGAATATCTAGGGGCAAGAGCAGACTTGGAGACCTTTCCAACAGAGCAGTGGATATAGATAAATATACGAGACTGGCTGTATATATATATATATATATATATATAAAATTAAATATATTGCAGCTAACTGAATAACCTGCCTGCCTGAAGTATATTAGAAAAAGTGCACCAGAAATGGCCTGTAGTCAGATATAGCTAAACTGTATGCAGTGGATATATATAGATATATATATATATATATATATATATATATATATATCTATATATACACACACAGGTACAAGCCAGTAAATTCGAATATTTTGAAAAACTTGATTTATTTCAGTAATTGCATTCAAAAGGTGTAACTTGTACATTATATTTATTCATTGCACACAGACTGATGCATTCAAATGTTTATTTCATTTAATTTTGATGATTTGAAGTGGCAACAAATGAAAATCCAAAATTCCGTGTGTCACAAAATTAGAATATTACTTAAGGCTAATACAAAAAAGGGATTTTTTAGAAATGTTGGCCAACTGAAAAGTATGAAAATGAAAAATATGAGCATGTACAATACTCAATACTTGGTTGGAGCTCCTTTTGCCTCAATTACTGCATTAATGCGGCGTGGCATGGAGTCGATGAGTTTCTGGCACTGCTCAGGTGTTATGAGAGCCCAGGTTGCTCTGATAGTGGCCTTCAACTCTTCTGCGTTGTTGGGTCTGGCATTCTGCATCTTCCTTTTCACAATACCCCACAGATTTTCTATGGGGCTAAGGTCAGGGGAGTTGGCTGGCCAATTTAGAACAGAAATACCATGGTCCGTAAACCAGGCACGGGTAGATTTTGCGCTGTGTGCAGGCGCCAAGTCCTGTTGGAACCTGAAATCTCCATCTCCATAGAGCAGGTCAGCAGCAGGAAGCATGAAGTGCTCTAAAACTTGCTGGTAGACGGCTGCGTTGACCCTGGATCTCAGGAAACAGAGTGGACCGACACCAGCAGATGACATGGCACCCCAAACCATCACTGATGGTGGAAACTTTACACTAGACTTCAGGCAATGTGGATCCTGTGCCTCTCCTGTCTTCCTCCAGACTCTGGGACCTCGATTTCCAAAGGAAATGCAAAATTTGCTTTCGTCAGAAAACATGACTTTGGACCACTCAGCAGCAGTCCAGCTCTTTTTTTCCTTAGCCCAGGTGAGACGCTTTTCGCGCTGTTTCTTGGTCAACAGTGGCTTGACACGAGGTATGCGGCAGTTGAAACCCATGTCTTTCAAGCGTCTCTTGGTGGTGGATCTTGAAGCACTGACTCCAGCAGCTGTCCACTCCTTGTGAATCTCCCCCACATTTTTGAAGGGGTTTTTTTTCACAATCTTGACTAGGGCGCGGTGATCCCTATCGCTTGTACACTTTTTCTGACCACAGTTTTTCCTTCCCTTTGCCTCTCTATTAATGTGTTTGGACACAGAGCTCTGAGAACAGCCAGCCTCTTCAGCAATAACCTTTTGTGTCTTTCCCTCCTTGTGCAATGTGTCGATGGTCGCCTTTTGGACAGCTGTCAAATCTGAAGTCTTCCCCATGTTTGTGTAGGCTTCAGAACTGGACTGAGAGACCATTTAAAGCCCTTTGCAGGTGCTTTGAGTTAATCAGCTGATTAGTTTGTGGCACCAGGTGTCTTCAAAATTTAACCCTTACACAATATTCTAATTTTGTGACACACGGAATTTTGGATTTTCATTTGTTGCCACTTCAAATCATCAAAATTAAATGAAATAAACATTTGAATGCATCAGTCTGTGTGCAATGAATAAATATAATGTACAAGTTACACCTTTTGAATGCAATTACTGAAATAAATCAAGTTTTTCAAAATATTCTAATTTACTGGCTTTCACCTGTATATAGAGATAGAGATATATATATATATATATATATATATATATATATATATATATAGTGACATTGGGGATTGTTCAGCTCAAGTGGATAGATGCGTTTTGGTGCGGTGAGTCCACATCAGAGAGGCATTTATAGTTAAGGGCCTGGTAGCCCACGTTTATTAAAAGGGAAAAACAAAACAAAAGTCCATCTAGGATTTCCACGCAGGGGTCCAAGCTTCAATTAAACACACAAAATCCAAATGAAAATGCTAGCCCACCTGGCTACTCTTCAGCAGTAATGCTGCTATAGGGAACAGGCCCCTCAAACAAGCTGCTTGGATGCACACAGTCTTAGGCTCCTTGGTCACACACAGCTTCAAGAGCTTCAACGCACACAGCTTCTGGCTCCTTGGAAGCACATAGCTTTGAAGCCCTTCAACGCACACAGCATCTATTCTCACACAGAGACACTTACTAGCAGCCACTGCTCCAACTTCACCTTCCTCCACCCATTCTGCTCTCACCAGCCCCTCCTTATATGGGCTGTGTGAACCTGGGCACACACCCTGCTGGCTGTCCACAAAACCCGGACACAGGGTTGGAGATCCCGTCCCACCCAAGACTCTGAAGGATCTCCAAACTACAGAGCCCCATAAGGAACTAGCAAAACCTGGAGAAAACTGTTTCAAATTTACGCTCTGTAGCTCTGCACTCAGCCAATATGCAGACTCTGTGTCCACTTTAACCCCATTTTCATAGGGACAGTGCCTTGCTCTGTCACAATATATCTGTATTTATATATATTAAATACACTGAAGCTAACTGGTACACCAGGAATTGCCTGCAGTCAGATATAGCTAAACTGGATGCAGTGGAGATTATATATATATATATATATATATATATATATATATATATATATATATATATACCGTATATACTCGAGTATAAGTCGAATTTTTCAGCACATTTTTTTGTGCTGAAAGTGCCCCCCTCGACTTATACTTGAGTCAAGCACTTTTCTGCAGCAAAAAATTTCATTTTCCGAACCGACTTTGGGGCCCCGTATCTCAGGGCCACTTGGTGCTAGGAACCCCAAATTTGGTGTGCAAACCCAGTGGATCTGGTACCACAACATATCCAAAGATGAAGTTCCTAGCTCTAAGTGGCCCCGAGATACGGGGCCCCAAAATCGGTTCGGAAAATGTCATTCTCTGCTGAAGAAAAGTGCTTGACATTTTCTGAACCGAATTTGGGGCCCCATATCTCAGGGCCACTTGGTGCTAGGAACCCCAAATTTGGTGTGCAAACCCAGTGGAACTGGTACCATAACATATCCAAAGCTGGGGTTCCTAGCACCAAGTGGCCCTGAGATACGGGGCCCCAAAACCGGTTCAGAAAATGTCATTCTCTGCTGCAGAAAAGTGCTTGACATTTTCTGAACTGATTTTTGGGGCCCTGTATCTCAGGGCCACTTGGTGCTAGAAACCCCAGCTTTGGAAATTATGGTGCTAGTTCCACTGGGTTTGCACACCAAATTTGGGGTTCCTAGCACTAAGTGGCCCCGAGATACGGGGCCCCAAATTCGGTCAACTGTGTCCATCTGCAGCAATGTCATTTCAGGACCCTTTGGGTTCAGAGACCCCAAATTTTGGCTGCAGCTAGGGGGCATCTAGGAACCCTTAACTACCGAGTTTGAAGTTCAGGGGACCTATGGCTGCAAATAGGCACAGTGATGCTGCAAATGGGCATTGTTGACCCTCTTTTCCACTTACAGTAGCTGTGCATTTCTCACCCTCGTCTTATACTCGGGTCAATAAGTTTTTCCCATTTTTTTGTAGTAAATTAGGGCCTCGACTTATACTCGGAACGACTTATACTCGAGTATATACGGTATATATATATATATATATATATATATATATATATATATATATATATATATATATACACAAAACTGTGTGTATATATATATATATATTAAATACACTGCAGCTAACTGAATAACCTGCCTGCCTGCTCAATCTAAATGACACTCTCTCTCCGTCCACGCCAACAACACACTACACGGGGCTGATGTGCAGGCAGCCTTATATAGTGTGGGGCGTGGACTTAGTCCCCCTGAGCCATGATTGGCCAAAGGCACCCTGCTTTTGGCCAATTATGGCTCTCTTAGCTGAGGGCACTGGGATTGGCCAAAGCATGCAGGTCATGGTGCATGCTTTGGCCAATCATCATACAGCAATGCCCGGCACTCCCGCAGTGCATTATGGCGCATTACGTGGCACTCGAATTTGGCACGAACGCCCCATAATGTTCGGTTTTCGATGAACTCATGTTCGTCCTGAACATAAAGCTCATCCATACTGGTCATTAAGGGGGAAAATTTTCTGGGGCTGAAGTGGTTAATGCAACTCACAGAAAATATAGAGACCAATGATATCCATGTCAAAATATATCACTGGTTGAAAAATCACAGCACTAAGAAACGTATGAGGTCATAAACAATACACGGGTCAGGAAAAAAACATCCTGGTAGGCCGGCACTAAAGAGTCTCTGTACCCTGCAAGGGTTTTCTTTATTTTTTAATTTTTTTGTAATCTGTAAAAAAAACGCCGGCATAGTAAGAAAAAGAGAAGGAAAAAAAAACACTATAATATTGATTCTCCCACGCTATCACTAAAGGTGGAACAATCCTGACTCCTGCAGACGCCGGTAAGCTGATCCGTAGCTAATAGGGTAAATATAATATAAAATTGGTGCTGCCCTGTCATATAATTATGTGATCAAATACTGTGATGAAATAAAATAAATTTTCCTAAAATTGCCAAGTACCGTACTTAACATACAAATAGTGCATGCACCAACATCATAAAAGTGCAGTGATTGATGCGATTTACAAAACAAACATGCAAACATCAATAAATAAACATCCAACAGACAGACACTGAGGTCTGATCAACAGTGTGCAATAAATGACTTGGTGAATAAAATTACTGGTGCCTTTTTCCTTCCCGTTATAGTAACACCTCTGTGCTCACAAGCCTCTCACCTTACTGCTGTAAGGTAACAGCATAGGATGGATGGCTCTCTCTTTGGGATCCGTGCGTCTCCACTTGTTAAAAGGGGTCCTACTGAGGTGTATCCGCCTTAGTGATTGGTGCTCCCTGGGGATCCCTCCCCCATGGTACCCTCAGTTATGCAGCATAAGAAAGAATGCTCCAATAGTGTGATAACGTACAAACGATTTATTGTTATAACTGTTATGCTCCACAAGACGTGAGCTCATACTCCTGCATCACTTCTGGTAGCCTGTTGCTTAGTCCCTAATCCAGTCAAACCACCACCCCAGCAGATCCAGGATGCTCTCAGCACAATCTCCATTTAGGCTATTCTAATTCAGCAAGGCCTTGTACTCATCAGAGTATACAAATTCGTGCCAGTAGAACCACTTCTTGAGGAATTTGGCCAAGAGGCCTCTCTCAGTGGCCACCAAGTCCTCCATCTCATTAATTTTGGCCACTCTTTTCAACCAGACGGCTATGGGTGGAGCCTGTGCCTTCTTCAAAAAGAGCGGGATGCAGCCTTTTGCCGCTATGATCAAGAGGGACAAGTTTCAACCTTTTTAATACAGAGGAACCCTTGAAATAACTTTGCGGTCTCAGGGAACCCCTGCTAATAATTACCATATCTACAACTCATGATACAATAGCGTGATGGTCTGTGGGAAGAATGCTCCTTACTCTTGTGGCCATTGGGAGGAATTCCCCCTTCCAGATAGTTAAAATGATCAATGGTGTCAGTGAGAACTTAGAGAGGCAGAAACTGCTCATTGCTCAAGGAACCTCTGGAGAAACCCTGGAGTTCCATGGAACCCTGATTGAGAAACCCTGGTTTAATATTTTGTTACTGGCAGAGTGTGCCTTGGCTTCTCCTAGGTGAGGTCTATTCCTGCTGAGCTACATAATTCCATAACTGTCACACACCTCTATTATGAGGCCTCTTAATGCTGCTTTCTGCAGGCGATTGGACCAAAAGTTTGAATAGTCTCAGAAGAGGACCTGACCCAGGGGCTAATATTTACCATGGTGAGCTGGCGCCTGAGAATTATCAAGCTCTGATATCACAGACAATTGTGGGCCATGCTGTTCAGGAAAGATATGGTGAGGTAGCAATCTGGGATGGCGATAAGACCAGGCATGTGTACAAAAATGATTAATCTGGGCAACAAAACCTTAGTTTCCATACATACTGTGCATAGTTCATAGACACAATCTGCAATGACACAGTGTTATCCTCCACAACCAGGGGAAAAGTCTCTGTGTCACCTCTGGAGCAATCAAGCTGACTATTGCCAACTCTCTACTGTAAAGTATCGCTAAGATTTGTAGAGCAGGACCTGACCCATTCTCAAATAAACACACAAGAAGATTTTCTAAAAACCTGGCATATGTTTATGTTCTCGGTAGAGGGCAAAAGGTTGATGGCTAGGGTGGAGTGAAGGAGTTGTGCTCAGGGAGTACCTCACAATGCTCTCCTTTCCCTCATTTCCTTAGATCTCATGGGTTCCCTGGTGGCTTTCCCTTTTTTTCTCTTTTTCTATCGCGGACTGGGCATTCTTCCCCTCCTTTTATGTTTTTACCTCCCCATTCTCTCTACCCATGAGATATATGAGCCAACCGCTTCCGCCCCCTGCACAGCCCGGTGCTCCGGTAAATGCTGGATGAGCAGAGAGCCGGTGACTAATGCCCCGTACACACGATAGGATTTTCCGACGGAAAATGTTCTATAGGAGCTTGTTGTCGGAAATTCCGACCGTGTGTAGGCTCCATCGGACATTTTCCATCGGAATTTCCGTCACACAAAATTTGAGGGCTGGTTTTCAAATTTTTCAACAACAAAATCCATTGTCGTAAATTCCGATCATGTGTACACAATTCCGACGCACAAAGTTCCACGCATGCTCGGAATCAAGCAGAAGACCCGCACTGGCTATTGAACTTCATTGCTCGTCGTACTTGTTGTATGTCACCGCGTTCTTGATGTTCAGAATTTCCGACAAGATTTGTGTGACCGTGTGTATGCAAGACAAGTTTGAGTCAACATCTGTCGGAAAAAAAAAAACTTGGATTTTGTTGTCGGAAAATCCTATCGTGTGTACTGGGCACAAGAGTCGCTCTCTGCTCACTGAAAACCAAGAATCGAGTGATCAGCAGTCTTTGATCGCTCGTTTGTTAGTCCTAGAAGCGTCGGGGTACAGATGAAGCATCACAGCGATGCTGCATCTACCTAGTTGAGTATAGATGTTTATTTTTTTTTAATTCCTACACTTCTTTTTAATGTTGTCCACCCAGACAATTATGATGTAATTAATTTTGTGAACTATTTAAGACTTCTCTTTACTCAAGTCTATAAATAAAGAATTAAAAAAAAAATTAAGATTTAAAGAGCAGGGATTTAATGACACTTTGTTGATACAGTATCTCACAAAAGTGAGTACACTCCTCACATTTTTGTAAAAATTTTATTATATCTTTTCATGTGACAACACTGAAGAAATGACACTTTGCTACAATGTAAAGTAGTGAATGTACAGCTTGTATAACAGTGTAAATTTGCTGTCCCCTCAAAATAATTCCACACACAGCCATTAATGTCTAAACCGCTGTCAACAAAATTGAGTACACCCCTAAGTGAAAATGTGACTCGTAAGTGTTACAAGGTCTCAGGTGTGAATGGGGAGCAGGTGTGGTAAATTTGGTGTTATCGCTCTCACTCTCTCATACTGGTCGCTGGAAGTTCAACATGGCACCTCATGGCAAAGAACTCTCTGAGGATCTGAAAAAAATTATTGTTGCTCTACATAAAGATGGCCTAGGCTATAAGAAGATTGCCAAGGCCCTGAAACTGAGCTGCAGCACAGTGGCTAAGACCATACAGCGGTTTAACAGGACAGGTTCCACTCAGAGCAGGCCTTACCATGGTCGACCAAAGAAGTTTAGTGCACGTGCTCAGCATCATATCCAGAGGTTGTCTTTTGGAAATAGATGTATGAGTGCTGCCAGCATTGCTGCAGAGGTTGGATGGGTGGGTGGGGGGGGGGGTCAGCCTGTCAGTGCTCAGACCATACGCGGCCCACTGCATCAAATTGGTCTGCATGGCTGTCGTCCAAGAAGGAAGCCTCTTCTAAAGATGATGCACAAGAAAGCCCACAGTTTGCTGAAGACAAGCAGACTAAGGACATGGATTACTGGAACAATGTCCTGTGGTCTGATGAGACAAAGATAAACTTATTTGGTTCAGATGGTGTCAAGCTTGTGTGGCGGCAACCAGGTGAGGAGTACAAAGACAAGTGTGTCTTGCCTACAGTCAAGCATGGTGGCAGGAGTGTCATGGACTGGGGCTGCATGAGGGGAGCTACAGTTCATTGAGGGAACCATGAATGCCAACATGTACTGTGACATACTGAAGCAGAGTATGATCCCCTCCCTTCGGAGACTGGGCCCTAGAGCAGTATTCCAACATGATAACAACCCCAAACATACCTCCAAGACGACCACTGCCTTGCTAAAGAAGCTGAGGGTAAAGGTGATGGACTGGCCAAGCATGTGTGGGGCATCCTCAAACGGAAGGTGGAGGAGCGCAAGGTCTCTAACATCCACCAGCTTTGTGATGTCGTCATGGAGGAGTGGAAGAGGACTCCAGTGGCAGCCTGTTAAGTTCTGGTGAACTCCATGCCCAAGAGGGTTAAGGCAGTGCTGAATAATAATGGTGGCCACACAAAATATTGACACTTTGGGCCCAATTTGGACATTTTCACTTAGGGGTGTACTCACTTTTGTTGCCAGCGGTTTAGACATTAATGGCTTTGTGTTGAGTTATTTTGAGGGGACAGCAAATTTACACTGTTATACAAGCTGTACATTCACTACTTGACATTGTAGAAAAGTGTCATTTCTTCAGTGTTGTCACATGAAAAGGTAGAATAAAAAATTGACAAAAATGTGAGGGGTGTACTCACTTTTATGAGATACTATATCCCAGTCTTAGTCCGTAGGGTTCAATAAAGCAAGGTCCATAAAGACATGGATGAGCGAGTTTGGGGTGGAGAAACTTGACTGGCCTGCACAGAGTCCTGACCTCAACCCTATAGAACACCTTTGGGATGAATTAGAGCGGAGACTGCTAGCCAGGCCTTCTCGTCCAACATCAAACATCAGTGCCTGACCTAACAAATGCGCTTCTGGAAGAATGGTCAAACATTTCCATAGACACATTCCTAAACCTTGTGGACCGCCTTCCCAGAAGAGTTAAAGCTGTTATAGCTGTAAAGGGTGGTCCAATTCAATATTGAACCCTACGGACTAAGATTGGGATGCCATTAAAGTTCATATGCGTACAAAGGCAGGCGTTCCAATACTTTTGATAGTCAAGTGTACATGGTACACATATGCCACAGTCCTTATACTAACAAAATAAGCTTTAATACCCCTGTCGATGACATAACAAGGTGGCAGGGGTCACCCAGTGAAGTTACTCGGTGACACTGCCCCTTAGTTTATTTAGCGGCGGGTGGGAAGCGGAGCTGTCAGTCGGTGGGAGCCAAGCACCAGATGTGGACTGTTTTTTTTGCTGTCAGTGGACAGTATTCTTCGTGATTGACGCTGAAATTACTTCGGGGAATATATTTTTTTTCCTTTTTTTAATAAAGGAAAATAAAAAAAACTGGCATTCGGGTTTTTATTTCCTTTATTTGTTGGGGAATGAGTAGGGGTACTATGTATCCCCTACTCATTCACATGGGGGAGGCTGGGATCTGGGGCCCCCTTTATTGTTACTCCCACAACCCCAGAGCCCCTGGGCCAGGGTTGTGAGGTTCTTGTTCTCATCAACATGGAGACAAGGTGCTTTGGGAGCATTTTGAGGCATAGGTGCTGGTATCGTCGCTCACACAGCACAGTTCGGTCGTTAATTTATGTGAAAGTTCATTTAAAACGTCTTATCCACACATTACTATGCCTGGGTGTCTTCTTTAATATGCTTAAGAAGACTTCCTGAGAAAAAATTCTCTTGTGTATTGATTTCATATAAGAGAAAGATTAAAATATTTGTAAAAAAAATAAAAAAAAAAATACAAAGAATACATTTTGGAGATAACTGTACCTGCAAACTGGAGGAAAGAGCTTTAGGAGCCCTGCTTCAATTCTACAGCTTCCCGCTTCGATCAAGGCTAGAACATAAAATAAGAATTGAGAGCAAAGAATACAACAGGTACACCGACAAACAAACAGTTCTAATACCATGGGTATACTTCAAGCAGAGGATAATCATCAAAAAAAAGACAGAGTTGTGGAAACACCGATCTTATTGCCCAATTAAGACCCAGCAGAAACAGTGTGAAGGCGAAGCTACCACCCCAGCCCAAGGCAAGGCACCAAAGAAAATAAATGATTAAATAAAAATAAAGGGGGGGTGCCCAGCCTACTCCGTCCATGGCCGCCACACCTTGTCGAATTTCTTGGGGCAGTTCCTGTTAATGTAGGCTAACTTATATAGAGGAAGGGTAGCATTAATTGTTTTTTCCCATGAACCCACGGAGGGAGGGGAATGGGCATTCCATCTAAGAATAATTTCTCGTTTGGCATAGAAGAAAAGTTAGCAGTAGTTTAGTGCATCTAGGCCGTTGCTGGTCATCCTGAATTGCCAATAGAGCCAATTCCGGTGAGACCTAAAGAGCCAGCTGGAGGCGACCATTAATGAGGTATACCACCTCCTCTGAACACCGAACAATCTATGGACATCTCCAGAAGATGTGAATGTACGTTCCCTCATTATTGCCACACCTGGGACATTCCTGCGACCTCTGGGGGTATCCTGTGCAGTCTCTGGGAGGTATAATAGACCCTGTGTAAAAATTTCACCTGCATCAACTTGTCCTTGGAGGAGACTAACCCCTAACACTATCCATTAAACAGTCATCCCAATCCACCCTATCTAAGTCTGGAAGGTCGGCTTTCCACTTTTCCCAGAGCTTTTCCATTTTGGGAGATTCAACACTCAACAAGGCCAAATAAAGTACCATTTTGTACCAGGCACGCTATCTGTGTTTCCTCAGCCAATAGAAGCGTTAAAGCTATATTATTGTAGTTATTAGGAGGGGGGATGTACATCTCTTTGTGTGATTCTTACTGCACCTTTTGGTTTGTAAACATCATCCTTTTGTGTGACTTATCTGAAATAAATTGTCTGCTTTTCAATATATCTGGAGTTCGACTGATCACAGGAGAATGATCCTAACATTTTTGGTCCTTCTAGCCGGAACCAACTAGTGCATTTCAGGTCGAATGGTCCCGACAAAAACTTTGGTGAGTGTTGGACTTCAAAGCTCACTGAGGATTAAGAGTCCCCCCACACAACGTTAGTGGTGAAATAGGGGCGGGGGCCTAAGACACGGATCCACTGTCTGGTTTCGAACTACGTGATCCAGTCCTCTTGGTGTTTGAGAGATAAGGTAATTTTAATTATTCTTAATTCGTTCTAAGAGTCTCTTCTTCTCTTTCTGTTTGATTCTGGTTTAATGTGTTGTAATTGTCATCACATGCCTGACGAAGGGGTCCTGCGTGACTCCGAAACGTTGCACTCTCCTTGTGTTGTGATCATGCAATAAATTACCCGTTTGGACGCTATCTATGTCGTTCCATGGTGTGCTGGCAAATATCTTCGCTGTGACTTGAACCAGTATCCAGCTGGTTGTTGCTGCAGCACCCATACTGGAGAGCTCATCCAGGAATGTGTGCGATGGGAATATGAAGTATTACTTGTAAAAAAAAAAAAAATTAACTCTTGACCAGCTATGACAATACAGAAGGGTTATATTGTAAATATTGAAACTGAGCGTAAAAAAAAAAGAAAATGTACACTGATAAGACCAGGTTGCTTTATTATTTTAGCATGCCATAATATTAAAGGAAGCACATGGCAGAAATTATTAATGGTTTTAAAGAAGAAGATAGGAAACATGAAAGTGAATTGCACTGTAAAGTGAACAGAATGGTGTAGAATTATTATCAAGTGGCTTGATGAATGTGAGAAAAGGAAAGGCCGAGAATGTTTTGATTACTTTAAAGGTGTCCAGTCCAGAGACAGTATGTGACTGAGTGCTAATTTTACTGCCACAAGGAAACAGGGATTTGAATGGGCTTTGCTAAGAGAAGTGTGCAGTAGTTTTATTTATAGCCCAAACATGATGGTCAAGAAGCTGTTTCTCAGAAACAAGAAAATGCAGATTGCCTGACAGACATAGCAGAAGAGAGAGGGAGATGATGATGGATGACTAGTAGGGCAGCATTAACCCTTTGAGCACACAGAGGTGAATTTGTGCATCTGTGAAAATTTTAAGATTTTCGGTGGGAAAGAAAGTCCGAATAATAGTCAAAGTAAATATATTACCGTAACTTCTGTTAAAAAAAAAAAAAAATATATTACCGTATATATTCCAGTATAAGTCGTTCCGAGTATAAGTCGAGGCCCCTAATTTACCACAAAAAACTGGGAAAAATTTATTGACCCGAGTATAAGACGAGGATGAGAAATGCAGAGGGTCAACAATGCCCATCTGCAGCTGCATGCCTCCGTGTCCTGTGCAGCCTACCTGTACCCTGTGCGCGTGTGTATGTGTGTGTGTGTGTGTGTCCTGTGTGTGTGTGTCCTGTGTGTATGTGTCCTGTGTGTATGTGTCCTGTGTGTATGTGTCCTGTGTGCATGTGCAGCCTACCTGTGTCCTGTGCAGTCCTCCTCGTCTGTGATAGGCTGACCGCTGACTGCCTATCACGGACATTCTCTCATTCTCATACCACGGACGAGGATGAGAGAATGTCCGTGATAGGCTGAACAGCTGTCAGTGTACAGCCTATCACAGACGAGCAGGAGGCGCGGCTTTTGAAAGCTGCAATAGCCGCCGAACACTATCATCACACGCCGGCCGCCGTCTGCCTGCATGTTACGCTGATCATGCAGACAGATGGCGGTGACTCGAGTATAAGTTGAAGGGGACACTTTCAGCCCAAAAAAAAGGGCTGAAAAATTCGACTTATACTCGAGTATATACGGTATGTTACTTTTAGAATTCCCGGACTTTCAACTGTAAAGTGTTAATGATGCAATGCTGTTTATATTGTTATAAAGTTAAAAGGCTAAGTTCTAAATCAGAATGTGTTTGGGTAAAATAAAAAAATAAATAAAAATGTTTTGGGACCCTGTGGATTTCACTTGGGACCAGAGAATAAGGGGAACAATACAAAAGGGGGTTCATGTTTTATTTAATTCTGATAAAATATCAGGGTCTGAGAAAAATATTTTATATATATATATATATTTATATATTATAATATCAAATAATGAAAATGTCGCTAGGAAACATTTTATTTCTGCATACTTGGTGGACTTATGGATATTTGAATAAATGAAAGAATATTGTTTTTAACAACTCCAAGGTAAGGAAGGCTTTCTTTGCTAGTTTGATCTGTGAATCTGTGCTCATTCATGTTAGATAAAGAGTATCCATTTTCCCCAGCCCCAATTCAAGTGCAGATATAACAACCCCCCCCCCCTCCTCCTACACAACTGAAGAATGAGGCGAGTTCTTTTTTATGAGGTGGGTGTCTAGTGATTACATGAATGAGTGCAAAATTGAACATGCAGAGGTATTTTAGAGTTTAGAATATTAAATTAAGGTATGAAATAATGTAGACTACACAGTCCTTAGAGACAAACAATGTCCTTCCCGGTATGACAAATTTTTTTAGAGCCTGGGATTCCCAGGTATTCCATGCTGATGGCCCTGTTGGTTCAGGAAATACATGGGAGCCCTATGCCGCCCCCCCCCAGGATGCTATAAAATGGAGTGAGGAAACAGAGACAGCCTTTACTGACCTAAAACAAGTCCTTTCTAGTTCATCAGTGCTAGCCTTACCAAACTATGACAAACCTTTCGAACAAACAGTAGACTCAAGGGAAGGTCACATGACATCAGTACTTACACAGTCACATGGCGGGCACCAGAGGCCGATTGCTTACTATTCTACAAAATTAGACAGTGTAACTAGAGAACTTCCACCCTGCGTACAGGCAGTGGTTGCTACAGCCAAAGCAGTTAAGACCTCGGCATCTATAGGCCGTGAGATATTCCATCCTTTTGACCTCCCTGATCCTAGAGTGCAGTTCCGACATCGAAGGTGGTTCCCTCTGTTTCCATTTTAATGCCACCAGACAACGTGCGGCTGTTAATATATGTGATAGAAGTTTTTTGGATCTTTTAGAGAGGGAGATTGGTGGGAGACCTAGTACGAAAACCTTCGGGTCGAAAGGCACCCCCGGACCAAGGATGCCCTCCAGGAGGGAGTGCACCAACTCCCAATATGGTACAATCAGGGGGCATGTCCAATAAATGTGGTATAGCGTTCCCCTATCCTTATGGCACCGCCAGCAGCGAGAGTCAGTCAATGGATACATGGAGTGGAGCAAGTCAGGGGTCCTATACCAATGGAACAAAATCTTGTATTGGTTCTCTTTATATAGCGTACACATAGAGCTTTTGGTGGCTTGAGACCAAATGAGTTGCCATATGTGGAGAGGAAGGTCTGCACCCAAGGCTCGCTCCCATTTACCCATGTATGCATGTCGGGGTCCCTCTGGTGAAAAATCACGCGTTAGGAGCTGATAAGTTTGTGAAATCATGCCTTTAGGGGATGAGCACTCCAAGCACAGCTTTTCAAAATCAGTTAGCGGGGAGAAATGGAGGTCAGGGACTAAAGATTGTGCATAGTGTCGTATTTGTAAGTAGCTGAAGAAGGCCTGTTTGGGAATGTCAAATTCTTTTTGCAAGTCTTGAAATGTCCTTAAAATGCGGGTCTTAGGGTCTATCAGTTGGCCATAGCGGAATAGGTTCCTTTCCATCCAGAAATGGGACATCTGGGAGGTCAAACTATCCGGGATGTTGGGGGTAAATAAGAAGGACGTGACCGGTGAGGAAGGGGTGGTAAGGGGATGTGCCGATTTTGCTCGCCTCCATAACTGACGTAGGAGGGACATTGGTCCCAGCAACTGCAAGTTTTCAGAAGCCACATCAGAACTCCACAATAGTGAGTTCGGATGTATAGGGGCTAACCATAGCTTTTCAATTTGTGTCCAACGATTGAAGGCGTGCAAGGTACACCAAGAGGCTACAGGGCGTAGTTGAGCTGCCAGGTAATATTTGATTATGTTAGGGAACGCCAAGCCTCCTTGGTTGCGGGAGGCATAGAGAACCGATTTAGCAACCCGGTGTCCCTTGTAGTTCCAGAAAAAATTAATCAGGTCGCCCTGCAGTCTCTTTAGGTGTGTGGCTGGAATAGGTATCGGAAGTGTCTCAAATAAGTATAGCAGTTGAGGTAGGATCATCATTTTAAAGGGTAGCTAATCGTCCAAAAAGGGACAATTTTAGGGGTTTCCATTTATTCAATGAGGCTCTAATAGTGGTATATATGTGGGGGAAGTTGGCTTTATATAAGGAATCATATGTGGTCGTGAGGTGGACTCCTAGGTATTTTAAGGAGGAAGTTTTCCAGGAGTAAGTAAATGCTTGCGCAAGGGCCGCTTGTGTTTGAGGACAATATGCCTTTTTAACAGTATTGTTTTGCACAACAATGGAAAAACAGGGGGGTGGTAACCTTCAGTGGTAAGCCAATGTCACACACAGACTTCATTCTAGAACTCCTAGATACAGTTACCAAAAGAGCTTGCAATCTGCAAAATGTCAAGCACACACAAAATATACAGACCCCATTTCAAAGGGAAATAAAAGGACAGATGAATCGGCCAAAATAGTGGCACAAGAAACACATCAAATAACGACAGAACAGGAAATCATAGAGATAGATCATACAGTCCTTACTGGATAAACAATATTGGAAAACAAAGGGTTATAACATTTACACATCACCTGAAGGGAAACCGGTATTGCCAAAATCCTTATTTAGGTATGCAGCAGTATTGACACATGGAGTAACTCGTGTCAAACAGGGGGATGACTGAGATGTTAAATAAGGTATGTACACAGCCTATGGCTTCACTAACTACTAAAAAAAACCTTTTTGCTCTCAATGGATTATATGTGCAAGATACAATGCTCAGGGAGGCAGAAGACCACAGAAAGGGAAGTTCCCCACACCGCAATATCCATTGCAACACATGTGCATGGATTTTATTGAATTAGACAAATGTGAAAGGAAGAAATATTGTTTGGTAATCAGACTCCCTGACCAAATGGGTGGAGATACTCCCGACAGAAAGTGCAGATGCACAGACAGTGATAATGGAGCCCATTTTGTAAATAAAACTATACATTTGACAAAAGTGATGGGAATTTATTTATTTCAGGTACTTATATAGCGCCGTCAATTTACGCAGCGCTTTACATATACATTGTACATTCACATCAGTCCCTACCCTCAAGGATCTTACAATCTAAGGTCCCCAACTCACATTCATACATACTAGGGACAATTTAGACAGGATCCAATTAACTTACCAGCATGTCTTTGGAGTGTGGGAGGAAACCGGAGTACCCGGAGGAAACCCACGCAGGCACAGGGAGAACATGCAAACTCCAGGCAGGTAGTGTCATGGTTGGGATTCGAACCAGCGACCTTTCATACTGCTAGGCGAAAGTGCTAACCACTACACCATTGTGCCTATTATCCCCAATCAGCTGGATTGGTGGAAAGACATAATGGCTTTCTAAAAAGCAAACTGAGGAAAGCTATGGAAAAACAGGTAAAAATTGGATATACTGCCTACTAGTAGCTGTGACCAGTATGCATATCACACCCACAAAAGAAGGTTTAAGCCCATTTGAAATGATACATGGAAGGCCATATAAGATACCCTTACAACCAAATGAAACACCAACTGAGGAGTCTGAGCACACACTAGCAGAATACATGTCTAGGTTGTTAAGATAAAGACGTACTAATGATTTTTGTTCTGTCCTAGAAGGTCCAATTCAAGAAGATGAAAAGGTGACTGTGGGAGATTGGGTCTTAACAAAAAGTAATAAGAAAAAGCAGTGGTACTCCCCAAGGTGGGATGGTCCTTTCAAATTCCTCCTAACTACCCCTACTGCGATAAGGATTGCAGAGAGGTCTACCTGGATTCACCAGTCCCATTGCAAAAAGGTTTTACAGGTAGAATAGGGCCAGTTGGCTGCAAGAGGTTCCGAAAATCAAGCTACAAAGGGAGGTCTCGCACAAGGTGGGACTTGTCTCAAACCGGTGAAATCTCCCTCCCCTTCCAACTCCCCTACCCTATCCACTGGAACTCTGTAGCTGGTTAGGATAAAAGGGACAGTAATTATCCTTGGGTTACTGGTGACTCTAGGAGAGGCATCCATAAGAGGGGTTATACATTATGGAAGAGAATAGGAACCTTTGGATTGGGAAAGAACAGGAAAAGCATTGAATCTAACCTTTAGGCTCGATTCACACTAGCGCGTTTTTTGATGCATTTTGCATTTTGCAGAAATGCACGGGAATTTCTTTAACATGGGTTCCTATGGAACATGTTCACATCAATGCTTTTTTGTTTTTTTGCGTTTTTGGAAAGGGTCGGGGACTTTTTTACATGCAAAATGCAGCGTTTTGCATGTAATGGTTTTCAATGGACAAGCATCAAAAACGCAAGTGCACCTTTTTTGCAGCGTTTTTGATGCGTTTTTGATGCGTTTTTGGTGCGTTTTTGCCGTTTTTTTTTTTTTTTTTCTTTTTTTTTTAATTTTTTTTACATTTTTTTTTAGACTGTAAAAAAAACTGTAAAAAAAAAAAAAAAAAAAAAAACGCAAAACGCAAATCGCGGCAAAAACGCGGCAAAAACGCGGCAAAATCGCGGCAAAAACGCGGCTCAAAAACGTGGCAAGCATGAAAAAAAAACCTCCAAAAACGCTCAAAAGCAACATGCATAGGTGTGAATCGAGCCTTATAGAGGGAATAACTAGCACTATACTGGTAGACTTCTGTCAGATTGCAGATTGTGAGGATACAACTGGGGCTAGAGGACTTCTATGGGCAGATAAATACATTTGCTGGCTCTGGAAAAGGGCAGGATGTGAAGCATGGAATCAGGCCCTGTGGACCACAGTGTATTAAGATTGGGGGTATAATCTACCAGGGCCTAAAAAGAGTGGAATAAAGGAAAGACTCATTACAGAAGCGGCCAACTCCCCCTGCACACACAGTAAGAACTGTAACCAATTATTGATAACATTAAAAGGAGCCAAGGAAGGAAGCTCAGCGGTTGTACTCTATGGGACCATGGGTGTCAGGAACTGACACCTCAGGCAAATTTTTCGAGGTATTAACACCTAATAAAACCAGACAACAGGAAAAGGTAGACACAGAAGGGAAAGAAGAAGGCCATACTAAAATAGAAGTTCTGAGTAAAACTATAAGATTTTACTAACCTAACAGTAGAAGATGCCATAGCTTTGAAGATGGTTTACCAAGAGAAAAAAAGTGGTTAGAATGGTTGAAGTACACGGTTAAAAACTCTAAAAAAGGAAAACTGTTTTGTTTGTGCCGGAGCCAGACTACATTTATTTATTTATGGTACTTATACAGCACCATCAATTTACGCAGCATTGCATTGTACAGTCACATTTAGCAAATATCCCTTTTCCTCTAGATCACAATACAGATCCAGAAGGTTAAAAATGTATGTTGTGATTATATAAGAGCTATACACCTGAAACAAATTCTACCTGTCACACATTGAGTTTGTTGCCCCCAGTACAGAGACCTCATAAACCTCCAGCGGTTACTGCTTATCCGGGCAACTTTACTTGTTTTGCACTCCCAGGGAACCGTAGCAAGGTGGATCTTGGGTCACTACCCAATGACTACTGTGTGGAGAGGATTAACACAGGCAATGGTGACTGGGTTGAACATGACATTCAGAGAGCTGATGTCTGGTGGATGTGTGGGGATAAGAAACCACGAGCTAGGATACCGGCCAATGCCCGAGGGATTGCGCTATGGTCCAGCTGGCTATGCCCCTGAGGATCCTGTCAGAACACCCGTGGACTAAGTCACCAACGGTATCAGTGGGACACCTCTCCCATAGGGTCATTTGACTCTAGGATCTACATAGATGAGCGCGGGGTGCTGGGTGAGTTTAGGGCCAGGAATCAAGTGACAGCTGGGTTTGAGTCTCTTCTCCGGTGGGTGACTATAGATAAAAATGTTGACTGGATTAACTATATATACTATAACCAACAACGATTTGTAAACTATACTAGGGACGCTGTGAAGAGCCTAGCAGAACAGTTGGCCCCCACATCTCTAATGGCATGGCAGAACCGAATGGCCTTAGATATGGTCCTAGTTGAAAGAGGAGGGGTATGCAAAATGTTTGGTAGCACGTGTTGCACCTTTATCCCTAACAATACAGCTCCTGGAGGGACCATGACCAGAGCCTTGGAAGGACTGACTGCTCTATCGAATGAATTAGCGGAAAACTCAGGTATTATTGATCCATTAACAAACTGGCTTGAAGGATGGTTCGGTAAGTGGACTGGACTTATCACATCATGTTTGATTTCAATTGCTGTGGCTTTGGCCGTTTTGGTCACTTGCGGATGCTGCTGCATTCCCTGTATTCGAGGACTTTCACAAAAACGGATTGAAACCGCAGTCTCAAGAACGATGTATCAAGCCCTTCCTACCTATGTGGACATTGAAGCTCAACTTAATGACATACAGTCCAAAAGTGTATAACTCAGGGACTATCATCGAAATGTGTTGAGATAAAATAGTCACACAAGAGGGAATGTTGGAAAAGTTTTAAATGTTTATTGTGTGACTATTGGAAAAACAATAACCCTGAGACTGATTTTTAAGGACTTCTGAGCACATTGTATTAACTTGCTATATCATTTGCTTTAACCAACTCCATAGTAAGTTGTAGGATAATTAGTCTTAACCATATATGGTAGAACAAGACTGTACAGGAAACACTAATTAGCCAAATAAAGTACCATTTTGTACCAGGCACACTATGTGTTTCCTCAGCCAATACAAGCGTTATAGCTATATTATTGTGGATATTAGGAGGGGGGATTTACATCTCTTTGTGTGATTCTTACTGCATCTTTTGGCTTGTAAGCATCATCCTTTTGTGTGACACATCTGAAATAAATTGTCTGCTTTTCAATACATCTGGAGTTCGACTGATCACAGAATAATCCTAACATTATTATTTGGCTATTAAGCACTTGTTATTTTATATATTTTTTTTATCATATATTTTATACATTATTAGTATCATGGTGTATAATTTTACCAGTCCAGAGGCTTTATGCTTATACCTTTGATAGCGCAGCATTTTTAATGCGATTTTGGATATAAATCAATAATTTAAAAAAAAATTTTTTTTTAATTTGATTTTTTTTTTTATTTAAGATCGATTTTTTTGATTTTTATCAAAATTTTAATAAAATGCTTTTGGAGTAAAAATCTATCGAAAGATAGTTTTCTATTTAAGATACATTAATAATTTAGTTTATTCAGCATGAAATTGAGTTTAGTTATGTAGCATGAGGCTGTATATTCTGCAATAGGGATGAGCCCGATGTTCGAGTCGAACGTAAGTTCGTCTCGAACATTGGGTGTTCGCCGAATAGGGAGCAATTTGGGGTGTTCGCGGCAAATTTGAAAGCCGCGAAACACCCTTTAAAAGTCTATGGGAGAAATCTAAAGTGCTAATTTTAAAGGCTTACATGCAAGTTATTGTCATAAAAAGGGTTTGGGGACCCGGGTCCTGCCCCAGGGGAAATGTAACAATGCAAAAAAAAGTTTTAAAAAAGGGCCATTTTTTCGGGAGCAGTGATTTTAATAATGCTTAAAGTGAAACAATAAAAGTGAAATATTCCTTTAAAATTTCATACCTGGGGGGTATCTATAGTATTAAAATAGTATTTGGGTGTCTATAGTATGCCTGTAAAGTGGCACATGTTTCCCGTGTTTAAACAGTCCCTGCACAAAATGACATTTCTAAAAGGAAAAAAAGAACTTTTAAAAGTACTCGCGGCTATAATGAATTGTCGGTCCCGGCAATACACATAAAAGAATCCCCCACAGTCCATTACCAGGCCCTTTGGGTCTGGTATGAATATTAAGGGGGACCCCCACGCCATTTAAAAAAAAAAAAAAAAAAAAAAATTTACAACTGGGGGCAAGGCCACCCGGTGATGTAACCGGGTGACCCTGCCCCCCTCCGACGCTACGAGGAAGACATAGGGATGTCCCCGTGCGTCAGAGGGGGCGGGGTCACCTGGTGACGTCACCGTGGCCCCGCCCTCAGTTATAAGAGAACTGTCACCTGAGAGGACGGTCATTACGGCGGGTGCCTCCCATGGAGGCGGATCAGTGGCAGCTTGTGGGTCTTTTTTGGGTCCATCGGAGCGAGAGAAGAAGGTGAATGGACTTCGTAGGACATTTTTATTTTTTAATAAAAGGACTTGTCCCCAAGCCGTGTCACGTCATTTTTACCATTTTCACTCTTTTTGTGACATGGTAGGGGTACATTTGTACCCCGTTACCATTTCACACAGGGGGGTGGCCGGGATCTGGGGGTCTCCTTGTTAAAGGGGGCTTCCAGATTCTGATAAGCCACCCGCCCGAAGACCCCCACAACCACCAGGCAAGGGTTGTGGGGGATGAGGCCCTTGTCCCCATCAACATGGGGACACGGTGCTTTGGGGGCTACCCCAAAGCACCCTCCCCATGTTGAGGGCATGTGGCCTGGTATGGTTCAGGGGGGGTGATCTCTCACCCCCCCCCCTTTTTCCTGCGGCCTTCCAGGTTGCATGCTCGGATATTGGTCTAGTATGGATTTTTGGGGGACCCCCACACCATTTTTTTTTTAATTTTGTCGCGGGGTTCCCCTTAATATCCATACCAGACCTGAAGGGTCTGGTATGGATTTTGAGGGGGATCCCCACGCCATTTTTTTTATTTAGTCGCGGGGTTCCCCTTAATATCCATACCAGACCTGAAGGGCCTGGTATGGAATTTGGGGGGACCCCCACGCAATTTTTTTTTTTTTTTTGGTTCGGGGTTCCCCTTAATATTCATACCAGAATGGACTTTAAGAGAAAACCCATGCCGTTTTTTTTCCAATGACTTTTATGTGTATTGCCGGGACCGACAATTCATTATAGCCGCAAGTACTTTTAAATGACTTTTTTTCCTTTAGAAATGTAATTTTGTGCAGGGACTGTTGTAAACACAGGAAACATGCGCCACTTTACAGGCATACTATAGAGAACCCCCCCCCCAGGTACAAAATTTAAAGGAATATTTCACTTTAAACATTATTAAAATCACTGCTCCCGAAAAAAACAGCCGTTTTTAAAACTTTTTTTTTGCATTGATCCATGTCCCCTGGGGCAGGACCCGGGTCCCCAAACACTTTTTATAACAATAACTTGCATATAAGCCTTTAAAATTAGCACTTTTGATTATTCATGTTCGTGTCCCATAGACTTTAACGGTGTTCGCCCGTTCGAACAAACTTTTTGCCTGTTCGCATGTTCTGCTGCGAACCGAAGCGGGGGGTGTTCCGCTCATCCCTATTCTGCAATATTAAAATTTTTGGTAAACTCATTCAATGAATCCAAGCTCTGCAAGCTGAAATAACATGCACTGCATTGGTGCATTCACACAATTTCACAGTAACCATGAGATAAAACAAAGTTCAGGAATATTCCTTTATCCCATTGTTTTGCAAATCTATGTACACTACAAACTGTATGATTGAATCGGTTCTGATATCGCTGTTTAACCTGACAGCATATTATTCTAAATAGGAAACATTAATTTTGTTTGCAAATATTAAAGATTCTAACTACTAGCAAGAATAAGTACTTACATTTAAAGAGCACCTGTCATTTCAGATCCATCATGGCAGCACCTGTTAGCGGGCATCCACTCACCTGCTGTCACCACGTCCCTGGCATAAATAAAATCTCCCTAAGATGTAGCACAAAAGGCAACTGTTCAGATCTAAAATCTTCATTTTACATTTGATATAGAACTTTTTACTAGGTACATTTTTTCACCGACCAATCTGCATATTACCATTGAGCCCCTTTCACACAGGCAATCTGATCAGGTCCAACTGACAGTTTTTCAGATCTGTGAAAATGGAAATTCAGTCAGCGCAAAAACGAAATCCTAACTATAAAATAAAATAAAAGCAGCTGAACACTGAAGGCAAACAAACCTTAAAGTATATAAAATAAATAAGCAGTGCAGCGCTATATGTACAACCAGAAGACTCAAATGTTACTCATAGCATAAATATAATAAAGTCCCCTTTAAATGTAGAAATAGGCAGGCTGATAGAAAAGAGGTCTCCTCTGCGGTGGTCTAGGTGCTCATAACAGTTCATACAGTGCAATGCAATCCATGATTCCACCACCAGTTAGCCAAACCGCTCACCTCAGCATCGTCTTTCAGATCTGATCAGACCCTGCAGTCTCTTCTATGGAGCGGAGGATGTCAGAAGACACCTGTCACCATCCGATCCTGTCCTCCTAATACAGATGGATGGGGGACCTCTTCCCCTTCCGTCTGGCAGATCGGTATGGATGGAAAAGGACAGGCGGTCCAATTACATCCGCCTGCCCCATAGACGAGAGCGGGCTGGGTCCGTGTCTGCATAGTGATATGGACACGGACTTGTCGCCAGCGGCGAGATCCACTGCAGAAGAAGCGGACCCCGCTTCATGGAGGCGCCTGCGTAAAAGGGGCCTTACAATACTTTGAGGCTTACTGATTATAGGTCATCTCAGAACACACGGGTGTGCTAATTTATTAATTAGTAACAGCTTGGAAAAGTGGCATAAATTCTCCCAGGATTCTAAGGAAAGATGGAAACCTTGCACTCAAAACGTGGATGCATTAGTGGGAGACATAGGTGGCTGCTGCTTAAATTAAATCCTGGAACAAAGGAGCTAGAGGTGGGGCCGAGCCATGCTGTTTGTGTCTATGGACACAGGCTTGCTAGGGGGGGGCAATCAGAGACGAGGAGGCATCTGGAGTGCCAGCGGCGGGACCCCATTGCACAGAGCAGGCAAGTATGACATGTTTATTTTTTATTAAATTAAGTTTTAGAATCACGTGAAAACAATGGTAAGGGAAAAAAAAACAAAAAACGAACAAAACAATAGTATACTTGATATATTAGAACGATTGACGTAAAAAACCCATGCCAGTCAGATTTTACGCTCCATCAGGCAACCATGCTCTGCACATGTGTTGTAGTCACAGAATGTGAACCATTTATATTGCTTCATTCTGTATTTATTTCTTCTCTTTGGCAAAACGCACAAGAGTTCACGGTGCAGGAGAAATCCTGGGGATGCTGGCAGATTAGGAAGATGACCCCTGCAGGCTGTTCTCTTGGCGGTAGCCCAGCAGAAGTTGGTTAATAAGAGTTTTGTCATTGTCCCTCTTGTTAACAGGTAAAGGTGGAAATGGGTTTCCCTTGTATTCTATTACGGCCATTTTGGCTCGGTCCAGGTTCTCTCTGTTCGGGATCTGGTACATGCTCGTGTAGTTGTCATTGTGTAAACTGAAGCGAGGAACCAGAACCTTGAAAAGCTTATGAATGAGGTCCTTTTCCTGAAAAAAAAAAAGTAAAAAAAAAAAAATGTAAAAATATAAAAATAAAAGCATAAAAAAAATGTATCTCCAAAAATATTACACTGCTACAATTAAAATCAAGCAATAAGGGCCTTGTCAGACATGTCTTCAAAACATGCCAATACTAAAGTGGTTGTTAAGCCACTGTGTCTTCTTGCTACAATCCCCTTTGTTATAGTAAATGACTTGCCCCAGTGTACTGGATGTGTTTTTATAGCACCGCTCGACGCTCATGCGACCGGACGCCTCTCTCCTCTTTCGTTCTGACAGCAAAGTGGGCAGGGCTGAGAATCCCCCGCTGACGTCAGCCAGGAGGAGGAGAGGAGAGAGGCGGCTGATCACGTGAGTGCCGCTCTAAAATAAGGTATATAGAAGCATATTTTTTACAAAACACATGCACTGGGGCAATTCATTTACTATAACAGAGGGGATTGTAGCACTAACACTTATGATAACACTTAACAAGTTATGATAGCAGCAGGAAGGTAGGGCCGGATAGGAGCTGACAGGCAGGGAGGAGGGGGATTTGAGGAGAGCTGAGGCATGTAAACTGACCAGTATGTCAGGGCTCAGCAGCCATAGTAAACCGTGGTCAGTTTACAGGGGGGGTGGCAGAACCAGGTAGGATCAGCCAGGTATTTCAGGTGATACAGGGGACCAAATGACACAGCACAAGCACTGTGCTGCATAACATGCTTTAAAAGGAACAGGATCTCTCTATTTTTTTTTTTTTTTTTTTAGGGTTGCAAACACTTTAGACCCCTTTCACACAGGGCACGTCTGTTTTGACGGACTCCGCTTGCTCCGCGGGGGATCGATCCGTCGTTCTCTGCCGAGCAGGCGGATGACAGGTCCGTCTCCGCTCACTGTGCCGAGACGGACTTGTCAGAGTTCCGCTCTCCTCTATGGGAGATCGGACAAAAACGGATCCACCTGTCTGTTTTCATCCGATCCGCCAGACGGATGGAAAATAGGGTCTCCATCCATCTGGATTTGGCAGACCGGATAGCGGTAGATGTCAGCGGACATGTCACAGCTAACATCCGTCCCTCCATAGAGGTGAATGGAGCGTCCGATCAGGTCCACCTGAAAAATGGACAGGCAGACATGATCCGACAACATGTGTGAAAGGGGCCTTTAACTACTCGGCAATCAGGCTTTTTCGGTCACTTTTTGTTTGCAAGTTTAAATCAGTATTTTTTGCTAAAAAATTACATAGAAACCCCAAACATAATACTTTTTTTTATCATATATTAGGGAATAAAATGGCACTCGTTTACCCAAATTTGTTTGTATAAGAGTGTGAAAGATGAGGTTACGCTGAGTAAATAAATACCGAACACGTCACGCTTTAAAATTGCACACGCTCGTGGAATGGCGACAAACTACATTACTTAAAAATCTCCATAGGCGATGCTTTAAACGCCTTTACAGGTTACCCGTTTAGAGTTACAGAGGAAGAATTATTGCTCTCGCTCTAACGTTTGTGGCGATACGTCACATGTATGGTGCGAATACCGTTTACATACGCGTTCGCTTCAGCGCACGAGCATGGAAGGAAGAGGGCGCTTTAATTTTTTTTTTTTATCACTTTTAGGCCTCATGTACACGGCTGCTGGTAAACGGACGTTCAGAGGCAGTTGGATGCTTTTTTCAGCTGCCCCTGCTCATCCAATGTTATCCTAGGTGTACATGTACACAGGTTCGTTTAAAGTGGGGTTCCACCCAAAAAAACAAAAATGCCTAAAAAATTCTAAACAAAAAAACAAAAAAACATTTGGATATTTTTTCTTTTTTACTTACCTCTAAATGCCTGTTGCTAGGGGGTCCCTCGTAGTCTGCCTCTTCCTTTGCCTGGGCTGGTGATATCACTTCCCCCTCGGCACAGGAAGGGCTCCGCTCTGCTCCCTTCCTCCTGTCAATCATCTGGGACCCATTACAGGGTAATGTAAACAAGCATCTCCCCGTTCTGCCTAGTGACACTGTCACTGATCTCTGCTCCCTGTGATCGGAGCAGAGATCAGTGACGTGTCACACACAGCCACGCCTCCCAGCTAGAAACACACCACCATGACACACTTAACCCCTATACTGCCACCTAGTGGTTAACCGCTTCACTGCCAGTGCCATTTACACAGGAATCAGTGCATTTGTATAGCACTGATTGCTGTATAAATGACAATGGTCCCAAAAATGTGTCGAAATTGTCCGATGTGTCCGCCATAATGTCACAGTCACGATAATAAAAAACCCAAAAAACCGCTGATCGTCGCCATTACTAGTAAAAAAGAAAAAAAAATATTAATAAAAATGCCATAAAACTATCCCCTATTTTGTAAACGCTATAACTTTTGCGCAAACTAATCGATAATCGCTTATTGCGATTTTTTTTACCAAAAATATGTAGAAGAATACGTATCGGCCTAAACTGAGGACAAAAAATGTTTTATACATTTTTGGGGGATATTTATTATAGCAAAATGTAAAAAACAATGTTTTTTTTCAAAATTGTCGCTCTATTTTTGTTTATAGCGCAAAAAATAAAAACCGCAGAGGTGATCAAATACCACCAAAAGAAAGCATTTGTCAGTTAAAGCGACGCAGTGCCGAATCGCAAAAAGTGCTCTGGTCTTTGGCCAGCAAAATGGTCCGGGGCTTAAGTGGTTAAAACAAGATCGGGTCTGTAGGTTTGTTCTGAAAGCGGAGTTCCACCCAAAAGTGGAACTTCCGCTCATCGGATTCCTGCCCCCCTCCGGTGTCACATTTGGCACCTTTCAGAGGGGAGGGGGGTGCAGATACCTGTCTAAGACAGGTATCTGCACCCACTTCCGGGAATAGACTCCCATGGGAGTCACGCCCCCTCCCGCACTCCCCCGCTGTCTCCTGGGAAAGACACAGGTCCCAGGAGATAGCGGGGACCATTGAGAAAGCGCAGCGCGACTCGTGCATGCACAGTAGGGAATCGGGAAGTGAAGCCGCAACGCTTCACTTCCTGATTCCCTCACTGAGAATGGCGGCGGCAGCACCTGAGGATCGAGGGACAGTTTGGTCTCGGGTGCCGACATCGCTGGACCCCGGGACAGGTAAGTGTCCTTATTTTAAAAGTCAGCAGCTGCAGTATTTGCAGCTGCTGACATCTAAAAATTTTTTTTTCGTGGGACTCCCACTTTAAGTTGAATCTGTTTGTAAGTCGGAACAGGTACATTTTTTTTAAGTGTAGCTCCAGCCAAAAAAAAAACACCCCTGTAATGTTTGTTTAGCTGTCTGTGCCCCTGATCAGAAGATTTCACCTCACTTTCTGTCCCTGTGACAATTGGATTTTGAAAATTTTGGGTTGTTGTGGAAACAAGGATTGGTGATAAAGCTTCAGCGGAGACACCTTTTTCCCATATTAACTCTTACAGGAGAGAATTTCCCTTCCTAGGGGTAGATTTCCTCTCACTTCCTGTTGTCTCCCTCTGTTTGTAAATCAGATGTTTGTAACTAGGGGACCCCCTGTATACAACTTTTGTTGTCCGATTTGCTTAAAAGCCCCATACACACTATTAGATTTTCTCCAGATTTTTGTCTTCAGATTTACCAAAACCATATAGTGCAAGGGCCTGCCTGATTGCATACAAATTGAAACTCTTAAGGTTTAACCTCATATTATATGGTTTTGGTAATTATTATTATTATACAGGATTTATATAGCGCCAACAGTTTACGTAGCGCTTTACAACTTGAGGATAGACAGTACAAATACAATACAATTTGATACAGTAGGAATCAGAGGGCCCTGCTCCTTAGAGCTTACATTGAAAACAGATGTGAGGGGGAGCGCTAAATATACTAAATTATTGTTTTTAACTACTGGTTATTACTTAGTGATCAAATAGTGAATAAACATTATTAGAATCATAAATAACAAAATAAACGAAAATAAACTAATATATAATAGTGACACTTGGCAGTGCCACTTGTGTTAGATCCAGTGAAAGACTGTGTACACTTGATAAATACACGTGCACAAAAGAAAATTTGTACAACCAAATGTTCACAACATGAAAGAAACAACAACTGAAAGTCCAATGTGAGAAACAGCAAGTGGAAAATATTTCTTACACTGTATGGATGAGCCACCTGTGAACATTTGGTTGTACAAATTTTTTTTGTGCACGTGTATTTATGAAGTGTACATAGTCTTTCACTGGATCTAATACAAGTGGTACTGTCAAGTGTCACTATTATCTATTAGTTTATTTTGTTATTTATAGGTTGGACTTGATGGACTTGTGTCTTTTTTCAACCGCACCTACTAAGTAATAATCTTTATTCACTATTTGATCACTAAGTAATAACCAGTAGTTATAATCAATAATTAGTATATTTAGCGCTCCCTATCACATCTGTTTTCAATTTGCACTAGAGATATCACACCTAGTTTGGAGACGTTAGCAGCTTTTATTATTTATTAAAAATTTATTTTTTAGCAATTGGTTTTTTTTTTGGCGCGAGATATATACTACTTATTATATGGTTTCGGTAAACCTGAAGACAAAAATCTGCAGAAAATCTAATAATGTGTATGGGGTCTTAGTCGTGGCTCACATTACCGCGTGTCGGGGAACATGCAGAAAATCAAGCGCATTCCTGACACACGAACAATCTTTAGCAGATGTGCAGAATTGTCATTAATTCTTAATGATACGCACTGGCAAAAGCAATATGTTTTAGGTGTGGCGCAATTTAAATGAAAAAAAAGGGTCAAGGACTTCTTTCTCTACATTTCTGCGGTAGGACAACCCACTGAAACAAATGGGCCGCCTTACATGCAGCCACACAGATGTAATCCAAAGGCTAATTCACACCATGAGATTGGGGGATGGTAAAACCCATGCCATTGGGCAGCGTTTTTTTTTTACCAACCCCCAACTTCTCCCCCTTTAGCTGCAGAGGCAGCAGACAGAGTCGTACAGATGCTGTGGCTGCAGCAGGACATATACCTTCAGGTGAATGGGGGTGTGTTGCAACCGCCCCACAACTGCATGCTTTGCGGCACAGTGACGCTGCATTTAGGGAGTTAAAACAGGTGGTGAGGAGGCAAAATATCGCCTCTTCACCCCGTCAAATGGCTCTAAAAAGCGATCCATACAGTCATTGCTGCTATTGTGAACAAGCCCTAAAAAACAGGTTTTGGTCACACAGGATTAGGGGTCAAGAATAAAAGTAACATTTATACATATAAACCTACACACATACAGCCTTTTTAAAAACGACATTACTGTACCTGCACTCGCACTGTCAGGTACTGCACTGTAGGGGGAGGCAGAACAGGTCAGGACTCAGGAAGACGCCTTCCCTTTCCATTGCTCTGCCTGTCGCTATCCTGATCGATCTCCTGATGATGTACAGTTCAGCGGAGCAGTGAGCGCTCGATCTGACACGGTCTTTCTCAAACAGGATGCCACGTATGGAAGTAGTTAAACATGCAAACAAATATTGACTTACCGTCAGCCAGAAGTCCGCCATCTTCATTGCTTTCTCGTTAGTATCTCCGCGCTTTCCATAATCAATAATCTGAAAAAAAAAAGTAAGCAGAGATTAAAAAAAAAAATGTATATAAAAAAGGTAATTTTTGTTGAAGAGAATTCTCAAATCATTAAAACTGCAATGTATAGGATTATATAGAGGGTTCTTGTTTATTTTTAATGAAAATTTTAAATATTGCATTTTGCTTTTAAATAGATTAAATTGGCTGTAAATCCTAAACCTATTACAAGGGAGAAAACGGCTCTCTGTGCAGACAAGCTGACTAGAACTAATAACTACAAGCATCCCCTGCGCCCCCTCACTACACAGTGCAGGCATCCCCTGCGCCCCCTCACTACACAGTGCAGGCATCCCCTGCGCCCCCTCACTACACAGTGCAGGCATCCCCTGCGCCCCCTCACTACACAGTGCAGGCATCCCCTGCGCCCCCTCACTACACAGTGCAGGCATCCCCTGCGCCCCCTCACTACACAGTGCAGGCATCCCCTGCGCCCCCTCACTACACAGTGCAGGCATCCCCTGCGCCCCCTCACTACACAGTGCAGGCATCCCCTGCGCCCCCTCACTACACAGTGCAGGCATCCCCTGCGCCCCCTCACTACACAGTGCAGGCATCCCCTGCGCCCCCTCACTACACAGTGCAGGCATCCCCTGCGCCCCCTCACTACACAGTGCAGGCATCCCCTGCGCCCCCTCACTACACAGTGCAGGCATCCCCTGCGCCCCCTCACTACACAGTGCAGGCATCCCCTGCGCCCCCTCACTACACAGTGCAGGCATCCCCTGCGCCCCCTCACTACACAGTGCAGGCATCCCCTGCGCCCCCTCACTACACAGTGCAGGCATCCCCTGCGCCCCCTCACTACACAGTGCAGGCATCCCCTGCGCCCCCTCACTATACAGTGCAGGCATCCCCTGCACCCCCTCACTACACAGTGCAGGCATCCCCTGCACCCCCTCACTACACAGTGCAGGCATCCCCTGCGCCCCCTCACTATACAGTGCAGGCATCCCCTGCGCCCCCTCACTATACAGTGCAGGCATCCCCTGCACCCCCTCACTACACAGTGCAGGCATCCCCTGCACCCCCTCACTATACAGTGCAGGCATCCCCTGCACCACCTCACTATACAGTGCAGGCATCCCCTGAACCCCCTCACTATACAGTGCAGGCATCCCCTGCGCCCCCTCACTATACAGTGCAGGCTTCCCCTGCACCCCCTCACTATACAGTGCAGGCTTCCCCTGCACCCCCTCACTATACAGTGCAGGCATCCCCTGCGCCCCCTCACTATACAGTGCAGGCATCCCCTGAACCCCCTCACTATACAGTGCAGGCATCCCCTGAACCCCCTCACTATACAGTGCAGGCTTCCCCTGCACCCCCTCACTATACAGTGCAGGCTTCCCCTGCACCCCCTCACTATACAGTGCAGGCATCCCCTGCGCCCCCTCACTACACAGTGCAGGCATCCCCTGCGCCCCCTCACTATACAGTGCAGGCTTCCCCTGCACCCCCTCACTATACAGTGCAGGCATCCCCTGCGCCCCCTCACTATACAGTGCAGGAATCCCCTGCACCTGTCTCCCTCACCATGCTTTGTAAGAGGAATGTCATCCTCCCAAACCGTACAGGTGAAGAGAGATTTGTGTTAATTACCCCTGAACCCAGCACTCTGCATTACTGACTACTAACCCCAGCACTCTTCATTACTATTAACCTCTGAACGTTGCCATACAAACTACTGACCTCTGCGGTATGACTCATGACCCCTGTGCTCTGCGTTACCGGCAATCGACGTTACTCGTTCCCGGCGTTACTCATTCGACCCTCTGCGTTACCCGTTCCTGGTGTTACTTGCTCCCGGCCCCTGTCCTCTGCGTTACCCGTTACTCCGTGTTACCCGTTCCTCGGTGTTACCCATTCCCGGCCCCTGTCCTCTGCGTTACCCATTCCTCGGTGTTACCTGTTCCCGGCCCCTGCCCTCTGTTACCCATTCCCAGCCCTCTGCGTTACCCGTTCCTCGGCATTACCCGCACGCAGCATTACCGCACCCGGCCCTCGGCCATTAACCGCTCCCTGCCCTCGGTGTTACCCGTTTCCTGCCCTCAGCGTTACCTGTTCCCGGTCCCTGCCCTCGGTATTACCCGCACCCGGCCATCAACTGCTCCCTGCCCTCCGAGTTACCTGTTCCCTGCCCTTGGTGGTACCCATACCTCGGCATTACCCACACCCGGCCCTCGGCATTACCCGTACCGGCCCTCGGCATTACCCGCACCCGGCCCTCTGAGTTACCTGTTCCTTGCCCTTGGTGGTACCCATACCTCTGCATTACCTGCTCCTGGCCATTAACCAATCCCTGCCCTTAGCGGTACCCGTTCCCTGGCCTGACTTACCCGTTTCCTGCCCTCAGCGTTACCTGTTCCCGGTCCCTGCCCTCGGCGTTACCCACAACCGGCCCTGGGCCATTAACTGCTCCCTGCCCTCTGAGTTACCTGTTCCCTGCCCTTTATGGTGGTACCCATACCTCGGCATTACCTGCTCCCGGCTATTAACCAGCCCCTGCCCTTGGCGTTACTCTACCCGGGCCTCGGCGCTATGCGTACCTTGGTGTTACCAGTACCCTGTCCTCGGAGTTACCCGCTCCCGGCCCCTATGTTTCTGACCCCTGCCCTCAGTGGTAATTGCACCTGATCCCTTTGTGGTGGGAGGTCAGTAGAAGCTCCACCTTATAATGGTGTCACACACTCCCGAATATAATGTGTATCTAATGTGTCCCCTTCTGACAACCACAACTCTCTCACTGTTCCAAAGCTGATTGGTGGATGTCATTTGCCTACCTTCTACCTATCACACTACACCCCCTCCCCACACATATGTTCTGAGAACCCGGGGATGTCACCTTGTTAGCATAGAAGGTCAGCTCATCGGCCCGGGCCCAGGTGGTCTCTATTCTCTCATGTCTGACCAAAGCAGTGAGGAGATTCCGCAGCATATCTAGCCGGGATCGGGGCCCCAGCCCCATCCGCCGGGCCACTCTGCCATGAGACACCAGAAGTCCCGGGAACAACCGCATGACAGCAGCCACAGGTCAAATCCCCCGGCTCCCGCACTTCCGGTCTTCTACAATTCACTCCCGGGTCGTGAGGACTACTTCCGGCTTCCGTATGCGCTTCACACACTTCCTCGTTCCGTACAAAAGAAGCCAAGTTCGTCTCTAATGTTCATCTTTCTGTATTACGAATTTCCGGTCAGGGAGCGATCGTACTTCCCAGATCCGGACTTCTTTATCGCCTCTCCATACTATATCATCTCTTCTCATCAGGGACCTCATTATATTGTCTCCGCCCATCACGGTGCTTATTATCATATCTCCTCCCACTGGGTTTCTATACCTCCCGACTTTCTGAGACGGTGTTCCGTCACATATGGCGACCCATCACATTTGGCTACCCGCTGGAGTGCGCATGCGCGACGCCGTCATATGCGTTCCAACACTTTTAAAACTTTACGTGTTAAAAGTGACAAAAACACTTTTAAGACTTTTTAATTTTTTTAACACTTTTAAAAAAGTGTTAAAAGTGACAAAAGTTTTATAAGTGTTGGAACACATATGGCGGCGTCGCACATGCGCACTCCGGCGGGCAGCCAAATGTGATGGGTCGCCATATATGACGGAACGAGGGACACCTGTAAGCGAAAGTATGTCGCCATAGGACACACCCCTTGCCACGCCCCCTTAACCACTTCAGCCCTGGAAGAATTTACCCCCTTCCTGACCAGAGCACCTTTTTTGCGATTCGGCACTGCCTCGCTTTAACTGACAATTGCGCGGTTGTGCGGCGTGGCTCCCAAACAAAAGTGGCATCCTTTTTTTCCCCACAAATAGAGTTTCTTTTGGTGGTATTTGATCACCTCTGCGGTTTTTATTTTTTGCGCTATAAACAAAAAAAGCGTCAATTTTGAAAAAAGCGCATTATTTTTTTACTTTTTGCTATAATAAATATCCCCGAAAAATATTTTAAAAAACATTTTTTTTCCTCAGTTTAGGCCGCTACGTATTCTACTACATATTTTTGGTAAAAAAAAATCACAATAAGCGTTTATTGATTGGTTTGCGCAAAAGTTATAGCGTCTACAAAATAGGGGATAGTTTTATTACATTTTTATTGATTTTTTTTTTTTTTTTTACTAGTATTGGCGACGATCAGCGATTTTTTATCATGACTGCGACATTATGGCGGACAGATCTGACAAGTTTGACACATTTTTGGGGACCATTGTCATTTATACAGCGATCAATGCTAAAAAATTGCATCGATTACTGTAAAAATGTCACTGGCAGTGAAGGGGTTAACCACTAGGTGGCGCTGTAGGGGTTAAGTGTGTCCTAGGGAGTGATTCTAACTGTGAGGGGGGAGGGGCTGTGTGTTACACGACACTGATCGCCGCTCCCGATCACAGGGAGCAGAGATCAGTGACAGTGTCACTAGGCAGAACAGGGAGATGCTTGTTTACATTAGAATCTCCCCTCCCCCGTTCTTCCTCACCGTGAGACGATCGGGGGTATCCCCGCGGACATGGGGTCCGCTGGACCTGCGGTCACGGAGCTCCTGGCAGGCGGGCCCGCGACCTGCCTCTTAAAGGGAAACGTACAGGTAGGTTACTAAACTTGCAAAAACGAGTGCGCAAAACCACACTCTCAAAGAACATGGACGATAGTACCAGATAAAAAGCTGCCAACATAAAAAGGTGTCCTCACACACCCTGATGGATACGTAATTAAAGGTAAAAAGAATATGTGGCGCTAATCTATCTTAAAGTGGTGTTCCGGCCGAAATTATACTTTTTAAATAAAAATACCCCTATAATACACAAGCTTAATGTATTCTAGTAAAGTTAGTCTGTAAACTAAGGTCTGTTTTGTTAGTTTATAGCAGTAGTTTGTTATTTTATAAAATTACAGCAGGCCGTGGCCATCTTAAGTCTGGGCATCTGAAGCCAGACTGTATTTCTTCCTGAATCTCATCCTTGCAGATCTCGCACATGCTCAGTGCAGCACAAGCAGTGTAATAGGTTTCAGGTCAGGTTTCCATAGCAACAGCAGTGTCAGAGGCAGTTGCCGCCCCTTCCCAGAAGGCATTGCAAACAGGAAATGATGGTCATATTTTCACACGTTGTGGTTTTAGGATCATTATGTACACTGTATGATTTGTTTAATTATTTTCACCAGGAATGGTAACCAGCACTCAGCACTTTAATACAGTTTGTTTTTTAAACAGGAGAAATCAGTAGTCAGTACTGAAGTGCAGTGTTCATATAAGTCACCTTGAACTTTCATGCAGTTTGCACTTGCAGGAAGTATAGTAGATTGTATTCTATGGTAACTATTTGTAGGTGCTTATTGGACGTTATACTGACTCTAGGCACTACGTGCACCGTGAATTGGAGAATTGGAAGGATATAGATCTATGCAACTTTGAGAGGTCCTTTCCATAAATGTGAGTGGTACATTAAGATAGATTAGCGCCACATATTCTTTTTACCTTTAATTACGTATCCATCAGGGTGTGTGAGGACACCTTTTTATGTTGGCAGCTTTTTATCTGGTACTATCGTCCATGTTCTTTGAGAGTGTGGTTTTGCGCACTAGTTTTTGCAATTTTAGTTTGTTATATTCTCAATTTCACTAGCGCTGCATACCATGGAAGTGTTTCAGTTTCTAGATAATAGAACCTTAGACATTGATACAGTTTTCAACAAACAGGAAACTAACCAGGTAGGACACATTGAAAATGGCTTTAGAAAGATAGGACACCTAATGGAGAAAAAAATTAACGCATGGTGGGACATGATAACACACGAGAAATATATCAAGGATAAGATAGTACCCAGGAGACTTCGCTGGGAGGTACCTATAAGTGATGGTCTAGTAGATAAAGAATCTACTGATGAATGGTTCCATTTCTTCAATGAGAAGGGCTTAGAATTACTGGAACTTCTGAGAGAGAGAAAACAAAAGAAAATTAGGCTTTTGAACAAAACCATTGAGGAAATTAAAACTACTTTGGAACCCTCTAAAGAATTACCAGAATTTATTGCGTTATCCAAACAATTGAATCGAGATATGGAACAAAAAGATAAAGAAACAGCTGCACGAAAAAGAAAGAAGTATCAGAGGGATATAAAGGATTTTAATGAGGACCTTGTGTTCAAATGGCAAAATAAAATTGAAGAGGCAATTATAAACTCCAATAATAGTACCCCGATTAAAGAAGTAAAGGTGATGGAGAATCCAAATGAAAGAAAAATTGATGAACCCATGCCTATTAATAGAACCCAAGGAAACTACAACACCTACAACACCCCTCAACAAAAACAAAGATGGAAAGGTAATAATTGGAAAAAACCCCTCTGGAAGAACAATGGACATTCCAATAACTACCAAGGGAGACCATATCATCAGTCCCCATGGGATAGAAGATCCCCATATCCCAGGTGGAAAAATTATGAGAATAATGGAGAAAGGAATAATCAATACCCTGATAGAACAAGAAGAGAGGAAAGACCTGTAAGAGATGATGGATATTACCAATATGACAACAGAAGAGGAGGTTCTCCCCCACGCATGGATTACTATACCATTCCGATACAAAACAGATACGAACAGTTGCAAAGGCATGATGATGGAGGGAGATCCCCGTGGCATCCGAAACAACAATTTGATAGATATGAACGAGAGAGAACACCGTACCGTTTTTTAGAACAACGCCATCGAGAGTCTCAGAGACGCCAGTATCGAGAGGATCCCCTACAGAGACACGACAGGCGTACCCCAAATCCCAGTCCGGACAGAAGAACGAGAAGAAGAGAAGAGAGGAAACAAGAAGGACAGAGAGATCAAGACAGGGGGGAGCAACAAAGGAATACCCCGAGAAGATCTGTAGAGAAGAGGAAAGGAAAAAACGAGAAGAGGATGCCGAGCAGGAATCAAAAAACAAAAGGAAAAGAGAGCATTAGGGGAAGGAATTATTAATATCAGTGGGGTGGAACTAACACAGGAAGAAATTAGAGTTCTGGACAAAGGACTAAAATTCGCCCCAAAGAAGAACCTTAATAAATTCAAGGCATATGTGGACATCAATAAATTCATCAGGAGTCTGAATATAAAAAAATATATGCTCAGTAATCCATTAGAAAAAAGAGGTGCGAGTATACCGGATAGCAGTGGGATCATATTTAGTAATCTGAGGAATAAATCTCTTTTTAATCCACCCACTGGGAATGATGGACACATAGAAGTTTTTAAAAGAATGATTTTAAAGTGGAGTTCCACCCACTTTTACAACTCTTCAGCATCCCTCACTAAACTGTGCACTGTAAACAAATTGGATATTTTTTTATTTTTTTTCTCAGCACCTACTGTATATCTGCTGTGTTCATTTTTCACTTCCTCCTCCCTGGCCGCAGCCCATCGCATCATTTCCTGTTTGCAATGCCTTCTGGGAAGGGGCGGCAACTTCCTCTGACACTGCTGTTGCTATGAAAACCTGACCTGAAACCTATTACACTGCTTGTGCTGCACTGAGCATGTACGAGATCTGCAAGGATGAGATCCAGGAAGAAATACAGTTTGGCTTCAGATGCCCACACTTAAGATGGCCACGGCCTGCTGTAAGTTTATAAAATAACAAACTACTGCTATAAACTAACAAAACAGACCTTAGTTTACAGACTAACTTTACTAGAATACATTAAGCTTGTTTATTATAGGGGTATTTTTATTTAAAAAGTATAATTTCGGCCGGAACACCACTTTAAGAGATTTACAGGAATTGAAAATAAGAAATGTGCGGGATTCAAGAAGCATAAAAAGTGGAATAAAAAAACTAGAAGCAAGAAATGACATTGTAATAAGGCAAGCTGACAAGGGAGGAGCCATAATCATCCAATCCAAGGTCGACTATAATGAAGAACTTAACCGACAGGTCAACGATAAGGAGACCTACCAGCTATTATCAAACAATCTAACGATAAGATACAAAAAAGAATTGGCGAAGGTTATACAGAAAGGAGTGGATAAAGGTCTCCTAAATAAAAAAGAAGCCACATATCTATAGCCAAAAACTTGTAAGGTACCCGTAATCTATACGCTACCAAAAATACATAAGGACAAATGCAAACCCCCAGGAAGGCCTATAGTGAATGGGATCAATTCGGTAGGAGCACGAATTGGCGAATACATCGACTGGTTTTTACAACCAGTGGTGAAGATGACCAGATCCTATTTGAGAGACACTAAACACCTTATCCAACTCCTCAATGATGTGACCTTGAGTGATGGTCCTGTTTATTTGGCAACGGCGGACGTCTCATCCCTGTATACAGTCATTAATCACGATGAAGCTATACATGCAACAAAATGTGCTTTGAGAAAGCTTAGTAGCCTGCAATGCACGCTAAGAAGATACATATTAGCTTGCTTGAAATATAGCTTAGATTCTAATTATTTCTGGCATAATAATAAATACTACATACAGATATGTGGAATCGCAATGGGCGCAAAATATGCGCCCAGTGTCGCTAACCTTTATATGTCAGAATGGGAAGAGGAAGCACTGTACAATAATCGACCACAACAGCTGATATTTTATAAACGTTTTATTGATGACATTTTTATAATCTGGAGCGGAAATAGAGAAAGCCTTAGTGACTTTTGTTTTAATCTTAACACCAATACTAAAAATATAAAATTAACTTGGGAGATCAGTAACGAGAAAATTAATTTCTTAGATCTCCAAATAAAGAAAGAAGGAATCAAGTTATGTACCCAGACGCATTTTAAGGCAGTAGACAGGAACGGCTATCTGCCTCTGGATAGCTGTCATCATCCAGTATGGTTAGAGAACATACCAAAAGGCCAGTTGGTTAGACTGAGAAGAAATTGTACCAGTAAAGAGACATTCTTAGAACAAGCCAAAATGATCGGAGAAAGGTTTGTCCAGAAGGGTTATGAGGTGAAATTCATTGAAGAAAAAATCAATGATGTCATTTCAATGGATAGAGAAAAATTGATACAGGATGGGGAAAAAAATCATAACCAACAAGAGAATGTACCCATTATTATGGATTATAATATCCAACACAAGCAAATTGAAAAAATGTTAAAAAACATTGGGATATTATTAAAATGGATCGGCATTTAGGGACTATTCTATCTAACCAACCAAAATTTGTATATAGGAGAGCTCTGACTCTAAGGGACCGCCTGGCAAAAAATGTCTTAGACCCCCCCAAAAAAGAAAAAGTTTTCCTTCTTTGAAGGTAAGGGGTTTTATCCATGTAAAAATTGCTACACCTGCAGACACACAAGAGAAGACAAAAACAAGAAATCAAGTTTCACATCCACTGTTACGTTACAGAATTATGAGATAGAGGGATTTCATCTCGTACAGGAGTGAAGGGGTCGTTTATCTTTTGGAGTGCCCCTGCCGTATTCAATATGTCGGCAGAACCAAGAGAGCACTGTGGATAAGACTAAAAGAGCACGTACGTAACATCAAAGTATGTTTCGATAAACATAGTCTATCCAAGCACTATGCACAGTATCACAATAGTGACCCTTCATCACTGAGAGTGTGCGGAATAGAGAAGTATAAAGCCCATTGGAGGGGCGATAATAAAATTATTAAGATCAGTCAGGCTGAGTCAAAATGGATCCATGAATTACGGACTCTAACGCCGTCTGGACATAACGTAGAATTCGACTTAAACTGTTTTATCTCCAATTTTTAATTAGCAAAAAAAAAATTTTTATTTTAAAATAAATATATATTTTTTTATTTTAATATATATACCGTATTTATCGGCGTATAACACGCGCCGGCGTATAACACGCACCCAAGTTAAGGAGGGAATTTTAAGGAAAAAAACTTTTAGGAGTAAAGTTTAAGGAAGAAAGACTTACATTAAAATGCCCATCAATGCAACGTTATCGGTGTCCATCTGCAGCCTTGTCAGTGTCAGTGCAGCCTTGCCCCAGTGTCCAGTGCAGCCTTGTCAGTGCAGCTTTGCCCCAGTGCAGCCTTGTCAGTGCAGCAATGTCAGTGCAGCCATGTCAGTGCAGCCATGTCAGTGCAGCTTTTCTCCAGTGCAGCCTTGCTCCAGTGCAGCTTTGCCCCAGTGCAGCCTTGCTCCAGTGCAGCCTTGCCCCAGTGCAGCTTTGCCTCCATGCAGCCTTGCCCCAGTGCAGCCTTGCTCCAGTGCAGCCTTGCCCCAGTGCAGCTTTGCCTCCATGCAGCCTTGCCCCAGTGCAGCCTTGCTCCAGTGCAGCCTTGCCCCAGTGCAGCCTTGCTCCAGTGCAGCCTTGCTCCAGTGCAGCCTTGCCCCAGTGCAGCTTTGCCTCCATGCAGCCTTGCCCCCCCCCGTGCAGCCTTGCCCCCCCCCGTGCAGCCTTGCCCCCGTCCAGCTTTGTGGGATCGCCGCGATCCCTGCCGTCATACACAGCCCTGTGTAAATTTAAATATGGCGCCGAGACTGCAGTGTCTCGGCGGAGCGCTGATACACATAGCCGAGAGTCTTCGGGTTTCCTCGGCGCCGCTTACAGTCCCGCCCAGTTCCGCCCTATGGGCGGGACTGTAAGCGGCGCCGAGAAAACCCGAAGACTCTCGGCTATGTGTAGCTCCGCTCCGCCGAGACACTGCAGTCTCGGCGCCGTATTTAAATTTCCACACGGCTGTGTATGTCGGCGGCGATCGCGGCAATTGCCGCGATCGCTCCGATCACATACAATTGGGGGGGGTATCGGCCTATAACACGCACCCACGATTTTCCCCTGATTTTCAGGGGAAAAAAGTGCGTGTTATATGCCGATAAATACGGTATATTTTTAATCTCATTGATATATATTTTTTAAATGTTTTTATTATATGCCTATAATAGATATTTGGTAGATTGTGTCCTCTTCCTGTTTTCCATTATTTCTACTTGGGATTATAGGTTAGGAATTTTATAGACTGTACTTTCTCGGCTTTGATATTAATATTAGGAGATGAAGATTGAATTATGGCCAAGATCAACTCTGATAGGTTATATCTTATGTGAACATCTGGTGTTTTAAATGTGTCCATCACTGAATTTTAGATCCATTTAATAGGATCAGTAGTTGTTGTGTAAGACACCTCTTAGTTCTTCCCCGTCTATTTGCTCTTGTTTGTTTCTTTTTTCCTGCTCTGTGTGATAATTATTGTGTTAGATGCCATTTGTTGAGTCACCACTAGATGGCATAGGGGAACCAGTAGCTTTGCATATAGCAGTGATATTTTAATTATGGTTTTATGTATATTACACTACTGTTCTAATATATGCATTTAGAGGAATACTATACTCTGATCGATTATGTATGAAGCATTATTTGTAATGAATTGTCAGCAGTATCCATCGAGCGAGTTTAAATATACACGGAGGATCGGATTCAAGCAATGTTTACACCGTTGCTATGACAGCGGCGCTGATATAAACTGGCTAGCAGGCACCGGACTCCTCATCCCTTTGATAAAGTCACGTGGTGTGACGCAACGCGTCAGGGTAGGAGGAGCCAGGTGCCGACGCTTCCCGGGGACGGCCGAACCCGGAAGCCTTATTGTTCCTGCTGCTATTTTTGTTATGTAAATGTAAGTTGCCATTTTTGTTACATTAAACTTTGAGTTTCAGTTACCAAAACTGCAGTGTTTATCCTCAGGACACATCACAGGAAGCACCTCCATGTTTAACAGAGGACAGAATTAAAACTAGACTTGGGAAACTTAACATTAATAAATCACCAGGACCAGATGGCTTGCATCCGAGGGTACTTAGGGAACTCAGTCAAGTGATTGCCAGACCATTGTTCCTAGTTTTTACAGACAGTCTACTGACTGGAATGGTACCAGCTGATTGGAGAAAAGCCAATGTAGCACCAATATTTAAAAAGGGCCCAAAATACATCCCTGGGAATTACAGACCAGTTAGCCTAACATCAATAGTATGTAAAATCTTGGAGGGGATGATAAGGGACTATATACAAGATTTTAGTAATGAGAACGGTATCATTAGCAGTAATCAGCATGGATTTATGAAGAATCGTTCTTGCCAAACCAATCTACTAACCTTCTTTGAGGAGGTGAGTTGCCAGCTAGATAAAGGAAGGCCCGTAGACGTGGTGTATCTGGATTTTGCAAAAGCATTTGACACAGTTCCCCATAAACGTTTACTGTACAAAATAAGGTCCGTTGGCATGGACCATAGGGTGAGTACATGAATTGAAAACTGGCTACAAGGGCGAGTTCAGAGGGTGGTGATAAATGAGGAGTACCAATCCTATTTATTTGTTCATAAACGACCTGGAGGATGGGGTAAACAGTCTAATCTCTGTATTTGCAGACGATACTAAGCTAAGCAGGACAATAACTTCTCTGCAGGATGTGGAAACCTTGCAAAAAGATCTGAACAAATTAATAGGGTGGGCAACTACATGGCAAATGAGGTTCAATGTAGAAAAATGTAAAATAATGCATCTGGGTGTCAAAAATATGAATGCAATCTATACACTGGGGGGAGAACCTCTGGGGGAATCTAGGATGGAAAATGACCTGGGTGTCCTAGTAGATGATAGGCTCAGCAATGGCATGCAATTCCAAGCTGCTGCTAACAAAGCAAACAGAATATTGGCATTATAAGGGGATCAACTCCAGAGATAAAACGATAATTCTCCCCTCTACAAGACTCTGGTCTGGCCGCACCTAGAGTATGCTGTCCAGTTCTGGGCACCAGTCCTCAGGATGTACTGGAAATGGAGCGAGTACAAAGAAGGGCAACAAAGCTAATAAAAGGTCTGGAGGATCTTGGTTATGAGGAAAGGTTGCGAGCACTGAACTTATTCTCTCTGGAGAAGAGACGCTTGAGAGGGGATATGATTTCAATATACAAATACCGTACTGGTGACCCCACAATAGGGATAAAACTTTTTCACAGAAGAGAGTTTAACAAGACTCGTGGCCACTCATTAAAATTAGAAGAAAAGAGGTTTAACCTTAAACTACGTAGAGCAGGGATATGCAATTAGCGGACCTCCAGCTGTTGCAGAACTACAAGTCCCATGAGGCATAGCAAGACTCTGACAGCCACAAGCATGACACCCAGAGGCAGGGGAATGAGGGGACTTGTAGTTTTGCAACAGCTGGAGGTCCGCTAATTTCATATCCCTGACGTAGAAGGTTCTTTACTGTAAGAGCGGTAAGGATGTGGAATTTCCTTCCACAGGCGGTGGTCTCAGCAGGGGACATTGATAGTTTCAAGAAACTATTAGATAAGCACCTGAACAACCACAACATACAGGGATATACAATGTAATACTGACATATAATCACACACATAGGTTGGACTTGATGGACTTGTGTCTTTTTTCAACCTCACCTACTATGTAACTATATGTAAATCATATCTTCTCTCACCATGGTGCTCATTATCATATCTCCTTCATTTTCTCCTATCTCTGTTTGCATTATTATATCGCCTTATTTCATTACCTTGTATCTTTCTACCATCTTATTCCCTCCTATCACAGTTCCCATTATCGTATCTCCTCCTATCACAGTTCTCATTATCTTATCTTCTCTTATCACGGCTCTCATTATCTTATCCCCTCCTATCATAGTTCTCAATTTATCTCCTCCAATTACAGTTCTTATTATTTTATCTCCTCATATCACAGTTCCAATTATCTTATCCCCTCCCATCACAGTTCCCATTAACTTATCTCCTCCTATCACAATTCTCATTATCTTATCTCCTCCTATCACAATTCTCATTATCTTATCTCCTCCTATCACAATTCTCATTATCTTGTCTCTCTCTTCCTATCACAGTTCTCATTATCTTATCCCCTCCTATCACAGTTCTCATTATCTTATCTCCTCCTATCACAATTCTCATTATCTTATCTCTCTCCTCCTATCACAGTTCTCATTATCTTATCTCCTCCTATCACAATTCTCATTATCTTATCCCCTCCTATCACAGTTACCATTATCTTATCCCCTCCTATCACAGTTCCCATTATCTTATCTCCTCCTATCACAATTCTCATTATCTTATCTCCTCCTATCACAATTCTCATTATCTTATCTCTCTCTTCCTATCACAGTTCTCATTATCTTATCTCCTCCTATCACAATTCTCATTATCTTATCTCCTCCTATCACAGTTCTCATTATCTTATCTCCTCCTATCACAATTCTCATTATCTTATCTCTCTCTTCCTATCACAGTTCTCATTATCTTATCTCCTCCTATCACAGTTCTCATTATCTTATCCCCTCCTATCACAGTTCTCATTATCTTATCTCCTCCTATCACAATTCTCATTATCTTATCTCTCTCCTCCTATCACAGTTCTCATTATCTTATCTCCTCCTATCACAGTTCTCATTATCTTATCCCCTCCTATCACAGTTCTCATTATCTTATCTCCTCCTATCACAATTCTCATTATCTTATCTCTCACCTCCTATCACAGTTCTCATTATCTTATCTCCTCCTATCACAATTCTCATTTTCTTATCCCCTCCTATCACAATTCTCATTATCTTATCTCTCTCTTCCTATCACAGTTCCCATTATCTTATACCCTCCTATCACAGTTCCCATTATCTTATCTCCTCCTATCACAGTTCTCATGATCTTATCTCCTCCTATAACAATTCTCATTATCTTATCTCTCTTCTCCTATCACAGTTCCCATTATCTTATCTCCTCCTATCACAGTTCCCATTATTTTATCTGCTCCTATCACAGTTCTCATGATCTTATCTCCTCCTATAACAATTCTCATTATCTTATCTCCTCCTATCACAGTTCCCATTATCGTATCTCCTCCTATCACAATTCTCATTACCTTGTCTCCTCCTATCACAGTTCTCATGATCTTATCTCCTCCTATAACAATTCTCATTATCTTATCTCCTCCTATCACAGTTCCCATTATCATATCTCCTCCTATCACAATTCTCATTATCTTGTCTCCTCCTATCACAGTTCCCATTATCTTATCTCCTCCTATTACAGTTCCCATTATCTTATCTCCTCCTATCATGGTTCCCAACATCTTATCTCCTCCTATCACGGTTCTCATTATCTTACCTCCTCCCATCATGGTGCTCATTATCTTATCTCCTCCCATCCCTGTGTTCATTATCTTATCTCCTCCCATTACGATGCTCATTATCTTGTTATCTCCTCCTATCACAGTACAAACATGCCCCCACCTATAACTGGCCTTTGCAGCAGGGAGCACATGGAAGGGTGACGCATGTCAAACAAAACCAAAGAAAAATACCAGCTCAACTTACTGACCAGCCTGCAACCAACCGAATTATCCTATCTAACAGTTTGTGGTAAAAGCAGGGGTTACTTTGCACACATTTGCAAATACATGCGTATGCTGCAGAGCCACTTCACGGCACCCCAGCATTATCTGCAGTCCTAACTCTAAAGTTTGAGAGCCTCCATAGTAGAAGCACATGCATTTAAATGTATTACGCATTTATTTGCAAATGTGTGCTAACTAAACCCCTGTTTTTAATGCATACTGTTAGACAAGATAATTTGGCATTTGTTTGTACAGTTGGAATACTGGTGAGGGGATGCACTGGATACCTTTGCTGCCATTGTGCTATATGTTGGGTGTCTAATGCGCCCTGTGCCTTTAAGGAGAGGTGGACTCCCTCCCGGCTCACCTGCCCTCTACCTATCCATTATAATGCATGTGCTTCCCCCTATCACAGTTCTCAATACTTTATCTCCTCCCATGGCGGTTCTTGATATACTTTCACTTCCCTTCACTGTTTTATTATCGTATCTTTTGCCATTTCGGTGCTCATTATCATATTTTCTCCTGTCACATGCTCATTATCCTTTTTCCTTCATTATCTGATCTACTCCCATCATGATAATCATTTTCATATCTTCTCCTATAACAGTGGTCACCATATCTCCTCCCATCACAGTGCTCATTATCTTATCTCCTCCGATTATGGTTCTTGATATACTTTCACCTGGCATCACTGTTTCATTAACTTATTTCTCCCATCATGGTGCTCATTATATAATCTCCCTCCTCCCCGGTTCTCATTATACTATCTCTCTCCAACTCGTTTCTCATTATATCATCTCTTACTATCTCAGTTCTTATTATCTTGTTTCCTCCCATCACAGTTCTCATCATGCCATCTTTTGCCATCACAGTTCTCATTATCTTGTCTCCTCCCATCATTGTGCTCATTATCTTATCTCTTCCCATCATTGTGCTCACTATCTTATCTTCTCCCATCATGGTGATCATCATCTTATCTCTACCCATCATTGTGCTTAACATTCCTTCTTCCATCATGGTGATCATTACCTTATCTCTTCCTACCATTGTGCTCAACATACCTTCTCCCATCATGGTGATCATTATCTTATCTCTTCCTATCATTGTGTTCAACATACCTTCTCCCATCATGATGATCATTATCTTATCCCTTCCCATCATTGTGCTCAACATTCCTTCTTCCATCATGGTGATCATTATCTTATCTCTTCCTACCATTGTGCTCAACATACCTTCTCCCATCATGGTGATCATTATCTTATCTCTTCCCATCATTGTGCTCAACATTCTGTAGTGATATAATATATACTGGGTGATATGATGTAGAGTGGGTATGATAATTAATTAGTAAGTACTCTTCCGCCATATACAACACATACTTTCTCCCATCGTGGTGATTATTATCATATCTCTTCCCATCATTGTGCTCAACATACCTTCTCCCATCACAGTGGTCATTATCTTATCTCTTCCCATCATTGTGCTCAACATTCCTTCTTCCATCATGGTGATCATTATCTCATCTCTTCCCATAATTGTGCTCAACATACCTTCTCTCATCATGGTGATCATTATCTTATCTCTTCCCATCATTGTGCTCAACATACCTTCTCTCATCATGGTGATCATTATCTTATCTCTTCCCATCATTGTGCTGAATACTTTATCTCCTCCCATGGCGGTTCTTGATATACTTTCACTTCCCTTCACTGTTTTATTATCTTATCTTTTGCCATTTCGGTGCTCATTATCATATTTTCTCCTGTCACATGCTCATTATCCTTTTTCCTTCATTATCTGATCTACTCCCATCATGATAATCATTTTCATATCTTCTCCTATAACAATGGTCACCATATCTCCTCCCATCACAGTGCTCATTATCTTATCTCCTCCGATTATGGTTCTTGATATACTTTCACCTGGCATCACTATTTCATTATCTTATTTCTCCCATCATGGTGCTCATTATATAATCTCCCTCCTCCCCGGTTCTCATTATACTATCTCTCTCCAACTCGGTTCTCATTATATCATCTCTTCCTATCTCAGTTCTTATTATCTTGTTTCCCCCCATCACAGTTCTCATCATGCCATCTTTTGCCATCACAGTTCTCATTATCTTGTCTCCTCCCATCATTGTGCTCATTATCTTATCTCTTCCCATCATTGTGCTCACTATCTTATCTTCTCCCATCATGGTGATCATCATCTTATCTCTACCGATCATTGTGCTTAACATTCCTTCTTCCATCATGGTGATCATTATCTTATCTCTTCCTACCATTGTGCTCAACATACCTTCTCCCATCATGGTGATTATTATCTTATCTCTTCCCATCATTGTGCTCAACATACTTTCTCCCATCATGGTGATTATTATCATATCTTTTCCCATCATTGTGCTCAACATACCTTCTTCCATCACGGTGATCATTATCTTATCTCTTCCCATCATTGTGCTCAACATTCCTTCTTCCATCATGGTGATCATTATCTCATCTCTTCCCATCATTGTGCTCAACATACCTTCTCTCATCATGGTGATCATTATCTTATCTCTTCCTATCATTGTGTTCAAAATACCTTCTCCCATCATGATGATCATTATCTTATCCCTTCCCATCATTGTGCTCAACATTCCTTCTTCCATCATGGTGATCATTATCTTATCTCTTCCTACCATTGTGCTCAACATACCTTCTCCCATCATGGTGATCATTATCTTATCTCTTCCCATCATTGTGCTCAACATTCTGTAGTGATATAATATATACTGGGTGATATGATGTAGAGTGGGTATGATAATTAATTAGTAAGTACTCTTCCACCATATACAACACATACTTTCTCCCATCGTGGTGATTATTATCATATCTCTTCCCATCATTGTGCTCAACATACCTTCTCCCATCACAGTGGTCATTATCTTATCTCTTCCCATCATTGTGCTCAACATTCCTTCTATCATCATGGTGATCATTATCTCATCTCTTCCCATCATTGTGCTCAACATACCTTCTCTCATCATGGTTATCATTATCTTATCTCTTCCCATCATTGTGCTCAACATACCTTCTCTCATCATGGTGATCATTATCTTATCTCTTCCCATCATTGTGCTCAACATTCCTTCTCCCATCATGATGATCATTATCTTATCTCTTCCCATCATTGTGCTGAATACTTTATCTCCTCCCATGGCGGTTCTTGATATACTTTCACTTCCCTTCACTGTTTTATTATCTTATCTTTTGCCATTTCGGTGCTCATTATCATATTTTCTCCTGTCACATGCTCATTATCCTTTTTCCTTCATTATCTGATCTACTCCCATCATGATAATCATTTTCATATCTTCTCCTATAACAATGGTCACCATATCTCCTCCCATCACAGTGCTCTTATCTTATCTCCTCCGATTATGGTTCTTGATATACTTTCACCTGGCATCACTATTTCATTATCTTATTTCTCCCATCATGGTGCTCATTATATAATCTCCCTCCTCCCCGGTTCTCATTATACTATCTCTCTCCAACTCGGTTCTCATTATATCATCTCTTCCTATCTCAGTTCTTATTATCTTGTTTCCCCCCATCACAGTTCTCATCATGCCATCTTTTGCCATCACAGTTCTCATTATCTTGTCTCCTCCCATCATTGTGCTCATTATCTTATCTCTTCCCATCATTGTGCTCACTATCTTATCTTCTCCCATCATGGTGATCATCATCTTATCTCTACCCATCATTGTGCTTAACATTCCTTCTTCCATCATGGTGATCATTATCTTATCTCTTCCTACCATTGTGCTCAACATACCTTCTCCCATCATGGTGATCATTATCTTATCTCTTACCATCATTGTGCTCAACATACTTTCTCCCATCATGGTGATCATTATCATATCTCTTCCCATCATTGTGCTCAACATACCTTCTTCCATCATGGTGATCATTATCTTATCTCTTCCCATCATTGTGCTCAACATACCTTCCCCCATCACGGTGATCATTATCTTATCTCTTCCCATCATTGTGCTCAACATTCCTTCTTCCATCATGGTGATCATTATCTCATCTCTTCCCATCATTGTGCTCAACATACCTTCTCTCACTCTCATCATGGTGATCATTATCTTATCTCTTCCCATCATTGTGTTCAACATACCTTCTCCCATCATGGTGATCATTATCTTATCTCTTCCCATCATTGTACTCAACATACCTTCTCCCATCATGGTGAACATTATCTCATCTCTTCCCATCATTATGCTCAGCATACCTTCTCCCATCATGGTGATCATTATCTCATCTCTTCCCATCATTGTCCCCAACATTCCTTCTTCCATCATGGTGATCATTATCTTATCTCTTCCCATCATTGTGCTCAGCATACCTTCTCCCATCATGGTGATTATTATCGTAGCTCTTCCCATCATTGTGCTCAACATACCTTCTTCCATCATGGTGCACATTATCTTATCTCCTCCCGTTAAGGTTCACATTATCCTGTCTCCACATATTTCAGTTTGTGTGTAGTGAGAGGAAAATAACGACACAGATCAATCATTATTTGATAAATGAGTTTATTTGGTAGAAAAGAAGCAGATTTATTACCTATCTGGAGCTGCCAGCAAAATCATATTACCATCTGGACAGAGTTAAAGCGTATGTTATCCCAACACTTCATAATCCTAATATGTGCCTGCTGTACAATGTACTTGTGGGAGAAAGCATCCCGTTCTCTTTGTATTGCTTCCTTTGTGTGAAAGCCCTGGTGTTCCTGCCAGTCCCTCTGCTTTCCTATTAATAACGAATTACACTAAGCATGGGAGCACAGCGTGGTGAGCTCTCTAGCTATGCTGGGAAGTCAGTGTACTCTCCTCCAATGATCAGACTTGTCCTGAGAAGCCCCCACTGCACAGCCATTCACTGGGAAGCTCAGCGTGCTGCTGCTTCTCCTCCCCCAGCTTTTATGCAGCTGAGAACAGAGGGAATGTGATCACAAAAATGTTTTGCCATTCATTTCTATTTAAAAACTTAATGGGTTGTTCTGCAAGGTGATCATTTACAATCACTTTAACATACATTTTGAGAGGACAATGTTTCTTTTCTCCATCAACCACAGTCACAGTGTCAGACTTCAACTACTCCATTTCCACTGCTGTCACAAACAATTTCTCTCTTACATGTTCAAATCCAGGCTTTATTTATACCTTATTCATTTATGCAGTCAAAGATCAAACACATTTCCTGTGTGACCTGGGCATCTGACATACCAGTTTTGCTCTGTAACTTACAGGAATATCAGCTCCACCATGTATTGTGTGTATCCCCTACAACCCCAGCACTTGTGTGTCCCGAGCCTTCCCGTTTCTGGGGACCTACTGATCAAGCCTCAAATAAATTGACATGCTAAAGGGGCAAAATCACCACTGGCAACATCTGTTTTGAGACAAGCACCTGAACTACAGACTTTTAATGGGTGGTTGTCCTTTCCATTACTGGAGTTTTGGCTCCCACAGTAGATGCCCAATGTGATTCGAAGGTAAAGTTTATTCTGATCCCGTGGTGTGATGCGCAAAAACAAAACACCAAAGTGAACCAAAAAAGTGTATATGAACATATAAAAAAAGTGCACTTAAAGTGGTTCTCAAGGCAGAAGGTTTTTTTTATCTTAATGCATTCTATGCATTAAGATAAAAAAAATCCTCTGCAGCAGCCCTTTAATACTTACCTGAGCCCCATCTCAAACCAGTGATCTTGCACGAGAGACTCGGCTGTCTGGGACTCTCCCTCTTCACTGGCTGAGACACACAGCGGGCGCCATTGGCTCCCACTGCTGTCAATCAAAGTCAGCGAGCCAATGAGGAGAGAGAATGGGGGTGGGGCCGAGCCGCAGCTCCATGTCTGAATGGACACACAGAGCAGCGGGTCGGCTCGGGTGATTGCTATGGGGGCGAGGGACCCGAGAAGAGGAGGATCTGGGCTGCTCTGTGCATAACCACTGCATAGAACAGGTAAGTATAACATGTTTGTTACTTTTTTTTAAAAACAAGTCTATAGTATCACTTGGTTGTAGTGGTTGTAAATACACATATATATATAGTACATATATCCAGTGAAGTGATTGTCCCCAGGTGATACACAGAGATGCAAAAAAAATCCTCCTACATAAGTTGTACCTGTTTAACCACAGCACACTCTCATCTACAGCCATTCAAAGTCCATCATTTATAGAGTTTTTCTGAGCTGTCAGAAAAAAAAAGTGAAGCTAAAGTGCTAAAGTTACACTCTGCAGAGCTCAGTGAGAAGAACTCTGAGAGCTGATTTGAGGGAAGGGACACACACCCCCTTCACACAGTACACAGGAACAGAGCTGAGGCTGTCAAGCAGCTGGAGCTCCCCCCACTGTCACCTTTTTTCTCTTGGTGTCAGGAAAACATGTCAGAAGTGATTCATGCCGCCAGCAGAAGAATGAAGCGGCAGACAGAAATGACACTTTGTGATCTTAATTGAGTACACACTACAGAAGGATATTCTTTGTTCATATTTCTGGGGTTTACAGCCACTTTAAGGTGTGTCCTAGGAAGAGGAAGATTCTTCCCTGACCTTCCCCCCTGGGCACAAGACACATCTAGGTCCATCTAGCCAAAAGGCCCAGCAGACCCCCCTTCGTCATGATCAGGCCATGGGATATTAGGTGAGGGGCTATCCCGAAGAGTGAACCCCCCCACCCCCCCACACAAGGCAGGCGAGGAAGGAATCTAAGGGCCACACATCCTCCCCCTAGACTACAGGGTAAGCCCAAAGACCCACACCCTACAATCCAAGTAAATAAAAACACATATATTAGCGCGGAGTGACATACACATGAATAAAAATGAATAAAAGAAAATGAAAAAGGTGCCAATGCAGGGAGCCTGTTAACAAACTTTTCCTATTCCTCATTGGGGAGGAAGGCATGAGTGCCAGGACTGTAGGGAATATGTGTAGAACATGGTGGAGCTGATTCTTGTGACTTACAGAGCAAAAGTTGTTATGTACAATGCCCGGTCACACAGGGAATATGTTCAGTCACTAACTACCAAAAGGAATAATGTATAAGGACTGGTTTGAACTTGTAAGAGAGACTTTGTCTTTGATATTAGTGGAAACGAATTGTGAGGGGGGGGGGGGGTTGGGAAGGATCTGTGTGGCCTTGATGGTTGTAATGAGGGAGTGGTGCAGATCTGGTGATCAGGAGGCAATGGTAGTAATGAGGGGGTGAGGAGGATATGTGCGGTGATGGTGGTAATCAGGAGTGGGGGATATCTGTGTTTCAGCAATGCCAGTGAGTAGGGGCTAGGGCAGATCCATGCAGCACGAATGGCGGTAAATATTGTTATTATACAGGATTTATATAGCGCCAACAGTCTGCGCATCACTTTACATTATAAAGTGATAACAAAAGAAGCTTGAAAGCTCAGAATCAAGTCACTCATTCTCTCCTCTAAGTCTGCACAAGGCTGAAAGCCTCCACATGAGTAGAACCAGAAACAACTTTTGAACTTCCCTCGTTTCCACGGCTTGGCTCTTCCCGTCCTTTTGCCAATCGGAAACAGCTCAGCATCTTCCAAAAGCTGTTTCTAAATTTGCTGCCAACAAAGAAATATAAGATTGGGTTCAAGCAGGCGTGAAGATATGCCACACTTTCCAGTACTCCCAGGACTTCCAATAACTGGTCGTTGTCCTTGTCCTTTATTATAAAGATCAGAAGAGTCACATTAAAGGGCATCTGGGTGACCATAAAAACCACCACCAGTGCCAGGATGATTCGAATGGATTTTTTCTTCTGTAAACTCCTAGAACGAATCAAAGTGTTCAGAATAAAACCGTAACAGATTACCATGGTCGATAATGGCAGGAAAAAGCCAACAACCAGCTGGATTGAATAGACGGTTTTCTTCAGCTTCTTCATATCTCCATATTCTTCTATGCAGTAGCCGTTATCATCCTTTAAGTATTTAAACTGTGGGACAACTAGGAGCAAAGCGGTCGCCCAGATGAAGGCACACATCGCGGCGCCCCACTTGTGTTTGCGTTGTTGGTATTTCTGCGCTTTCACCCCTTTAACAATAGAGACAAAGCGGTCAAAGGTAATAGCGGTGAGGGTGAGCATTGATGTGAAGAGGTTCACCCTGTACATCCCAAAAACGACTTTACACATGATGTCTCCGAAGATCCATTCCTTGTAGTGCAGCTGATAGAAGAGAAATGGAAACGAACAAAGAAACAAAATATCGGCCACAGCCAGATTAAGGAAAAATGCCTCTGTTAGCGTATTTTTCTTTTCATAGAAGACAAACACGACAATGACCAGCACGTTGCCCAGCAGGCCAGCCACACAGGTGATAATGTACATGATCGGGAGGTAGACTTCATAGATAGGGTGAAGCACATTGTTGTAATCAGTTGTTGTCATTGTCATCGTAGTGACGTTTTGGGACGTCATCTAAAAATTAACAGAAAATAATGTTAGAGCATTACAAGTGTTAATAGCGTTCAAATACAATTTGACTTGTATCGCAATGGTATATGATATATTTTTGTTTGCTAATTTTTTTTCCCCACAAAAGTGGAGTTACCCTTTAAGAATAAATATTATGACATGCCTGGCACGTTGGCCACCATAGGCCAATCATTTTATACTTCCTCTTGCTCTGTACAACAACATCTTTAGTAATCATCTTGAATTTAAATGAATAATATTAACCCCCCTGGCGGTATTCCTGAGTCTGGCTCGGGGGTGGATTTTCAGTGCCAAAAGCGGTAACCTCGAGCCAGACTTGGGATCGCATCGCAGTATCCATGTAGAGGTTACTTACCTTGTCCCCTGGATCCTGCGATGTCTCCCCGCTGTGATCTGCAAGCCGCCGTGTCTCGCTCGATTCACAGTGCCGAGCTCCGCGTTCCCTGTGAGCGTTGCGACGCACGGGGACGGAGTTCGGTGCCAAATTCAAAAAGTAAAACACACAGTATAGATATAGTATACTGTAATCTTACAGATTACAGTACTGTATCAAATAATTTCACATCCCCTTTGTCCCTAGTGGTTTGTCCAGTGCCCTGCATGCAGTTTTATATTATAAAAACTGTTCTTTCTGCCTGGAAACTGGAGATTGTCCATAGCAACCAAAACCGTCCTTTTACATCAAAAGTGGTTTTAGACCAGCTAGAAAACAGCGATAATAAATTAGAATCACTCACAGAATTGAGCGATAGTGCTTTGTGGGGAGATCCGTCATCAAACACTGAAAAGTAATGACAGCGACAATTCTGCAGCAAATTTCAGTGTTTTTGATTTGATTACATTATTGAATAATTTTTATTATTATTATATTATTATTTGGTATAATTATTTATCGTTATTTATTATATTATAATTTATTATTTCGTTTTTTAAACTTTATCATACCTGGGATATCTACTAGACTCTTGTTTGGACAGATTTAAAGGGGGGTTCCGGCCGGGAAAAAAAAAATGTAAAAGTCAGCAGCTACAAACACTGTAGCTGCTGACTTTAAATAAGTACACTTACCTGTCCTGGGTGCCTGCGATGTCGGCCGCCTGAGGCCGGCCCGTCCCTCGTTTCTCGGGTCCCGGCACCGCCATCCTAACTAAGGGAAACAGGCAGTGGAGCCTTGCGGCTTCACTGCCAGTTTCTCACTGCGCACTGTGAATGGGCCCGTGGTTTTCTGGGAACACACACAGTTCCCAGAAGGCAACGGGGCCACTCACCGAGGAGCAGGACACGCCGCCAAATAGGAAGAGGCAGATTAGGAAGACTGCCTAGCAACAAGGGTTCAGGTAAGTTTAAAAAATTTTTTTTTTTTAAATGATTTTTTTTTTACGATTTTTCATGCAATTTTTTATTTTAGGGTGGCCCTCCACTTTAAGTGAATTATTCCTAAGAATTACGGGCCTACAATATAAAACGCCAAATTTCCATGCAAAATAATTGTATCGCTTTCAGCACCTAAAATCTGAAATAATCATACCGCCTGGGAGGTTAACAGAACAGTAGCATAGATGGTAAAATTGTCTCCCCCTTGGAGTCTTGGGGGCACGGCCTGGCCGGAGTCCAGGCTGAGGTTACCACTTACCATTGTACTTTGGGATGACATGGATATGCGGTCACAGGGGACACCTTCCTTAATACTGAGCTACAGTGGCGGCCGCTCCATTAGGGGCACAGAGGCGCTGCGCCCCAATCCATGCGCTGGCCCCTAATCTACATGCAAGGCACCAGACATATGGATTTCAATGGGGTTTTTTTTTTTGAAGTACGTAAGTTAGAGCCGGAAGCCCACCCAGATGTGTGACATTAGCGAATTAATATTCGCTAATGTCTTCCTGCTTCTCCTCCCGGCCAATCAGGAAGCGGGTCCTGAGACCCGATTGGCTGGGAGTCTTAGGACTCCCGGCCAATCGAGTCTCAGGTTCCACTTCCTGTTCGGCTGGGAGGAGAAGCAATGGCCGGCACTTCCCACGACAAGCTGGAGCGAGGAGCAGCCTAAGGTAAAGCCACTGATCGCCACCCTCCGGTCCGTCTCCCGCGGCGGGGGGGAGGGGTGGTCACAAAATTGTCATTAGTGGCCAGCGTAAATGTCCCTCCTAGCATTGGTGGTCAGTGTAGGTAGGAGATCAGTTTGCAATTGCTCACTAAACCCCTAGCAACCTTAGGAGGAACCCTAGCTTTTTCATTATTTCGCTTACCTTCATTTATATTATATTTAAAGTAGAACTATGGGCAAAACTTTTTTTTTTTCTCATTTGGATAGAGCAAAGAAAGGTTATAACCCGTCAGATTTTTTTTTTTCGCAATCTGTGTTCAATTGCGGAGATTTCCCTTAACTTCCTATCCCATAGCCAAACAGTAAGTGAAAGGAAATCCCTGAAAATTAAGAGAATTTCTTGGGGACCCCCAAGTCACCAGAACTAGTGTCCCCATTGGAAGATTTCCCCTCTATTACTTTTCTGGGGACATCCCAAAATTTGGGATTTTCTTTTACTTTCACTTGCAATGATAATGGTTAACAGAAGAAATAGGGTGAATTTCCTTAACTGGCACACAGACAGCAATAAAAACTGACAAGCGTTCTAATCCGTCTTCACTCTATCCAAAACTAAAAAAATAAAAGTTTTGCCTTTAGTTCTACTTTAAACAGGTCACAGGTCTATATATAACATTGAAATTTTACACAGCACTTTGCATATTATACATTAACATCCGACCCTGACCTCAAGGAGCTTGCAATCTAAGATCCTGATCTCACATACATGCATACACATACTAGGGTCAGTTTTGATAGAGCAAATGAACCTAGTTTCTCCATAGTTACCTGCAGGTCAAACCATTCAGTGGAAATTACAGTGATGGGATGCTACAAACTTTTAAAAATCATATTTGTGATAAGCATTGATAATAGTATTGTATTTGATTTAAAGACCCTAAAATATTATTGTTGCCCTATCTTGTACATGCACAACCAAGGGACCTCTAGTATGGATCTAGAGCTGCACACATTTATTTCCGGATTGCCTATTCTGTTATTATTAGATCATCATTCAACTTCCCAGGTAACATACATTATGTGAGATGCAATTATTAAATTCCATCATTTTAAGATACAATATTGTCAAATACCAGAATTTAAATCAGCCATACACTTAAAGGACATTTTTTTCCCAAATATACACAACCTTCCCCGTTGAGAAGATGGCAGTTTAAGGGGTAAAACAAATCTAAATATGCGTTAGTAAAACTGATATGCGTTAGTAAAACTGTACGTATCAAACCATCTTATGTTGATCTTAGATCGAATGGTGTGTGGGCACCTGGGCACTACCCGCAGCCTCTCGACCTACCCCCCCCTTTTTCCCCCCATCACTTTTTCCTTTACCCCCCCCCCTCATCTCTTTTTATAATCTTTTTCAAGAACAAAAATTGATGCACATTGCCACATTGCTACATTGCCAAGGCTTGGTGTTGATCATTATAATTATTTATTGTTAGACCGTATTTTGCCAGTTGTTTCATAATCTGTATTGACTTCACATGTCAACCTTTCCCAGTCCTATTTGCATGTTATTACCCCGCTGGCTATATTGTTTCTTGGCACACCAGCCGCTTGCTGTTTTACTTTTAATTGTCATCTTTTGTGCATCTTTAAAAAAAACAAAAAACTGTACATATCATCACAACTACTTTGTGCATCCAGGTGGATTATACTGCGTTTTTATAAGGACAGATTGGGCTTTCATTGGTAAATGGTAATGGATTATTTCCATTTTCTTTATTAAGTTCAGGGGCGTAACTACCACCATAGCGACCCATGCGGGCGCTATGGGGCCCGCAGCCGAGTGGGGCCCAGTGAGGATAAGAGCACCGCCGGCACAGTCTCCCAGCCAGGGGAAGAGAGAGGAAAGGAAGAGGCGAGCTGTCCGTATCAGCAGAGAGCTAAATTGCCCGATGTAAGAGCTTTCATTAGAATTTCCAGTGTTCCCGGGGCTCACGTCACATAGCTCCACATTTTGGCCCGGTGCCTTTGATAGACAGAACGCCGATCCAATGCGGGACATGTGACGTCATCAAAGGCGTTGGGCCAAGAGGTGGGGCTATGTGACGATGAGCCCCGGGAAGACAGGAAATTCAAATGAAAGCTATTACAGCGGGCAATCCCGCTCTCTGCTGATCCGGGTGGCTTGCCTCTTCCTCTGCATAGGTGGGACTGTATGGGGCACAGGCAGACCAGGCTGTATGGGGCACAGGTCACGCTGCATTGGGCACAGGTCACGCTGTATGGGGCACAGGTCACGCTGCATTGGGCACAGGTCACGCTGTATGGGGCACAGGTCACGCTGCATTGGGCACAGGTCATGCTGTATGGGGCACAGGTCACGCTGTATGGGGCACAGGTCACGCTGCATTAGGCACAGGTCACACTGTATTGGGCACAGGTCACGCTGTATGGGGCACAGGTCATGCTGCATTGGGCACAGGTCACGCTGTATGGGGCACAGGTCACGCTGCATTGGGCACAGGTCACGCTGTATGGGGCACAGGTCACGCTGTATGGGGCACAGGTCATGCTGCATTGGGCACAGGTCACACTGTATTGGGCACAGGTCACGCTGTATGGGGCACAGGTCACGCTGCATTGGGCACAGGTCACGCTGTATGGGGCACAGGTCACGCTGTATGGGGCACAGGTCACGCTGCATTGGGCACAGGTCACGCTGCATTGACACAAGGGCAGCTGTGGGGGGGGGCTGTTTGCAGGGGGGCCCCATACAACATTTTGCTATGGGGCCCTGCTATTTCTAGTTACGCCCCTGATTAAGTTAGCTGAATATTTCTTACCACTATCATAATCTACCACCAAAAAACACAAATGAAATGCTCCTGACGATTGCAGCCTTACGCAAAAAAGGCCAGTTCAAAGACACCAAAGGGTTAAACCAGTTACAGTCAAACTCAGCTCTGCTCAAATTTAGATTATAGAAGAATTTTCATATCTAAAGGCTTACACAGCTTAATCTTTTTTTTAAGATTCTTTGGATTTTTTTTTTTTTTCATATAATACTATAAACCATTACAATGTGGAAATTCCAATTGTCTTTGCAAGGGAATTTTCATCATGCAGCAACGTGCAAGCAAAATTACTGTTTTTTTGTTTTTTTTTCACCTTTCTTGCAAATGATTGGGTATTTTCACCGCATTCATTAGGCTTATGAAAAATTCCTTTTCAAAGTGAACAGCCCATTTGCCTTTAGTAAATCAAGCCCAATGCTGGGTGAAAAGAAGAAACACCGAGATGCTAATGCAAGGGTCAAAAAAGTCGGTACAAATACACAGAGGAACATAAGCTCAAACACACTTAGGATTGTGGAGGTAGATGACACAGCCCAATCTTACCACAATGTCCACATTTCTTTTCTTCATTTTCTTCATTCAGCCTACCTCTAATTCCTAATTTAAGGCCCTGTTGATGAGCTCCGAAGCATCAAAAACCCCAGCTGGTCCTTACTTTTCTTAATTTCTGCATTCTCTTACTGAATCAAACACAAGAGGTTATATATCACGTGTCCTACAGCAGGTGTTACCTCTACCTCTGCATCTTCAACTAAAAAAAAACACAAAACACATAAAAAGGAAGATGAGTGAGGACGTTTCCTTCCCATTTCCTTCCCCTTTCTCTGGCCACTAGGTCCCACTTTTACAGTAATTATAGGGTGTTTACTCATTTTTGTTTTAAGACATGACCTTTGTACCTGTTACCATGTTAATCGACTTCTTTTGCTTATTCTGTACAGAGGTCCCCAAGGCTTGAAATCAGTAATTTGACTTGCACTATTTTGGGAACTGAAAACCTTGTTAATAGAATGTTTAAAACAGTGATTGACAACTTATAAGCTAAAGGGGGCCTTAAATGCGGCCCCCTGACTTCACCAAAGTACATTACATAATGTTCAATATATGTAATGCTAGAGAGGACAGTGAGAAACTGCACACCTAAAAGTGGAAATAAGAGTCAGAGAGTGTGGACATGCTGGGATAGGTTACAGAAGACAATATGAAACTGGTAAAAGGTTATCCTCCCTGGCTGTACGATTATTTCAGATTTTTGATGCTCAAAGCGGTGCAATTTTTGCATGGAAATTTGGCGTTTTATATTATAGGTCTGTAATTCTTAGGAATAACACACAAGTCTGTCCAAACAAGAGTCTAGTAGACATCCCGGGTATGATAAAGTTTGAAACACGATATCAAAAATTATTATATAATAAATAACTATAAATAATTATAACAAATAATAATATAATAATAATATAAATTATTCAATAATGTATCCAAATCAAAAACACTGAAATTTGCTCAGTTGCAGAATTGTCGCTGTCATTACTTTCAGTGTTTGATGACGGATTTCCCCACAAATCACTATCGCTCAATTCTGCAAGTGATTCTAATTTATTATCGCTGTTTTCTATCATGTCTAAAATTGCTTTTGACGTAAAGGGACACTTTTTGGTTGCTATGGACAATCTCCAGTTTCCAGACAGAAAGTATTTATAATATAAAACTGCATGCAGGGCACTGGACAAACCACTAGGGACAAAAGGGACGTGAATGAATTTGATACAGTAATGTAATCTGTAAGATTACAGTGTACTGTATGTATTGTGTGCTTTTACTTTTTGAATTTGGCGCCGTTCTCCGTCGCCGTGCGTCGCAACTCTCGCAGGGAACGGAGCTCGGCACTGCGATAGATCCGGCAGAGGACACGGCTCGCACACACAGTGGGGGGACATCACAGGATCCTGGGGACAAGGTAAGTAACTTTGCTTGGATCCTGCGATGAGATCTCTAGTGTGGCTCTGGGTTACCGCTTTTGGAACTGAAAATTCACCCCGAGCCACACTCGGGATTACCGCTAAGGAGGTTAAATGAGGCTCGTTCTCTTTAAACCCACAATTTTTAAACTATTCTGTAATTAGGTTGGCAGACTCTGTCTATTCCCTCTCCCCCCCCTTTTTCCCCTCTCCCTGTCCTTTTTCTTTGTGGGCTTCTCTGTCTTTCTGTTCTTTCTCAGTACTGTTTTTCTCATATTAAGGGTAAACATTCTTGGTGATAGTTGAGTCCATATCTGTTGACCATAAGTGGGCTGCATACTGCATGGCTATGTACTCCCTCTGGTGAGTTTGCAATCTATGTGGGGAAGGCAGAGTGGCACACGGATTCATCAGAGTTTTTATCACTGGTGATTTATTTCACTGTTCCACCAAATATATACTAAATACTACAACTGTGACAGAACCGCTTTGGCTCCTTGATTGGGTGCTTCCTTCAACCAGACAATGCCTTCTGCACTCCAAACCATTTCAAGCAGACTGAGAGCTAACACCAGCCCTTTTTACCCCAAACATTGTTCACAGACAAGATGTTGGGATAGAACCAAAGGATCGACTGTTTATTGAAAAGAAATACAGGTTTTTATACACTTGACATTTAAGTCAGTCACCACATGAACAACAAAACCAAATAATTACCCCAAACATCACACAAAGGTTTAGATAACGAGGTAGAGCTGACACAAGGCTAAGCCCATCATAGAGGATCCTCCAAGAGTTAGCCATATTAGCCAACAGACAGAAACAATAGGTGACTCAACTTAAAGAGGTTGTTACCCTAAAAATAATATAAAAATAGAGATCCTGTTTCCTTATAGCAGCTTAAACAGCACAGTGCTTGTGCTGTCTAACCTACTGTAACTGTAAAAAACCTGGCTGATCCTGCCAGTTTCTGCCCTCCCCCTTGTAAACTGACCACGGTTTTTCATGGTTGCTGAGCCCTGACACCATGGTCAGTTTACATGCCTCATCTGTTGTGCCCCCTCTGTGCTCCTCTGTGCTTTGCCCTCTCCCCTCTCTGCCTGTCAGCTCTGGAGTCTGTGTCTCTGTCTCCGCCCCCCGCTGCTGTTAGTAAAATACTAAAAGTTTGCTGCCAGCCCCTCTCTTTTAAGCTGCAATCCTGCACCGTATAAGTGTTTATTAGAAACAAAGCCTCTAAATACATTTTTCGGATGTATGTTCAGGCCGGTCACGTGGCTCCCGACACTGATACTCCGATCCAGGACTACAGCAGGAGGAGCCGAGCGGCCAGCTCGGTGGTAATGTGACTCTTGGCTGATGTCAAAGGGAGAGCTCAGCTCCTCCTGCTGTAGCCCTGGATTGGAGTGTCAGAGCAGCTGGGAGTCATGTGACCGGCCTGAAGATACATCAGAAAAAGGTATTTAGAGGCATCAATTTTAACAAACACTTATACAGTGCAGGATGGAAGCTACAAATAGGGAGGCTGGCAGAAAATCAAACTGTAGTGTTAAAAACACTTTAACAATGGGAATGCACACAATGGGAAAAGACACTTAACACATAAAAAAAACCCACCCTAAACAGTATATATCAGGAGGCCCCAGAAGCAGGTTGCTTTGAGCTGATGATATTAACATCTGCTCTGAGTATCACAATTTAAAGCAGTCATTGCTGGTTAGGGCCTAGAGACCCTAAATATGTACATGGGTCCTCCAGTTCCCAGAGTCTGTGTATTTTGGGGAAACATGGACTTGAATCCGAAGCAAGACCAATCCAAGGGTCCCTCAGGTACACACCTCCCAAAGAGTAGTGTTCCCTTAAAAGCAAGGATCCGTAGTCAGTAGGCAAGAGGCTAGCTTGCAGTCTCCTCCAAAAGCCTTTGTCCTGGTTGGGTCTGTCACATACATTATAAGATTTTTCTGTTTAGAATGTCTGGTTTTGATTGTATATGATCTGGACGAAGTGACCACATTTGACACCAGATGTGAACTTATATGGAGAAGTACATCTGCATTGTATTCAGGGCTTTTTTTCAGCTGGAACGGGGTGGAACGGCGTTCCACCACCTATATCAGCCCTCTCCTTTCCAAGCTGTCAGTCAACACTAAAGGCAGTAGAAGAAGTTTTCTATATTACTTCCTCCACCGGCTGTGTGCTAGCGTCGGCACCCAGGGCATGTTCCCCACACCTGATGATAGGTACCCCGGATCCAGACGCTGCAACTGTAAGGAGTTTTTTATTCTGGGGCTTCCAGAGGCATCTTCTGTACCCCCCTGCTGCCTATCAGATCTGTGTAGCACCGGCTCCTTGGCTCTGTGTACACTGATCTGACAGATGACGCTGCACAGATGAGACTGCACAGTAGGCTGAGGGGTGAAATGTCAAGGGGCAGATAGATCAAAATCCTTGGGATCAAGCCTTCATTGGTAGGAAGGAAGGAGGGTGGTACCTGGGTGGCAATAATAAAAATGCACTTGTATTGCTAACACCAAAATAAAGAGCTTTGGAGGAAAAGATATTGACTGGCATATTCTGTGTAGATGCAGCCTTGGTAGAGGTGGTGTTTTGCTTCTTCATATCAGAGCCTCCAGCAAGGAGAACAGCAAACAGCACAGTAGTGACACCACCAAATCTCACCTAAAACTTCCTGATACTAGCAGCCAGAAACAGTGGTGCCTTAAAGTCACATAGCAGATACACAGCTATAAAGCTAAAGACACCGGAGTGCCTAGGCACACTCACACTCCCGGAAGTGCACTGCTATTTTTCAGTGGAGTTCAAGACAAAAGGTAAACTTTTTAGGACACTGCTTAGGCACATCTAACAATATCAGATTATACCTTAAAGTGGAAGTAAAGGCAAGACCTAACTATCACTAAGGCTCCATTCACACTTGTGCGGCTTGTCATGCAACTTTGGACATCAAAATCGCATGACAAGTCATTTCCCATGTTTTCCAATGATAACCATTCATATACGTGTGACTTAAAGTTGCAGCAACTTCAAAGTAGTTCATGCTCTACTTTGGTCCAACTTTCATGCAACTTGAGGGCCATAAACAATGTTAACCCACAAAAGTTGCATGAAAGTCATACCTGAATGTTATACCATGCAACAGTTGTGCAACAGTTGTCCATTATCACTGGTCCAAGCCAAAGTCGTAACCAAGTTGCACTCATCCACAGTTGCCACAAAGTTGCACCAAAGTTGCAGTCGTACAAGTGTGAATGGAGCCTAATCCTCCTTACACATGATCGGACTTTCGAACAACAAAAGTTGGATGTGAGCTTGTTGGCGGGAAGTCCGACCGTGTGTATTCTCCATCGGACATTTGTTGCCGCACTTTCCGCCAAATGTTGGCCAGCATGTTCTCAAATTTTCCACCAACAAATGTGTGTTGTCGGACTTTCCGATCGTGTGTACGCAAGTTCGTCGGACAAAAGTCCAAAGTACAAACACGCATGCTCGGAATCAATTCTCACCAAACACAACATTAACAGAATGAGCCCAAAGGGTGGCGCATGACTATTGAACTTCCTTTTAATCAGCTCAGTGTACGTCTTGTACGTCACTACGTTCGTAATTGTTGGCCAACATTTGTGTGACCGTGTGTATGCAAGACAAGTTGGAGCCAACAGCCTTCGAACAAAATTCCACGGTTTTGTTGTCGGAAAGTCCGATTGTGTGTACGGGGCATAAGCAGTGGCATCTCCCAGATTTCATATTTAGGGGGGGCACATGGAGGGACATGGACAAAAGTAGGGGGGCAACTATAAAATGCAATTTTATATATATCCTGGGGCCCTTTACTACGATCCCACAATGGGCCCTTTCACATGTTCTGCAGTGACCTCCCTTCCTACTGTATTGGGGCCCCCCAGGATGGCAGAAAACAAGAGATATATGTCACCAGCATACCAAGAAAATATAAGGGTCCAAAGCAGTGGGAGAACTATCAGGGTTGCAAAGGTTGTCTTGCCACCGGGCCCTGGTGTTCTGCCACTGTGGGGTTCCCCAGCCTCCTCTTGCTGTCCTGCCCCTGCTATTGACAGCGCTGGTCAGGCATCTCTTGGAATTTACTGGCTGGATCTCCTGTCCTGAGGATGGGAGAAATCAGTCTGTTTTTTCAGTAACTGAGAGTCCTGGTGGAGTCCTTCCTGCAACTCGCTCTTCTCCCGGCCATTGAGGATGCAGGGGAAGGAGCAGATTGGGCGGCCGTGGTTGTGTGAGCGCTCGCATTATGCAGTGTCAGCGAGCAGAGGGAGGGGGGAGGAATCACCCGCAGGAGCTGACTGGGGACGCTCTCCCTCTCAATAGAGATTGTGTTACTCCAGCGGCGGCCCGAGTAAGATGTGGCGCATCTGCTACGAATGCAAACAAAAAGACATTGCCTTTTTGTAAAAAAAAATATTTTTTTTTAATTGAGGGGGCACATGGTGGGGCACAGCAAAATGTTGGGGGGGTCAGGGCCCCCTCTGGCCCCCCTAGGGACGCCATTGGGCATAAGACTAGTCTCAGGTACTTTTTCTAGGCCTAATCTATCTAGCCCTGTAAGGAAAAAAATTGCTATACTTATAACTTACCTATTCTGAGGTCACTCCAGTCCGGTCTCTAGCAGCGCCCTCTGTGTGCAGGAGAAAGCTTGCTTGGAAATGCCTGGGAAGTGACATCACCTATAGACTTACTATGGGGCTTCCCTTGTTGGCTGCCTCACCTACGCACTGAAGCCGCCGCTAACAGCTCAGCCTAGGACTGGACCGGAGTGGCTTCAGAATTGGTAGGTATAGTAATTCTTTCTTTACAGGGCTAGATAGATTAGGCTTAGCATGGGGCTGAGAGTGGGTTTAGAGTTAGTTAGGTTTTGCCTTTACTTCCACTTTAAGCACTGATATTTACTTGTTCTAATGGCTGTTACAACCCAACTTAAAGTGATTATGCCGCGTACACACGATCGGAAATGTCGCCAGCAAAACTCAGATGAGAGCTTTTTGTTGGAAAATGCGACCGCGTGTATGCTCCATCGGTCTTTTGCTGGCGAAATTCCAGGCAGCAAAAGATTGAGAGCATGTTCTCTATTTTTCGGTCGGGAAAAGTTCCTATCCGAAAATGCGTTCGTCTGTATGCAATTCAGACGCGCAAAAAATTACGCATGCTCAGAAACAATTCAACGCATGCTCGGAAGCATTGAACTTAATTTTCTCGGCTCGTCGTAGTGTTGTACGTCACTGCGTTCTTGACGGTCGAAAGTTCAGAGAACTTTTATGTGACCATGTGTATGCAAGGCAAGTTTGAGCGGAATTCCATCGAAAAACCATCCAAGCTTTTTCTGACGGAAATTCCGATCGTGTGTACGCGGCATAAGGGTTTTTTTTTTTTTTTTTAAATAACAAACATATCATACTTACCTCTACTGTGCAGCTCGTTTGGTGGCCCCGAACTTACTCTTCTGGGGTCCCCCGGCGGCTCTCGCGGCTCCTCCCCACATCAGATAACTGCCTAGGAGAAGTGATCTCCCGGGGGATTACCTTGCTCCCGAGTCCAGCATTTGGCATCCATAGCCACCGAATGCAGGACTCGGCCCCGCCCCCGGCGCCGCATCATTGGATTTGATTGACGGCAGCGGGAGCCAATTTCTGCCCCGCTATCAATCTATCCAATCAAGAGCCGAAAACCCCGGGCAGAGAGACAGCGTGTCCCCTTGTATCAAGTTCCAGGGCTCAGGTAAGTAAAATGGGGGTGCTGGCCCCCCAGCACCAGAAGCACATTTGTGGGGTCAGGCAACATAGGATGCATTAAGGTGAAAAAACACGTACCTTTACAACCACTTTAAAGATCACTTATGGTTTCTTCTGTGCACTTCCTCAGGCAAACAGAGTGGTGGTGGGGCAAAGTAAAGGTGAAACTAAGCATCATGGTGGAACAATAATGTTTTGGTCTGAGTCTATTCTTGGAAAAGTGGCAGTACACAATGCATTACTCTGGACCCGTGAAAGGGTTCTCACTTTCAGGAATGACATCCCATGTCTCATCAGCTCCAAGCCTACTTGGGTGCTAGGCCTGATGCCTTATTTAACTCCTCCCTGGATTTTCCACGAGAGGCCATATGAATGGATTCTTGAGCCCGCCACCAGTGATTGCTCCTATTGCAATTGCTTATGATTCTCTGTGATATCTACTGCTTTCAACACTTATGCTGAAGTTGTTGTAATACAACGTTTTTTTATTTGTATTTTTGAGCGACACTTTTCAATAAAAATTTATTCAACAAAAAAGTTTTGGTCTGAGTCTTTGGACTTTTCTAAACCCTTTTCCAAAATACTCTCCGTTAACTTACAAGGGTTGCTCTACTAATAAAAATAATTATAGCCCTTGATAAAACCCATCATTCCCTATTTTTCTATGTACTGTAGCAAAAGCAACACTCATGTTATGGGGAAGAAATTTCTCCTAGAGTCTGAAATACACGATATTACCAAAAGTATTGGGACACCTGCCTTTACATGAAATTTAATGGCATCCCAGTCTTAGTCCGTAGGGTTTAATATTGAGTTGAAAGTCAAAAAGTATCATGAATCCTGTCTAATATCACAGGAGCTGGTGTCAAAATGTGATGCCTGACCATCCCAGTAATGGTCATTACTTGAATTCCCTTTTACTTCTATCTAGTTATCTGCTGCACAATAACAGGTCTGCCTCATTTCATTCTATGGAAGAGCCATTCTCAACTAAGGTTCCTGCAGGATGCCTGCAAGGGAGTCATTCTTGCAATCACTGGGGGGGGGGGGGCATTGTTCCTATTTATCACCAGCACATTTTCCCAATGACCCTTGATAGACTAATTGTACCAAGGCCTCCCTAGAACTTGAAAATTATTTCAAGGGTTCCTCCGGGGAAAAAAGGTTGGGAAAGGCTGCTCTAGAAGTTCAGAGAAAGACCTGACGGTGCTTTGTGTCAACCTCACCCACCCAAATCCAACCTTACATCCACATTTCAGGAGTGAAGAACGCTGCCATCTCATCTCAGGATAATTTTACCTGATTGGCAGGTATATTTGTCCAACAGGGCCACAGACAGCAAAAAAGTGACTTTTATTAATAGAAGAGGGAGAGTTACAAACACCTTTTTCCAGGGGCCAACATGGCACCATACTACCACGTGTGTGCTGTGATGGATTGACACCAAGAATTGAAAATTACAGTACATATTTGATACACTTTTCCATTTTACTGTCTAATTTAGGTTTAGTGTGGTATATGCTTTAGGTCTCATCATTGCTTATGCGCAGTGGCGGTGCGTCCATTAGGGCACACGGGCGCTGCCCCCTCTCTCCAGCCACCCCCTCTTCTTGCTGCAGGATGTAATTTTGCTGAACCCCAGAGCCCCTGAGCAGCAGTAAATATTCAGGCTATCAGCAGATTGACTGCTAGTGGCCCATTGGGGGGTCACAGGCAGTGGAAAACATGTGAAAGAAGTGTTTACCGTTATCAGGTCTATCTGGAACTGGAAAATAAGTTGGGCAAAGAAGCGCATTTGTGGGGTCAGGCGCTGATGTTGGACAAGAAGGCCCGGTTTGCAGTCTCCACTCTAATTCATCCTAAAGGTGTTCTATCGAGTTAGGGTCAGGACGTTCCTCCACCCCAAATTCATCCATGTCTTTATGGACCTTGCTTTGTGCACCAGTGCACAGTCATGTTGTAACAGGAAGGGGCCATCCCCAAACTGTTCCCACAAAGTTGGGAGCATGAAATTGTCCAAAATGTCTTGGTATGCTGACGCCTTAAGAGTTCCCTTCACTGGAACTAAGGTGCCAAACCCAACCCCTGAAAAACAACCTCACACCATAATCCCCCCTCCACCAAATGATTTGGACCAGTGCACAAAACAAGGTCCATAAAGACATGGATAAGTGAGTATGGGGTGGAGGAACTTGACTGGCCTGCACAGAGTCCTGACGTCAACCTGATAGAACACCTTTGGGTTGAATTAGACGGAGACTGCGAGCCAGGCCTTCTCATTCAACATCAGTGCCTAACCTCACAAATGCGCTTCTGGAAGAATGGTCAAATAGTCCCATAGACACACTCCTAAACCTTGTGGACAGCCTTCCCAGAAGAGTTGAAGCTGTTATAGCTGCAAAAGGGTGGGCCAACTCAATATTGAACTCTACGGACTAAGACTGGGATGGCATCAAAGTTCATGTGCATGTAAAGGCAGGAGTCCCAATACTTTTGACATATTGTAAATTTAAGGGGAGTTGAATGTAGAGTGTTAGAACAAGTAAGCACCTTCTATAGCTTATACCTTCTAAGCACCTGCTTCAGTTTGGGAAAATCAGAGAAGTGTAGCTGTACTCAGTCATGTATTACACTTGGCATCTGAAATCTACCTTCTCAACGTCACCTATGGACATCAACAACAAAAGGATTCATAAATGGTGGCACCCAGATCCAGACACTTCGGACCAATTTTCCTTTGCCGTTTTGCTCCTTGGCCATTAAATACCTGGGCGTAAGAATCCAATCTGACTCTTCCCAACTATACACTGTAGAACTATGTACCCCTATTGTGACGTACTATGCAAGATCTCAAGGCTTATGACCGCTCCATATACTCATGGTTCGGCGGGGTCAATATTCTAAACATGGATCTAGTACCCTGATTTCTTTATCTGGTTAAAGCTCTGCATATTGTAGTTCCATGTCAATTTTTTAGTAGGCTGAAATCGGCTTTCACAAAGTTCATACGCAAAACCCAGATTACACAAAACTGTCTTATCCCTTCCCAAGCAAAGAGGGGGGGCAGGGGTTCCGGATCTTTATCACTATCATGCTGCTGCTGTCCTCAGGCTCACTAGATTAGTGAACTGGTTTCACCATTCGCAAACTAAGCAGTGGATTTAGGTGTGTAGTCCAAAGCGATTAAATCCTCTTTCTGTGGCTGAGCATAACAATGTGCAAAGTAGTGCAGTAAAGTGCTGAAAACAGGGGGGTGATCTCCTCTTCGTGCACAGGACACACACTGATGTGAAGTGGCCTCTTACCTTGCGGTAAAGAGGTAACCACATCTAATCGCTGGTAATGGCTGCCTCTCCCTTGTGTTCCTGGACTGGATAGAATTCTTAGTAGGTCTTTGTCTCTCAGCGGAAGCAGGAGGGGGGGTAAAGGAAAAAAAGAGGCCAGAAAGTGTAGTAATTCCAATCACAAGTTGTTTTTTATTAAAACAGCAGTGAGGGTACTTACATAACTTACATATCAAACCAAACATAAAACGTATCTCCTACGAGCGGCAAGCTCGTTTGCATACATCAGTCTGGAATGCCTATCCGTCCCTACGCGTGACATCACGGTCACATGACTTCATCAGGGTATCATGGATGATCAGGATGATCCCCTGATGAAGTCACGTGACCGTGATGTCACGTGTAGGGATGGGATAGGCATTCCAGACTGATGTATGCAAACGAGCTTGCCGCTCATAGGAGATAAGTTTTTTGTTTGGTTTGATATGTAAGTTATGTAGAAAACAACAAAAATCCCAGTACGGTTCACTTGTAGTAAAGTAAAACAAAAGAGGAGGAGGGGGGCTTACACAGTTTCCGGCCGTCCTGTCTTTGCTCAGTGGACGGCCGGAGACTGTGTAAGCCCCCCTCTTTTGTTTTACTTTACTACAAGTGAACAGTACTGTGGTTTATTATCAGCTGCTTTTTTGAATAAACTCGTTCATCGTTTATATAATTTTTTATTCATTGCAGGACTGCTTTCTTAACCCCCTGAGAGCTGGTGTCTTATGTTTTTATTGTTTGATCCATCTCTATCAGTGATGTTTTTTTTCCAGCCGTACGGGCTACAGACCTTCATCCATTGACTTTTATTCCCTTCTATTGATTTACATTCCCTTATTTTTGACCGTTCCACAGGTTCCCACGATATAGCGCTGGGATTTTTGTTGTTTTTTACATAACTTACATATCAAACCAAACAAAAAACGTATCTCATACGAGCAGCGAGCTCGTTTGCATACATCAGTCTGGAATGCCTATCCTGTCCCTACGCGTGATGTCACGGTCATGTGACTTCATCAGGGGCTCATCCTGATCATCCATGAACCCCTGATGTAGTCACGTGACCATGACGTCACGCGTAGGGACGGGATAGGCATTCCAGACTGATGTATGCAAACGAGCTTGCCGCTCGTAGGAGATAAGTTTTTTGTTTGGTTTGATATGTAAGTTATGTGAGTACCCTCACTGCTGTTTTAATAAAAAACAACTTCTGATTGGAAATACTACACTATCTGGCCCCTTTTTTTTCCTTTACCCCCCTCCTGCTTCCGCTGAGAGACAAAGACCTACTAAGAATTCCATCCAGGCCAGGAACATAAGGGAGAGGCAGTTAGGAACACAAGGGAGAGGCAGCCATTACCAGCGATTAGATGCGGTTACCTCTTTACCGCAAGGTAAGAGGCCACTTCACATCAGCGTGTGTCCTGTGCACGAAGAGGAGATCACCCCCCTGTTTTCAGCACTTTACTGCACTACTTTGCACATTGTTATGCTCAGCCACAGAAAGAGGATTTAATCGCATTGGACTACACACCTAGTCCTATTACACCATGCACACCGTTGATTTGTTTGGATTTTCACCAGTTTCTACAGTGGACTCTGTTTTCTGGTTATATGTTTGATACACACCGTTTTTGCATTTTTTTGCACACATTTATTGCACTGTGCACATTTAGTTCATTATTGCTGTTTTTGCACATTGTTTTGCTTATTTGCACAGTTCATTGAGGTTTACAGTGACTGTATATTTACCTTACCCATTCCAACTAGATATTTATCACATCTGTTTTAATGCCATTATTGATTGTTTTTTGCACTTTGCACTTTGTCAATATCACCGATTACTGTGGCACACCACATTGCACCTATTGTGTATAGAAGCTTTTTAATAGTGATTTTATATATTTTTATATACTTTTTCCGATTTCGATTATTTTGTATATTTACAATATTCACTTTTTTATCTACATTCGTACTTCTAAATTTAGCAGCATAGTTTTTCATCCTGTTAAGAGCAGCGCAACACCAACTTCTATATATATTTTTTCTATTGCTGTATGGGCTTGGCTTGACCCATATTCGATGCTTGCAGCAGTTCAACGTTTTTCTCCTCCTTTACATGGTAGCGCAGGAATAATTACACACTACAGTACCATACGTAGTGGATTTCCCTTAAGCAGAGGCTCACGCCCTATGATGAGCAGGCGCTCACGCCCTATGACGAGCAGGCGCTCATTCCCTATGACAAGCAGGCGCTCACGCCCTATGACGAGCAGGCGCTCACGCCCTATGACGAGCAGGCGCTCACGCCCTATGACCTACAGGCGCTCACGCCACGCCCTATGACCTACAGGCGCTCCCCTGGGTCGATCCTGCCTATAGAGGTCAGCCCTCTTCTCTACTCCTTCTTATGTCACATTGTTTGTGAATTTGGGACAAATAGGTGTCCAGATTAGGCATATCCTCCAGAGTAGGTGCACTGGATCCTACCAGGGTACCTACTCTTGGCTCCATGGTCCTTCTTTTCTAACCTGTTTCTCTTCCTACTTTTATCCCCCTCTCCCCTGTGAACGTAATTGTAACCCTATCGACTCCTGAGCATTTAACACACATTCGCTCCCATTCCTCATCTGTGGGCTTCTACAGTGGTACATCTACGTAACTGTGATGGTGCTTGTTTGTATATGCCAATGTTATTTTATTTTATTTTTTGCCCTGGATTTTGTAAGTATTTGATACCCTTTTTATGGTATTTGTGTACTTTTGTACAGCTTTTGTTGAAAACAAATTCACCAATACAGATAGAACAAAAATGGTGGCACATCCTTGGGCTGAAGTATTTGCATACACATTTTTCAAACTCAGCAGCTGATATCTTACATAGACAGATAGAAATGGTAAATATGTTTAGGCTTAAAAATGGATGATAACAATGGTAAATAGGGTTAGAGATAAATATAAAAATGGTAAATAGGGTTAGATATGTAGGGCAGAAGTGGAAAATAGCCTCAGATTGGTTTCAAAATTGAATTCCCACAATTTCCTGCAACTCTAAAATATCTTTGCTATGTAGAAACATTAGATAATAGAGGTGTCTGGTTATCATATCATCTCAAAACTGTGAACCAAACAAAGGTTGACTTGTCGGATATTTGTGTTCTCTGTGGTTAACACTTCCTGCATTACTTACAAACACCCTAGTACCTTTACTTTGGTGATGCTATCAGCCAGACCACCAGGGGGTCTGTCAAATGTGTCTAAAGCAAATGTATCCTGCTTTGACACGATCCAGAAATAAGCACTTTACTAGCAGATGATGGCATAGTCACATTATGCTTTTATGTGTTTTATTATTTGCATTGGGTTTTCAAGGAAAGGGGCTGTGCCAAATTGTTAAAAGCAAACAAAGCATTGTAAAGAGTAACATTCAGCGAAACAAAGATAAAGTGCAGGTAATTAGAAAATAATATAAAACTTTTGGCACACCCGGATAGGTGGCCCCCATTCCATGATTCACATGTAAACATAGATGCAAATACTGAGGGATGGTAATGGGGAAAGGTGAAATAATTATAGATAATTGAGGCTAAATGGATTCAAGATAGGTAGTGTGAATCCAAGCCAGGGTTGGTTGCAAGCCAGCGAGGTTGCTAGAACGTTTCTCATTAACAAACAGCACATTCATGATTTACTTCCTTGTAGGGCCACCGTAGGTTTTTTCCAGCTTTGGTGATAATCTGTTTAGCCACAATAAAAACAAAAATGGTGAGCTTCTGCTGGTAATTGATGAGGCCTAGGATAGGCAGATGTAGAAGAACTATTCTAGGATCTTTAGTTATTACAGCCGGCATCTGAATTCTACCTGTAGGCCGGCTATATGTACCCAATAGGCAGCACAGCTGCTAAGTGGTTAGCACTTCTGCCTTCCCTTTTGGGACCCCCGGTTCGTATCCCACTTAAGACACCAATGGGTGGAGTTTGCATGTTCTGCATCTGCTTGCGAGACATGCTGTTAGGTTCATTGGCTACTTTCTAAACCGTAATACAAAATAGTGCAGCGCTAAAATAGACATTATAAACATGTAATGAGCATGTAATTGCTATGCAGAAAACTTGTTATATATACAGTGCCTTGCAAAAGTACCGTATATACTCGAGTATAAGTCGAGTTTTTCAGCACATTTTTTTGTGCTGAAAGTGCCCCCCTCGACTTATACTCGAGTCAAGCACTTTTCTGCAGCAAAAAATTTCATTTTCCGAACCAACTTTGGGACCCCGTATCTCAGGGCCACTTGGTGCTAGAAACCCCAATTTGGTGTGCAAACCCAGTAGAACTGGTACCACAACATATCCAAAGCTGGAGTTCCTAGCACCAAAAGGCCCCGAGATACAGGGCCCCAAAATCGGTTCGGAAAAATGCAAAATTGTATACTCACCTTTCCGTAATTTTCCTTTCCTGTCGCATCTCATGGCAGCATACACCTATGGGTTGTGGCTCCGCCCCCGCAACCTGATAGGACCGCGTAGCTATTAAAGTCTGAGAGAGCCCCTGCCCCAGCATTCTTCGTGTATATATACCTCACCTCAGATGGGTGGGCATTTGTATGCTGCCATGAGATGCGACAGGAAAGGAAAATTACGGAAAGGTGAGAATACAATTTTCCATTTTCCTGTCGCATCATGGCAGCATACACCTATGGGGAATAACTCGCAAACTGGGTGGGTATGAGCAAAAGATAAGTTTTATTTAGAAGGTATTGAGGAGTTAGCCTGAATAATTGCTCTCCCAAATTCTACCGTGGACAATCTAGCGGAGTCCACTTTATAATGAGAAATAAAGGTGGTTTTTGAAGACCAAGTGGCTGCTTTGCAGATGGTTTCGACTGATACCCTGCAGTAGGCTGCCCAGGAGGTCGCCATTGCCCTTGTGGAGTGTGCCCTTAAGCCCTCAGGTACTCGTGTGTTGTTAGATGCGTAAGCTCTCCTAATGATCTTCACCAACCATGCTGCGATGGTGCGAGAGGTTGCTGCTTGTCCTCTTCTGAACCCATGAGGAATGACTAGTAGGTCCTCTGTCTTCCTCAGATCGCTGGTTGCCAAGAGGTAGGCCTGGATATTAGTCTTTATGTCAAGCGGATGTGGATCACCCTGTTCTGTGGAGAGGGTGGGGAGACATAGCTCTTGGTTAAAGTGGAAAGATGATGACACCTTCGGGATGAAGCGATCCGATGGTTCTAAGACTACTTTGTCTGGATAGAACATTAGGTATGGTTCCCTAGCCTGTAAGGCCTGAATTTCCAATACCCTTTTAGCTGATGTAATTGCTATTAGGAAAGTGACTTTGAGAGTTAGGTCCCACAGGTAAACTTTCTCCAACTGAAAAAATGGCTCATGTTATAAGGCTTCCAACACTACTGAAAGATCCCATGTCGGGAAGGAAGGTTTCCTAGGTGGCCTCAACTTTAGGCAAGCCTTCTGAAATTGGATGATGAGAGGTTCTTGAGCCTATTTCACTCCTGTCATAGCGGATAGGGCTGATACATGTACTTTCAGGGTACTAGACCTAAGACCTTTATCTAGACCTAGCTGGAAAAACTCGAGGATCTGAGCAACTGATGGAGATGCCGGGTTCCAGGATTGCCTTTGTGCAATTAAGAGGAAACTCTCCCAGATCCTTTTATAGGTTTTGTTGGTCGTGGATTTTCTGGCCTGAAGGAGAGTGTCTATCACTTTCTGGGAGCAACCTTGGACTAAGAACCTAGTCCTTTCAATCTCCATGCTGTTAGATGCAGCCTCTCCGGAAATGGGTGAAGGAGTTGCCTCTGCGACAGTATATCCGCTGTCATTGGGAGTGTCAATGGTTCTGCTGTGCTCAATTGGAGGAGCATCGTAAACCATGGTCGTCTCGGCCAAAATGGGAGGACTGCTAACACTGTGGCTTTCGACCTCTTGAGTCTGAGTAAGAATCTCGGAATGAGTGGCGTTGGCGGAAAGATGTACCCCAAACGGAAGTTCCAGTCGTTCTGTAGGCAATCCGTGCCTTCTGCCGATGGGAAAGGAATTCTGGCTAGATACCTCTGGCATTTCGTGTTGACCGGTGTTGCCGCCAGGTCTATATCCGGTATCCCCCAGGTTTGGGTTATGAGGGTAAAGGCTTGGTGACTTAAGGCCCACTCGTTGTTTGATACAAAGGTCCGACTTAGAGAGTCGTCTAGTTGATTTTGGACTCCTGGGACATACGTTGCCGTTAATCCCAACAAGTTCAGCTGTGCCCACTCGAAGACTGGACGGACTTCCTGTATCATGGAGCGACTCCTGGTGCCCCCCTGCCTGTTGATATAGGCAACTGCCACCCTGTTGTCCAATTTTAGCAGGACTTCTTTTCCCCTGAGGAGGGGGCTGAAGGCTAACAGAGCTTGGAATGCTGCTTTCATCTCCAATATATTTGAAACCACGTTCTGTGTTTTGAATGTCCAAAGGCCCTGGACTGCGTGATGGCGGTAGTGTGCCACCCAGCCTTTCAGGCTGGCGTCTGAAGTGATTACTTCTTGAGGAAGAGGGACTATATGCCTGCATCTCTTCAGATTGTTCAATCTGGTCCACCACCAGAGTGATTGTTTTATTTCTTTCTGGATTATGATTGGCTGAGACAATGATACCCCGTTCCATTGTTTTAACAGTGATGCTTGCAGAGGTCTGGTGTTCCATTGGGCCCATTGTACCATTGGGATGGTTACTGAGAATGACCCCAGTATGCTGAGGTACTCCCGGGCTGGTAGTGTGGTAGAGGCTAATAACTTTCTTGCCTTCTGAATGAGACTGGGAATTTTTTCCTGTGGAAATTCTACCGTGTTGAGACGGGTGTCTAGTTCCGCCCCCAGGAATATCATTCTCTGAGTGGGCTGCAGATTGCTTTTCCCCCAGTTTATGATCCAGCCGAAGTTTTGTAAGGTGGTAATCAGAATGGATCGATGCAGTAGAAGGGAATCCTGATTGTCTGCTAGCAAAAGGATGTCGTCCAGGTAATGATGGACTCTCAATCCTTGTTCTCTTAGTAAGGCTATTACTGGCAGTAAGATTTTTGTGAATGTCCTTGGAGCGGTGGAGATCCCGAACGGGAGACTTCAGAATTGAAAATGATGAAGACCTACTGCAAAGTGGAGAAACTTTTGGAATGAGATGTGAATGGGGACGTGCAGATAGGCGTCTTGTAAATCGACGGAAAGCATCCAATCCCCAATATTCATGGCCCGAAGAATTGACTGGAGGCTCTCCATTTTGAATGTCTCGACTAAGATTGAGCAATTGAGATTCTTTAGATCTAAGACAGGGCGGAGATCCCCTGATTTTTTCTTCACCAGAAACAAGGGGGAGTAGAATCCCGTTGACCTTTGGAATATTGGAACTTCCACTATGGCTTCCTTTGTAACAGGTCTTGGACGTATCTTGTCAGTAGCATCCTTGCAGATGCCGGTAATCTGGTTACAGAGAATTGGTCTCTTGGAGCCCGTGTCTTGAATTTCCATTTGTGCCCGAACTGGACAGTGTCTATCGTCCATGGGTCCTTTATTGTATCCTCCCAGACCTGCTTGAAACTCATGAGTCTGGCCCCCACTATAGCTGGTTGGGCGGACGCACCTTCAAAAAGACTTTTGTTCCCCTATGGTAGGGGTCTTAGACTTTTGGAGCTTGAGGAATGATGACTGGGGATTCTTCCAGTTCCTCCTATACTCTTTCCCAGGCCTGTAGGATCTTGCCTCTCTGTATTTATCTGGTAGATTTCTTCTAGAAACTGGTGGTCTCTGCTGTCTGGGCCTCCTATCTGAAGGAATGAGTCCCGATTTTCCTCCGGTGACTTTAGAAATAGCCGAGTCCAGTTTTTCTCCAAAGAGGTTTACGCCATCAAAGGGTATTTTACACCAGTTGGACTTTGAGGAGGGATCTGCAGACCAGGGTTTTAACCAAAGCGCCCTTCTGGCCATTACTGAGCTTAACATTGCTCTTGAAGTGGTTTTAATTATATCCACAGAGGCTTCTGCGACAAAGTCGCCTGCGAGACTAAGTTCTTGGTGGGCTGAGATAACTTTCTCTTGTTCCACTCCTTCTGACACCAGCTTCTCAGCCATCGTGGACCAGCTCGAGATAGCCTTGCCTACAGCAGCCAATGCTATTGCTGGCCTGCAAGCGCCACCTGCCGAGAGGTAGGTTCTCTTAAGATCCAGATCGATCTTTCTATCCAGGACATCTTTGAATGTGACTACATCCTTTATTGGTTTAGTGTTACGTGCCTAGCGAGGCGCATTAGAGAGGAGTCGACCACTAGAGGAGATATTAGTGGGTTGCCGTTAGGCTCTTTAAGTGGATAGTTTTGCTAATCTGTTGCTGAGGCCAGTTTTTTTCTCTGCCTTTTGCCACTCATCCTTAATTAGATCCTCAAGTTCATCGATGAACGGGAAGTTCTCTGGGTCTTTTTTAAGATTTGAAAAATATTTCCTCACTTTTTGAGGAGTTTCTTTTTCCTCCACCCAGTCGATCGCCTCCTTTACTGAATTCACAAATGGATCGATCAGTGAAAAGTCAAAGCCGGTGAATGCCTCTAGATCATCAGTGTCAGAGAGAGGGTCTGATGTCTTTAATGATGATGGAGCAGTGGATGAGGTATTTTTTATGGGTCTGCTGGCCTCTGGCCCTGTGACTTGTGGTGATGGTTCGTTTGGTTCCCTTGCCTCTGTTTCTCTGTCCTTAGTTGCCTCGATGAAGCACGTGCAACAGGCTAGTTTGTCTGGAAGTGCTGTAGCCCCGCAAATCCAGCAGGAGTTCCCGGGTGGACGGGAAGGCTGGGTGACAGGAGATTTCCAGCGCGCAGGGGATTTCTTGTGGTGGGAGCGACTATGCCTTGATCGGCTTCTCCTGCGACTTGATCTGCTCCTCCTGCGACTTGAGCGGCTTCTGCGACTTGAGCGACTTCTGTCGCGCTCTGAGCGACTCTGCCTGTGGCTTGAGCGGCTCCTTCTTGAATGCTCCCCTCGTCTTGAATGTGACGATCTGGAAGACCTGGTGGGGCTGTTCAATTTAAACAGCATTAGTGAGGGCTCTCTTTTTTCGCTTTCTTCATACTTACCCATCATCCCCTCTTACCTAGTAGGCTGGCGATGGTCTACCTGGGCAGTGGTCTCCATGAAAAGGTGATGAATCAACCTATAACATATAGGTGGCTTAGCATGCATGGGATAGCAGTTAGTAAGCAAGCAAAGAAAAAACCAGAGATCTTACCTGGGCGTGGAGATAGTAAGAGAGAGACAGGGTAGTACAGCTGGGTAGAGTAGCAAAGAGATCCGGTCAAAATTCCTCCTTACAAGCTCAGGAGAGAAGAGACAAGAAAAATGCTGACATTTACAGCGTTTTTAAACTTCCCGCCGTCGCGGCGGTGATGACGTCACGCTCGCGTATGCGCAGATGCGCTCCGAGGCCTCCGACGCCATTTTGGAAGCTGGAAAATGGGATGCCCTGACGAGATACCGCTGTCTGCGCATGCGCGAAGAGCTGAGACGCTCGGCGCCAGGCACAGAGAGCGGAGGGGGGACAAGCTGGAGCTATGGAGACAGACAGGAGGGGAAGTTACCCACAGGTGCACTGAGAGGAGCTGGAGACCGCTGCGATCCATAAACCTATTTAAGGTTTGTAATGCATAGTAACATACCCCTGAGACCATCAGAGTGGGGTTCCTTCCATTAAGCTCATTTAGAGGCTGTACAGGATAGGACTTCAACCCAGAAGAGGCTAGAACCTGGCTGGGGCGAATGTTGGTAAGGGATGCATGTTTCGGACCTTGACAGGTGAGGAAAAAAAGGAGAATGCTGGGGCAGGGGCTCTCTCAGACTTTAATAGCTACGCGGTCCTATCAGGTTGCGGGGGCGGAGCCACAACCCATAGGTGTATGCTGCCATGATGTGACAGGAAGTGTCATTCTCTGCATGCAGAAAAGTGCTTGACATTTTCTGAATCGATTTGGGGCCCTGTATCTCAGGGCCACTTGGTTCTAGGAACCCCAAATTTGAGGTGCAAACCCAGTAGCACTGGTACCACAACATATCCAAAGCTGGAGTTCCTAGCACCAAGTGGCCCCGAGATACGGGGCCCCAAAGTAGGTTTGGAAAATGTCATTCTCTGTTGCAGAAAAGTGCTTGACATTTTCTGAACCGATTTTTGGGGCCCTGTATCTCGGGGTCACTTGGTGCTAGAAGCTTTGGATATTTTATGGTGCTAGTTCGACTGGGTTTGCACACCAAATTTGGGGTTCCTAGCATTAAGTGGCCCCGAAATACGGGGCCCCAAAATCGGTTAACTGTGTCCATCTGCAGCAATGTCATTTCGGGACATTTTGGGTTTGGCTGCAGCCAGGGGGCATCTAGGAACCCTTAACTACCAAGTTTGAAGTTCGGGGGACCTATGGCTGCAAATGGGCACAGGGAGGCATGCAAATGGGCACAGTGAGGCTGCAAATGGGCATTGTTGACCCTCTTTTCCACTTACAGTAGCTGTGCATTTCTCACTCTCGTCTTATACTCGGGTCAATAAGTTTTTCGCATTTTTTTGTGGTAAATTAGGGCGTCGACTTATACTCGGAGCGACTTATACTCGAGTATATACGGTATTCATCTCACTTGGCATTTTTTTGTGTTTTGTTGCCTCACAACCTGGAATTAACATGGATTGTTTGAGGATTTGCATCATTTCATTTACAGAACATGCCCACAACTTTGAAGATGTTTTTTTTTGTTATTGTGAAGCAAACAACAAATAGGATAAAACAGAAAAAGTCAATGTGCATAACTATTCACCCCCCTAAAGTCAATATTTTGTAGAGCCACCTTTTGCAGCTATCACAGCTCCAAGTCGCTTTGGATAAGTCTCTGAGCTTGCCACATCTTACCACTGGGATTTTTGCCCAAAACTGCTCCAGCTCCTTCAAGTTGGATGGTTTGCGCTTGTGAACAGCAATCTTTAAGTGTGACCACAGATTTTCTATTGAATTAAGGTCTGGGCTTTGACTATTCCAACACATTTACATGTTTCCCCTTAAACCACTGAAGTGTTGCTTTAGCAGTGTGTTTGGGATCATTGTCCTGCTGGAAGGTTAACCTCCGTCCTAGCCTCAAATCACACACAGAATGGTACAGGTTTTGCTCAAGAGTATCCCTGTATTTAGCACCATCCAACTTTTCCTCAACTCTGACCAGTTTCCCAGTCCCGACTCCTGAAAAACATCCCCACAGCATGATGCTGCCACCACCATGTTTCACTGTGGGGATGGTGTTCTTTGGGTGATGTGATGTGTTAGGTTTGTGCCAGACATAGCTTTTTTTTGATGGCCAAAAAGTTCAATTTTAGTCTCATCAGACCAGAGCACCTTCCTCCATACATTTTGGGAGTCTCCCACATGCCTTTCGCAAACTCAAAACGTGCCATTTTGTTTTTTGCTGAAAGTAATGGCTTTCTTCTGGCCACTCTGCCATAAAGCCCAACTCCATGGAGCGTACGGCTTATTATCGTCTTATGTACAGATACTACAGTCTCTCCTCCAGAGTTACTTTAGGTCTCTGTGCTGTATATCTGATTAATGCCCTCCTTGCCCAGTCCTTGAGTTTTGGTGTGCCGCCATCTCTTTGCAGGTTTGCTGTTGTGCCATGTTCTTCCATTTGGTTATGATAGATTTGATGGTGCTCCTAGGGATCATCAAAGATTTGGATATTTTTTTATAATCTAAAGCTGACTTGTACTTCTCCACAACATTGTCCCTTACTTGTTTGGAGAGTTCCTTGGTCTTCATGGTAGTGTTTGGTTAGTGGTGCCTGGGTGTTGCAGCCTCTGGGGCCTTTCAAAAAGGTGTGTATATGTAATGACAGATCATGTGACACTTAGATTGCACACAGGTGGACATCATTTCACTAATTATATGACTTCTGAAGGTAATTGGTTACACCTGAGATTTTTATGGGCTTCATAACAAAGGGGGCGAAAACATACGCACATGCCAATTATCAGTTTTTTATTTCTGAAAAATTGTTTTATGTATATATTTTTCTAATTTTACTTCACCAACTTAGACTATTGTGTTCTGATCCATCACATATAATTCAGATTTAAAAAAACATTGAACTAAAGGCTGTAATGTAACAAATTAGGTAAAAAGCCAAGGGGGGTGAATACTTTGGCAGGGCACTGTATAGTGCCCTACTTTCTAAACTGGCCTGAGTATGTGTCTGCGACAGGGACCTTTAGACTATGAGCCTCTTAAGGGCAGGGGCTAATATGAAGGTAAAGCACTGCTAAAATTTGTTAGCACTATATAAATACCTGTAATAAATATTCATCCTAAAAATCGAAATATGGAAGAGCTATTGCTTGCAGTGCCTGGATACATGATTCTTATCCCACTGACTGACCGATAATATCAAGGCTTGAGGAAATAAATTGTTGATAGAGAGGGATACTGCCAAAATACATTTACCTTAACTGATCAAGATAAATGGGTCTTATTTCCCAAACATTTTCCAGCAGATTGATGCATGGCCATCAAAATTTGGTTTGGTTTGTGAATATGAAGCATTCTGATACATATGCGTTAAGTTTTGGCCAATGATGGTCAGCAAAAAAGAACAATAAAAGTGATGTACGTCCATACAAAATGTGAAGAATATGGTTGAGTTTTACTTTTTAAGAGAATAAAAATGATATTATAGTCAGCAGCTGTAGCTCACAACAGCCAAGCCAAGAACATGACTGCCATTGATAAGAGGACATAAAACAAAGCTGTAACTGTCCGCTTGTCACTTTAAATCTTTTGTTCAGCAGTGACTGACAGGTGGAACCTTTATTGCCTTCTTCTTGTTTCTCTGGGAATGTTTTAATCACCAGACACTTCCTGCTTCCTCTAGTTATAGAGAAAGGGGCTTTCATTTAATTCAGCATTCACAGGCAATAAAGCAGTACCTCGTGGGTAGGAAAGTTTAAAGTTTGCACCCCTTGGCAAGCGGAGCAAGTTTTCACGGTGCTTATAGTGCTTACGATGCTTATGGTGCTTAAAGTGTTTAAGGAGTCAAAAGATTAACCTCTGTGGTGTTCAACCTTAATGCACACCTTTGGGAGAAAAGAATAAAAGTACTGCACCCGTCAGAAGCTCTCCTCTCATTATTTACTCAAAGCCAATTGGGCCGCTACAGTTAAAACTTGCCGCTGAGGTGGAGACTCAACGCCACATTTCTGTCATCACTGGCTGCGTCGCTATTTTCATCAAACTGTGAGTAAGGGCTTCCCAACGCCTCGCAAGGACACATGCGGACGCCATCTTAGCAACAGAGAATAGGCCCGAAAAGTAAACGCATCACATAGACATTTAAATATAGAGCGCTGCTTTATACGCGGTCTGGAAATCGCCTTTAATTAGTATACAAACCAAATAATTTATATTTTACTAAAGCAATGATTGTTATTATATTCGTGATATGAGTGCCTAGTATTTAGAGGCCTAGTGTCAAATTGTAAACAACACTATTTTCTAAGCTCCTAATCTACTAAACTGTCGTTAATTACGTAAAGGGTAAATTGTCTGGTTAAAAAATATCAACAGTATATGCGTTGAACAACATTTTGTCCTATGGTATGCATTGTTTGCTAATCTTTGTAAGTTGCAAGTGTAAATGCCTATTTTCCTTCGTAGCCTATTGGTAGCAAGTTTGAGCCAACTCTCATTCAGATTAGGTTTCAGGCACACACACTTGAAAGGCAAAGGCACACTAAAACAAAATGTTGTCACCACTAAAGAAACAGACAAACCCACCGAGTCACAACAAGTGCAGTCCAGCTCCAGAGAGAGAAGATTAACAGAAAAGGGCCAAGAAATGCACAAAGAAACAGTTAAGAAAAGTGAAATAACATCCAACAAGGCGTACCTCATATGTTGTTAAAAGAATGGATGCATGCACCACGTTAACAGCTGAAATCTGCAACCTGTTGTGAATTTATGAAGAAATAATGCATTTTACATTTACTGGCAGAGATGTGAGATACGGGTGGGCCTTAAAGAATATAGACTGTAGTGCAATAGCTGAACTATTCCCCTCTGGGAAACATTTAAAGCAAAATAGGTGAATTCGTATGCTTTACAAGGCTTAATGCATCAACCATCTTTTAAGGTTATACAAGCCTTGTGTGAGAGAGAGATTTTTGTACAATAGTGTATCTCTTCACGAAACAAAAGATATTTACCTGTTTTTTTTAGTGGATAAACAAAAGTGACAAATACAGCCATAGAGACAAAAAGGTTATTCGGACTGTTAACACATAAAAAACACCTTGGCTAACACAACTCATTGTGTAGATTTTAGGAATTGTGGACACAGCTAAACTATATAAACATCCATTGAAACTGTTCAAAGTTCAATTCAACACATGGTGGAAAAGATTTGAAGTTTGTGCAAGTCAGAAATATTTTAAAAATACTTTTATGGTTATTATAAGTCATTCGAATTATGTATGATATTGTAGGTCACAGATATGATTATAATTAGTATTCGCTGACCTAATAACTTTGTTATAAGGTAGAAATTTAAAAGTTGTGATTATAAGAATTTACACACGTTTTTAGATAAACAAATATTCATCGGATATATCCGAATTATACATTAATCCATATAGATAATAATTTTGTGTGATATTGATTGATGTACATAACATGTGTCTTTCAAAGATAAAGAAATATAGAAATAACTCAGCGCTGACACAAGGACAATAAAAATAAATGCAAGCAAGCACGAAGGCAAATTCAACAAAAACCTCAAAGATCATATAAATAATAAAAGTGCTGCGCAGATAAATTGTCCGTTCAATAAAAAATGAAAATAAAATGAAAGATGAGATGAGATCCCCAGTGGATAGTCAAAACGCCTAGGATAGGATCGGAGGTGACAAAAAATCCCTTCACCATATATGGATGGCCCCTCACCTGCAATCTTCGACCTGAAACAGGTCACACAGCATGTAAACCAATCAGGTAAGCTGAGAACCGGGCGATAATAACTCCACATAAGCTGCTCTCACTCTCATCAGATGGCATAAAATGAAGCAAAAACAATATAGTGCTCTCCGTTTCTAAACTTTATTAATAAAATGAAAAAAAATGGTGCACTCACATAACAAAGCACTCAGATCCGAGTGCCGGCTGGATGGCGTGTGATCGTATACTGGCTGACAGCCGCGGGTGACGTCATGCGCTACTGGCCCCCGGGGGGGCCAGGAGCGCATGACCCACACAGTTCCCAGAAGGCAACGGGGCCGCTCACCGAGGAGCATTACACGCTTCGGAATAGAAAGAGGCAGATTAGGAAGACTGCCTAGCAACAAGGGTTTCAGGTAAGTACATTTTTTTTTCACATTTTTTTTTTTAATTTTTTGAAGATTTTTGGTGCAATTTTTTTTTTAGGGTGGCCCTCCACTTTAATAAAGAAGAGCACGAGTCAGTCTTTGGAAACACAGAAACAGAAACTGTCCTCTCAGAGTCATTACCAGACTCTAGCTCAAGCTTGAGAGCCACTTCCAGATCTTCTAGCAAACGTGCAGAAGCCAACCTTGCAGCCAAGATAGAGCAGCAAGTTAAGCTGAGCAAAATGGAGGCAGAAATTAAACTTAAGTTAGATGAGGAAAAGACAAGACTGCAACAGCTACAAGCAGAAAATGAAGTCAAGGTAGCTGCAGCAAGAGTGAACGCTTACAATGCCTATGATGTTATGGAATATTGCGAACAGGAGACAGACTACAAGGTGCAAAACCTTTACAAAAAGAATGAACCACAAACCTCATTGAATCTGAAAGCTGTGTCATTTCAACCTTCAAATACACCACTTGAGGTGTCAAGACCACAAGAAGAGGGTAGTCTAATTCCAGAACTTGCAAGTCTGCTCATCTCCAACCATCTCCCTATACCTGAATCAGGTACAGGTGATCCTTTAAAGTTCATAGATTGGAAGATATCCTTTATGGCGCTGATCGATCAAAAACCAATCCCTGTGTGCGAAAAAATGCTGCACTTGAAAAGGTATCTCGTGGTGAAGCTCGTAAGGCAGTGGAAGGTTTCTTCTATCGGAATTCAGAAGACGCTTATCTGGGTGCCTGGGGGATCCTACAGGACAGGTATGGAGGTCCATTCATAGTGCAAAGAGCATTCAGAGAAAGGCTGACTAAATGGCCAAAGATATCAGCAACCTTCAAGGCTGTGTGGAGGCCATTCCCCATGTTAAAGGCCTAGCTATTCTAAATGATTGTGAAGAAAACCACAAGCTTCTCAAGAAACTGCCTGAATGGGTCGTGCGTAGATGGAGTCGCATCGTTGTGGACGAATTAGACAAGTCTCAAGAATACCCAAACTTTGCTTGTTTCACAGAGTTCCTGCAGAAGGAAGCCAAGATAGCATGCAACCCCATTGCCCCCCCCCCCCTCTTCCTCAGTACCAAGACCACAGATGAGAGAATTCCCAAAAGAGCCAAGGCGCTCAACACAAGCACTCAAATGAAGCCCTCCACCTCCAGTGTTCCAGAGATCTCAGCTTCAAGACCAAAACCACCCTGCCTAGTCTACAAAGACAAAATGCACAGTGTCACTAAATGTCTGACTTTTGCAGCAAGGACCATCAATGAAAGGAAGGCCTTCATTTATGAAAACATCAAGAATACCCAACCTTTGCTTGTTTCACAGAGTTCCTGCAGAAAGAAGCCAAGATAGCATGCAACTCCATTGCCTCCCCCTTCCTCCTCAGTACCAAGACCACAGATGAGAGAATTCCCAAAAGAGCCAAGGTGCTCAACACAAGCACTCAGATGAAGCCCTCCACCTCCAGTGTTCCAGAAATCTACCAGCTTCAAGACCAAAACCACCCTGCCTAGTCTGCAAAGACAAAACGCACAGTGTCACTAAATGTCTGAATTTTACAGCAAGGACCATCAATGAAAGGTAGGCCTTCATGTATGAAAACCACCTTTGCTTTGGTTGCTTAAGAAAGGGCCATACTTCAAAGGACTGCAAAGGAAGACACACATGTAGCATATGTAGTCGTCGTCATCCAACCTGTTTACACATACAGAGAAACACTGAGCCTGTCAAAACACTGCACACCGGATGTAGTCAAAAATCTTCACTTTATTTTTTTACACATTTTTTCCTTTCACCTAATAGTAATCCCTTTTTTTTGATACTTATCACCTTTTATATATACACGTTATAGAAGTATATTCATTATTATATACACGTTCATTGATAAGATTCACCATATATATTTACACACATATATATTTTTTGCCTACACATGTACATATACACATCTTTTTTCACATTCTTTGTCATCTATTTACATGCCACGGTTTTGAAAACATTTCTGAATCAGTCAACACACCAAATAGCCAGCAGATGCCGAGACCTCATTAAATCGGCTTCCAGCTGAGACTCAATGACCATCTAATTGGGCAATCATGTGATACCACATTGAGCTATATAAGAGTTTGTCTTTTTAATATTTGTTAGCTATGAGTAAGCACTCAGTCCTGAGTGCGAAACGCGTCAGCTTACCTGTACTTTCTGCATGACAGTCTTGTTATTTTGATGATCCCATTTTTTCAATAAAGTGAAGATTTTTGACTACATCCGGTGTGCGGCATCCAAATCTTCTCCTCCATTCAAGCCTGCTTTGCCTAGCATTCAGCCAGCACCTGGAGCTCTTCTGCTCTGAAACTTCCACTTACACCTGGGTCAGTGTCAGCCTGAGCGGTGGAAATACTTTCTTTGCTTGTCTGCATCTAAGGATACATGCTTTTCTCTTCACCTGCCCGGAGGCTTTCCCAGGTATTTCACAATTTATTTTGATTACCATTATATTTTTTCAAGAGCTCATTTAATTGGGAGAAGAGTTTTTCCTTTTTACTCTATGGATCTCAATACTATCTCGACACCCATGGCAGAAACTTCGTACAGCAGAACTCTAAAGGCACCATCTGATAATCCATTGAGACAAACGTCACAGACACAAACACCTGGAGTGTCAGCTGACGATGGAGTACAGTTAATACGTCATTTCAGAAAACTGGAACATATTATGGCGAGAGAAATTAGAGCTTTTTGGGACATCAATTTTTTGAAGGACTATTTGTCCATAGCACACATACCACGGGGTTTACGGATAAAAAAATGTCCTACCTCAGAGCTGTTCAATGATGATCTCAAAAAAGAATGGACTGACACCTTGGACACCTGTTCATTCAAACTAATAAACATTCTCATTGCCTCTAAAACCAAAGAAATAGAGGTACTACAATCTGACATGTCTTTTATCCAGTCTGAACTTGCCTCTTCACAAAACCTGGCAGCTTTTACAGACTTGGACAGCTGCTTGAGCAACAAATTAGACAAAATGGAAAAATCAGTGATCGCCAGCAAGATAGGCAAAATGGCCCGGGATAAAAATGATTATGAGAACAATAAAGTTTACACTTGGAAAAGACCGGTGTTTTCCCACAATCGGTCACGGAGAAACCGCGGCAAACAGGTCAGCTTCTCTGACCAAGAGAGTGACCTAGCCGACAATTCCCTGGCACGCACTATGTCAGACTCTTCTCTGGACAGGTCAACAGGTTCTGTGGAAACAAACAGAAGCAACAACCACACCAACGCTGGAAACCCTCGCAGGTCGGGTTACACCAAGAGGAAGAAATCGTCCATAAAAAAAACAAGAAGGGGCGGCAGGAGACACAAGAACTCCAAACAACTCACATTACAGCTTGAGAGGCAAAATGAAGAAATGAGTTCCACCGTACTTAATATCTCAAAGAGACCTTTAAAAGAAGAGGAGATCAACCTTCTATCAAAAGGCCTTAACTTTAGCCCTAATAGACATTTTGATCTATTTCACACTATTTTGGACGTTAACAGGTTTTCTCGCTTATTAACACTTAAGAAACACTTTGGTGGTTCTAGAGAAGAGGACGTTCCAGGGAACCTTGGCGAATCAGGTGAGTCTACCCCTTCACCCATCTCTTTTAATGAAGTGTGTGCACTGCAAGATTTAATAACATTGGCAGATGAATCGGATCCACCCCCAATGGATCCCACTGATTCACAGAAAAAACTAATAATCAGATCTAAATCTGACTTTTACCCAGTGGCATCCAGGGGCAAAGATCTTGATGTATTTCAGAGGTTGGTGGAGGGGGAATTAACTCGCTTGGCTCATAGTTGCCATAGAAAACCGATTAAAGATAATTTGACACAAAATGAGAGATCAGCCTTAAAAACACTAACAGCAGACACTAGCATAGTTATCAGGAATGCAGATAAAGGGGGGGTAGTGGTTGTCTTGGACACTGACATGTACATACAAGAAGCTTTAAGTCAGTTATCTGACACACAGACCTACCAATTACTTTCATCCAATCCCACACTCCCCTTCAAACACAAACTTTCTGCCCTTTTAGACAGAGCGGTATCGATGGGTATTTTTTCACACTCAGATAAAGAGAAGCTTATTCCTGAACATCCAATCATGCCTATATTCCACCATTTACCCAAGGTCCACAAAGGTCTTCAGCCCCTAACAGGCCGGCCCATTGTAGCAGGCATCGGTTCACTTAATGAACGCTTGGGCGAATGGGTGGACTCCCAGTTACAGCCTTTGGCCACCAGCCTGCCTGGCTACCTGAGAGATACTAAGCAGTTGCTTAGTAAATTACACCATTTACGATGGGAGAGTGGATATAGGTGGATCAGTTGTGATGTCACCAGTCTCTATTCTAGCATCCCACACAATCTGGGTATACAGGCAGTTGCTTGGGCTCTCAAAGAATCAGGCAGATTTTCTCTCATTTTACAAGATTTTATTTTACAGGCATTAGATTATTTACTCACACACAATTTCTTCATGTTTGATGGGGGCTATTATCTCCAGAGATGCGGGGCCTCTATGGGCGCCAAATTTTCGCCCTCCCTCGCCAACATCTTCATGGGTTGGTGGGAGAGGTCTCGCATCTTTGGAAGTGATAGCCCCCGCACACTAGATACGGTTTCTTATTGCCGTTTCATTGATGACCTCCTGTTTATTACATCAGATGCAGATGCTGATCTAGGAACCTGGCTTTCATATTTCAACAACAATGATCTTAACTTGAACTTCACAGGCACCTTACAACCTCACAGCATCGAATTCTTGGACGTTAAGCTCACTGGTACAGGCAACTCCATCCATACCACCTTATATAGGAAGCCCACTGCTGGGAATGCCCTACTTAGAGCAGATTCAGCACATCCCAAACATACCATACGAGGTGTTCCGTATGGACAATTTTTGAGGCTCAAACGCTTGTGTAGCACCCCTGAAAGTTTTCACAGAGAGGCACACAGTATGGCCCAGCGTTTTAGAAACCGGGGGTATGGTACAGCTCTAGTTAATAGAGCACTTGACAGAGCCAGTACCATCCCTAGACATACATTATTACAAGATAAACTCCACATCAGCCCCCCTTCCATTAACATCCCAGTATTTTCTACACCATACAGTGCAGAATTTAACCAAATTAGGAGAATTGTCACCAAATACCTTCCCATCTTATACAACGATGCTGCATTTAACAATATACTGTCCAAAGGGATTAAAGTGGTCTCCCGCAGGGCTCCCACCCTGGGGAATTCACTTTCACCCAGCCTAGTAGTATCTGAACAAAGGAAGGCCAACTGGTTAAATTTTAAGGGTAACTACAAATGTGGCAAAAAAGGATGTAATTACTGTAGTCACATAAAAAAGGGCAAGCAGGTTCAATCTTGTACAAATGGCAAAGTTTTTAATATCGCCTCATTTATAAACTGCAACACCCAGTTTATAATATATGTGATTACTTGCGATATTTGCCAGATTCAGTATGTCGGGCGGACAACACGCCGCCTCAGGGACCGTCTATATGACCATTTATACGATATTGAAAAGGACAGATTAACTAACGTGGCAAAACATTGGATCTTTGTACACCAGAAAGACGTTACAAGTCTCCATATCCAAGGTATAGAGAAAATTGTCACCCCCACTAGGGGAGGAGACAGGTTCCAACTGCTTTACAAACGCGAAGTTTATTGGATATTCTCTTTAAATACGAGAATTCCTTTGGGCCTCAACTTTGAATGGGATGTTTCCTATTTTTATGAGTAACTTTCCTATACTGCTTGAACATGGTCATAACACCTACACTATCATGAGACCTTATAAAGAACATTTCATGTTCATTTTTTACATTTTCACGTTTTGTCAGCCATTCTCTATTTCCTCTTGTTTTGTGTTCCGGTCAGATGGTGCCAAATCAGGAGTTTTTTCCATCTACTGACCATTGGGGCCCATGTACAAACATACCCAATCTTATACATGAATATATAATATTTACCACCTTGATTGGTATATATGCCCGACAAGTTCCCCTACTCTGCATACTCAGTATAGTAACTATGGCAGAGCATGAATTCCCAGGGAACCATGGCCAATAATAGATGTTTGCAAAAGGTTACATTAACAATAGCAATATACAATATCTTTTATTGTTTCGCGATATCCATCATGTTCGGGTGTTTTATATACCTGACTAAAGTACAAGCTAATTTTACCTGAGGATGCATATCGCGACAATATTGAGATAAATAGTTTTATTCTATTTCGTTCTCCACACATTTTTGTGTTATTATATCTACCTTTTTCCTCGTTTTCTTTTGATAAATATTCATGATTTGTATCATGAGGTTTCACAATTTTATTTTATTTCATTATTATTACTTTTATTCTAGCTCATTCTTCATCACATAGATATATATGGAAATTTTCATTGTCCTATACATCTTTCTAGTTGTGTAGGTAACACCTGATATATATATTAGGTTTTTACGCAATATGTTTTCACACTTTTTTACTTTATTTTATTTTATTCATTTTATTCATTTTCATTCATTCACATTTTGTACACCTTGTTGTCCATATATATATTTTTTTGGACACCTTGGGATCATAATTCAGATATATTAAGCCTATTTATATGTACATAAGCTGACATACATTGTATCGTTTGTGTTCATTGCTTATTTTGCGAGTGTAATGTTGCAATATGAATATGTAGTTGTTTCTCTTTAGAATGCAGCATTATAACATTTCTTCTCATCGTCTCTATAGATTGGATTCACGCCGATCATTATATGCCTGTTTTCATCTATTTCACTTGCCGGTGTCAATATATGAGCATTGTATTAGTGGACTCATAAGATGTATTATTCTAATATGTTTTGTTTGGAGGTCTTGGCATTTGCTGACACACATATACTGAGACATGCTTTTATATGAGCCACCCGAGATGGATCACAAACTAACATATTTTGTCAGTCTACTGGGACCCTGCATATATCACTGCCATTTGACCAGATCAGGGCAACCCTGATCAGCGTGATTTTATGTCTTTGTATCCCAGCCTATAGTACCTTACTTGTTTTTCATTTGTCCCTTTTTGTGATCCCTTAAACTTGGGTGACTGGCCGAGACCTCTACCAACTTTATTACCATCACTATAATTCCATCTAGACATTTAGTGTGACACAGATTAGCAGCGTTCTATTACCTTGAACACCGCTGCTTCATTCCTGAAATTCCACACACACCCTGCTCTCGGCCAGGCTCATCATTTAGAATCACTACGTCACAAGTCAGTCTACTGGGACCCTGCATATATCACTGCCATTTGACCAGATCAGGACAACCCCTAACAGTGTGATTTTATGTCTTTGAATCCCACAGTTTATTTCTATTATTATAGGGCCCTATATGTACCTTGTTATCAACCGCGGGCATATCACGCATTATTTCAGGTCACATTGCTCTATATTTCACCTGTATTATTCCGGCTTATTATAGAGAGCTTCATCCACTTCACCGGCATATCATAGAGAGCTTCATCATATTTATATATTTTGTTCACATATAGTTTTATTACATTCACTCTTCACATTTACTTTGCACGTTGTCTGAATATTTTTATCAATATATTTTCTCTTTTTTTAATGAGAAATATTTTTTACACATTTTTTCCTTTCACCTAATAGTAATCCCTTTTTTTTGATACTTATCACCTTTTATATATACACGTTATAGAAGTATATTCATTATTATATACACGTTCATTGATAAGATTCACCATATATATTTACACACATATATATTTTTTGCCTACACATGTACATATACACATCTTTTTTCACATTCTTTGTCATCTATTTACATGCCATGGTTTTGAAAACATTTCTCAATCAGTCAACACACCAAATAGCCAGCAGATGCCGAGACCTCAAGTGCGTGGTTTCAACTCTAAAGCTATAGTCCAACTCCGTCAAGCCTATACGAGAGACTTCATTCCAGTAGATAAGTCTCACGTCCCCAACAAGGAGACTGCACTTCAGTGGACACACCTCAAGCATTTGGCAAACAAGTTACCGCCACTTCAAGACTGCGAAGTTGGACTGCTGATAGGTTACGATTGCCCATCAGCACTGGCTCCCTTGGAGGTCATTATGGGCTCCGAAGATGAACCCTTTGCTCAAAAAACTATGCTCGGCTGGAGCATCATAGGATCAACAAATCCACATCTTGATAAACAGGGTTGCCAGAGCTTTGTACACAGAGTCACAAAAAAAAAAATACCAATGCTGATATGTGAAAGGCTCTAGAAATGTACTTCTCTGAAAGAAATTATGAAGATAAGGACGTGTCTCAAGATGACGTTCGTTTTGTGCAACTTCTCTCTGAAACCATAATGAAAAGGTAAGATAGACACTATGAGATGCCGTTACCCTTCAAAGACAACAGTCAACCAACACTACCAAACAATAAGAGGCTTGCCATCATTCAACTTCAACATCTAAAGAAAAGGCTAAAGGCCAATAAACAGTACTACGAACACTACACTGCATTCATGGAAGAAACGATCAGAAAAGGTGATGCAGAACCAGCCCTTTCATTATCAGAGGAAGAAACAGTGTGGTATATCCCACATGTATATAAATAAAAAGTGCTGCGCAAATAAAAATCCATAAACAACTAATAAAATTGTAGTGTGGTAGCAGTATAAAAGAGCAGGAACCACCGGTGACAATAAGTATCTGGATGGTGACTTTATCCCTCCACCACTCTTAGATGGCCCCTCACCTCAGATATTCGACCTGAAACAGGTCACACCGCTTATAGGATTGAATGGATCAATCTGTATGATACTATTTCACTTCCTTCAGCTCACAATGCTCAGTATAGGCAGATGATGAATATAAAATAAGATAGAAAGCAACAAACCATAGTGTTCTCCGTATATAGCTTATTAAAATTGATAAAGAAAAAACACATCAATATCACTCACATGAAACCGGCACTCCGATCCGAGTGCCGGCCAGCGGGCTTGTGATCGTGTCTGTCGGATGACCGCGGGTGACGTCACACGCTCCTTACCCCCGTATATCCCACATCACAGGGTTTATCACCCCAAGAATCCAGACAAGTTAAGAGTCATCTTTGATTGTTCAGCAAAGTTTCAAGGCATCTCCCTAAACGACACCTTAATGACAGGTCCCAACCTGATAAATTCTCTAGTGGGAGTCCTCTGTCGCTTCAGGAAGGAAGAAGTTGCTGAGATATGCAACATTGAAAGGATGTTCCACCAGTTCTACATCCCCCCCAGAAATGCACAATTACTTAAAGTGGTGTTCCACCCAAAAAAAAAAAATCTTGAATGTGCTTAAAAAAAAAATAAAAAAAACATTTGTAAAAAAATGTTTTTTTTACTCACATCTATACGGCTGTTGCTAGGGGGTCCCTCGTAGTCTGCCTTCTTCAGTGCCTGGGCTCTTGACATCACTTCCCCTCGGCGCAGGAAGGGCTCAGCTCTGCCCCCTCCCTCTTGTCAATCATCTGGGACACGTGACAGGTTCCAGACGATTGTGCGGCCAATCACAGCACGCAACGCCGCTAGCGTATGCACAGTGGGTGCCCGGCTGTGAAGCCACAGCCAGGCGCCCACAGTTAAAATGCCGAACAGAGGGGGAGACGAGCAGGGCTTCGATCCCTCGCATCGCTGGACCCTGGGACGCGTAAGTGTCCGATTATTAAAAGTCAGCAGCTGCAGTATTTGTAGCTGCTGACTTTTAATTTTTTTTTTTTATAATGGGAACACCACTTTAAGGTTTCTTTGGTGGGAGAATGGATAGTTAGAAACAGAACCAAAAGAATACAGAATGGCAGTTCACCTCTTCGGTGCCAGTTGATCTCCAGGATGTACCAACTTTGGCCTCAAGTATCTTGCACAACAACACAAGGCAGAATATCCTTCAGCATCAGCTTTCATTAAGAAGAACTTTTATGTCGACGGCCTAACCAGTGTTTCAACAACCAGTGAAGCTACAAATTTAATCCTCCCCCAGGGACGTCCTGTCTTGTGTAGCTTCTTTAGAAAGAGCAACAACCATTCAAACTTAATCCAGGCTCAACATCAGAAGAACAAGTACTTGGCATGCAGTGGTCAATTGAAAACGACACCTTCAGCTTCAGCGTTGACATAAAGGATCGACCCTCAATTCGACGTGGTATCCTGTCAGTCGTAGCCTCTCTTTACGATCCTCTAGGCTTCATAGCTCCCTTCATACTGAGTGACAAGTGCATTCTCCAGGACATTTGTCACAGGGGCATCAGTTGGGATGAAGCACTTCCTGGGAGCTTAAGCCCACGGTGGGAGGCCTGGAAGAGTAGTCTGCAAGCTTTAAGGAAAATCAAGATACCCAGATGCTACCATCCTGGCTTCGGTAAAATAGTGAAGGTGGAACTACACCACTTTTCGGAAACTACAATAGAAAAAGACAGTCTAGTTCGTCGAGTCAAGGTGTTAGTGGGTGACAGAAGATTACAAGATAAGAAGGACTATGTATCAAAACCCTCAATTATTGAACGTCCTATTTAAAAGCTAGTAGTTCTCATAGAAAGTAAATGAGTTACCAGTAGCCAGTCACAGAAGTACCTACAAGCTACGTTGTGTAAGACTCATGTTTTTTATTGTGGCCATAGATATGTCCTGTAAATAATGTATGACTCTAAGTCCTATTTGTCATAACATAATTTGGTGGGAGTGTAAATGTCCGCTTGTCACTTTAAATCTTTTGTTCAGCACTGACTGACAGGTGGAACCTTTATTGCCTTCCTCTTGTTTCTCTGGGGAATGTTTTAATCACCAGACACTTCCTGCTTCCTCTAGTTTTGGAGAAAGGGGCTTTCATTCAATTCAGCATTCACAGGCAATACAGCAGTACCTCGTGGGAAGGTGACAGTTTATGGAAGTTTTCTAAAATTTAAAGTTTGCACCCCTTGGCAAACGGAGCAAGTTTTCACGCTGCTTATGGTGCAGATGGTGCTTATGGTGCTTACGATGCTTATGGTGCTTAAATTGTTTAAGGAGTCAAAAGATTAACCTCTGTGGTGTTCAACCTTAATGCACACCTTTGAGACAAAAGAATAAAAGTACTGCACCCGTCAGAAGCTCTCCTCTCGTTATTTACTCAAAGCCAATGGGGCCGCTACAAAAGCCTTAAAATTAACTTGTCATAAGCCTGTAGTAATCTAAACTTAATGAAAAAATCTATAAGTAGAGGTTGACTTCAGTTTTGCAGATAGGTAATGACAAATGTGTGCTTGCACATTGATTCTCCATATACTGTATATCTTTGTGGTAATAATTACCCAGCACACTGAAGTTCCAATGCTATCTATGTAACAATAAATGTCCAATATGCAAATCAAAAAGTATCATGAATCCTGTCTAATATCACAGGAGCTGGTGTCAAAATTTGATGCCTGACCATCCTACTGGTCATTACTTGAATTCCCTTTTATTTCTATCTAGTTATCTGCTGCACTATAACAGGTCTGCCTCATTTCATTCCATGGAAGAGCAATTCTCAACTATTGTTCCTTCAGGGGTGGCTAATACTGCGTACACACGGTCGCACATTCCGAAAAACAAAATCCATGTTTTTTTTCCTTCGGATGTTGGCTCAAACTTGTCTTGCATACACACGGTCGCACAAATCTTGTCAGAAATTCCGATCGTCAAGAACACGGTGACGTACTACACGTACGACGAGCCGAGAAAAATGAAGTTCAATAGCCAGTGCGGCTCTTCTGCTTGATTCCGAGCATGGGTGGAATTTTGTGTGTCGGAATTGTGTGCACACAATCGGAATTTCCGACAGCGGATTTTATTGTCGGAAAATTTGAGATCCAGATCTCAAATTTTGTTTGTCGGAAGTTCCGACGAAAAATGTCAGAGGGAGCCTACACACGGTCGGAATTTACGACAACAAGCTCCCATCAAACATTTCCCATTGGAAAATCCGACCGTGTGTACGCAGCATAAGGGTTTCTTGATCTGTGGCTAACTGAACTCCTATCTGAGGGTGCCTGCACAGTTTCAAGTCCAGTGCCACTTGGCTGAACCAGCAGGATGGCCGCAAGGAAGTCATTCTTGCAACCACTGTAGGGGGGGCATTGTTCCTATTTATCACCACCACAACATTTTCCCAATGACCCTTGATAGACTAATTGTACCAAGGGCTCCCTAGAACCTAAAAATTATTTCAAGGGTTCCTCCGGGCAAAAAAAGTTGAGAAAGGCTGCTCTAGAAGTTCAGAGAAAGACCTGACGGTGCTTTGTGTCAACCTCACCCACCCAAATCCAACCTTACATCCACATTTCAGGGGTGAAGAACGCTGCCATCTCATCTCAGGATAATTTTCCCTGATTGGAATTTAGTGATCATTTTCCACATTCAGAATTCTATAGATATACTTAGCTGTGTTCTTAGATTCTCTTGTTGTTCAGGTCGGCTCATTGCTGAATTGATCAGGTGCAGAAGCTGGGCATTGGGGCACATCCACATAGTCCACTTCTGATATCGGTAATATAAGAGGTATATTTGTCCAACAGGGCCACAGACAGCAAAAAAAGTGACTTTTATTAAAAGAAGAGGGAGAGTTACAAACACCTTTTTCCAGGGGCCAACATGGCACCATACTACCACGTGTGTGCTGTTATGGATTGACACCAAGAATGGAAAATTACAGTACATATTTGATACAATTTTCCATTTTACCATCTAATTAAGGTTTAGTGTAGTATATGTTTTAGGTCTCATCAGTGCTTATGTGCAGTAGCGGTGCGTTCATTAGGGTGCATGGGCGCCGCCCTCTCTCTTCAGCCACCCCCTCTATGACCAATGCATGGATCTATCCATGGCCGCCGCTGCCACCCCTATTCAGACGCCCAGCCCCTTTTCGGGCGCCTGAATTACAGCGGCGGGGGGTGTTTTGAAGCACCTGATTAGAGCCATAGGCTATAATAGGTGTCAAAAAATGTGACCCAGTTGTGTTAGAACAGCGAATGAACATTCGCTGTCCTAACAATGAACCGCCTCTCCGCCAATCATGTGCTCGGGTCTGTTACCCGTCACCTGATTGGCTGAAACAACAGGTGCTGTGATTGGATGCCTGACGAAGGAGGGGACGGGAGTAGAGGACGGGAAGAAACACATTAAGACACCTCTCAGAGGACACCGCTCCCCATCGTCACCTGCTGCCCCACTGAGACAGGGTAAGTGCTGGGCAGACGGCGAGCGGGCGGGGGGTCACAGTGGCGGCATTGGATAGCACAGTGGCAGTATTCAATGGGCAGAGTGGCAGCATTGGATGGGCAGAGTGGCAGCATTGAAGGGGCACAGTGGCAGCATTGAAGGGGCACAGTGGCAGCGTTTGATGGGCACAGTGGCAGCGTTTGATGGGCACAGTGGCAGCGTTTGATAGGCACAGTGGCAGCATTTGATGGGCACAGTGGCAGTGGCAGCATTTGACGGCACAGTGGCAGCGTTTGATGGCACAGTGGCAGCGTTTGATGGGCACAGTAGCAGCATTCGATGGGCACAGAAGCAGCATTTGATGGGCATAGTGGCAGTGTTTGATGTGCACAGTGGCAGCCTTTAAAGAGCACAGTGGCAAACTTTAAAGGGCACAGTGGCTGCAATTGTTGGGCACAGTGGCTGCAATTAATGGGCACAGTGGTGGCATTTGATGGGCACAGTGGCGGCATTTGATGAGCACAGTGGCTGCGTTTGACTCATTGGGGGAGGGGTTGTACAACAGACTGTTAGAGGGTGTGTACCAATAACTTTACAGAATTATTTGATTTTTATTTGCATCACAATTCTATTCTCTTCAAATAAAAAAACTGTGACTTAGAGTCATTTCACATTAGTTTATTACATTTCTAATTTGATTTTATGATTGGGGGCTTTTTATTGTTGTGGTTTCTACACTGTGTTAACTGGATGTTATCAGCTATCACTTCATTGTGTCTACAGGATTTCCTCTATTTGTGTTATGAATATGAATATTTAAACGAAACTTTAACCACAATAACTTGATAATGTTCTTTAGCAAGAAACATACATTCCGCATTAATAATTACATAACCAAAATAAGTGTGTGCTGTAAATTGCCCTCAAGATTGCTTCTGTTTCTTCTTGTTGCAGGATTTCATTTTGCTGAACCCCAGAGCCACTGAGCAGCAGTAAATATTCAGGCTGTCAGCAGATTGACTGCTAGTGGCCCATTGAGGGTCGCAGGCAGTGATAAACATGTGAAAGATGTGTTTACAGTTATCAGGTCTATCCGGAACTGGAAAATAAGTTGGGCAAAGAAGGAAACCTATTTGTTTATTACAGGTATAGTGCTGACAATGTATACAGAGCTTTACATACTGTGCATTCACATCAGTCTCCAGGCTCCTTAGGAAGGGGCTCTGAAAGGTAAGTACAGGCTCACGAGAATGAGTGCAGGCTCCTGTGGAGGGAAAAAGGACACGGGCTCATAAGGAGGAATGCAGGCTCATGAGGAAGGAGGACACAGGCTCCTGAGGAAGACGCAGGTTCTTGAGGAGGAATGTGCAGGCTCCTGAAGAGTGACATGCAGGCTTTCAAGGAGGCAAGATACATGCTCATGGGGAGAGATGTGCAAGGTCTTATGGAGGAGTGCAAGATCCTGGGGAAGAATGTGCAGGCTCCAGAGGGGAAGAGCAGGTTCCTAGGGAGGAATGTGCAGGCTCTAGAGGAGAAGAGCAGGTTCCTAGGGAGGAATGTGCAGGCTCCAGAGGAGAACTGCAGGTTCTTGGGGAGGAATGTGCAGGCTCCAGAGGAGAAGTGCAGGTTCTTAGGTAGGAATGTGCAGGCTCCAGTGGAGAAGTGCAGGTTCCTAGGGAGGAATGTGCAGGCTCCAGAGGAGAAGTGCAGGTTCCTGGGGAGGAATATGCAGGCTCCAGAGGAGGAGTGCAGGTTCCTAGGGAGGAATGTGCAGGCTCCAGAGGAGAAGTGCAGGTTCCTGGGGAGGAATATGCAGGCTCCAGAGGAGGAGTGCAGGTTCCTGGGGAGGAATGTGCAGGCTCCAGAGGAGAGGTGCATGCTCCTGGGAAGGAATGTGCGGGTTCCTGGGGAGGAATGTGCAGGCTCCAGAGAATAAGTGCAGGTTTGTGGGGAGGAATATGCAGGCTCCTGGGGAGGAGTGCAGGTTCCTGGGGAGGAATGTGCAGGCACCTGAGGAAGGATGTGCATGCTCCCAGGGAAGACACAGGCTTATGAGGTGGAGTGCAGACTACTGAGGAGAAAGATACAGGTTCTTGAGGAGAGATTTGCAGAGTCCTATTGAGGGATGTGCAGGCTTCTAAGGAGGTAGGATACATGTTCCTGAAGAGACATGTGCAGGCTGCTGAGGAGGGAGGATATAGGTTCCAGAGGAGGAGTGCAAGTTCCTAGTGAAGAATTTACAGGCTCCTGTTGAGGGAGGATACAGGCTTGAGTGGAGAAGGGAGGTTCCTGGGGAGGAACCTGCACTCCTGAGGAGAGAGGATACAAGCTCCAGAGGAGGACTGCAGGCTGTTGAGGGGGAGGGTGTAGCACACCCCACCTAGGAGCTACAGTTGAACATTGATTCCCCACTCCTGCACCGTCAGGAACACCGAAACTTCACAAGCACACAAAGCGAGAACACAGTCCGTAGTTTGTTTTTGTTATTTATTAGGGGTTATTAACTCGGATAGAGATGGGAGGTTATGGGATGCCCGCTTGACTTCAGCAATCTTCAGGGACAACTTCCTATATACAGTACATCTATATACAGTCTCCTTCACTTTCCTCCTGCACACTCTTGTCAGCGTCAACTGAATCACTCTTGAGGGATCTGATAGACTCCTTCTCAGATGTGCAACAGCCTATTACAGGCAGGAACTAGCAGTCCCTTACATTTAGCTCAGATGCAACTTTTCTGTAGCCACTGATCCCAGCACCACCTCTTCAGGCACTGCCAGCTCACCTGGCTGCATCTGCCCTTTTCACCATCCCTCCTGGCTACCTCTCTACACCAGCCCACCCGGCTGACTCTCCTGAAATCTCTTGGGTAAGAACTGAAGGCTTAAGCACACCGCTGTCTTCAAGGGAGACTGGCTACATGTGGCAGTCTCCCCCCTTTGTTAGTCCCCAACAGTGTTGACTACTCACTACTCACCCAGTCTTCTCTTGCTTCTGTGCCTCCAGGAAGACCTCCCCCAGTGTGTTCTGGCAGGATCCTTCTAGCACTTGAGCCCCAGCCCAAGGCAGTTCACTCAAACCCCCCCCAGGCTAGGGGACACCCATCAGGCCCACCGACAGCCTCCTCAACACTGCATCTCCATATTTCACCTGACTGCCCCTGCTGGCAGGCTCATCAATATTTAAAGGCTCCCTGCCAGGCCCACTCCCAGGGATTAGCCAGAGACCTCTAAATATGCTGAGCAGCCCCTTCTAATCTCCACCCACTATCTTCCAGAACCTTCTCCAACACTCTGGGAACAGGAGGAGGCCTCATAGAGCTTCTGAGATGAGTCATCCAGCCCTGACTTCTAATAAACCTTGACCCAATTAAGACTCACCAGCTTAAAGCGGAGGTCCTGCCAAATTTTTTTTTTAAAGTCAGCAGCTACAAATACAGCAGCTGCTGACTTTTAAAACATGGACACTTACCTGTCCAGGGCACCCGCAATGTGGGCACCCGAAGCTGATCTGTTCCTCGGCTCTCTGGTGGAGGCGCCGCCATCTTCGGTAAGGGAATCAGGCTGTGAAGCCTTTTCGGCTTCACAGCCAGGTTCCCTACTGCGCATGCGCGAGTCGCGCTGCGCGAGTCGCGCTGCGCGATCCCACAGGTCCCTACTGTCTTCTGGGACCTGTGTGTGACCCAGAAGACAGCGTTGGGGTGGAGGAGGCACCGGATATGGCATAGATATCCACGGGTACCCGTGGATATCAATGCCCGAAAGTGGGAGAAAATACCTGGATTATACAGGTATATGCTCTCCACTCCCCCCTGCAAGGTGCCAAATGTGACACTGGAGGGGGGGAGGAATCCTGAAAAGCAGAATTTCCATTTTTGGGTGGAACTTCGCTTTAAATGTGAGTCAGAGTATGGTTTACCTACACCCACTCCTAGCACACATACTAGAGGGTGCTACAGGGGATACAGGCTCCAGAGGAGGAGTGCAGGCTCCTATGGAAGAATGTGCAGGCTCATAAGGAAGGAGGACACAGGCTCCAGAGGAGGAGTGCAGGCTTCTGAGGAGGAATGTGTAGGCTCCTAAGGAGGGAGGACATGGGCTACAGATGAGGAGGGCAGGCTCCTGAGGAGGAATGTGTAGGCTCCTAAGGAGGGAGGACACGGGCTACAGATGAGGAGGGCAGGCTCCTGAGGAGGAATGTGTAGGCTCCTAAGGAGGGAGGACATGGGCTACAGATGAGGAGGGCAGGCTCCTGAGGAGGAATGTGTAGGCTCCTAAGGAGGGAGGACATGGGCTACAGATGAGGAGGGCAGGCTCCTGAGGAGGAATGTGTAGGCTCCTAAGGAGGGAGGACACGGGCTACAGATGAGGAGGGCAGGCTCCTGAGGAGGAATGTGTAGGCTCCTAAGGAGGAATGACACAGGCTCCAGAGGGGGAGTGCAGGATCCTGAAGAGGGAGGACGAAGGATCCAGAGGAGGGAGGACACAGGCTTCAGAGGAGGAATGCAGGATCCTTAGGAAGAATGTGCAGGCTCCCAAGATACGATGTGCAGGCTCCTAAGGAGGGGAGACACAGAGTCCTGAGGAGGAGTGCAGACTTCTGGGAGGCTCTTTACACTCAGCTATTGATGTATTAGGAGACAGCAAAAACACAGGCTGAGAAAGATGTGGACTAGCATTGTTATAGGAAATGGCTAGAAGGAGATGTGGTTAATGTAAGACGTAGGCAGAGGACAAGGGTAATGCCCGAACAAATTCTCTATTCAAGAATCTTACGTCTCTGTATAGCTACCCAAATTAAGGTGACAACAATTATTGAGCAAAGCCCCAGGAATCCCATATAGATTGCAAAATAATTAGTCCTAGCTATCCAAGAAATAATTATAACTCTAGATTTCTTCATAAATATTATAGTATTATTTGAAATAGCTCCTTAATGTATAAATTAGGGTTAATTTACTGAAATGGGAGAGTGCAAAATCTGGTGCATCTCTTCATAGAAACCAATCAGCCTCCAGTTTTCTTTTTCAAAGCTTAATTGAATAAGCTGAAGTTAGAAGCTGATCGGCTACCATGCACATATTGCACGCTCCAGTTTTAGTAAATCATTGTATTTTTAATAATAATAATAAAGCAAAAACTATTATTCTTGCTGTTTTATATTTTCCCCTCTAGATAATTATAGATTATTTCTTGAGTGGACTTATGTGCAATATGTCCAGCAGTTAAGTCACCAATACTGCTAGATGACTACTGATCAATTTACTCTGAGCAGAAGGGAACAGCAAAGCAAAATAATCATACAGCAATAGTTTGTAAGAAGTCTATAATAATTAAATCTACCCCCCCCCCCCCCCGTGCCCCCATGTAAATAAATATAATATAATAAAATATAATACAAATTTTAAAAAATTCAATGTTTTTCAAAGACACAAATCATTTATTGGGAGATCAAGACAGTTACCTCTTGGTTACCAAAAACTAAAAGATGAGCAAAGACTTACTTTGTATGTAGCTGTCAGAGATGCTGTCAGAGATGGTTTTAGCTATGTGTCAGCCTAACTTCACAATTCAAAATATATTAAACCGAGGTTTCCTGTCTTGTTTCCTTTCCCCGCAGTATATGCTTAGGGCTCATTTCAAAATTTTTGTCTATTTGCTTTTATTTTATCTTTGTTTTTCAAAATCACTAAAAGGCATTTCTGCACAATTTTTTTTATCTAATTCTTAATTATTGTGACTGTGAAGAACAATTCATATAGAGCAGGGATATGCAATTAGCGGACTATTGACACTTTGGGCCCAATTTGGACATTTTCACTTAGGGGTGTACTCGCTTTTGTTGCCAGCGGTTTAGACATTAATGGCTGTGTGTTGAGTTATTTTGAGGGGACAGCAAATCTCTCTGAATCTTCATTTGGTGTAAGTCTTAAGGCTTCCACAAAAGCCAACATAGCAGTCCCCTGGCACCTCTCTTCCATACCTAATCAAATAAATTGTAAAAAGTGGCACAAGTTCAATTTTTTTTTTTTTTAGAATGACACATCCCTTAACTCTATTAATAACTACTCCATTAACTATTACAAAAATTGAGTGAACGTTTAAAAAAACAAAACATTTTGCATAAAATTCTACTATGTGTGCCTAACTTAAAGTGTATATCCAATTTTGCAGCCAAATTGGTACAAAACCTACTTTATATTTGTTACATGTCCCGATTCACATAGCATAGCCTAAAAATTGCAGCTTACCAGTTTTAGACACTATTCTGATTCCTCCAGCAAGAAGAAAAGTCTACATAGTTCATTTTGTTTGTGAGAGAGCTGGACAGCTGTGTTTGCCATAATTAACCCTGTCTGTACTATGCATGCAGATCTTCATTAGCAATTGTAACTAAATTTGAGCACTGTCTGTCCTAACAAAGGGTTAAGGCTCGGTTCACACTACCGCGACTTGGGATCCGACTTGTCAGTCCTCAAGTCGCCCCAAGTCACTTGACATCAGAAATTGCATTTGAGTTAATGAGAGCGTCTTAATGAACGCTACTGAAGTCACTCCGACTTCAGAAAAGGGTCCTGTGCTACTTCAATCCGACTTCTAGGCGACTTGTACCCATTGATTTGAATGGAAGTCACCTCCAAAGTCGGATCGTGTCTTAACTGAAGCAACAATACTGGAAGAGAAAATTGTTTTCTCGGGCAAACCCCTCCCTCCCCCCTCCCTCCCACAGAGCTGATTGTGGTTTGATTGGCCACTGGAAAGTCGCCTGTCCGGGAGGCGACTTGAAGTCAACTTGTAAGTTGCCCCAAGTCGCGCTGTGGTGCACCCTCAGGTCGTGTCCAGGTCGCCTCGCAAAGTCGCGGCCAGAGTCGTGTTGCCCCTGTGTGAACCGAGCCTTAAGGTGACCAGGCTGGGCTTGTTGCATTGTATATTAATCAGGACATTCTTGGGACAAACTCACACTTGTCCTTGTCCTGAGAAACAAGATAAGGTAAAAGGTAAGAAAAAGGTAAGAAATATTAGTAAGAAATATTTTAAAAAAATAGGTATGCTGTATAAATAGGAACACGTAGCTCACTTCTGTTGAGTATTTATGACTAGTACCATTGGCGGGTGCTGCTCGCGAAACATTGGCAGCGCTTGGTTTCACCCCCAATAGATTGTGGAGATCTGGTTTGTCTTTGAATTTAGGTTTTGGGTCAGGTTTGAGTAACGATCCTGACATTTGCCTGTATTCTGTTTCCCCCTTTTTTGGTACTCTCCTCCTTCCCCCTCCCTTTTTTTTTAGGCCACCATGACGGGAAACCTCTATAAAGCTCTGTTCCTTTAATACGTGGGGCCTGAATGAACCAACTAAAAGATCACAGATTTTATACCACCTTCACAAGTCCAAGGTTAGCATTGCTTTTTTTCAGGAAACTAATTTCTGTACAGATAAGATTCCTACCTTGAAGATGAAGAAATCCTGGACTGCAGCACTCTGAAGAAAGACATCTTTATTTGTAAATCGTTAAAATCCAACAAAAGCCATCTCACAGGAACAGTGTGTAGCAGTAGCTAACGCGTTTCACATCGATAGATGCTTACTCATAGCTATGAATAAGCATCTATCAATGTGAAATGGTATAAATCCTTTCCCCTTTCCCTTAGCAATCTCACCAGATCCCCCAGTCCCGTCTCAGGCGCTGGAGGCCCATATAACCATATTGCCTAAACCTGGTAAGGATCCCACCTTGTGCGGGAGCCATCGCCCAATATCCTTAAAAAATATTGATATACACTTGTATGCTAAATTGATAGCTAATCGCCTCACACCACTGCTGCCGACCCTGCTCCACCTTGACCAAGTGGGTTTCATCCCTGACAGAGAAGCTAGGGATAATACCCTAAAACAATCTCTTTAATGGAATATGCCCAAAAATGTCACATTCCTGCTTGCCTGATTTCGGAGGATGCCAAGAAGGCGTTCGACCGGGTTTATTTGACATCCCTATAACATACCCTGAAACAGATAGGACTGCAGTGGTGTCGCTAGGGGGTGGCTTTTGGGGCTATAGCCCCAAATCTGGAGCCCATAGCCCAGAGTCTCTGCAGGGGTCCCCAAGGGGAGGGGATTCTCTCTGGGGACCCTGATTTAAGTGGGGGGCTCTCTGGGGACCCTGATTTAAGTGGGGGGCTTTCTGGGGACCCTGATTTAAGTGGGGGCTCTCTGGGGACCCTGATGTAAGGGGGAGGCTCTCTGGAGACCCTGATGCAAGGGGAAGGCTCTCTGGGGACCCTGATTTTAAGGGGAAGGCTATCTGGGGACCCTGATTTAAGGTGGAGGCTCTCTGGGGACCCTGATTTAAGGGGGAGGCTCTCTGGGGACCCTGATTTTAAGGGGAAGACTCTCTGGGGACCCTGATTTTAAGGGGAAGGCTCTCTGGGGACCCTGATTTAAGGTGGAGGCTCTCTGGGGACCCTGATTTTAAGGGGAAGACTCTCTGGGGACCCTGATTTAAGGTGGAGGCTCTCTGGGGACCCTGATTTAAGGGGAAGGCTCTCTTGGGGCCCTAATGTAAGGGGGCTCTCTGGAAACCCTGATGTAAGTGGGGGGCTCTCTGGGGACCCTGATGCAAGGGGGAGGCTCTCAAGGGACCCTGATGTAAGGGGGGTTCTCCGGGGACCCTGATGTAAGGAGGGGTTCTCTGGGGACCCTGATGTAAGTAGGGGGCTCTCTGGGGATATATATACACACACACACACACACGTATATTTCTGTATATATATGTGTATGCCCACCCAAGCATATGACTTTCTTTACTACGCTGCTATGGACTCTAGCCCCAGATCTTTTGTACACCTGGCAACGCCCCTGTAGGACTAGGCGCAAACTTGTTGCAGAAGATACTGGCTCTCTATAGTCGACCTTCCACGAGAATCCGTTCCCATAGTCTTCACTTGGACCCTGATTCTTAATGGAACCAGACAAGGATGCCCTCTCTCTCCCCTGCTATATGTACACCTGGCAATAGCCATTCAACAAGACCTGGACATCCAGGGCGTTTCAATTGGTCAAAATCAATATACATTTTCACTTTATGCAGATGATCTCCTGTTGTCACCAATCCTCACATTTCTATCACCTCCACAATCAGAACATTTCAGGAAATAGAGGTTGTCAGCAACTTCAAGGTAACTTATTATAAGACTGTAGCTCTCAATATCTCCCTACCTCACACCACTGTATCCCGCTTTCAAGCTAATTTTGCCTTCCAATGCAAAGGACAGCCTTACAGTATCTGGGTGTCCATATCCTGTCGACATTAACCTCTCTGGCTGATCTTAATTATACCTCTTTACTACATACCATTCGTACATGCCTCAAAGGCTATGATAAACCACACATTTCCTGGTTCGGCCGTATGAACGCAGTGAAAATGGATGTTTTACCAAAACTTTTATATACCTTTCAGACTATCCCTGTCCCACCATCCTCTGGCTTTTTGCAGGCTATTCGTACTTACGTATGGCACAAAAAGAAGCCCAGAATTCGGCAATATATCCTTTCTTTACTCAAGGTCAGGAATAGAGTTGTCCTTCCTCAAATGGCCCTATAGTTTCAAGCTGCATCCCTTCTCCGCAAAGTTGACTGGTATCATAGTAGACCAATTAAACTATGGACTCACGTCGAAGCGGACCTTATCTCCCGGCTTTGGACAGATCCCATTCATAGGCCCTCCGGAGACCTGTTTCCTACACTCGTTGACGCTACCTTACATATCTGGGATGGTTACCTGGGTTGGAAATTTCTTTTTTCTAGACCAAGCCCCCTAACCCCATTGTTTGGCCTTGCATCCTTTCCCCCAACTTTGACTAGTCCTAACTTCCTTTCCTGGCAGAGGAGTGATAATCCTTTACTGGGTGGTACCTTGCGTGGGGGAACAATCTTACCTCTCTCTCTCAAGTTTTCTCGAAGTTGCCATAACACTCGTATAGCCTGGCTTGAGCACACACAATTTCCTTAAAATGTTCTACTCCTCAGACCTACTGACGAGGGATCCCACAGAGTTTGAGTCACTACTGTCTCAGGCCACCGGGCCTGATCGCCCACTCTCTCAGATATACCAAATGTTGCTGCGGGAATCTAATCCGACCTCACCTTCATTTCTTTCCAAGTAGGAGCAGGACTGAATATATTGGCGGATGAAATTGACGGGGACAAAGTACTAGCATTGTCATAGAAACTGTCGATTTCCTCTTAAGCCCAAGAACGCAACTACCGGATTCTCGCCCGCTGGAATTGTTGCCCAGTGACTCTTCATAAAATTGATCCCTCCATTTCTGATATGTGCTGGCGTTGTTTGCGGGCCCCTGGCACCATGCTTCATATTTGGGTATCCTACCCATGCATTGTCCTCTTTTGGGACAAAATACTGCAATTATATGATATCCTGGTGGGAGACAAATACCTAATCAGCCTCAAATTATGTTACTCTCCATGCTGCCAGGCTCTTACAAACAAATCAAGAAAAGTTTGATCAGACACTTTTTGACGGCAGCTCAGTCTGCTATGGCCAGAAGCTAGCACCAGCCTAAGCCCCCGTCACTTGCTGTCTGGGCTTGTGAAGTGAACAATATTAAATATATGGAAAATATACTTGCTCGCATCATGGAATGTTGTTCCTCTCTTTTTTTTCCACATGTATCCTACCGATGCTGTTGCCAGTTGCGTAATTGTACACTTTCATGTGCGTCGGTATGTCTCTTAACTTTACGTGGACCTACTTATGTCTTTGTGATCTATCATGTACGATGTTCTTTTTGTACTTTCTTACCGTATGTCAAAAACGTAATAAAACAAGATTCAATATAAATAGGAACATGAAGTAAACATATATAATGAGGTTTTCGCAAATTTAACTGCAAAAGTGGAACTACACCTGTGGTTTGTTGCTGTGCTCAGATTTATTTTAGTGCCCTCCGTAACCTCCATTTGTTTGTAGAACAGGTATTTTTCTCACACAGTTTCATATCTCCTACACAGCTGATTCTGTTTGGTTTGATGGTTATATCTTGACCTACTTGTTATCATGCTGAACATCAACAACACCTTAGTATTGAATGCAAAATTTTCTTCCAGCAGAGGTTTGAATCTCATGTTCGTGCTATGACTCAGATCCTTCCCATCACAGACCTCAACCACCCCCCTTCACACTACTCCCCCCCCCCTTTTACATCACATGCCCCCTTCACTTCACAGTGGACCATCTTTACAGTCCCCCCTTTAAATTACAACTCGCAGCACCCCTCTTTACAATACAGGCCACCCTTTACATTACAACCCCCCCCTTTACATCACAGTATTCTTCTTTCCCTCCATTACCCCCTTTAAATTACGCAGTTTCAGAGATCCCCCCTCCTTTAAATTACAACCCCCATTACACCACAGCTCCACTTTACATCACAGTCCCTCCATTTAAATCACAACACACCCCTCTACATTGCTGTCCTCCACTTTACATTGCAAGCTACCCCTTTACATAACAGCCCCCACTTTACATTATAGTGCCCCCTTAACATCACAGCCCCCCTCATAGTTTACAGCCCTATCTTTAGAGTACAGTGCCCCCTCTACATCGTACCCCCTTTTTCCAGTGCTACCTTACACAGCAGGACAGAGGGCAGGAGATATGTCAGGTCAGGAGATTCCCAACTTTTTCTGATAACTAGTGGGTGATTGGTTCCTGGCACTGCCCTGCATCATAGCAACCAATCACCACTTGTTAACCTTGAAAAGTAGGGCTGCTCCCGCCCTCCATCCAGACCTCCTGCCCTTCTCTTCCTCTGCCCCGCTGTGAAGGTGAGAGTAGCAGAGTGGGAAAGAGAGGACACACAAGCAATTTAGTGATGCCTGATATAATTGTTTCATCTTGCACTGGACTATATGCCTGCCAAATCCTACATTCACATGACAGTTTGCTGCATTCAGAGGCCTTGCCTTTTCGATGCGATAACACTGTGCTATGGCTGCATACAAACTGGTCGATTAGCTGTGGCCAGTTTGCATTAAGCCAAAATTCCATAGAAACACTGACTCTGGACACACACTGGCTGCACCCAGGGTCAAGGGAACTCTATTCACATGTGAACAGTGCTGGCGCCAGGGAACGATTCGTACAGAGTATAAATCTGACATCTGCCGCTGTTCACACACACATCTACTAATTCTTGCTGGTGGCCCGCCGCTGGCTGCTGCTATACTGCAGTGTGAATGTAGCTTTAGGCCTCTTTCACACTGGTGGCTGGTGGGCGGTAAAACAGGCTGTTGAGCTGTGGTTCTACTGCCCCTTTACCACTCAATGCCTACAATACAGCCAGTGGCATATAAAATTGACAGTTGGCACTGCCTGACAAGAACAGCTACTGGATTCAGTGGGGCCACTTCACAACTGAGAGCCAAACGCTTGCCATGTGTTGAATTGGTCCCATTTAAAATTGCCAAAAAAAAACCCCACAGGTATTCAGGAGGCTGCAGGATTTATATAGTGCCATCAGTTTGCACAGGGCTTTACAATATAAATTAAGACAGTACAGTTACAACACAATAAATTACAAGAGAATTAAAAGAGCACTGCTCATAGAAGATTACAATCTAATAGGGTGGGGCAAGTGGTACAAAAGGTTATAACTATGGGGGATGAGCTGATGGAAGTGATAAAAGTTCAGTTAGTTGGAGGCGTGATAGGCTTCCCTGAAGAGATGAGTTTTCAAGGTATGATAACCTGGTGGGAGATACTCCAGAATAAGTAGCTTGGTGGTTTCATTCGTTAAAAAGGGGCAAATTTTAGAGATGTTACAGAGGTTTAGTCTTAAAGCTTTTGACAACGATTGGATTTGGAGCTGAAACGTCAAGTCAGAGTCTCGAACTACACCTAGTACCCTTGCCTGCTGGGCTTCCATGAAGAGATGAGTTTTCAGGGTATGATACCCTGGTGGGAGATACTCCGGAATGAGTAGCTTGGTGGTTTCATTTGTAAAAAAGGGGCAAATTTTAGAGATGTTACAGAGGTTTAGTCTTAAAGCTTTTGACAACGATTGAATTTGGGGCTGAAAGGTCAAGTCAGAGTCTCGGACTACACCTAGTACCCTTGCCTGAAGGGAGGGACTGATAGTTGTATTATTGATCTTCATAGAAAGGTATATTATCAGCTTTGTTTGAGAGAGATTTAGTTGAAGGAGGTGGTGCGACATCCATGCTGATATGTCAGTTATTAAGTGTAAGAGGTGATGGAAGGAGTGAGGTGAGGAGAAGAAAGATAGATAGATTTGGATGTCATCAGCATAGAGAAAGTATTGGAAGCCGTGGGCAGTTATCAAGTGACCAGGGGAAGATGGTGTAGATCGAGAAGAGAAGGGGTATACAAGAACAGAAGCTTGGGGCCCCCCTACAGAAAGAGGAAGCAGAGAGGAGGAGACAGAGCTGTCGGTAACACTAAAGGAGAGCTGTAATAGATAGGGGAGAACCAGGAAAGATCTGAATCTTGGAGGCCAAGGGCATTGGAGTTTACTGAGAAGAAGTGGGTGGTCAACAGTATCAAAGGCTGCAGAGAGGTCAAGTAGTAGGAATATGGAGTAGTTGCTATTGGTTTTAGCAGTTAGTAAATCTTTAGCGAGTTTTAGTAGGGCAATTTCCATGGAGTGAGTGCTGCAAAGAAAGCCAGACTGTAGAGGGTCAAGAAGATTTTTGTCAGTGAGGCAGGAGCCAAGACAGTTGTAGACTAAGTGTTCCAAAAATGTAGAGGTGAATGGGAGCAATGAGATCTGGTTGTTCAGTTTGGTGGGGTCCAGTGGCGGCTGGTGCTCAAAATTTTTGTGGGAAGCAAACAAACTAAAAAAAAAAACAATTGCTGCCTCACTGTGCCCATCAAACGCAGCCACTGTGCCCATCAATTGCAGCTATTGTGCCATCAAATGCAGCCTCTGTGCCCATCAAATGCCACCACTGTGCCCATCAATTGCAGCCATTGTGCCATCAAACGCTGCCACTGTGCCATCAAACGCAGCCACTGTGCCCATCAAACACTGCCACTGTGCCCATCAAATGCTGCCACTGTGCCATCAAATGCTGCCACTGTGCCAAACGCAGCCTCTGTGTGATCAAATGCAGGCACTGTGCCCATCAAACACTGCCACTGTGCCATCAAATGCTGCCACTGTGCCCATCAAATGCTGCCACTGTGCCATCAAATTCCGCCACTGTGCCCATCAAATGCTGCCACTGTGCCCATCAAACACTGCCACTGTGCCATCAAATGCTGCCACTGTGCCCATCAAATGCTGCCACTGTGCCATCAAATTCCGCCACTGTGCCCATCAAACGCTGCCACTGTGCCATCAAATGCTGCCACTGTGCCCATCAAACGCAGCCACTGTGCCCATCAAATGCTGCCACTGTGCCATCAAATGCTGCCACTGTGCCATCAAATGCTGCCACTATACCTATCAAATGCCACCAATGTGCCATCGAATGCTGCCACTGTGACCCCCCCCACCCGCTCGCAGTCTGCCCGGCACTTACCCTGTCGCAGTGGGGCAGTGGGTGACGGCGGTGAGCGGTGTCCTCCATGCGTCGCCTTCCATCCTCTCCTCTCGTCCTCTCCTCCTGATAGGCATCCAATCACAGCACCTGTCCTTTCAGCCAATCAGGTGACGGGTAACAGACCTGAGCACCTGAGTGGCGGTGAGGCGGTTCAATGTTTTCTAACACACCTGGGTGGACTGCGAGCACCATGTTCACCTATTCTGAAGCCTATTAGAGCCTATGGCTCTAATCAGGTGTTTCAAAAACACCCCCCGCTGCTGTAATTCAAGTGCCTGGCGCCTGAAAAAGGGGCCGGATGCCTCAATAGGGGGTGGCAGCGGTGGCCATGGATAGATTCATGCAATGCACAAATCCATTGGTCATAGAGGGGGTGACTGGAGAGAGGGGGCGGCGCCCATGCGCCCTTATGGACGCACCGCCACTGGTGTTGACTGTGCTGTTAGACAAGGTATGTTAAGTGGGGAAGATATCTGTACAGTGGAAGTGTCCTCATGTATGGCATCAATCTTGTTTTTGAAGTGATTGGCAAACTCTTGGGCAATGAGCGAGTTAGTGGGTAGGGGTGGCGGGACAAATCAGAGTTAAAAGGTAGAGAAGAGCCGATGAGGCCTGGATGACAAGTTTAATAAGAGTGACAAAATAGGTTTGGTTGGCAGAATGGAGGCAGGAATTGTATTTTAGGAGTGAAGATTTGTAAAAGGTGAAGTCCTGCAGAGATTTGGTTTCACGCCACAGTCGTTCAAGAGCACGGCAATGTCTCTTGAGGTTTCTGGTGTAGTCAGTTTTCCAAGGTTGTAGCAGTCGGTACCTGGATGTGCATGTAGTTAGAGGAGCAAGTGCATCCAGTGAGGATGAGAATGAACTGTTATAGACAGAGGTGGCAAGGTTAGGACAGGAAAGGGGAGAGATTTTGTCATAGAGGGGGGTCAGCAGCATAATAGAAAACAGAAGGGTTGAAGTGACAAATAATTGTTTGCTGCTTGGAGGGATAGGTGGTTGGAGACAAGGATACAGTAGGACTGATGATGCGATCAGAGAGAGAAAAGGGGGTGAGGTTGCCAGGAGTGCAGAGAAAGGAGAATGCAGGGTCAAGGGTATTACCATTAGAGTGAGTGGAAGCGTGTGTCCATTGTGTTAGGTCAAAAGATAAGGTAAAGTTGAGAAGTCGAGATGTAGCCAGGCTGCTAACATTAACAGGGATGTTAAAGTCATCAAGAATGACAGTGGGTATTTCAAAGGAGAGAAAATAGGGTAGTCAGGCAGAGAAGTCATCAAAAAAGCTGGTACTGGTCCAGGAGGCCGATAAAAATCACTGCAATCTTCAGAGAAATTGGAGAAAACAGACAAATACAGTGCATCTTGAAAGAAGAAAGGGGGGTAGGAAAGACTTGAAAGGTGCTCAGTGGTGATAGAAGGAATCTAACTCCACCTCCTTTTTGTCCACTGGGTGAGTGAGTCCAGTGAAGGCCACCATGAGAGAGGGTAGCAGGAGAAGCAGAGTCAGAGTCTTGAAACCAGGTTTCAGTAATGGCAAATATGTTAAAGCAATGGGAGATAAAAAGGTGATATAGAGATTGTTACAGACAGTGGGCATTCCAGAGGGCACATGAGATCGGGGGGCTGGTTTTTGGAAGCAGAGGGATTGAAATTAAACTGAGTGGATTTGGACTGTTGCCAGAGGTTAAAGGGTGCTGGATATGGGGTTTGCAGTTAGAAAATGGAGGGCAAGGATTGGGGGAAACGTCCTCAGAGATTAAGAGAAGAAAGGAGGTTTAGGTAAGTAAGAGGGGAGTGGGATGTATATGAGCGCACATATCTCGCTGTCTTGATGTTTAGGTCAGCATGTGGGTTCAGTATTTGCAGGAGGTGATGGTTGCAGTAATAGGGAGGGGGCAGGAGTGAGGGTGATATGTATAAGCTGTGGGGTAGAGCGGAGGGGTAAAGTAAGGACAATTTGAGGGCAGAGAACTCTGAGAAGGAAGAGTAGAGGGAGCATTCTATAGGGAAGAGAAAGTGGGAATGAGATTTAATAAAAAATTACATATCAAAAGTTGGTTTGCTTGCCATCTTTCCAGAGTGGAGCAAAGTTCTCGTATCTTCATACTGCTTTAGTTAAACTGCTGTGTTGAAACTGCTACAGCACTTGTTCGAAGAATACTTGGGCAAGAACCATAGGGGTTTATTTACTAAAGCTAGAGAGGGCAAATTTAGTCACAATTCTGCAGAGAAACCAATCAGCTTCTAACCTCAGCTTATTTAATTCAGCTTTAGCAATAAAACCTGGAAGTTTCTCTGCAGAATTGTGACTAATTTTGCCCTCTCTAGCTTTAGTAAATAAACCCCATATTGTCTGCAATTCCACAACAGATCCCTATCTGCACTGTCTATCACAAGTTCTAAGACATGGACACTGGTTTATCTCAATCACTCCTCGTAGGCTGCATTCAAACCTGAGCGTTTTGTAGCTTGAAGCTTGAAGCTCAAAAACGCTGGAGGGGAAAAAAAAATCAATGATTCTCTATGGAGATGGTTTACATCTCCACTCCACAACGCCTGAAGCCAAACGCCTGAAGCTCAAACAAGTTCTGGAGCTTTCTTTTAGGCAGATTACAGGCGTTTTTCTGCTTTTTACATTGGTGAACTTTTGACCTGTACAAAATCGCAGCAAAATTGCCGTAAAATCGCGTGATTGTCAGCCTGAAACTGATATGCTCAGGTGTGAATGCATCCTTATGCCGCGTACACACGGTCGGAATTTCGGTCCGCAAAAGACAGATGAGATTTTTTCGTTGGAAAATGCGACCGTGTGTATGCTCCATCGGTCTTTTGCTGGCGGAATTCCAGCCAGCAAAAGATTGAGAGCATGCTCTCAATTTTTCGGTCGGAAAAAGTTCCTATCTGAAAATGTGATCGTCTGTGGCAATTCCAACGTGCAAAATCCCTACGCATGCTCAGAAACAATTCGACGCATGCTCGGAAGCATTGAACGTCATTTTCTCGGCTCGTCGTAGTGTTGTACGTCACCGTGTTCTTGACGGTCGTAATTTCAGCAAACTTTTGCGTGACCGTGTGTATGCAAGGCAAATCCCGTCGGAATCCCGTCGGAAAAGCCGCCATATCTTTTTCCGACGAAAAAAACGATCGTGTGTACTCGGCATAAGGCCCTTTTCACACTTGTGCGACTTGTCCTGCGACTTGGGACTGCAAAGTCGCATGACAAGTTGTACTCCATGATTTTCAATGAGTATCATTCATATCGGTGCGACTTCAAAATAGTCCCTGCACCACTTTGATCTCACTTTGAGGTGACTTGAGGTCCCTAGACCTCAACATTATAGTTACATAGTTACATAGTAGGTGAATTTGAAAAAAGACACAAGTCCAACCTATGTGTGTGATTATATGTCAGTATTATATTGTATTCCCTGTATGTTGTGGTAGTTCAGGTGCTTATCTAATCATTTTTTTAAACTATCGATACTCTGCGCTGAAACCACCGCCTGTGGAAGGGAATGCCACATCCTTGCCGCTCTTACAGTAAAGAACCCTCTACGTAGTCTAAGGTTAAACCTCTTTTCTTCTAATCTTAACGAGGAGCCACGTGTCTTAGTAAACTCCCTTCCACAGAAAAGTTTTATCCCTATTGTGGGGTCACCTGTCCGGTATTTGTACATTGAAATCATATCCCCTCTCAAGCGTCTTCTCCAGAGAGAATAAGTTCAGTGCTCGCAACCTTTCCTCATAACTAATATCCTCCAGACCCTTTATTAGCTTTGTTGCCCTTCTTTGTACTCGCTCCATTTCCAGTACATCCTTCCTGAGGACTGGTGCCCTGAACTGGACAGGTGAGGCTGGACCAGTATACAGGCATTGCTTAAAATCGCCTCAAAATCTCGTGACTTTCAGGTTGCACAAGTGTGAAAGGGGCCTTTGAGAGTCTGGGTTTCCAAGCTCATACACAGGATATAATAACTTTACAGGTAAACCTTGGTAAAATAGAAGAAGATGAAATTAAATATTAAAAAAAAACAATGTCAAGTTTTGCACCTTAGAAGTAGAAATATGTGTGCAAGTTACTCATTAGGAGGAAGTCATTGTAGACCATGGATTTAGCATGCAATCCCAAGCTGCGGCAAAAAAGGCAAGCAGACTAATCTTATGAATTAAAAAAAAAATTAATCAAGAGATACAACTAAAACTCTACCCCTTTCCAGAATTCTGATTTGCCCAAACCTTTAGAATACAGTCCAGTTCTGGTCACAATTACCCTGAAAGAATATCCTTAAACTAGAGAGAGTTCAGAGAAGAGTGACACAACTACTAAGGGAGCTGGAGGACCTCTGTTATGATGAAAGAAAGGTTTAAAATATATATATATGTATATATATATCTATATATAGATATCTATATAGATATATAGATATCTATATATAGATATCTATATATCTATATAGATATCTATATATAGATATCTATATATATATATATATATATATATCACACTTTTTCACCCCGGAGAAGAGGAGCTTAAAAAGGGGGATATGATCACAATATACAAATGTATCAATGGTAATGTAATTTGTATTGAAATGTATACTCTAAGGTCCCTGATGAAAACATACAGCCAGAGATTTGAACCATGTATGGGCAGGCTGACTGTACCCGAGTTGATTGATCGACCAACTTGGGTACAAAGAACCTACGGGATTTTACATGCAGTTATAGCTAGAGGCTGGTATAGCTGCTAGCAATAATCACTGTCTTCTCCATCTGTGGTTGCAGCAAAAAAATTAGCTCTGTGTATGTCCTGCCTAAGAATGGATGAAAAAAGGTTCAATCTTAAACTGTGTAGGGCAGTGGTCTCCAAACTGCGGCCCGGGGGCCGGATGTGGCCCTTTGCTTGCCTTTATCTGGCCCTTGGGGCACTGTTCCACTCGCTGACACTGACTATTCTTCTCGTTGATACCAACAATAGGGCACTATTTCTCCCATTAAAACCAATGATGGAGCACTGATGCCAGAGCATTTTCTAATCCCACTGGCCACAGTCTGGCCCCCCCTAAAGCCTGAAGGACAGTAAACTGGCCCCCTGCTTAGCAAGTTCGGAGACCGATGGTGTAGAGCAGTGGTTCTCAACCCTGCCCTCAAGTACCCCCAACAGGCCATGTTTGCAGGTTTTCCTTTATCTTGCACAGCTGCTTTAAATCAGAGTCAATGGTTTAGTATTTTGGACAGCTATTTTATCTAAGAGAAATTCCCAAAAGGCCTATTGGGGGTACTTGAGGATAGGGTTGAAAACCCTATGTGGAACTCCCTTCCCTAGGTAGTGGTATCAGCTAGGAGTATATTTAAGAAAAAGGAGGAAAAAAAACCCCTTTTATATGTCTTCCTCTGTGAACACAATATACAGGAGTATCGGATGGAATAGAAAGATATTGGTGACCCATACGTGCCCATGAGAAGCCCCAGTGCCGGGCTCAGGCACCATATATACCTCATCTACGGTCTTGCGGAGGAGGGATATTTGCTTAAACAATCTCCTACATTGAGCAAGTTTATCTTGCTAAAAGCACTACTTGACCTTCATTTTAATTAAAGAGGTCACTTCTATCTGATAAGCTGAACCCACATATGGAACACTTTGGGTGTATTCATTCCAGTTCACTATTGATGCCATATAGAAGATAATCAGCACTGAAGAATCATATGCACTAGGACTTCTATTATTTTTTGATTTTTTCTTGTTGACATTTATTTGGTATTTCAATATGTATATTGATCGCTTATTTTGTATATTAGAGCACATTGCCCTTTAATATGGATATAGAGGTATTGTTCTACTGAAATATTCAATTATCTAAGTAGTCAGACGGATATGTAAGTCCTGTATTTCACTATATAAACTGACTTTACTGTTATAAATACGTGTAAAATTCAAAACTCCGGTGGGTGTAACAACATGTCCGCTTTCCCCCTTCTTAGTGTATCCTTACTGTGGACGAGTGTGGGGTGTAGCAAGATGGCGGCGATGGGACGTCACTTCCGTAGCAAACTGCGATGGGTCGCTGAATATGTCGTTACACCTGCCAGAGGGGTGATGATGTCAGTGCGCAGCTCACCGCCGCCGCCGGGTGTACCAAGATGACTGCCGCTCCGGAGCTAGGCCGAAGCGGCGGGCTTTTCTAAGGCCGAGGCAGCGGAGCACTCCGCGGATCGCGTGGTGTGCCGATCCGAACAGGTTGACCCGTTCGAATCACGGATCGGTGGCGATCTGTTGCACCACTAGACAAAACACAAACAAATTATATCCAAAATGGTGAAGCGCTTGAAAAAAGTCCAACATGAACCCAAAATTTATTGCTGACACAGACTTAACTGGCAAAAAACATATAAATGTAATCCACTTTTAAAAAGTCTAAAGTAAGCCAAAGGGATGTATCTTGAGGTATCAGATAAGTGAAGAGACCGCCACCGTCACCTACACTGACTCTTACCCTTAGGTAGATGATAACAAGCATGGATATAAATCACTGACAGCTCCTCAGCAGCACAGGGATGACTCTGTATCTCCTTCACACAAGAGAGAAAAAGAGACTCCTCATAGTGCAGACATCCAAATGTTAGTTTATTGATAAAAGGCTAAAAAGTTTTGCACTCACATTTCAGCAGGTTTATATAAGCATTATAGGAAACGTCCAGCGTTTCCAACCCACAAAATGGCCGCCGCGTCCCAGCATGCAAGTTGCGTCACACGTCTCCAACTCCTCCTAAGCGTTTTGTCATCTATGACGTCATCAGGGGCATGGCTTGACGTGCGCTATGCTCAATATATATAGGGGACGGCATGGAATAAGGATTTGGGACTTTATATGAGACTCATATGTACACTCATACACATGTGCCTCCATCCCTAGTGGTATGGAATGGAAGAAAGATTGGGACTTTGAATGAGACATATTATTGGATAATGAATAATTGTTAAACATATATTTATTTGTTCCTTCTATAATAGTGATTTTACAAGTCTATGACAGTAAGTACATGCATAATTACACATTTTTAATAAAACATGATTATGACATAAATGACATGACAAGGAAGGAAGAATAATCTCCATGACAGAATTCCCTATAGGACTATATAACATGTAAGGTCTAAAATATATTGCATTAAAGCATAGTAGATCGTCTGTAGGACACGGTGCATCTGGCACTTTTTGAACTTTTTTCCACCATATAATTTATTGATTTTCATCACTCTATAAATAGAAGTGGACTTTATGATTTTCCAACATTATTGGATTGCCCCTTTTTTTCATCTATCTTGTGTTTTTTCATATATTGTGCACATATTTTGCATATGATTTGTGCATTTTTTATTTTTTTGATCATATATTTGTGTCATCACAATATTGTTGTTCACTATTCACGAGGTGTCACTTGTAATAATTTACATATTAATAATCTACATGTTATTTTATGTCTAAGAAATGTTATATTAGGATTTTCATTTTTAAGTTATTCGTAGTAGTCACTATCACATTAAGCTGTTGATGTTAGGTGTGACAATTGGTTTTTCATTATTAATAATCCACTCTCTGTAATAGGGATCTAGAATTGGTCTAATATATTAGAAGTGGTGTGGTAATATGTATCTTAGCTTCTTTTAGTAAATGTTTTGTATTATTACATGGTTTGTACCTAGCATTGAACCAAGTTAATAAACTTCCTGACGAATTTTATTTAATATGTCATTTTGTGGTGACATACTTTGCACAAAAAATATCTATATATTTGTTGATTACAATGTGTCATGTAATAAACATAATCAAAAATAAACATAATCAAATATGAGTAGTTTTTGTCTTTTTTCTATGTAACATTAATAATTATAACATCATTACAAAATATGAATATTGACTATAGTGGGAGTGGGATTATAGTTAGGGTTGGGGATTTGGAACTACTGGGTGTGGGATTAGGGTTAAGAGTTGGGGTTTTGGGACTAGAGGGAGCGGGTTAGGGTTGGGGATTTGGGACTAGTGGGAGTGGGATTATGGTTAGGGTTGGGGATTTGGGACTAGTGGGGGTGGGATTAGGGTTAAGAGTTGGGGTTTTGGGACTAGAGGGAGCGGGTTAGGGTTGGGGATTTGGGACTAGTGGGAGTGGGATTATGGTTAGGGTTGGGGATTTGGGACTAGTGGGAGTGGGATTAGGGTTAGGAGTTGGGGTTTTGGGACTAGAGGGAGCGGGTTAGGGTTGGGGATTTGGGACTAGTGGGAGTGGGATTAGGGTTAGGGACTAGTGGGTGTGGGGTTAGGGATTTGGGACTAGTGGGAGCGGGATTAGGGTTAGGGATTTGGGACTAGTAGGAGTGGAATTAGGGTTAGGTATTTGGGACTAGTGGGAGCAGGATTAGGGTTAATACACCCCTCACATTTTTGTAAATATTTTATTATATCTTTTCATGTGACAACACTGAAGAAATGACACTTTGCTACAATGTAAAGTAGTGAGTGTACAGCTTGTATAACAGTGTAAATTTGCTGTCCCCTCAAAATTACTCAACACACAGCCATTAATGTCTAAACCGCTGGCAACAAAAGTGAGTACACCTAAGGGAAAATGTCCAAATTGGGCACAAAGTGTCAATATTTTGTGTGGTCACCATTATTTTCCAGCACTGCCTTAACCCTCTTTGGCATGAAGTTCACCAGAGCTCCACAGGTTGCCACTGGAGTCCTCTTCCACTCCTCCATGATGACATCACAGAGCTGGTGGATGTTAGATGCCTTGCGCTCCTCCACCTTCCATTTGAGGATGCCCAACAGATGCTCAATAGGGTTTAGGTCTGGACACATGCTTGGCCAGTCCATCACCTTTACCCTCAGCTTCTTTAGGTGTGTTTGGGGTCGTTATCATGTTGGAATACTGCCCTGCGGCGCAGTCTCCGAAGGGAGGGGATCATGCTCTGCTTCAATAAGTCTCAGTACATATTGGCATTCATGGTTCCCTCAATGAACTTTAGCTCCCCAGTGACGGCAGCACTCATGCAGCCCCAGACCATGACACTCCCACCACCATGCTTGACTGCTTGACTGTAGGCAAGACACACTTGACTTTGTACTCCTCACCTGGTTGCTGCCACACACACGCTTGACATAATTTGAACCAAATAAGTTTATCTTGGTCTCATTAGACCACAGGACATGGTTCCAGTAATCCATGTCCTTAGTTTGCTTGTCTTCAGCAAACTGTTTGTGGGCTTTCTTGTGCATCATCTTTAGAAGAGGCTTCATTTTGGGACAACAGCCATGCAGACCAATTTGATGCAGTGTGCGGCATATGTTATGAGCACTGACAGGCTGACCCCCCACCCCTTCAACATCTGCAGCAATGCTGGCAGCACTCATAAGCCTATTTCCCAAAGACAACCTCTGTATATGACGCTGAACACGTGCACTCAACTTCTTTGGGAGACCATGGCGAGGCCTGTTCTGAGAGGAACCTGACCTGTTAAACCGCTGAATGGTCTTGGCCACCGTGCTGGAGCTCAGTTTCAGGGTCTTGGCAATCTTCTTATAGCCTAGGCCATCTTCATGTAGAGCAACAATTCTTTTTTCAGATTCTCAGAGAGTTCTTTGCCATGAGGTGCCATGTTGAACTTCCAGTGACCAGTATGAGAGAGTGAGAGCGATAACACCAAATTTAACAGACGTGCTCCACATTCATACCTGAGACCTTGTAACTTTAATGAGTCACATGACACTGGGGAGGAAAAATGGCTAATTGGGCCCAATTTGGACATTTTCACTTAGGGGTGTACTCACTTTTGTTGCCAGCGGTTTAGACATTAATGGCTGTGTGTTATTTTAAGGGGACAGCAAATTTACACTGTTATACAAGCTGTACACTCACTACTTTACATTGTAGCAAAGTGTCATTTCTTCAGTGTTGTCACATGAAAAGATATAATAAAATATTTACAAAAATGTGAGGGGTGTACTCATTTTTTAGAGATACTGTATCACATCTAGAAACTAGGTGGATTTATTAGGTTAGGTGCTATGCCCCACATGGTATGAACATCGAGTGGGATATTAGTTCGTTCATCAATAAAAGCAGTTTTGTTTTTTTTTTACTCCTAGACAACGTTTTTAATTCAAAGTTTTATTAATGTCTTCATAATATGTATGGAATTGTGTATAAATGTTGTAATGTTACTACCCTGTTTCGTCGAAAATAAGACCTAGCATGATTGTCGGTGATGGCCGCAATATAAGCCCTACCCCCCCAAATAAGCCCTAGTTAAAGTCCTTGTAGGTCTTATTTTCAGGGTAGGGCTTATTTTCAGGGAAACAGGGTAGGGCTTATTTGGGGGGTAGGGCTTATATTGCAGCCATCACTGAAAATCACGCTAGGTCTTATTTTTGGGGAAACAGGGTAATTGTTTAATTTTAACATATTTTTGTACCACAAGATGGCGCTGCTTCCTGGCTTGGTTGTATGAGATTCACTATAAGTATTGATGCTTCCTGTCAATGGATTGCATAAGTATTTCCTGTTTCCTGTTGTTGTGTGCGATGTATGTGTGGAGCGATGCGTAAAATTGACGGCGCTATATGGGTACCTTAAATAAATAGGGATAATTGTAGACACGCACACGCTCACTCAGGTTGAACTGGATGGACTGGTGTGTTTATTCAACCTTACTAACTATGTAACTCAGTAGACCTTCTATTGCTTCCTGTTATTGGAACGCAGGTGATGCCCGCCCACTAATAAGCTGTCCCCTTTATATATTGAGCACAACACCACACCCTGACGACGTCATAGATGACGAAACGCATAGGAGTTGGAGACGCGTGATGCGACTTGCATGCTGGGACGCGGCGGACATTTTGTGGGTTGGAAACGCTAGATGTTTCCTATAATGCTTATATAAACCTGCTGAAATGTGAGTGCAAAACTTTTTAGCCTTTTATTAATAAACTATCATTTGGATGTCTGCACTACGAGGAGTCTCTTTTTCTCTCTCTTAACTGGGTAATGAGACTGTGAAGGAGATACAGAGTCATCCCTGTGCTGCTGCAGAGCTGTCAGTGATTTACATCCATGCTTGTTATCATCTACCTAAGGGTAAGAGGCAGTGTGTTTGGGTGACGGTGGCGGTCTCTTCACTTATCTGATACCGCAAGATACATCGCTTTGGCTTTGTAGTTTTTAAAAGTGGATTACATTTATAGGTTTTTTACAAGTTGAGTCTGTGCCAGCAATATATTTTGGGTTCATGTTGGACTTTTTTTTTCAAGCACTTCACCATTATCCATATAGTCTGTATGGATGAGCTGAATGTCTTTATATTCTATGTCCTGTCATTTTAATGTCACCACCCTATATATTGTTTTATACTTCAAACTCACTAAAGTTTATGTAAAAAAAAAAAAAAAAAAAAATTACAAAGTTGGTTTTTAAAATGTTATATGCAAACACTTACCATGTAAGAAAACCACATTAATATGCTAGTTACGCGTAGAAAAGAAACTGCACATTTGGCATGTGGTTTTTTTTTTTTTATTTTTCTGATTTATCTTGCTAATCTAAGAGGTCTTTTTTGCAAAATTGCGACCACAGACTCTTCCGCCTTGAGCAATTTACCGCAGCAACTGATGAGAAGTACCCAATCATGAAAGCAAAACAAACTTTAAACGGCACCCCAGTCTGATATCTCAAAACCACATCAAGGTTAGATCGAAATACCATACCTACACTAATGTGTCATCTTTCCTTTAAGCTGCAGTGCAGAGACCAGACATGTCCTTATTGTGTCACTGGTTAGGGAGACCTGTGTGAGTCTCCAAGAAGAAGTACAAGGAATGGTTTTAAAAAAACCAAAAAAAAAACCCCAAAACACTGAGTTTCAGTTCAAACCTTCGGATAGTGATTACAGATATGAAGAGAACTTGTTTACTTGTCTTAGGGAAGTATTTTGAGTAGAAATTGGTGGTATTGGTAACAAAGGTACCATCTTAGCATCAGTCCAGTTAGGGGCCCAGGGTTGCAGGCATCACCAACTTCTCCATTGATGGTATCTTTCCGCACTCTGATAACGCTCAGTAATATCAGCCACCATAATTCTCACTTCCTGTAACTCAATACAAATGTCATCAGATGCTCTGATGTGTCAGTACTTAGAAACCTCGGGCCATATTTGGCCACATTCCAGAAGCTGCACATCATTCTACAGTCTACTGCATGGGCCTCCATGTCCTGCTCAGCGATCTGATACAGCTGTAATTACTCAGTACAACTTATAACATCCAAGTGAAAGATATAACACCAACATGTCAGAAAAAAAAAAAAAACAGAATCACTAAGTTGGAAAAAGGATCACCCCCTCCTACAAATGACTTGTAAACTCAATCAGGTGTAGCTAATCACCTTCTCAAATGGCACACAAAGCTATTTGGACTTTCAACTGATCAGCTGTAGTCATTTTGATTAGCTCAGCATGAAAAGAGCTTTTCTGGAGCATTTCAGTCCCTGGTAGTGCAACTGAAGCAAAACAATTATGGGTAGCAAGGCACTGTCACCAAGATCTCCAGGATAAAGTTGTGGATGGGCACAAGTCTGAAGAGATGGATGCAAAAAAAAAAAAAAAAAAATTCAAAGGCTTTATCATTGCCTGGAAGCACAGTGAAGTCTATTATTAAGAAGTGGAAGGTTTTTGGTACAACACAGACCCTCCCTGGATCAGGACATCACTACAAACTGGATGAATGAGCCAGGAGGAAACTGGTCAGTGAGGCTACCAAGAGGTCTACAGCAACTCTGATGCAGTTGAAGGAATTTATGGACAAAGAGTGGTCATTGTGTGGATGTGACAACAATATCACAAATTCTCCACAAACATAGCTTGTATGGGATGGTTGCAAGAAAAAAGCCACTCCTCAAGAAAGGCCACATGCAGTCACCACTGAGCTTTGCCAAAATGCACCTTGAAGATTCAGAGACACATGGAAAAAAGAGGTTATGATCAGATAAGACTAAAATTTAATTATTTGGCCTCAATACCAAACTATATGTCCGCCGGAAATCCAATACAGCTCACCATCCAAATAACACCATTCCTACAGTAAAGCATGGAGGTGGTAATATCCTGTAATGGGGTGCTGCTTTGCAGGAGGGATTGGAGCACTTGTCAGGATAGAAGGAAAAATGGATGGGGCAAATTACCATTGAATTCTTGAGGAAAATCTGCCAGAAAGTTATAAACAGGGCCAAGGATAAATCCAAGGGAAAAAAAAAAAAAAAAACCAAGTTTACTTACCGACGAGCTCGCAGACAACCAAATCAACCTAACAATATGCGTTAAGTCTGGATTTGCAAATGCATGTGTAAACCAGAGCCTCGCCACAGCACCCTGGTATCTGTGGTCCCTAACACTAACTTATAAGTGTCTCCACAGTGGAAGCACATGCAATTTTTTTTATATCACTGTATACTGGTCAGACAATGCACTGACACCTTCGCAGTTTGCTCCTGTACATTTAAGAAGGGGTGGGCTCCCCTTCAGTCCACCTATCCATCAGAATGCATGTGCTTCCACCGTGGAGACACTTATAAATGTTAGGGACCACAGATACCAGGGTGCCGTGGTGGGGTCCTGTGGCTTACGCATGCATTTGCAAATCCAGACCAAGCCCCTGCTTTTAACGCATACTGTTACAGGTTGATTTTGGTTGTCTGCGAGCTGGTTGGCAAGTAAGCTTGGTTTTTTTCCCTTGGATTTATCCTTGGCCCTGTTTATACCTTATGTCGCCCTCCAATGCTGCTTACTGCGATGGGCAGCTATAGATGGGGGCAGTGGTGCTTTTTTTTGTACCTCTGCTAGAAAGTCGTCAGTGGAAAGAAGGTTTACCTTCCAAACATGACAATGACCCAAAACACACGCCAAAAATGAGTTCACAGTGGTTGAAGGAGAAAAAGGCGAATATCCTTGCATGGCCTAGTCAGAACCAAGACTTAAACCCCACTGACAATCTGTGGAATGACTTGAAGACTGCAGTCCACAAAATGGTCACCATCAAATTTAACTGAACATGAGCAGTTCTGCAAAGAAGAGTGGGCAAATATTGCAAAGTCTAGATGTGCAAAGTTAGTAGCAAAAGGTGGTTCAACAAAATACTGACACAAGGGGGTGATCCTTTTTCCAACGCTTTTCAACCAGGGTGCGTTCAGGTTTCTTCAGGGGTTCCTTGGCCAAATGCCTACACATGCCAGTGGGTGCCAGCATTTTCACAAGTAATGACATCATCAGTTGATAAGGAGGATGCCTGTCGCTTGGACAGCGACCCTGCCCCACTCCATCAGCAATGGACCCCAATGTGACCCACATTAGCTAAATGATGGGGAGAAACTGGAATACTAGTCAGTACCAGTGAGCAAAAGTGAAGAATGATCACCTCTAACATTGGGTATCCCCTGTGTGTGTAGATGTTGCAGAGTTATGCAAAACTATAAGAATAGTTTACATTTTAGAATGGGGCGCCCCAAGACTATCCATAATGTTTATGGGTGCCTTGACTGAAAATTGCATGAATCTATCCATGGCCGCCAGCACCCCCTATTCAGTCGTCCGGCCCCTTTTAAGACACCCTGAATTACAGTGGTGGGGGTATTTTTTTTTTAGAGCCATAGGCTCGAACAGGCTTCAAAAAAGGTGGACTCAGAGCGCAGTGCATTGCACTCAGAGTCCAGCCAGATGTGTTAGGAAAGCAAATTAATATTTGCTTTTCGAACACTGAACCGCCTCTCAGCCAATCGGGCAGCATGGGTTCAATACCCGTCTCCTAATTTGCTGAAAGGATAGGCGCTGCCATTGGACGCCTAGCACGAAGCAGGAAGACGAGATACACGGAGGGCACAGTGGCTGCATTTGATGGGCACAGAGAGGTGGCAATTGATGGGCATAGTGAGACGGCAATTGATGGGCACCAGCTGCCACTGGCCTTGAATGACATTTCTAATACAGCAATCTATCATTCTGAATGTGCAGAAACAGCTTTAGCCCCTTTTACACCCGAGGGTTTTCCTGCGCAATTTCTAAAGCACAACAACACTCAAGCTGAAGAGTCCTAGGATTCTCAGTGGGCGCATTCACTTATAGCTGGGAAAAACTTGTGCGCTTGTTTGGGGTAGAGTCGCACATTTTTCGGACCCATATACTTTAATGGGAGCACCAAAAAAAAAAAAAAAAACCAACACATGTTTATGCACATCAGGCATGAGCCTATAGGGCCAAAAATGCACAATTATGCTCTTTTACTACAAATCTCATGTACCTTTATGTAATTGGGGTGTTAAAGCGGAAGTCACGCAAATTTTTTTTTTTTTTTTAAAGTCAGCAGCTACAAATACTGCAGCTGCTGACTTTTAAAACAAGGACGCTTACCTGTCCAGGGCGCCCGCGATGTCGGCACCCAAGGCCGAACCATCCTTCGGATGCTGCTGCTGCCATCTACGGTGAGGGATTCAGGAAATTAAGCCTTGTGGCTTCGCTTCCCTACCGCACATGCGCGAGTCACGCTACGCAATCCGAACGGTCCCTGCTGTGTCTGGGACCTGTGCGTGTCCCAGCAGAGAGCGCGGGGGGACCTGAAGAGGCGTAGACTCCCGTGGGAGTCAATACCCGGAAGTAGGTGCAAATACCTGTCTTAGACAGGTATTTGCACCTACTTTCCGAAAAGTTGTGTGTGGAACTCAGATTTAAGAAGCTTTCCTGAAGTCTTTAACCACTTAAAGGACCGAAGCTCTGAGATTTGGTGTTTACAAGTTAAAAAGTTTTTTTTTGCTAGAAGGGGAAAAAAAAAAAAAAAAAAAATCATATCTAGATTATATCTATAAATATTTGTAGATAAAATGGCGGTCGTTGCAATACTTTGTCACACCATATTTGCGCAGCGATCTTACAAGCGCACTTTTTTTGGGAAAAAAAAAAAAATACATTTTTTGAATTAAAAAAATAAGACAACGGTAAGGTTAGCCCAATATTTTTTTAGATTGTGAAAGATAATGTTACGCCGAGCAAATTGATACCCAACATGTCACGCTTCAAAATTGCACCCGCTCATGGAATGGCGACAAACTTTTACCCTTAAAAATCTCCATAGGCGACGTTTAAAAAACTCTACAGGTTGCATGTTTTGAGTTACAGAGGAGGTCTAGCGCTGGAATTATTGCTCTCGCTCCAACGATCGTGGCGATACCTCACATTTTTGGCTTGAACATAGTTTTCGTATGCGTCCGCTTCTGCATGCGAGCTCGGCGGGACGGGGCACATTAAAAAAAAAAAAAAAATAAAAAAAAATAAATAAATTCCTCCTTATTTATTTTACCTTTTATTTTTACAAAAAAAAATGGTGTCACTTTTATTCCTATTACAAGGAATGTAGACATCCCTTGTAATAGAAAAAAAAAAGCATGACAGGTCCTCTTAAATATGAGATCTGGGATTAAAAAGACCTCAGATCTAATATTTACACTAAAAATAAATAATTAAATGTCATTTGAAAAAAAATGAGCTATGGGCGGAAGTGACGTTTTAGTTTATGGAGACCATCTTCCCCTCACTCGTCTCCATACCAAGCCAGGGAGCAGACCTGGTCGCCTCCGCCGCTACCAACGGCTCCGGTAAGCGGTGGAGGGCACCGGAGCGCAGCGGGAGGGGGGTGTTCTTCCGCTGCCGATAAAAGTGATCTTGCGGCAAATCCACCGCAGAGACCACTTTTATCTCAAAAGCAGACCGCTCGCTGAAGAAGAGTTGCCCGTCGTCGTTTTACGTCACTAATCTGAAGAGGAATATTGTTGTTATGGCAGCAGCTAGCTGCCATAACTCCGGCATCCTCTTCTTTAGCGGGCGGTCCGCTTTCAGATAAAAGTTTTACTATTGCTTTAATCACTTACGGACCGTAAGTGGTTAAAGCAATAGTAAAATCATTAACTTGCAGTAGTACTTTATTTTTTATTTTTTAAGGCATAATGTGCTAGTATGCATCGCATCGCATACTAGCACATCATGAAAGACTGATCTTTGAAACAGATCCCTCCAGTGGCACACTGTTGACATGGCTTTAGGCTTGATTTACACCTATGCATTTTTAGTCCTTTTTGCATTTTGTGGATTTGCACTACAGAACATGTTCCATAGGAAACCATGGTAAATGGACTTTGCAGGTTTGCACTACAATGCAAAAACCACTAAAAATGCATAGGTGTGAATCCTGCCTGAGTCTTCACCCAGCCTTCCTTCTGGTTTTTCAGACTCTGGCAGTTTGAACAGCCGAGGCGACATGGCGTCAATCCCGCGCATGCACACGGGAATCACAGCCATGGCACAACGCTCTGAATTGACGGCACACTTGAGAGTGCCATCCATTCAGAGTGCAGTGCACATGCGCCAGTGACGTCACTGGCTCTTACAGATATGAAAAGCTCCTGAAACAGAGTACAGGAAGTCCCCAAGTTACAAACACAATAGGGACTGTAGGTTTTTTCGTTTTTTTCGTAAGTCGAAGTTGTTCATAAGTCGTAACACTTTTGGGATGTGTCCGGAGGTATCCAGGACCAGCGTGGAGCACAAGTGGCCGGCATTTGAGGCCGTTCGTAAGTAGGAGTCGTTTGCAACTGGGGGACTGCCTGTACGTCTAAGAGATATCCACTGTACCTACAGCTAATCCTCATTATAGGCTTACCTGTAGGTACAACTGAAAGAGCGGACCTTACTACCACTTTAAAGAACCCGTCACTTCGTTTGGGAAAGTTAAACAGATCTTGATGCGAGTGCCAACTGTCACTTTAAACAAGCTGCTAGCAGGCTTCAGTACTAATTGGAGCGTGTGCTAATAGGTTATTTATTACTATTCACCACTCCAATAAGTTCTATGTATAACAGCCCCATATTGGAATGAACACAGCTGCTCTTAAGGTTTCAACAAAGAAAATACTTCATACAAGCTTACTGTAGATATTGCTGTCAGTTTGTACAATGTCTTAGTGAATAGCACCCATAATGTCACCTGGACTGCGTAGAGCAGAGTTAGGCAACCATAAAGAGGTGGAGATCTACCTGAACATGGAAGAAGTCAAAGATGGCCCGGGCGCAGTGTTGCCTCCTCACACCTGATATAAAGCTCTAATTGCCGCACTACGGTGTCACAATTGCATGCATTGCACAGCAATCATGGGTTTAAATCAGGTGGGGAGGAGGTAACCCTATGGGCACCCCTTATGGACGGGCCTCCTCCAGTGGCGGCCCATCCATAGGGGGTGCCCAAGCGCCGCCCCCCCCCCCCCTCCCCCCCAGGCAGTCACAAAAAATTTTTTTTTTTTAAACATGTCCCTTAAAAAAAAAAAAAAAAATTAAAAAGTCGTTTAGTGCACTTTAGTGTTTGGGCGCTGGACACAGTGCACTATGGGAAGTGCCACGTCTATGCAATCACGAGATTGCAGATGCAGTGATTCATTGGCGGGCTTTGCGGCGCAATCCATTGCACCGAGCAGCTTCCGCCCGGCGCCCGTAGTGAATCACTACGGCCAGGTGCTTTGTTCTCAGTGTGAGAACAAAGTAACTTCAGGTGGGCTACAAAAAGATGGCCGTGGTGACTAATTCCCTTGTGCTCAGTGGAGAAGGGAGGCCCCTCCCCTCTCCACTGAACACATAGAGAAAGACAGGAACTAGCTGCAGCTAAAAGGGGAGAGACAGACGCTGCATGAAGGAGGGCTGTGCTGCCGGGGACACAGATGTAAGGAGGGGCTCCGCTGATGGGGACACAGATGTAAGGAGGGGCTCTGCTGACGGGGGCACCTGATGTAAAGACGGTCTCCGCTGACGGGGGCACCTGATGTAAAGACGGTCTCCGCTGGGGACACCTGATGGCATCTGGTGGCAGGTGACACGCTCAGGGCTCCCACTGATTCTGCATTATGGAGAGTTGAATGATTTCATTTTATATTACAATGTAATAATAGAAATAACGTGCCTCAATCATCCTGACACCATAACAACCATGGTGTCGGGATGATTGAAGTGCCAACACCAGGTGTTTGGAGTATCTTTATCTGCTGATTGTTAAACTTTCTAGAATACACATATTTCTATTGTTGTGTAGGATCTGGGCCTGCTGTCCCTCCCTCGTTCATCTTAGACGCTAACCACATCCCCTTAAGCCACGCCCACCATTTCACTGAAACTGAGCCCATTTTCAACAAGTGGGAGGGGTAAGAAAAAGAAAAAAAAAAAAAAAAAAAAAAAAAGGGGCGCGGTCTGGCGCCCCCCCATCCTAAAACTTCACCAGCCGCCACTGGCCTCCTCACCACCTGTCAAACACACTCTGCCTGCTGCACTTGTGAATGAACCCTTAGTTGCATTCGGCAGCGGGAACCTTAGGGGTTGTTCACAAAAAGTTAGTGTGTGGTAAAACCCTGCGGCTGATTTGCGGATTTACCGCCCCCTAATCTGAGGCAGCAGCCAAAATGTGTACACATGCCGCATCAGAAATGAAACTCCCTGCTGCTTTTGGTGGGTGCTACCACCTGCCAATCGCAACCCATTCAAGTAAATGGGGCCTTTAAGCACCCCATAACTGCATGCTTCTGCAGGGTCCAAGCGGTTAAAGCAGGTGGTGAGAAAGCAACACAAAGCTGTTTTAACCCCTTGTTTGCTGTACTGCACAAGGTTGTAGGGCACTTGCAGAGTGGCCTCATTCACTTGAATGGGTCATGCTTGGCAGGTGCTACACCCACCAACCATAACAGGGCAAATTACTCTTGCTGTGGCTGTGACATGTGTACACCCGTGGGACTAAAGAGGGTGCAATTGAGGCAGGAGTGGTAAACACCCCTTAACTATGGAGTATTACCAACCCCCAAACTACAAATGTAAAATGGACCCTTACTGTTCTAAGCCCCCTATAAGGCTGCCTTCACACGGATGTGCTGCGGTTTACCTGCACCATGGGAGCAGCGCATTTGCAACTTTCCTGGGTCAGCTGCGCTTTGCCATAGACTTCTATTATATCCTGCAGGTGTGGTGCACTTTCTGAAAGCGTACCAAAACTCCTTCATTCAGAAAGTGCACCAAACCCACAGGATATAACAGAAGTCTATGGCTAAGAGCAGCTAACCCGCAGGAAAGCTGCAGGTACACTGCACGGCACCCGTGGTGTGGGTAAACCGCAGTGCATCATTGTGAAAGTAGCCCTATACTATTATGCCCAGTGTATTGCTTCAAACTGACCTGAAGATCTCCTCTTTCCTGCTGCTGGCACCACTCTGCACACCGCTAGCCGGGATAAGCGGTGGGGTGCAGTTGGCATAACTCTGCATGGGACAGGAGCCGGCACTACAGAGAAGGCAACGTCTCCCTACTACAGCTCCAACTTTACAAGTAGTCCCTCCGCACTGCACTCTGATGCTCTGGGATGGTGGGTAAGCAAGCCCGGATGGTGATCTACCAGTCACCTGCGAACTACTGGTTGCTGACCCCCAGTGTAGAGAAAGCAGGACCTGGTGCTGGTACAGGACGACTCGTGTGGGAAACATTTGAGCTAAACTAGATCTGTAAACCATTGCAATCAGATTCCACACTGGCTTTGAAACCTGGAATAGCGACTGAAGGCAATAACTATAGGTTTGTTTAATATATGTACCAGCTCCTCTGGATTTCTGGAATTCTGGCACACACTTCAGACCAGCAATCACTAAAACCAGGTACCAGACATGGCATGGACATCCTGTACTCCATATTTGGTCTCTTAATTCTGCTCGAAAATAAAATTGGCCTAAAATGGGAGAATCTGGTGGCCGAGTAAAGCAAAAAATATTTCCGAACACATATCTGACTGTAAACTGAACACCATTTATGATGTTACAATTAGACTGCATTGTGTTCTGACCAGATAAAACCAGCCGTATACACAAATGTTGCACACAGAGAACTGAACTCTCCAGACTGTAAGAGATTGAGCCTTTATTTCATGTAAAATAATTATCTATGCTCTGTACAAGATTGGGCTCATTCACAATAATAGAATTTTGTTATATGATAAAACTATGATCACAGTGCCGTTCATTCATAAATGGCCGGCTCCTTTCCAAAAAGAACCAGGAAAACACGTCTTCAAATCTCAGAAATGCAGCATGATCAGCAACCAGCACCTGAAACAGAGCAATTCAATAAATAAGAAGAAGCCAAAAAACAGACAGACAGACTGATTGCAGTATAATTGTCACTGGTGCCAAAAAAAGTGTCCGATCTGTCCAGCGATCTTTAGCGGGTTTGCGGCAATCACTGCCATTAGTAGTAGTAAAAAAAAAAAAATTATGAATAAGAAAAATGCCAGAAATCGTATCCCCTATTTTGTAGACGCTATCAACCAATCAATATACGCTTATCTTTTTTTTTACCAAAAATATGTATTAGAATACATATTGGCCTAAACTAATCAAGAAATTCGTTTTTCGTTATTTTTTTTGGGATATTATAGCAAAAAGTAAAAAATAGTTTTTTTCTTCAAAAATTGTCTTTTTATTTATAGCGCAAAAAATAAAAACCACAGAGGTGATCAAATGCCACCAAAAGAAAGCTCTATTTGTGGGAAAAAAGGGACGTAAATTTTGTAATGGTGCTATGTCGCACAGCTGCGCAATTGTCAGTTAAAGTGACGCAGTGCCGTATCGCAAAAAACGGCCTGGTTATTGAGGGGGGAAATCTTCCGGGACTGAAGTGGTTAAATGTCTTTTTTGTAATTTTTTTTTCTTGTACATTACCACAGTATGTAATGGGATCTGGGGTCCTGCCGAAGCAGGTCAGTCCGCGAAAAGCGTTGGCTACAGAAAAGACCAGGACAATATCATCCTGGACAACCAATGTGACAATTTTTTTTTTTTTTAAAAACAAACCTCTTAAGATAGTGTGTAATATTTTGACTAAATCTATGTAATATTGCTTTTAAAATAAGTGGTCAGTGTTTAATATACCCGAGGATGTACATGTAAAGTCCCAAATAATTATGTATCCTTAAATTATCATTAAAAGTAAAGAAAATCCCAAATTTTGGGTTGTCTCCCCAGAAAAATAATAGGAGGGAGGAGGGAGGGAGGGAGAGAGGGAGAGAGGGAGGGAGAGAGGGAGAGAGGGAGAGAGGGAGGGAGAGAGGGAGGGAGAGAGGGAGAGAGGGAGGGAGAGAGGGAGAGAGGGAGAGAGGGAGAGAGGGAGAGAGGGAGAGAGGGAGAGAGGGAGGGAGGGAGGGAGGGAGGGAGGGAGGGAGGGAGGAGGAAGGAGGAAGGAAGGAGGGAGGAGGCCTTACCCAAAATGAAAAGGAAAAAAAAAAAAGAAGAAGTTTTGCCCAAAGTTATACTGTAGATTACAATATGACTTTTGTAGCAATTGTATATGCTAGGCTATCGTTTTAAAATTTGTCAAACTGATAGTCAGCAAGTTTAACATGCCCACACTTGAAGCCCTACCGCTGCGCCTCTAGGAAAAAAGTTTAGAGATTTGATTAAAGCTGCCACTCTAAATAAATCTAAACGAAGACTGTAAATTGAAGATTGTCCTTCGCGTTGGTGGATGATTAAGGCTGGAGTGGCCAAGTAATAAAAGAATGGGTAGTGATATGTGAAGTAGGTGATAATATTGCAGCAAAATGAGGGTGTTCACACCAAAACACTTAATGTTATGAATATTTGAATTAATTTCGCGCAATATTAAACAATAAACTGTGTAGGTAAATATATAAAGTGCATATTATAATGTGAATGTGGGACACTGGTGACTAATTGGTGTTAGTGCTAGGATCGAGGATCTCTATTATGCACTATGGTGACCACAGTGCATGCTAGGATCGAGGATCTCTATTATGCACTATGGTGACCATAGTGCATAATAGAGATCCTCGATCCTAGCATGCACTATGGTCACCATAGTGCATAATAGAGATCCTTGATCCTAGCACTAACACCAATTAGTCACCAGTGTCCCACATTCACATTATAATATGCACTTTATATATTTACCTACACAGTTTATTATTGTTTAATATTGCGCAAAATTAATTCAAATAAACGAAGACTGTATTTTACCCTCTACCCAAAATGTAAAAGTAAATAGTGGCGCTGATATTGAAATATGACAATACTGTAACAAACAAAACATAAATGAAATAACACCCTGTGACAAGTGAAAGTCACTATGGGCATAAGTTACAGAAGTGACACAAAGTTCATAAAATAATCTAAAATTTTGGCTCACAATCTTCCTGTTATCAGCAAGTGAAGGTAGATTGTGGTCACTGCGGACCCGCGGTGTATGATCTGTATCTCCCCCTCACTGACTCAGATCGTGTGATAACAGGAGGATTGTTTTTATGCTTACTATATTTGGATCTATGTGATTGCAATAGTTGGAGACTTGCTGTTATTCATTAAAAATAGTTTTAAACATCACACTATTGGAGTACTTATTTTATTTTCACGTGGAGAGATCTTTTTCCATATGCACGGTTGGATATCGGTGGGATGATTTAACCCTTTGAGAATAGAAGTAGAGCTGGGCGATTTTCGAAAGAAAAAAAAAAAAACTTGATTCACATCGTGTTTTTTTTTTTTTTTGACACCACGCTGGTGCTGAGGAGCTGCAGGCAGGAGTTTAGGTGAGGCCGCGGCTTCGGCCTAGTTCGCGGCGTCCGGCCTCGCGGACTAAGCTGAAGCCGCCGCCTCACCTAAAAACTCCTGCCCGCAGCTCTTCAGAACTGGCGCGGTGAAATAAGAAAAAAAAAAAAAAAATCGATTTGCTTAAATTTTGAATCAATTTGACCTCTCAACTCAATTCAAGATTTAAATCCATTTTTCCCCTGCCCTAGGTAAAAGTGCATATGCAGAGCAGGAGAGTGCAAGGGCACCTAAAGCCGGTGAGAGCGTTTAAGGGGAGCGGAGGCACTTTAACATGCAGTGTGGTGGAAGATCTGGAATATTACAACTGCTATAGAAAAATATTTTTGAAGTCCTGGAGTCAAAATTTGGATTATTTTATGGACTTTAATTTGTGTCACTTCTGTCACTAATGTTCTTAGTGACTTTCACTTGTCACAGGGCGTTATTTCATTTATAAAAAGTACAGGCCGGCAACTTGACAGCTTCTCCATAGAAAATATTTATATAAGCATTACAGCAATAACATCATCCACAAATGCTGTTATTTCAATTAGGTTTGTTTATGTTACAGTATTGATTGTTAGATTTCAATATCAGCGCCACCATTTACTTATTTGTTTTAATTTGCTATAATTAAATTGCACAAATGTGTAGTTACCATTTAAGAGATATTTTTAGTAAGATATCAAAAACCACCACGACAGCCAAAAGATCTTTATCTATAGCATACGTCAGGGAACATACCGATGTGCATAAAGAGAAAATATTTTGTCAGCATACCAAAAAAAAAAAAAAAAAAAAAAAAAAAATTTACATAATTTCAGGCGGCTGGTATTGTCAGAAGTGCACTACAATAAAGGAAACCACAATAAAGAAATGACTTACGTTAATGCAGCTTAATGTAAAAGCTGATCAGGCTGAACATTTATTGACTTGTAAATTTGCTTCAGAAATAGAAGGGCTGTGTCTTCAGATTCCCTAGAAAAAGACAAAAAAGATTATCTATTCTGATGCTTAGAATCTGTAAAATGATGCTATAGGGCAAGGTGTTAAGAAAAAAAAAAAAACATCATTCAATTCCAAGAAATCACACACACATGGGGCCGCAATAGAACGCAGCTATAGTCATAGTCTTAGTGATAGTGAAATCCTTGTGGGGTTCAACTACACAAGTCAGCAATTCTAGATAAAGCGTTTAAAAGTAACTACATTATGTTAGGAGCTGAGTATAAAAATATTAGAGAGGATGAAATCTTGACTATGTTGGGAATGATGAGAGAGCATTAAAACCAGAGCATGGAGAATGAATTCTCTATAATGAAGGGACAGGTGAGAAGACTGTAAATTATGAGATGTTAGCATTTTCGGGGTATGTTGGGACTGGGGAGGCGACACTGGAGTAGGAGGCGTATGGAGAAAGAAATCAGATATGTTGGGACTATTAAAAAGTGGACATTAGAGTACGAAGGATAAGATGGAATTTTTGTACTGTTCATAAAATCCGATATTTAAAGTTCTGACTCCTGAGTAAAAGTCAGTGGTGGCGGTTAAAGGGTTAATTGCTTGATTAGCCCAGTGACAATCACTCCCAGGCTGCTAGCAAATAGATTGGGTCCCGCAAGCTGGGAAATCTTAGTGCCGGGTGCAGCTGAGAATGGCAATGTTACACAAGTGACAGCGCGGCGCAAGATTGGCCGGTCCTTTGTCATGAGTTAGTGAGGAAGGCAGGGATCCAATACCCGCATTTGTCACAAAGTTAATAGCCTCCCATGGCTTTCCATATCTCTACACTGACGACACCCAAATCTATCTATCCTTGCTTTGTGCACTGGTCCAAATCATTTGGTGGAGGGGGGATTATGGTGTGGGGTTGTTTTTCAGGGTTGGGCTTGGCCCCTTAGTTCCAGTGATGAGAACTCCTAAGTCATCGGCATACCAAGACATTTTGGACAATTTCATGCCCCCAACTTTATGGGAACAGTTTGGGGATGGCCCCTTCCTGTTCCAACATGACTGCGCACCAGTGCACGAAGCAAGGTCCATAAAAGACATGGATGAGTGAGTTTGGGGTGGAGAAACTTAACTAGCCTGCAGAGAGTCCTGACCTCAACCCGATAGAACACCTTTGGGATGAATTAGAGTGGAGACTGCAAGCCAGGCCTTCTCGTCCAACATCAATGCCTGACCTCATAAATGACTTCTGGAAGAATGGTGAAACATTCCCATAGACACTCCTAAACCTTAAGAACAGTCTTCCCAGAAGAGATGAAGTGGTTATAGCTGCAAATAACAGCAGGACAATGACCCCAACCATACAACCAGAGCTACAATGGAATGGTTTAGATCAAAGCATATTCATGTGTTAGAATGGCCCAGTCAAAGTCCAGACCTAAAGTCAATTGAGAATCTGTGGCAAGACTTGAAAATTGCTGTTCACAGACGCTCTCCATCCAATCTGACAGAACTTGAGCTATTTTGCAAAGAATGGGCAAAAATGTGACTCACTAGATGCAAAGCTGGTAGAGACATCTCCAAAATACTTGCAGCTGTAATTGCAGTGAAAGGAGGTTCTACAAAGTATTGACTCCGGGGGGCTGAATACAAATGTACACCACACTTTTCACATATTTATTTGTAAAAATAAATAAATAGGGGCGTGGCCAAGCGATGGCAGAGTGAGGACGCACACCTCGGAGCTCTGTGCGGGGAAGCCCTGAGAACGGACAGTAATCCTGCCCTGAGAGAGCCTGAATTCATGCCAGGGGACCGCAAACACCCGCTGGACTCAGGGGTGCAGAAGGGACCCGAAATAACTCACTATTTCCTCAGGCAACACGCTGCCTCTTCCCCGGCCACCTCGGCCAAGATGGCGCCGCCTCGAGTACCTCCGTCGAACGCTGCCGCCACAGCTAAGAAAAGCACTCAGCCGGGAACGAATGCAGGGGGAGACCGCTCAGGCCAGGGTGACAGGTCAGCATCTCCTATTTTATCCCCCGTGATCCCCATCACTGACACTCAACTTAGCTCCAGCCACACAAGGGAGACGGGGGGTAACATGGAGGAATCCCTCAGAGACATAGTGTCTGGCTTACCCTCCAGACAAGATCTACAGGAAATGGCTGCATCCATTGTTAATGCACTCTCAAGGGAATTACATGACCTGCGCCAGCAGGTGAATACAGTAGATGAAAGGGTCACAGTACTGGAAACCTCTGCATCCACATCGGATGCCCGGATAGCTGCCATGGAACAGGAACAACGTGGCTTCCGCCGCCATCTTGTGGACATACAATTAAAGTTGGACGACGGCGAAAACAGAAGCAGACGTAATAACCTACGCCTCCGCGGCATTCCTGAAGCCACCATGGGAACGGATCTCCGTGCAACGGTGGCGGCTATCCTGAACCAAGTTCTTGGAAAACCACCAGCGGCAGAACTAGAGCTGGACAGGGTTCACCGTATCCCGGGCCCCAGGATTTCACCCGCAACATCTCAAGATCCTGATGCCACAGACCTCCCACGGGATGTTTTATGCCGGGTACATTTTTTCACCATAAAGGAAGAAATCATGCGGATGGCCTGGGAGCGCGGCCCCATAGACTTTGATGGCGCACTGATCCGGATCTACCCGGATGTCTCCAGGCAAACGAGAGCAATGCGAGGTCTCATGAGACCACTGCTGGAGGTTGTCCGGGCAGCAGAGGCGACGTACCGCTGGGGTCATCCCTTCCACCTTATTGTACGGAAACAGGGGGCAGAATTTTATCTACGCTCCCCAGACCAACTTCCAGATCTATTCTGCTTCCTAGCCAAACCCCCTGTGAGTGTCCCCAACTGGTTTGAATACCTGCTGTCACCGGAGGCCTTGGGCCCACCTCTGCCCAGGCCTCAACGCTCCCGTAGGCCGCGCTCGCGAGCCACCAGCCGAGAAACTGCTAGACCTCACCCGAGGTCCGCCGAAGCGTGACACCATACTTTCTCCAAGGACCTGGAATGACCAGACGACCGCCTTTGCTCCAAAACCCCACTGGGCCTTCGAAGACTTTGGACCTACCTCCCAGGGGTCCCACTAAACTGGGTTGCAGGATGCCTCTCTTGGGCTTGCTTGAACTGCCCTACTCTGTGCAATCCCCGGGAAATACGACTCCTGGCCATACTTGCATCTCCCGCTTTGGACCTATGGGACATCAGCTATCACCCACAAGCCTTACCATTGAAGGACTGAACTGCCATGGCCGTGTGCTAAACCTTGTCTGGTATGACACCCCCTATACAGGGGTTTTCCATCGGAGGCAGATGGGGGGACTGTTGCAAATGGAGAGATCAAAGACTGAGACATCGGCTTTGACACCTAAAGATGGCTCTCCAGAACTCTGACACCACCGGGAGAACTGGTCCTCCATTCTCAGATAAGTGTCCTGAGGATCTGATCTATATGTTTGTCCCCCCTCCATCTGCCCCCTTATGTTTCAGTTATGTTTCCCCCCCCTTACATTAACTGGCACAGTAGCCATACGGGACACCCCTGGGACCCCTTGCCCTCCCCAACCTCACTATGAAGGATGAGCAGATGGTCATGCAATGGGAGGGGGAAGGGGACTCTGGGCCTTAGTGGTTAACACTCCCGGGGTCATGTCAATAGTTGGCGATACACTCTCTTTTATCATTTGTTATGTTTTGGTGTTTAATTTCTTGCAGCCTTTACTACATTATTATTGTATTATTATGTTGGGTTCTATCTGCGCTTTGGGTGGCGACCTCTTCCTGCGTAGTCCCCCTGGTCACCCCCGGATGGGGGGGCACGGGACTCTTGATACTGAGGAGGCGAGCCTTGCCATGTGGCGTCGGAGCGGTCCCCGCTGGTAATGTCTATTGCCTGTGTTGGCAGGGGGGATCGGTCTGACATTCATGAGTTTCTTATGGGGTCACCTACACCTAACAGAAGGTGTCTACCAGCTACGATGCAGATACCAATTACTAATGGGTATTGTTGTTTGATATGGTTCTCATGTTTAGACATTATATAATTTCTCAGTGGCACTACTCCCCACACATCTCCATAAATTTTGACTAATTTGAATTACTGCCTAAACTCTACTTATTCGTAGAGTAGATTTCAACGCTCCTACCACCCCCACATTAGGGCGGACTCCTGTGTAGACACTTTTAGTGTGTACCAGGGGCCCATAGTTAGTCTAAGACAGAAACCGTTTACCTCCCCTACCCCACCCTTCCTCCCCTCCTCCCTCCCTCTCTCTCCCCTCTTCCCCTTCTGGTATACCTTTCTCTCTAAACTCTGCCCTCTGCCTGTGAGGGTGCCTGTTTTTGTGTCTTTTACACACGTATACTGATTTCCACTTTCACGCCAGAAGTCATGATGGGTCACTTAAAGATTACCTCTCTGAACGTGCGTGGCCTTAATGTACCAGAGAAGCGCTTGCAGCTATTGGCTGACCTGCGCAGGGGCAAAACACATGTCGCTTTTCTACAGGAAACGCACTTTCGTGCAGACTCCATACCCAGGCTAGCCAACGGGACCTTTCCGTGGGCATACCATAGTGTCTCTCCGGTCTCCAAATCAAAGGGGGTAAGCATTATATTGGCAAGGTCAGTTCCCTGGGTGTTCGAGGCACAGCGAGCGGACGAGCAGGGTCGCTTTCTACTCCTAAAGGGAAGGGTGTCCGGCCTGCAGGTCACTTTCGCAAATGTATATTTCCCTAACGTGGGCCACTCCCAATTCCTCCGTAAACTTCTCTCGGAGCTCCTGGAGTTCTCGGAGGGGATGCTTGTTTTTGGCGGAGACCTAAACTTTGCCATGGATCCAACCATGGACGTATCGCGGGGTGCCTCACATCTGTCCTATTCCTGCCTGAGGTGTCTCAAGGCAGATCTACATACCCTACATCTTGTTGACCCTTGGCGACTACTCCACAACCAAGATAGAGACTACTCATTTTACTCCCAAGTACACCACACTTACTCGCGGTTAGACTACATACTGCTGTCACATAAAGATCTTGCCAAGGTAGTCTCGACCTCTATTGATGTCATTTCTTTCTCCGACCATGCCCCAATTCACTTGACCCTCCGGCTGGGGCCAGTGACTCGGTCTCCTCCCTCGTGGCGACTGAATGAGGCATTACTCCAATCGGAGGAAACACGTGCGGAGCTACTGAGAGCGCTCCGGGAGTATTTCTCCATCAACGAGGGATCAGTTCCCAACCCCCTTGTGACATGGGAGGCTCACAAGACGGTTGTGAGAGGGATATTGATCAAAATAGGGGCCCGACTTAAACGGGACAGACTGAAACGCACAGAGGAACTTCTTGCACAGATTCGTAAGTTAGAAAGTGTACATAAGGCTAGCCTTGCTCGTTCAACCTTCCGGGATTTACAGAGGGCACGGGAGGAGCTTTGCACACTCCTTTTCCAGAAAACCAAACAGAAGCTAGCATGGGCACGGCGTACTATGTTTGAGTATTCAAACAAACCGGGGTCACTCCTTGCCAGAGCTCTGCAGGGCCCTCGTACGAAAACACACATCCCACACATACAATCATCGACAGGACAGAGGCTAAATACCTCCCCAGATATGGCGGAGGAGTTCCGCGCTTTCTACACAGGCCTCTACAACCTGGACACAGGCTCACCTAGGGTGGGCGGGCATACCCCACAATCCTATGTGGCTGCCTCAGGCATGCCATCTTTGCCGGATGAGATAAGGGAAGAACTAGAAGAACCCTTGACTGTAGAAGAACTAGGAGTTGCGTTGGCCTCTTCGAAGCCGAAAAAGGCCCCTGGCCCGGATGGCCTGACCCCAGTGTACTATAAAACCTTCTTTGACTTACTAGCGGAACCCCTAGTCTCTGCCCTTAACACCCTCACCGAAGGGAACACATTCCCTGTAGACACCCTTAGGGCCTATATCTCCCTCATCCCGAAGGAAGGTAAGGACCCACAACTTTGTGGGAGTTATCGCCCGATTGCCCTTCTGAATTCGGATCTCAAGCTCTTCGCAAAAATCATAGCTAATAGACTGCTCCCCCATATACCAAACCTGATTCATAGAGATCAGGCTGGTTTTGTACCGCTACGAGAACCAAGGGACAACACCATAAGAGTCGTTAACCTGATTCACTCGGCAAGGACCACCAAACGAGCCCTTCTCCTGCTGTCAACTGACGCGGAGAAGGCCTTTGATCGCGTTGATTGGTCTTTCATCCGGGCAACCCTAGAGCACATTGGCCTCCGTTCCTCTATGCTTCAGTGGATCCTCTCCCTCTACACACACCCCACCGCATCGGTTAGGGTAAATGAGACAAGATCGGACTTCTTCGATATTCGAAATGGCACGCGTCAGGGATGCCCCCTCTCCCCCCTGATCTTTATCTTATCCCTAGAACCCTTTCTATGCACAATAAGGGCAAACCCAGCCATATCGGGCTACCCGAAGCCATCGGGATCTCACAAGGTGGCTGCCTTCGCAGATGACCTTATCTTTTTCCTAACAGAACCCCTTACTTCTCTCCCCAACCTACTGGAATCCCTCCAAGAATATGGCAAGCTCTCATCATTTCAGATCAACCTGACAAAATCCTCCGTTCTTAACATAACGGTAGATAAAGGGAATGTTCAACGCCTACGCTCAATTTTTCCATTGAAATGGGCAACCAAACATATTCGGTATCTGGGAGTAGACATCACCACAGACCCGGCTGAACTGTATTCAGCCAATTTTGCCCCACTACTCCTGCGCCTTAAAACTGACCTCTTGCACTGGGATTCTCTGACGTTGACCTGGTTCGGCAGATGCAGCGCCCTCAAAATGACCCTGCTTCCAAGGGTGCTATACCTGCTGCAGGCGCTCCCCATCCGACTACCCTCAACGTTTTTTAAACAAATCGATTCCATGTTCCGGGCTTTCGTCTGGTCTCACCGAAAACCCCGTGTGAGACTCCAACTCCTTTACCTGGCAAAGAACAGGGGTGGGGTCGGCCTACCGGACATAAAGGCCTACTACAGAGCAGCTCACTTAACCAGGCTGGTGGACTGGCACTGCCACACAGAGGCAAAGCACTGGGTCGCCATGGAGGAGGAGGACTCCGGGGGGTCAGCCAAGAGTTGGCCCTGGATCACCTCACCACTCCCTAAAGACCTTGTGGAACATCCTACCTTGGGCAGCACCCTAGTGGTGGTTAGAGAAGTTTTCCGGCGCTCCTCGGTATCCCCACAGCCATCTCCCATGGTTCCGATTCTGGGCAACCCGGAGTTCCCCCCTGGTACACAGAATCCACAACTTAAACGACTGGCAATGGGCACGAATTGGCGCCTGTACGACTTTCTGGGACCCAATGGTCAGCTCTCTTTGGAAGCTGGAGTACTGGTGACAGACCACCCCCTAGACTTTTGGAGTGGATGGCAGCTTCGGAATTTCCTTCGAAGCTGTCTGCGGAAACCAGGCATCACCCGTAAACTCACTGAACTGGAACTCATTTGCCACCGTGGGGAACCGATCCGACACTGTCTCTCACTAATGTACTCATCCTTAACCCAACCAGAGGAGGGGTACATCCCTCAGTTCATCTCCAAGTGGGAGGAAGAGCTTGGAATCCAATTCACTGGGGTACAGAGCAAGAAAATTCTTTACTTCGCTCAGAAGTCCTCAATTGCCACTAGAGTACAGGAAACCTGTTATAAAATTATGACACGTTGGTACAGAGTCCCCACCATCCTGCATCGTTTCTTTCCCCAGGTGTCCAGCCTTTGCTGGCGCTGCGGCTCTGAGGAGGGGACGATGCTGCACATCTTCTGGTCCTGCTCCAAGCTAGCCCCATTCTGGCTCGGGGTGGCACGCACGGTCGGACATCTCACTGGTGTTTCCCTGGAGGGTGATCCTGCGGCTTGCCTGCTCCACCTGTCAAAACGACCCATAAAGAAATATAAGACCTCCCTCACCATTCAGCTGCTGAATGCCGCAAAGGCCTGTATTCCTCTCTGCTGGAGATCGGAGAGACCACCAACATTATCCCTGTGGTTTGCTAAAGTAAACGAATTAAGGGACATGGAGGATCTCACTGCCACCCTGCACAATAGAGAGGAGACCTTTCGAGAGACCTGGAGACCCTGGCAGCATTTTGTATACACAGAAGTCTATCTTCAAGAAATGGCTCAGTCAATCTAATTTCAGCAGCTTGGCGCCTGTCACAGGCAGGGGGCTCCACCCCTTGCCCTGTCATACTGCACCTACTCATTCTGTCTTTATCCTTTCTCTGTAGCTAATCACCTATATCCTTTCTACTTCTTCCCCTGTTCCCCCCCCCTCCCCCCCTCCTGAACCGTCCCTAACTCCTTTTTTCCCTTTACTTTTTTCCTCTTACCCCGGGGGACCCCCGTTCCTGTATAATGCATTCTCATGCCTGGGTTCCTTACTGGCACAGATATAAAGAAAATCTTGTCAACCATTACCTGCTCATTGTGTCCCATGTATGGGTTTTACAGTGCTTTAGTCCCCACCTTACCAAATACATAGAAAACATTATATCTCACTGAGTGACAACTACTCACAGACAAGGAAGTTAGTTAGCAACCAAACAACTCAGAACCTAGAGTGCCTTTCAGGCCTCTTTTATGGACAGTATTGATATCTCAGGGAACCCTCCCCACAAATTTTGACTGTAATGCTTGTTTTAATAACCTGAAATGTCGAATCAGTTGTTCTTTTTGTCATAATTGTTTGCAACCACTTACCTGTATCACATTTACCTGTCTATTACACTGTACTACAACAGATTATGTATTTGTCTGCATTTGCTCAGTGTCAAAATAAAGAATTAAAAAAAAAAAATAAATAAATAAATAAATAAATAAATAAATAAATAAACCTGAAAACCATTTATCATTTCCCTTCCACTTCACAATTATGTGCCACTTTGTGTTGGTCTATCACATAAAATCCCAATAAAATACATTGATGTTTTTGGTTGTATCATGACAAAATGTGGAGAATTTCACAGGGTATGATGAATACTTTAAGGCACTGTATCAGTTTGAGACAAAAAAGTAAAGCGGTTCTAAAGCATTAAGGCCATTTCACCGTAATGCATTCTGTGCATTAGGAATAAAAACATTCTGTGCTGCAGCATCTGTTGGGAAAAACAAAAAAACAAAAACAAAAACAAAAAAAAACACACGGTTTAGGGTTAGTGGTTGCAGCATTACAAAAAAAGTGCTGTAGCACAAGACCGGGACATTAAATCGAACGGTTCTAAACATCTATAGTCAATAGACTACCACATCAACTAGAAAGGAAGTCATGTAGAGGTTGAAAACTGTGGTCTAAGACGGAGAACAACAAAAAAGTACACAAGAACCACACATGCCCTGCAAAGCTCTCAGTGTTGAAAACATTAACTGGGGTGAGGAGGGCGCTGGAACCTGGACAGTAAGTGTCCGGTTATTAAAAGCCAGCAGCTACGGGATTTTTTTTTTGAGTGAATTATCTCTTTACCACTGTAGTATAGGACAGACAACATCAGAAGTACATTAGTACCATGCATGACCTACAAAGAGCTTACAGTATAACTGGCTGCAACACTAGACCAAAACAAGTGCTGCCATGCACCACAAGACATAAAAATGTAACACCTCTGCAAATCAACATGTAGACAGGAAGTCATGAAAGAGGTTAAAGGGGTTGCAAACCCTCGTGTTCTTTCATCTTAATGCATCCTACGCATTAAAAAGGTGAAAAAATACCTGGCGCCCCCCCCCCACCCTCCCTTTCTACTTACCCGAGCCCTGGAATTTCACCCAGCAGAGACATGCTCTTCCTCTGCCCGGGGTTCTCGATTGGATCGATTGATAGCAGCGCAGCCATTGGCTCCCGCTGCTGTCAATCAATCCCAACAACGCAGGCGCCAGGGGGACGGGGCATAGTGTGGCATTCGTGTCTATGGACGCAAATGCTGGACTCAGAAGCGCACCCGCAAGGTAACCCCTGCGGGAGAGCACTTCTCCTAGGGGCTTATACGATGCGGGGAGGAGCCACCGGGGACCCCAGAAGACGAGGTTCAGGGCCACTCTGCAAAACGCACTGCACAGTGGAAGCAAGTGTGACTTTGGGAATATTACTTTTGGGAATCATTGCAGCGCCACAAAGTCAGCATCGCACCAATTTGGACAATGCCATTGCTGCCAAATCGGCCCGATGCGAACAGGTGCTTAAAGAGGAACTGCAGTCTGCTCACCTAATTTGGTATGATTAGAAAGCAATTGGAGACCCTTATTGGGTACTGATGAGGCTGCACTGATAGGCACTGGTGAGGCTGCCTTTGGTATCCACTTTTAATGTACAGAGAGGAATTGGTGGGTCATATTTAAATTAGGGGGTGCACAAGGGCAGCACAAAACCTAAATACACCACTGCATGGCGGCGTTTGTATGCGAGTTACAAGCGGCATTTTGTTCATATTATTTCTGTGTATTAGCAGTTTATCTGGCTGGTATTGTGTTTAAGCTGCTTTAATAAAAACTACTACACTATACCTTATTTCCTTTGCTTATTGGTATCATTTCGTGGTGTGAAGGGCTGAGTGTCCCCTAAAAGGATTGAGAGTCCTGGACTTAGAGGATATCGGAGGCACTGTCTGGATCCATTCATAAAGATCTCTTGACCATAGGCGGGCCGCATACTGCATGGTTATATACTCCCTCTGGTGAGTTTGCATTTTATGTGGGGAAGGCAGAGTGGCACACGGATTCATCAGTTTGTTATTATCAGGAGTGATTTATTTCACTGTTCCACCTAATATTTACTAAATACTACACTAAGATTTTTCTGTTTATAATGTCTGGATTTGATAGCATATGATCTTGAGAAAGTGACCACATTTCACACCAGACATGAACTTGTATGAATTACATCTGAATTGTATTACAAAAAGTGTGTGGGCTGCTCTCTTGATTGAAACAGCATCCTCGTCTGACGAATGGCCATTTCTTCTATTTTTGCACATTTAAAAAAAAAGGAGCACTGCACTTTTATGGACCATTTGATCTTTTTACCAAGAATTTGATTTTGGAGCACTGCACTTTTATATGGACTTTATTATTTGATTTGATTTTTTTTTTTAGCGCTGCAATTTTGTTTCTCCCAATATGTAATGGGGACACAAGGTCCACCAGAACCCATTGCAAACTGCAAAGCATCACAACCGCGTGTCAAGAAACAACAGTGCAAGCAATAAGAATGAGTGACGTAACTCCTTCAGCCTAGGATGGGTCATTTAAACATGGCTTTATGAAGCTAAGATGATGAGTAAGGGTAATTTTAAAGGTACGCATTGTTAAGCAAATTGTGCTATATGTCAATAAGTTTATAAATTAAATAATACAGATGTCATCTAGATTTTTCAATTTCAACTCCCCTTTAAGAGAGAAAATGGCAAACCCGAATTCTTAAAAGGAGAAGTTCACGTTAAAAAAAAAAAAATAAATGCACATTTTTTTGCAGGTACATGTTGCCAAGGCACCACGATACTATGTGCAGGTTCCATGCAAATCTTTGCCACAGAGACCCCCACATGTATAAAAGCTTTGGGATAAGGGCGTTTCTGCTGGCTGCCAGTGTTATGTGCTGGAGAAGAAGCTCCTTATCACATGCAATACTCACCAGTAACATAGGTGGCTCTGCAGGGCAAACAAATACTCATTGAAACTTTCAATTGGCTTCTCTTGTAAAACATAGTCAATTCTGTGGCCACCATTCAACATGCCAATCTTAATGGACAGGTCCTCTTCTCTGCAGATCTCTGTATTTTCAAATTTCTCGGCTAAAAGAAAAAAGTATAAAAAACGAAGAGCTTGGTCAATATTATCAACTATCATGCAGAGATAGCCCCAGCACCGCAAAGGGAATGGGGAGAAAAGTGCAGTCTGCAGGGCTTGGTGTCAGTTTAACAGCCGGCATATTTAAGAGAGCAGACATTGGATCCCAATAAACAGAGATGGACCAGCTGTCAAAACTGACAGCCAAGCACCGCAGGTTACACCGGAGCCCACATTATCCTTAAAGTGATTGTAAAGTCTTGTTTGTTATTTAAAAAAAAAAACAAAAAAAAACATATTATACTTACCTGCTCTGTTGCAGTGGATTTGCAGAGCAGCCCAGATCCTCTTCTCTGGTCCCTCCCTCCTGTTGAGTGCCCCCGCAGCAAGCGGCTTGCTATGCTGCAGCTCGGCTCGGGTGCCCCCATGTGTCCATTTAGACAGGGAGCTGCCGTTTGGCCCCGTACCCCTCTCTCTCCTGATTGGCCAACTGACTTTGATTGACAGCAGTGTGAGCAAATGGTGCCGCTGCTGTGTCTCAGGCAAATCAGGAGGAGGAGAGTCCTGGATGGCTGAGGGACTCGTGGACACTGCTTGACAGAGATGGGGCTCAGGTAAGTATTAGGGTGGCTGCTACACACAGAAGGCTTTTTATCTTCATGCATAGAATGCATGAAGATAAAAAAAAAAAACCTTCTGCCTTTACAACTCCTTTAAAAAGGGCAAAAAGGTATATTATACAGCCGTGGCCAAATGTTTTGAGAATGACAAATATTAAAATTAATTTTCGCAAAGGTCTGCTGCTTTAGTGTTTTTAGAACTTTTTGTCAGAGGTTACTATACTGAAGTAGATTTACAAGCATTTTATAAGTGTCAAAGGCTTTTATTGACAATTACATTAAAGTTTATGCAAAAAGTCAATATTTGCAGTCTTGACCCTTCTTTTTCAAGACCTCTGCAATTCGCCCCCCTGGCATGCTGTCAATCAACTTCTGGGCCACATCCTGACTGATGGCAGCCCATTCTTGCATAATCAATGCTTGGAGTTTGCCAGAATTTGTAGGGTTTTCTCTTGTTCACCCGCCTCTTGAGGATTGACCACAAGTTCTCAATGGGATTAAGGTCTGGGGAGTTTCCTGGCCATGGACTCAAAATTTCGAAGTTTCGTTTCCCAAGGCACTTAGTTATGGCTTTTGCCTTATTGCATGGTGCTCAATTATGCTGGAAAAGGCATTGTTCATCAGCAAACTGTAATTGGATGGTTGGGAGAAGTTGCTCTCGGAGGAGATTTTTGTACTATTCTTTAGTCCTGGCTGTGTTCTTGGGCATAATTGTGAGTGAGCCCACTCCCTTGGCCGAGAAGCAACCCCACACATGAATGGTCTCAGAATGCTTTACTGTTGGCATGACACAGGAATGATGATAGCGCTCACCTTTTCTTCTCCGGATGCCCCAAACAATCGGAAAGGTAATTCAGAGAAAATTACTTTACCCCAGTCCTCAGAAGTTCAATCCCTGTACCTTTTGCAGAATATCAGTCTGTCCCTGATGTTTTTCCTGGAGAGAAGTGGCTTTTTTGCTGCCCTTCTTGACACCAGGCCATCCTCCAAAAGTCTTCTCCTCACTGTGCGTGTAGATGTAATCACACCTGCCTGCTGCCATTACTGAGTCTTTCTTGGGCTCTCTGAAGCCTTCTTCACAACAAATGAACCTCTCTCCTTGATGATCCGATAAATGGTTGATTTAGGTGCACTCTAATAGCAGCAATATCCTTGCCAGTAAATCCCTTTTTGTGCAAAGCCATAGATGACTGCACGTTTCCTTGCAGGTAACCATGGTTATCAGAGGAACAACAATGATTTCAAGCACCCCCATCCTTTTAAAGCTTCCAGTCTGTTATTCTAACTCAATCAGCATTACAGAGTGATTTCCAGCCTTGTCCTCGTCAACACTGACAGCTGTGTCAATGAGAGAATCACTGACATGGTGTCAGTGCCGAAATGCAATGGAAATGTTTTTTTTGTTAGGGGACAAACTACATTTTTATGGCAAAGAGGGATTTTGCAACGAATTACCATTCATCTGATCACTCTTCACAACAAGATTCTGGAGCACATGTAAGTTGCCATCATAAAAACACTGAAACGGCAGAGACTTTGTGAAAATTATTATTTGTGTCATTCTCAAAACTTTTGGCCAGGGCTGTAGAACAATGCACTGATACAGGCCTCTATCCCACTTCAATGCCCCAGCCCCCTCCACACACCGATTCTTGTACAAATAGAAATATGTGTGCTGAAAAACATGTTCGGTTCAATTGAAGGAAGGATTTGTCATTTTCATTAAAATAACAGAATAAAAAAAAAAAAAAAAAAAAAAAAAGGTTGTTCTCACTATTCTAAATATGTTCTCTATATTCTATTCTTTTGGTTTTTTTTTGAGGTTACTATTTCTTAGTGATCTTACATTTTCTACCTGGTTATGCTGAAAATCATTTATAGAAGCTAAACTTAGCTATATATGGATCAAAATCCATCTTTTGTGGTCATCCCTGTTTGATAAAAATAAAAAAAAGTAGGCGCACAATCCAATCTGGCTGACCCCATGAACATATATTATAATGGAGTCCATAAAAATCTCTGGCAATAGTCCATGAGTTCCTGTTTGATAGAAGCTGATCAGTTTCTGTCAAACAGGAACGTTGGAAAACTTGTCCATCAGCAGCTGCAGCCCTTGATCAGACCCGCTGTCTGAATACAAATTTCCTGACAGGCGGGATTCCTCCATCCACTTTCTTTGGGTTGATGGTGGACTTCTCTCCCCCTCCCTTTTCCTGCAGGCAATCATCTATGGCCAGCTTAACAACGCTCAACAAGGTTCTGCATATGTCACCTTCCACCTGCTTCTCCTCTTCTTCCTTAATTTGATCAGCAACTTTCTCTAATTCTTCCTGCAGCTGAGTAGAAGACGTGTGAAATCGGGCAAATTCATTCAGTGTCTGCCAGGCCGAGCGCAAGGAGCTGAGGAATCCATGTTTCAGATCGGACCCCATACGGGTCAGACTTTCCTTCAACTCTAAAAGACAAATACACAGGTCAGACGGAATGTTGTAGGTCTCCGATTACCAATAAGGAATGAACACAGACCTAAATACTCACCAAGATGAAGCCTCTTCCGCCCCTTGTGATGTGGAATAAGAACAGGTTTCAGATCCAGATCTGATAGAATCATTGGTTCCAACCGGTAGGCAACGGGGTCCAACTGACAGAGAAATACGCATCATATAAACACTGGTACTAACCAATGTACACATATCTCCTCCCTACAGAGAACATACGTACTATTGTAGAGTTCATACACTCAGCATGGTTAGAATTTTTCTTTGACATCAGAGAGATACTCAGCAACATAAAAACATGGATCAAAAGCAGCCACATTTACACCTGCATTATTACCACATAGAATATCATACTACTGCCTTGTATGAGTGATCAAATCAACCTCAATGTGTCAGAAGCTCCAGAACAGCCAGAACATGGTGCCACCTGCTGGCAAAAGCATTACTGCAATGGTTTAGATTAATTTTGCTCATTTTCACTTGGCCATTGTGCTGCAGTGCAGAGATTGCCTTTCACAAGTTAAAATATCAAATATTCTCCAGCTTCAAAATTAAAAAAATTACATACTGACCTTGAGCCCCCTGCTGTCTCCAAGATGAACTTACCGGGTGATAAATATTGAAGAAGCCCTTGCAGGTAGGTAGTCTGTAGTTCTCATCAATCTTATCCAATCCCCGGACAGTCAAAAACATCCCGATAGGAGAGCCAAGAGCAAAAAAATTTACCAGCTCAAAATCCAGCAGATTATACCTCACCGATACCTGAAAATGAGAACAGATCCACTTACTGCAAAGATCAGCGTAACCTGAAGGCCAGTACCCAAAATCACAGAGACCCCAAAGGCCTGTATACAAAATCAGATAGAGCCCAAAGGCCCACATACAAGTCAAAGAGACTCCAAAGGCCCGCATACAGATCAGAGCTATCCTCGAAGGCCCACGTACAGATGGAGGGGGGGAAAAAAAAAAAAAAAAAGACCCCGAACTGCTGCATACAAATGAGACCTTGAGGGCTGTGTACAGATAAGGGCAGCGGCGTACCAACAGAGGGTGGTGTCAGGCCACGTCGCTTACGGGCTGTCAGGCAGGCCCGGACTGGCCATAGGACAGGGGTTGCGGGGCCGCTACAGGCTCCCGGTCTGGTATCTGCAGGTGGATCAGCGGTCGCCCTTAAAAAATATGTCCGCACGCCAACTTTGGAACTGCAGGCTAGGCTGGGCTCAGGCAGGCTTAACGAGGGCTTGGACAGGTGGCGGGGCACGCAGTGACGTCACGGAGCGGCGGGACTTAGGAGTCACAGCGCGGGCTGCTCTACTATTGAGCTAACTGACCTTCCTTCACACTGGAGCCTGTACTGCGTAAGCCACGACTGATACAGCAGAGTTTTCAGCAGCCTTGCCCTGGGCCCTGTCACACTGACCTTGAAAACCAACATCTGTGACGTGGACTGGGTTGGGGGCAGAAAAATAACATGTATATGTACACAAAAAAGCTTCTAAATAAGAATTGATCAAAAAGGTGTTCTCTTGCCTGCAAGTTGAAAGCCAATAATCCAGCGTTAGATTCGATTAGAGTGATCAATTTTGAGAGGCAGCCTGGAACGGCAATCTGACCATCTCTTCACAGTCTCCCGCCAGCTCGTGCATCATGTCCCCAGTCTTCCGCCAGCTCGTGCATCATGTCCCCAGTCTTCCGCCAGCTCGTACATCATACAAGAACATATTTGGGGGGCACACCATACAATGCGTTTAAATTCAAGATGGTGCTGCTATAAGACCTACAAATAGTACAAAATATTTTACAGCGCACACATACAAGAATGACATTTTCTGCAGGGCTAGTTAAAAACACCTGAACATATTAAAAAAAATACGGGGGTTTGGTCACACTATATGGTCATATAGTGCTAAGCCCACTTACTGTGACAAATTACCCCGAATTATATGAATATGTTCAGGTGTGTTTAACTAGCCCTGCAGGAAATGTCATTCTTGTATGTGTGCGCTGTAAAATATTTTGTACTGTTTGTAGGTCTTATAGCAGCACCATCTTGAATTTAAACGCATTGTATGGTGTGCCCCCCAAATATGTTCTTGTATATTGTAATAGGCCCTGACCAGGTCTTTTGGGCTGGAGCACCCCTCCCCCTCCTCATTACCTCTTATTTAGTGGCCACCAGTGTTTAGGATGTATCCCCTTCAGTTCTCCCACATAGAGGAGTTCAGTTCCCATGGTTGAGACAAAGGATCTTCCATTCTATTATTAGAGTAGGACCCACTAATTCGGGGTACTTTGTCGCAGTAAGTGGGCTTAGCACTATATGACCATATAGTGTGACCAAACCCCTGTATTTTTTGAATATGTTCAGGTGTTTTTAACTAGCCCTGCAGGAAATGTCATTCTTGTATGTGTGCGCTGTAAAATATTTTATACAACTCGTGCATCATGTCCCCAGTCTCCCGCCAGCTCGTGCATCATGTCCCCAGTCTCCCGCCAGCTCGTGCATCATGTCCCCAGTCTCCCGCCAGCTCGTGCATCATGTCCCCAGTCTCCCGCCAGCTCGTGCATCATGTCCCCAGTCTCCCGCCAGCTCGTGCATCATGTCCCCAGTCTCCCGCCAGCTCGTGCATCATGTCCCCAGTCTCCCGCCAGCTCGTGCATCATGTCCCCAGTCTCCCGCCAGCTCGTGCATCATGTCCCCAGTCTCCCGCCAGCTCGTGCATCATGTCCGTTTCAAGGTCTAACCATCTCCTGTAGTATGTCTGCAATCTCTTACTTAAAACACATTGCTAATAGAATTAGCTGTTTATGCCAAAAGGTAGGTCTGTGCAGGGAAGGCAGAGAGTAAAAAGGGGCACTGATTAGAGAGACAGGGGGTGGGGGCAGACTGCAAGGGGCACTGTGATGGGGACTGTGAAAATTGTGCAATAAATATTCTTGAAAAAACATTACACATTTTTGGGAACGTTTTTACATTTTCAAGTTGGGGAGTGTGGGGGTGCCAGATATAGGATCCACCCTGGGTGTCAAATTCTCTAGGTATGCCCCTGCGCTTTGGGGCCCCGGGTACTGATGACAATGACCACAAGGATTACCTATAGATTTCAGTTACCTAAAGGACCATGTACAAGTCAGAGTGACCCAGAATGTCCGTGTACAAGATCAGAGCACCCCCCAGTTGACACCACGCAGATCAGAGTGACCCTGAGAAGATTACTACGCAGATCTGTATAGGTGGCTATGCATATGTCACTCATATTGTGCAATTTCCTTTACATTTAACAATGACTAAAGTGTGAAGTCTACATTTTTCTCTTTAATTTTACATCCAGTTAAGCAGGCTTTTGCACAACATGGTTTTGGTTAAAGTGATTATTAAAGTCTTGGTTTTTTTTTTGGTTTTAAAGTAACAAACATGTTACACTTACCTCCTCTGTGTAGATTAGCACAGAGCAGCCCGGATCCTCCTCTTCTGTGCTCCTGGCCCCTCCCTCCTGCCGAGTTTCCCCACAGTAAGCAGCTTGCCAATGGGGCACCTGAGCCTCTCTCTCACTCTCCTTAATTAGACAGCAGCAGCAGCCAATTTTGCCTGCTGCTGTCTCAGCCAATGAGGAGGGAGAATCCTGGACAGCCAAGTCTCTCGTGTAACATCGCTGGATCGAGATGGGGCTCAGTTAAGCTTAGGAGGGCTGCCACACACAGTTTTTTTTTCTTAAATGCATAGAACATATTAGGATAAAAAAAAAAAAACCCACACCCTTCTACCTTTACAACCATTTTGAAGAAGATTTTACATTTTGCTTGCAAAGTGTATGGCAAAAGGAGCAGGAGGAGGAAGACAATATTTACCTGTCCAGTTCCAGTCTCAAAATGTTCATAATCGACATGTATGGAGGACACTGAAGCTCCCACTGGCAGTTTTCTTTTTGCTGGCTCTAGATTGCTGTTGGTAGTGAAGCCATCACTTTTTTCTGGTTGGGCCTGAAATTTTTTATTTTCTGCTTTGGCTTTCCTCTCGACCTGAAAAAAAAAAAAGATGTAAGGCCTGGTTCACACTAGGGTGATTTCAAATATGACTTGAGTGTGACAATGGAAATCACATTTATTTTCAATGGTGCCCATTCACATCAATGCAATTCAGTGCGGTGCAATTTTGGAAAATGTTCCTGTACTACTGCAACCAAAGTCACATTACATAAATCGCACTGCAAATCGCGTCAAAATCACATCACAGTAGTATGGGGACAGAGGCTTAAATTGTCACTAAACCTACAACAGTAAAATCAGTATGTATATGTAGTAAAGCATATACTGCCGATGAAAAAAAGGGATTTAGCAGTTAGAATTTACTAAAATAATTGCATTTCCATGTACTGTGTACTGTGGGAGACCAGATATAGTGAATGCAGAGTCCTGGGTTTAGTAACACCTTAATGCTCCCCTCCACATACTAGGGCTGCAACTAACGATTATTTTCATAAATCGATTAGTTGTCCGATTGTTACGATTAATCGGATAATAACCTCAACAAAAGCGTGGTGTATAATTTAGTTACTATGTAAAGTTTAAAATAAAAGGCAATTTATTCTTAAAATCTCTCTATGCAGTGGTAAATATAAAAAAACAACTATATGGTTAGGGAGCAAAATCTCTAATCCTCTCTGAGAATAACAGACAGAGGAGATATACTATATATACACTATTAGAAGAGATATACTGTATATACTATTAGAAGAGATATACTGTATATACTATTAGAGGTTGAATCTGGTAAATATCAACTGACTCAGATCAATTTTTTATTTAAGGAAAAAAAAGACGGTTTTGCAGATTTTCAGACAGAACTGTGATATATTATGTATGACAGACTCCCTTGTCATAGGCAGGTGGCTTGATAAAAAGCTCCCGGCGCCTTCTGTCACTTATGCTGGCCATACAAAATCCATGTCTTCCTTCAAAAAAATTTCTGAGCTCTGAAGAAGAAGGGACACGTCAGCTTACTTTGGAGCCTACATCCCACAACTGTTACCGGCCAGCAGATCTTGCTGGATGGAACTATGTGAATTTATAAAACGTGCTTGATTTTGATCACTCGTTTGTGAGTATGTTTTTAACTTCTTGCAATATTAAAGTGTTGCAAAAGGTAATGCGCTAGGCTGGTGGGCCCTCTGTTTTTTTTTTCTTTTAGAGTTTCTTTTTGGGTTTTCCCTGACCTATAGAGAGTGGCAGCACAGATGTGGTAGTTTGACTAGCAAAGACTCATGATTTCAACCAGCCGCACATTTATTTAAGCGCAGGGGCATTTGTTTTTCTTTTATAGTATAGAGTGCCCCTATAGCAAAGTAAAAAAAGAAAAACTTCTGCCTTTAGAACCACTCACTTCCTGCCCAGGACTACATGTCCCATGAGGCATTGCTCCTCACACATTCACAAGTTCTCAGGCAATTACTGACATATGGATGGTGTACTGAGCTGTATGTGTGCCGCACTGTATTTCCCGATATGTAAACAAATAATGCATTCTGCATGCAGGCCAATCAATCGGCTGACCGATTGATTATAAAAAATATAATTGACAACTATATGCATAAGTCCATTAATTGTTTTGGCCCTAGAGTAGACATTACAGACAGCCTAGCTTCGGCCTGCACAGTAGAAGTGGTGTCAGCGGACTGAGCGTCCATTACCTTACTGGCAGCCATCTCTTCCATATATTTGGCAATCTTCTTTCTGGGTCCCAGCGGAATCCCCATCTCTTTCAAGTCATCAACCGTACACATGAGCTGAAAAAGAAGAGGGCAAGAAATAACAAAAATTACACACAGCATTATTTAAGGACAGAGACCAGCCTGTTTTCAGCCACAGTTTAACCAATGTGCAGTGTGAATGAATAGAGATCGCTGGTATTCACATCAAAGGTACAGCAAGCCTTAACACATGCCTGCCTCTAATGCAATCTGCCTGTAGTACACCCAATGAATGGGGAGGCATAATGCACCATTAGTAAGTGTCTGCGGTAGATCCTGTACACTGCATTTGTATTAAAACGCATAACATTTTATTGCCTGAAAAAGATGAAAACATTCATATACCTTAGATAACAGCCACTGTTATTTAGAATTAAAAATTTAGAACATCATGACATTTATACACAATGCCCCAACACATGCACCAATCAAAACATGAAAAAAAAGGTAGACACCAGAAGCGCTCAGCATACAGAAAGTTGGAAGGGGGGATGGCCCTGAGCTACCGACAATAAATTCTTACCAAGGGGTCTTTATACTACATCCACTCTAGCCTCTTGCAATTGGTTTATTTAATTTCAATGCAGGAGAAATTATCAGGAGGATGTATAAACAAACTATGGGGTTGATTTACTAAAAAGGCAAATAGATTGTGTACTTTGCAAAGTGAAGTTGTAACTCTGCAAGAGCAGTTGCCCCAAAGCTTGGTAAATGAGGTGAAGCTTCACTTTGCAAAGAGCATCCAATCACGTGCAAGTAAAATTAAAAAAATGCATTTTTGTTTGCACATGATTGGATGATGGAAGTCAGCAGAGCTTCTGCTCATTTACCAAGCTCTGGAGCAACTGCACTTTCCAAAGTGCAAAGTCTATTTGCCTTTAGTGAATCAACCCCAAAATGTCTCCCAAATGGATTTATCCTGTGTTTAATGTACTTGTGTTTACAAGCATTTACTGACATTCAGAGGATCCAATTTTCCCCTGGAAATGCAAATTAATAATAAAACCAATGTAAGCATTTATATGCAACTTACAGCAACTGGCTTCCCCTTTCGCCCCACACATGTGCAGCCAACACCTAGCACCTTGCACACAGTTCCCGCCACTCCACACCTCCTGTGTGCAAGGCGCCAAGCTATGAGATCCCCTGCTGTGGCCGGTGTACGGAGTCTGGCAGGCAGAGCGCACTCTTCTTCCTGCGCTGTGCCTTGCCGGAGACAAAGAGCTCGCCCCTTGTCAGCACGCCTGATGTGGCAATGCAAAAATAGCAGAAAAAAAAAAAAAAAAGTCAGTAGTTAAATCATTGTAGCTACTGACTTTTAATATTAGGACACTTACCTGTCCAGAAATCCAGTGGTGTCTGCACCCGAGCCGATTTTTAAATCGTCCATTGGGTGCTGCTGCCGCCATCTCCTTGATCGCCCCCTAGTGTTACCCCTTCCCTGCCAATGACATTTATACAGTAATCCATGCATTTTTAATCGCACTGATCGCTGTATAAATGTCACTAGTCCCCCCCCCCCAAAAAAAGGTGCGATCTGTCCAGCGATCTTTAGCGGGAGAGATGATAATAATAAGAGATGATGATAATAATAAGAGATGATGATGATGATAAGAGATGATAGGAGATATTAGAGATTCTTTTAGTTGACCGTACAGAGATTGAAATTTGGTTGGTTCAGCAGATGATCGTTATGTACAGACAGTCGTATTTTTCCCGATCAGTACCGCTGGCTATGGCCGGCAGCACTAATCAGTGTATTCTGACATCGAGGCAGTCTCCCCGCTGTCAGAATACCATAAGTCAGCGGGAAGGAGTAGACTTCGGGGGTAAATGGGGAAAATCAAGTCTTTTTTTTTTTGGTCCAACCCATTGGTTGAATGAAAAACAAACAAAAACAAAAAACACTGATCTATGGGATGTCGAACACAAGCACAGCTCTCCAACGCCAATCCATCAATAAGTTCCCAAGCCAGATTACCAAAGACTCCATGTCAATTTTCTCTTTGTCAAACACAGTGAAGTAATCCGATAGGCTGAGAGACTCCAGCGCCTCCCGTAGCTCAGGAAGCCCTTCTTGTACCACCTCTGATTCACTGGACTCAGATGGATCTGGAAAACTGCCCTGAAACAGGAGAAACCGGGACAAATGAAAACCCTCAGAAAAAACAAAAAAGTATACAATAATTTCAATATGTTCTAGGAAAAACGCATAAAAAAAAAAAAAGAGATTTGCCTGCAAGTTTTAAACCTTTTAAACCTCACTCGTTTGCGTTTGAGGGGCGTTTTCTGGCAAAAAAAAAAACTCAATATAAGCATTTTTTTCTGCCAAAAGAGCTGGTATTTTTGAAGCCCAGTGTGCACGGACCCTTACAGTTTTGCTCTACTGTTTCTCCTCACAAGAAATTCTGAGAATGTAAACCACCTGCAAACAATGCATGCGATAAAACCTGGAAGCCGATTGGTTTCTTTGCAGAGCTGCACCAGATTTTGCACTCTCCAATGTTAGGAAATAACTGACTGTGTGTGATGGAATTATTCAGTAGAGCAAACATTTTTTTTATCATTATTATTATTGATCGGCAGACTAAGTGCATGGAATGCACCTAGTCTTTTTCACGTTTCACGGTGTCAGTTCTGTCCATGGCGTTCTTGTGAGGGGCAGATAACTATACAACAAGCAGACGTGAGTTCTGTTCAAACCCCCTGAGTGTGGATATGACGTGCGGTTACTCCTGATGAAGCAGCAGCTGCAACGTAATGTGCAGAGTTATAGTCACAAGTCCCACTGGACCTTTGTCATTATATGGTGGGGGACCCGGGGAGGGACCACTTTTCATCTATACGCAGGATATACATGCATCTTTCCAGGGTGTAAGATGGGCACATTTTAAGTTATTCTTTACACCTTGGATTTAGTTACCATTTATAGATATTGCACATATTACTAATTTTAGCATTTATTTACCATTTTAATATTCCTGGGGCTTCTTTTTAGTGAAATAATCCCCTGTCATTCTGAATACACTTGCTGGCCGAGTTTAGACAGCATAATATTCTTTGTGAGTCTTTTGCCATCCGCTTATACTGTGGAGTAGTGTGCTGGTTTAAAGGTTTTTAACTTGTGTTGCATGTATTAGGTTACTTGGTTTTTTTTTTTTTTTTTGCGCATTTTGGGTTTTTTTATTTACAAAGTTTCCGATCATCTACGGTTTTTATTTATTTTACCGAGGTGTTTTAACAGTGGTACAGTGCTTCTCTTATACTAATTGTGTGTAGAGGAATATATTTCATAGTCCACAAATCGCAATAGGAAAACAGGCTAAGTTAAAGAACATTGCAACAGAATGATCCAGACTTACCCAATTGTCTTTAGCGCCTTCATGCTTCAGTACAGTATTCACATTAGGGGGTGGGGCTTGTGCTGGGGGTGTAGCTGTTAAATCTTGCTGGTTGGACAGTATATCGAACAGAATCAGAGAGCCTGTGAAATATGGAGAAGCAAGGACTAGGCTATACAGTGTGTATAGAAAAGAATCACCCCCCCCCCCCCCAAATAATTACATTTTAGTGCTTTGCAGCCAGTAATGAAGACAGATACCGTTTTTGTTTTATCCAGCTGCATTTACTCAGTACAATGTATAACATTCAAGTGAAAAAGATCTAACACCAACATGTCAAAGAAAAAGAAAAAAAAAAAAAGTCAAAAACAATCACCGAGTTGGAAAAAGGATCACCCTTCCCCCTTCTAAAAATGACTTGTAAACTCAATCAGGTGTAGCCAATTACCTTCTCAATGGCACACAAAGCTATTTCACTTTTAACTGTGATCAGCTGTGGTCATTTTGATTGGCTCAGCATGAAAAAGAGCTTTCCTGGAGCATTTCGGTCCCTGGTAGTGCAACTTAAGCAAACATCTATGGGTGGCAAGGCACTGCTGCCCTCTGCCGGAAAGTTGCCAACAGGAAGAAGGTTTACCTTCCAACATAACAATGACCCAAAGCACACGGCAACAAGGACCACACAGAGGTTGAAGGAGAAAAAAGGTGAATGTCCTTGCATGGCCTAGTCAGAGTCAAGACTAAGGCTCGGTTCACATATGAACCGCATGCGACTCACAGCAGGGGTCCAGTGCGTGCGAGTTCACCATTTCAGGTCCAATTTCAGCCCCAATTTTGGGCTGAATTCGGACCTGAAACAGATCAAGACGCATGGCATTTTTGTGCAAAACGCACCGGACCCACTGCAGGGATATGTGAACCGGCTCCGTAGAGAGCCGGTCAAAAAACTCCTGCTATTGCGAATTGCCCCACATCAAATTCGCAATGGTGTGAACCCAGCCTAATACCCCATTGAAAATCTGTGGAATGACTTGAAGACTGCAGTCCACAAACGATCACCATCAAATTTAACTGAACTTGAGCAGTTCTGCATAGAAGAGTGGGCAAATATTGCAAAGTCTAAATGTGCAAAGTTAGTACAGACATATCTCAACAGACTAAAGGCTGTAACTAAAGCAAAAGGTGGTTCAACAAAATACTAACACAAGGGGGTGATCCTTTTTCCAAATCAGCGATTTTGTTTTTAAATATTTTTTATTTTTCTGGTCATGTTACGGTTATATCTTTCACTTGGATGTTGTAAAGTTGCACCGAGTAAACAAAAACGGTGTCAGTCTTCATTTCAGGCTGCAAAGCAACAAAATGCGATTAATTTTAAAGGGCGGCAATTCTATACCCATTGTACTTCACATCAGGGGTGATTGTGCATATAACATTCACTTATACACAGTTCTTTTTTTCAGCACTACTGAATATACTGCTGCAAAATGATGATCATGATCCACTATGTCTGTTTAGTAGCCTACCGCCTAGGATAGGATATGTACTCCAATGTCTTTTTTAATACCGACCTCCTGGGGTGGGGGGCTGGGACTACTATATCCTTTGTAGGGATGTTGGCGCTGCTACTATTATTGGGTATAATTGTGTGTCACCCAAACACAGTAGAAATGTATGACAGTATACAGCCATGGCCGAAATTGTTGGCACCCCAGAAATTTTTCCAGAAAATCAAGTATTTCTCATAGAAAAGTATTGCAGTAAAACATGTTTTGCTATACACTTATTTATTCCCTTTGTGTGTATTGGAACAAAACAAAAAAAGAGGAAGAAAAAAAAAAGAAAGTAAACTGGACATAATGTCACACAAAATTCCAAAAATAGGGTGGTCAAAATTCTTGGCACCCTTTCAAAATTGTGGATAAATAAGATTATTTCAAGAATGTGATGCTCCTTTAAAACTTGCCTGGGGCAAGTAACAGGTGTGGGCAATATAAAAATCGCACCTGAAAGCAGATAAAAAGGAGAGAGAGGTTCACTTAGTCTTTGCATTGTGTGTGCCACACTAAGCATGGACAACTGAAAGAGGAGAACAGAACTGTCTGTTGACCTGAGAACAAAACTTGTGGAAAAATATCAACAATCTCAAGGTTACAAGTCCATCTCCAGAGAGATCTAGATTTGCCTTTGTCCACTGTGCGCAACATTATCAAGAATTTTGCAACCCATGGCACTGGCTTGCAAACTTCTTGATAATGGCGTGGATGAAAGAGAAAAATTGATGAAAGGTTGCAACGCAGGATAGTCCAGATGGTGGATAAGCAAACCCAAACAAGTTTCAAAAGAAATTCAAGCTGTCCTGCAGGCTTAGGGAGCATCAGTGTCAGCGCGAACTATCCGTCGACATTTAAATGAAACGCTATGGCAGGAGACCCAGGAGGACCCCACTGCTGACAGACATAAAAAAGCGAGACTACATTTTGCCAAAATGTACTTGAGTAAGCCAAAATCCTTCTGGAAAAATGACTTGTGGACAGATGAGACCAAGATAGAGCTTTTTGGTAAAGCACATCATTCTACTGTTTACCGAAAACGGAATGGGGCTTGCAAAGAAAAGAACACAGTACCTACAGTGAAATATGGTGGAGGTTCAATTATGTTTTGGGGTTGTTTTGCTGCCTCTGGCGCTGGGTGCCTTCAATGTGTGCAAGGCATCGTGAAATCTGAGGATTACCAAAGGATTTTGGGTCGCACTGTAGAGCCCAGTGTCAGAAAGCTGGGTTTGCGTCCGAGATCTTGGGTCTTCCAGCAGGACAATGACCCCAAACATACGTCAAAAAGCACCCAGAAATGGATGGCAACAAAGCGCTGGAGAGTTCTAAAGTGGCCAGCAAGGAGTCCAGATCTAAATCCCATTGAACACCTGTGGAGAGATCTTAAAAATGCTGTTGGTAAAAGGCACCCTTCCAATAAGAGAGACCTGGAGCAGTTTGCAAAGGAAGAGTGGTCCAAAATTCCGGGTGAGAGGTGTAAGAAGCTTATTGATGGGTATAGGAAGCGACTGATTTCAGTTTTTTTTTTCCAAAGGGTGTGCAACCAATTATTAAGTTAAGGGTGCCAAGAATTTTGACCAGCCCATTTTTGGAGTTGTGTGTGACATTATGTCCAATTTTCTTTTTTTCCTCCCTTTTTTTGTTTTGTTCCAATGCACACAAAGGGAATAAACCCGTGTATAGCAAAACATGTGTTACTGCAATACTTTTCTGTGAGAAATACTTTATTTTCTGGAAAAATTGGGGTGCCAACAATTTCAGCCATGACTGTATGTAAGCCACTATGAAGCTGTGAAACTGATGGGTTCTTAATTGATATGTGGTCTGTACAGAGCAAGTAAAAAGCAAACCACTAAACGGTGAATCCTATTCATAAGTTGAAGCACTCGCTAACCACAACAAAAATTATACCTAATAGCAGCGCCAACATCCCTGTTTTTCTAATATATGCTCTTTGGGACACCACCTTGTGGAGTTTTTTTTTGGGGAGGCTGCAGCTATATTCATACCGAAGCGTGTAATTCTAATTTTATATATTTAACTACATCCTTTGTGTTTGTTTAGTAGCCTGCCTCCTAAGATAGAAAACATACCCCAATGTCAGTTTAGTGCCTACCTCTTGGTGAGGATGGAGGCCTTAGGGAAGAAATTGTTTTCCCTATGCCTATTTCGTAGCCTACCTCTTAGGATAGGACATGTTTCTTTAGTACCTACTTCCTAGGGGGTGGTGGGAAAATATATTCCCAGTGTCTGTTTATTAACCTGCTTTATATTATAGGACCTGTACCCCAATGTCTGTTTAGTCTATACCTTGCTTCCTGGGAGATAGGACCTGTACCCCAATTTTGGTTTAGTAAACAACTTGTCATGGGGCGGGCAACACTATATCCACTTGCCCTATCCTAAGAGGTAAGCTGCTAAATAGACAAGTACCTTGGGGGGGGGGGGGATTTACTGAAACTGGTGCACACAGAATCTGGTGCAGCTATGCACAGTAACCAATCAGCTTCTAACTTCAGCTTGTTCAATTAAGCATGGACAATGAAACCTGGAAGCAGATTGGTTTCTGTGCCTAGCTGCACCAGATTTTGCATACTCAAGGTTTAGCAAATCCTCCCCATTAGTGTCCATTTAGCACTCTGCCCCAAGCAGCTTTTATGCCCCAGTGCCTATTTAGAACACTGCATAGCCCAAAATCTGTTCAGTACTCTGCCCCCTAGAGGAGGTTTTATACCCCTGTCTCTCTGCTAGTAATTAAGACATAAGCCATCACGATCGTATGTGTGAGATTTCACTGGAATAAATACTGGCAGACTTGCAATCAACAAGCTAGGCTCCTCATTAATACAAAACACTCATTACAGTTGGAAGACAGAAGGGAGGACCACATACCTAAACTGTGACCAGCCACAGACACCCCTCCTGTAAAATCTGGGTTTCGGCTCATGAAGAGTTCATACAGCCGGTTCATCTCCAAGCTGACTTTGTCTACGATGGTCTGGCAGTAGGTGGGACTGTTGTAGAACAAAATGTCCAGGAGGGTCTCATTGGTGAAATGTCGAAGACGTGCAGTACTTGGCAGTGTGATTTTCTTGATCCTCCTACAAAGAGAACAGCGCAGCTTTTATTAAAGCCATGCAAAAACAAAAACACACTACATAAGCTTTAACCATCTCAATACAGTGCACTTTCACCCCCTTCCTGCCCAGTCCAATTTTCAGCTTTCAGCGCTGTCACACTTTGAATGACAATTGCGCGGTCATACAACACTGTACCCAAATTAAATTTTTATTATTTTTTCCCCACAAATAGAGCTTTCTTTTGGTGGTATTTGATTTTTTTCCAGTCTTTAAATGTGGTGGCTACAGTAGGTTGTTTTTTTTAGGCCAAGAACATTTTCAGCAGGTACAGAAAATACCTGTTGACTCTTCCAAAACTTTAGTGCCCTTGTCACTTCTTGTGACTTCTTGTGAGCTTAAAAGAAAGCACAAAAGAACCTTATCTTTATTGTGTAACCTTCTAATCCCATCAATCTCCCATATAATAGAGATGAACTGAGGTTAAAGTCCAGCATGTGTGCCAACCAAGATTACTGCAAAAACCGACAGTTACTTAGCGATAACAGTGTTTCTATGAAACCTTCCAGGATGGCAACACATGAGAGACGATGGGCTCCTCCCTATAGGAAACACAATCAAATCATAGCCGTTTATAAGGCCCCCACCTTACCCCTTGTCCCTCAGTAGTTGTAAAGTAATACTCCCAACTGATTCAGAAGCGTTATTCCAACATTTAGGCACTTACCACCTAGTGTGTACATACTCCTCCACCCATAACAGGGCGGGAAGTAGGCCTGCCGTCCTGGAAGGTTTTGTAGAAACACCATTAATCGGTAAGTAACCGTAGGTTTTCTCACCTCACCTTCCAGGACGGCAACACATGAGGATAATAAAGAATTACACAGGCCTACCTTAGAGTGGGACCACTGCCTGTAACACTTTTCAACCGAGGGCTAGGTCTTGCTGCGATAGGACCTCCACTCGGTAATGCTTCAGGAAGGTGCCTTGACTGGACCAGGTGGCTGCGCTACGAATCTGCTCCCAGGAGGCTCCTGCTTTTTTGGCCCAGGAGGTTGCTAGGGCTCTAGTCGAGTGTGCTTTCAACTTTTCTGGTGCAGGCACACCTGAGCTTTTGTAAGCTATAGTAATGGCTTGCCTTATCCACCTAGAGACTGAAGATTTTGAGGCTTGGAGTCCCTTTCTAGGTCCAGAGAAGAGGATTAAAAAGATGATTAGGAGCTCCTAAATTCTTTTACCCTCTGTAGATAAAGGAAGGAGGCATCTCCTCACATCTCAACAATGAAATTTATTTTCCCCCCTTCATTCTTGGGGCTCTCGCAAAAGGATGGTAAGGTTATTACCCGAGTCCTATGGAAGGCTGAAGACACCTTAGGCAGATAGAATCAGCCTCAAGCCAGATCCATTATATCTGGTAGGATCAGCAAAAAGGGTTCTTTAATGGAAAGACCCTGCAAGTCCCCTACCTCCTAGCAGTAGTAATTGCTAGGAGAAAGGCCAGTTTCATGGCCAAAAACTTAAATGAAACTTCTTCTAAAAGGTTCAAAAGGGTGTCTAGATAATGACTCTAGAACGCGTTAGGTTTCCACCTTGGGACCTATCCTTCTTGACAGGGGTAGCCCAATCCCTGGCTACCAAAAATGTTTTAAATTAAAAAAAGGTTCCTTCACTACTCTGGTGTCAAGAAAAACCGAAAAGTACTTGAAGAGTGTTGACAGCCACACCCTTCTCTACCCCATCCTGGAGAAATTCGAGGATTACTGGAATAAAAGTGGAAACTGTTTTAATTTACACCAAGAACAAAAAAACAAAAAAACAAAAAACAAAAAAAACTTTCCAAACCTTAAAAGTAAAATTTTCTTGTCACCGGCTTCCTGCTTAAGAGGAGAGTGTCTATCACTCTGTCTGAGCAACCTTTGCTCTTAAGGATCTTGCGCTCACTAACCAGGCTGTCAGATGAAAGAATCCCGGTCTGGGGTGCAGCACTGGATCCTGCGAGAGAAGGCCCGGAATGTCCGGGAGCTTCCAGGGAGGCGCTACTAAAAGTGCCCTCAAAGTCGCAAACAAGCCCTTCTTGGCCACCATGGGGCCACTAGGAGGACATGGCCTGAAACCTGGCTGAGTTTCTGAATGACTCGCGGAATCAGTGCCAAAGGGGGGAAAAGTGTAAGCCAACTGGGAAGTCCAGTTTTGTGCTAGAGCATCCAAGCCCTCTGACTCTTTCCTGAGAGAGAGAAAAGAACTTCTTTACCTGCCTGTTCTTTTGATTGGCAAAAAGGCCCATCTCTGGGCAGCCAAACTTTTGAACTAGTACTCAAAACACTTTTGGGTTCAGTTCCCATTCTCCCTGACAGGTTGGCGACTGAGGAAGTCTGCTTCCTGGTTGTCTGTGCCCCTAATGTGGGCCGCTGACAAGGAGACTGCCCCTGTGCTTGGCCCAGGTCAGGATCTCCTTCGCTAAGGCTAGAAGGGTTTGGGACCTGGTTCTCCCTGATGGTTCAGATAAGCTACGGTCATAGCATTGTCTGAACAGACCAGGACTTCTTTTCCTGTGACCGTCTTTTCAAAAGCTTTAAGGACTTCGCCCATCGCTCTGAGTTCCCGGGATTGGAAAAGGATCTGGCTATTTCTTTCTTTTCCTAGGTGAGCTGACCATCCCCGGGCACTTGCATCTGTGGTAACCTTTAGTGGATCCCACTGACCCCAGGATCTGCCTTTTTCCAAATTGCCTGGGACTGGCCACCACACCAGGGAGGATTTTACCTGACGGTAAGGATTGGATAGAAGAGTTGCAGATCCCTTGAGTGCAGTTGCGCCCAGACGACTGCTGGCTTACATGAGCCCCAGGACCCTGAGGATCTCCATCAGCCTTTTGATGGCTGAGACAACATTTTCCACCTTTTCCCTTGGTAGGAAAAGCTTTTGAGCCAGAGAGTCCAACCGGAAACCCAGGTGGGTCTGGACCTGAGCTGGTTCCAGGGAGGATTTTTACCGCAAATCTCAGAAAAGCCTGGTGTTCTGGGAAAATCAGAACATGTAGATAGGCATCCCTGAGATCCAGGGTGGTCATAAAGACATCCTTCAGTAGGTTTTTCCGTACTGGGTAAATACTATCCATGGGAAACCTTTTGTATTCTAGGAAATTGTTTAAAGTTCCTGAGATTCAGAATAAGGCGATACATCCCTGAAGACTTGGGTACCACAAAAATGTGGGAGTAAAAGCCTTGGTAAAGCTGGCTTTTTGGGACCGGAACTACCACCTGTTCTACTAGTTCCTGAATCCCGTGTAATAGGGCTTTCTTTTTTAATGCATCCTTGGGAAGATGAGTTAATGTGATCATAGGTGGGGGCTGTGGTGAGAATTCTAGGTGGTAGCCTTCCCTGAGCAGGGAATGAAATGAGACAGTCTGCCCCCTACCCCGATTCTGGAATCACTTGGGATCTTTTGTGCTTTGGCATGGAGAGGAAAAGAGCAAAATAACCTTTTTTGCTTGCCTCTACCTCAACCCCACCTTCTGCTGGGTTCCTTCTTGGACCCTTGTGGATTTTGTCTCGAGGGGCCTGGAAAAAATTTCTTCTATTTTTCCCATTTGGGTTTGACAGGAAATGTCTTCCCTTTTTCGGAGGACCTAGACAAAGCATCATCAAGGCCTGAGCCAAACAAAGATCCTTCAAAAGGGCAAGCCACACAGTTTAGCCTTAGAGGCAAAATGGCCCTCCTGGCCAGGTTAATCAGTGTTCCTGTTTTTGCAGAGGCCTTAACATAATCCACCGCTGCGTCAGCCAGGAATGCAACAGCCTTCCCTATCACTGAAAGGGAATCTAGAATATCCTGAGACGTATTTCCTTGGGAGAAGTGTCTACTAAGCTTCTCTATCCAGAAGTCTGCATTTCTGGCAACACAGGTTGCTACTAATGCAGGGGCCATAGCTGAGGAATTGGCCTCCCAGGCTTTTTTTCAGCAGGGACTCTGACTTTCGGTCCATTGCGTCCCGGATGTTCCCAGAGTCCTCAAAGGAGAGGTCAGACTTTTTCGTCACCTGAGAGAGGGCGGCGTTCAACTTGGGGACCTTTAAAAAAAAAAAAAAAAAAAAAAAAAAAAAATCCACTTCTCCTCCTTGAAGGGGAACGTTCTCTTCCAGGAAATTTCCACTCCTGAAGAACCACGTTTTTTTAGAGACTGGTGTAGGGGAAATACCCTAGTCTGGCTTTTAACCAACCCCCTGTACACCTTATCCTATGCAGAGGTTTCCTTAACTGGTTCAGGGATTTCTTCAGTGGCATAGATAGCCTGGAGGAATTCCTCCAAGTCCTCTAAGCCGAAGAGGGGACTACTTAACTTGATGTCTTCTACACCACTATCTGGACCCAAGCCGGCCTCCTCATCTGAAGAGAGCTCAGAGTTCACCTGGCTTTCTACTTCCTCTATCTCATCCTCTTCCCTTGGCTGATCCGGGGGAAAGCCCCTGAGAGAAAGGTAAAGAGATACTTGGTTCTGGCTTGGATAGTAAACTCTCCTGTGATGAGGGACCCTCTTTAGGGGTGGGTTCCTCTGAACCTACGACAAGGGGTGTGTGAGAGTAGAGGTGTGGAAAGATTGTACAGTGGCCAACATTTCCTCTTGTACAGACTTGAGAAAATCTTTAATTTATCCTAAGGCCTCTTTCCCAGCCAGTTTGTTAATACACCTATAACAAAAAGGCTTGGTGTGGTGTTTGACAATCTTTCCCCACAATTACCTCACTTTTTACTGGCACTGGTGCTAGCAGATAAGGAAGGTGGGTTGTCAGAGACCTCCTGTGCTCTGCTTGGGGAACCTGCAAAAAAAGAGGGAACAAGTCATAGTCACTCTTTCTGCCCCCTGTATCATGGCTGCAGGCCCCTTTTCCCCAGAGGAGAAGGCATGGGGGATTACCAGGGATCATCTAATATCTGGCATCAAACCCCCAAGTAGGTGAGAAAACGGCACTTACCTGGTCCCAGCTTGCTCTTGCCTGCAGCCAACTGTGCTGTCTTTGCATTCACCTTGTCCATGAGGTGGGCTCAGACAGACTTTTAGCTCTTTTCAGCTCACTGCAGTAAAGCTTCAGTCTCCGCAGCCACACAGGTCCGGCGTCTCCTCCACACTTTAAATCCACTTCCTGGGTCGCGTTTGAGTTTGCTCCACATCTTCCTGCTTTGACTGGAAGTTTCAGCCTGAGAGCGAGGCTTGGAGCATGCAGAGTCCTCCCCTTGGTGCTTAGATTGTTTGGACTCAGATTATACTGGCGCCCGCTGCACCAGGGGAAGACCCAAGCTGCTGAGCGGCGTGCAACGGCGGGGGGATTTGAAACGTCCAAAACCGACTGCACAAATGCTGTTTTGGGGGGAGACCTGTGAGAAGCTCTGAGGCAGCAGGTAAGTGCAGCCCTCACCGGCATTCCCACACCTGGCTCACAGGGGTACCATCTGACTCTTTTTAGTCTTCTGGTCACAGAAAACAAAAAAAAACAAAAAAACACACATACACACATTTCGCTGTGGGAAAAACACAGTCAATACTGAGGGACAAGGGATAAGGAGGGGCCTTATAAACAGCTGTGATTTGATTGTGTTTCCTGTAGGGAGCCTATCATCTCTCATGTGTTGCAGTCCTGGAAGGTGAGGTGAGAAAGGGGATTAAAGGGCCTGTTAAAAGAAAAAATGAACGCAGCCAACTAAAGGAGTGGTGAGCTGCAATTACATTTGCGTTGGGTTTAGATATGCTTTTAGGGCCCTTTCACACTGGTTTTAAATTTTAGAGCAGCCTAAAAGCATATTAAAAAACGCACCAATAGCATTAATGAGCTTTTAGGATGTGTTGTATGGGCGGTCGTGTTGCATCAGGCAACACTTTTTAAAACGCAAAAATGACAACTTTTGACACTTTGCAACCGCACTGTAAGCGCCATAGGCACGTTTACGTTGTGTTTCAATAGAAGTGAATAGAGGCAGTTGCAAAGCATCAAACGCCTGCCATACAGTGCAGGCAGCATTATTTATGCCACAAAGCTATGCCAACGCTGCAGTGTGAACTCCTCCATCCGCTCCCTATTGTAACAATTCTGTGTGGCATTGATAGGCATTCGAGGAGTGTTAAAAACGCGACCCAACTGCCTATTTTCAATGCATGTGTGAAAGAGCGTTGGGGAGAGTACAATTCTCTGCAACCAAAGTTGACGTTTCCCTTCTGATGTGAAGCCTCATTTTACCCACACTGGAGAAACGCATCATGTACGCTGAACTCTACTTACCTGTCCACACCAGTGGCATCACCATGGAGGGCGCTGTGCCAATGGACTGGCAGGAACTCCACACGGCGCACCTTGCCCTCTTCCACTGACTTTCTGAAATGACTTTGCAGCAGCTTCAGGGAGATGGCTCTAAAGTCATCCACTGTGTAAGATAAAGAGAAGATTACTAGGAGGAAAGGGGGTAGTTATAAATCATCCTCCTCTGCCCCACCACTGTAAGACTGAGGAAAATGACTACTAATGCTCCTACTTTGATTCAGAACCCCATCAGTAAACCTGTCTCTGGCTAGTGATTCTAAGTTTTTGAAACCAGAGGATCTTACCTATTCACAGAACGCTCCAGTCCGGTCCCATGACCCCCTCAGCAGCCAGCTTCAGAGAAGAGGAGAGATTACCAACAATGGCGGCAATGCCTGGGCGGTGACATCATCCGTTGGCTTACTATGGGGCATCCGTTGTCGGCTGTCCCTCATGTTCCCTAAAGCAGCCGCTGGGAGCCGATCACAGGACCGGAGCGCTCTGTGAATAGGCAAGTATAAGCATCTTCCTTTCGCAGGGTAGTTAAAATAGGATTTAGAAGAGGGGAGGGAGCAGGTTTAAGCTTAGTTGGTAAAAACCTGAACTTCTACTTTAACACCACCTTGTTACAATGAAAGACCAGAAACAGCCTTAGAAAGATAAGGCCTCCAGTACAGACACCCTCCTCGCAGAGATGATGCCAACAAAGAAAAATCACCTTTTTAGTGAGACCACCCTGCACAAAGATCTTAAATAGAGAGAGGTCAATGGTCTCTGAACAGATGGAAACAGCACAGACTTGACTTTTGATGATACTGAGAGACAAAGTCTGCTCCAGACTCAACTGCAGAAAGAGGATTTGTACTACACAGAAACTACTGGAGGGAAAGCCCTAGATTCACACAAAGTAAATATGCCCTCCGCCTCTGATGATAGACCTTCCAGGAAGTGGACTTCCTAGCCTTCAGCATTGTAGGAATCTCCAGCTTAGAGATAGTCCTTTCGCTTTGAAACGGGGCTTTAACGGGAAGCAGGACGGCAAATTGGCCCATTGGGACAGTAGATCTGGACAATCTGGCAGGGCCCAGGTTTCAACTGCTAAAAGTCCCACATCCACCTGGACCAGTCTGGAGCAGTGAGAATGACTAGTGTTTCATCCAGCTCAATCCTGCAGAGCAGACAAGACTTTTCAGGGGAGGAAAGCATAGATCAGAGTGCACTTATACCACAGAGACACCAGTGCTTTCACCAGGGAAAAACTGCAAATGAATACAAATCAGTGGAGGGTTGTTTACCATAAATGACAGGAGAGCCACAGCCAACTTCCCCCACCTGTAACACAGGTACTGGAACACCTCTGGGTTTAGAGAGAACTCAGCTAGGTACAGACGTGGCTGGCTGAAGAAGTCTGCTTGCCAACAGTCTATGCCTGGGATGTATATGGATGACGAGGCTGGAACATAAAGTTTTGCCCAGGATATGATGTGCTCTACCTCTCTTGCCACAGCGAGACTTCTGGTTCTGTCCTAATGGCTTAAAGCTGAACCTTATCCAAATCAGTTTCATAAAAATTAAGGTTCTTTAACAAAAGTACAAACTGTAAATTCCACATTAATATATATGCTAGTGTGTGCTGTAAATTGCCTCCAGCATCGCTTTGGTTTCTTCTTGTTGGAGGCCACCATTTTTTTGAAGCCCAGAGCAGTCATTTCCTTACTGGAAACTCTCCCCCTTTCAAAAACTATATGTCACTTTCTGTAATAAAAATGTGTACATTTCCAGCCTTGATTGCATGTCTTAGCTTAGCTAGAGAAGGCTGCAGAAGTTTTACAGTGCTGAAGTGCCAAAAGGAGAGAATATCAGGGAGATAAGACGCTATCCTTGTAAGTTTAATGCTCCCTGGCAGCAGAGTTTGCCCTGTCACCTCTCCTGCTTCTTTTCTACCTTCCTAAATCGTTGCTCTCACAGCACAGTCTGTGTCATTCCTGTTTCCTCCCCCTCTCTGCATCAGTAAATCTTTAGGCAGCCAATAGAGGAGTCAGTTATTTCTGTTCAAACAGCGGGTTGGATGAAAAAAAAAAAAAAAAAGAAGACTCAATTCCCACGCCCACAGACTTGTGGATGAGGGAGTCCTCCCTGCTGAGCTATTGTATTCTGACAGCAAGGAGACTTCACCGCCGCCAGAATACACTGATCAGCGTTGCAGACTATAGTCTGTAGCACTAATTCAGCGGGGGAGCAGCCGACAGGGCAGTTTTCCAGAATTTGGAAGGTAGATTGACTTCTGTACAAACTCCCTGCCCATACATGGATTGAAATTCGGCTGACTACTGCTGAACCAGATGAATTTCAATCATGTATGGCCGACTTCAGGCTGTCAGCTGATTGGACTCTAGTGACTCACTGATTATCAGCTTAGTTTCAAGATTACAGGACAACTGAGGCTGTGCAGAGCAGGGTGAAACTGAGCCTTACTGGATTTAAACAGCATAGACACTTATTTTTAATGTTTTACATAGTTATACCTGCAAAAGGGGCCATCTTGAAGCAATTTATCAGGACATCATTTTCTGACTAAAGTCCCACTTTAAAAGTAAGTCACCGCTGTGGCATTGTCTGACTGAATTCAGATCAGATGGCCCTATGCTGAAATTGTGCACAGCTCCAGAATTTTGATCAAGAATTCGAGAATCCTGAGACAAATCTGCACAGACAAGATGCCAAGGACCCCCCTTCAGCCGACCAGGCTGGAGTCTTGAGCAAATCTTCCAAAATACGGGAAGAAAGGAATGCTGACTACAGAGATGGATTCCTGAGGAATTAGATCAAGATTTGGAGTCAGCTGAATTGATCTGTCCAGAGACAGGACCAACATGTCCAACAACAGAACATTGGGGTTGATTTACTAACACTGGATCCTGCAGAATCTGGTGCAGCTCTGCATAAAAACCAATCAGCTTCCAGGTTTTTTTCAAAGCTTACTTGAACAAGCTGAAGTTAGAAGCTAATTGGTGCAGCTCTGTATGGTAACCAATTGGCTTCTAACTTCGGCTTGTTCAAGTAAGCTTTGAAAAAAATCTGGAAGCCGATTGGTTTTTATGCAGAGCTGCACCAGATTTTGCACTTTCCAGTTTTAGTAAATCAACCCCATTAATGTTGCAGAGGCGGGGAGTCAAATTGGGCAAAGGGAACTGCCTCAAGCAGGACACGATCAGTTCCAATACTTATGCAGTGTAAGTATAGTTGGCCGGCTTCTGGATTGAAGAGTTTGAAACTTAAGGCAAGAGTAGGTCGGATTCACAAAGGTAATAAGCTATGTCTGAACAAGGTTAGCACAAAAAGGATACAAATCTAGTAAGCGCTTAGGGGAGGGGGTTGAAACAAATAAGTTATTCCAGGCGCTTCCAATCTTTGTACAGAATTAACTGGACAAGTTAGTGAAAAGGGAACGTTTTGGTGGCTTTAGTGGCCCATATAGGACCCAAGGCTGGAAAAAGCACCAATAGAAGCAACAAAGGTGACCCTCTAAGCTCAGAGGTGTCAAACTGGCGGCCCTCTGGCTTCAGAAAAGTGTGCACTGTGTCAATAAGAGCTAAAACACCCTCAATAGATGAGAAAGAAATATTTTTTTTAGAATTAAAATTTCTTAGCTTTTCTATTTAAAAATAAGTGAAAAATTGTTTTTGTTTTCTTTTAATTGGAAACATGAGATTTACAATACTTGTGTCATTTGCAGTCTCCAGAGCTTCTCAACCTTGTCTCTGCAACTACATAGTCACCCTTCCTCATGTGCGAGTGAAGGAGACTAAAGTTTTCTCCCATAAAACTTCTCTCTCCTCTTCTCCAGGACCATGCTTCTATATTTCCCCTTCTCTGCATCTCCCCCACCTCCCCATATGCCTTGTCTGTATCTCCTCTCACCCCACCATAAACATCCACTGTACTCCACTCCTCTGCCCCCCTCCCAGTACACCTCCTCAGCCCCCCTCCCGGTAAACCTCCTCAGTCTACTCCTGAAAAATCTACTCGAATGGGACTTCCCCCTATAAACCTCCTCTGCATTTCCCCCCGCCTTCTTTGTCCTTTTCACTCCCCACCTCTAGCATACACCCCCCAATTCCATAAAACTCCTCTGTATTCCCCCTCCGCTGACCCCACCCCACACCTCCTGTGTAGTTCACTTCTCTACCCGTCCCTCAAAAAAACTGCTTTTGCCGACCCCATCTTTTTCCACTTACCCCCAGTCATAAAGGTTAAACAGCCTAATGAAGTTCACTCACCACATTCCACCATACTTCTGAAGCGCAGATCACACACCGGACCAATCCCATGCACCATGAACACCAGATGATCGGCTTGAGGAACCTCACCTGCGAGAGAACACAATCTGAGAACCACAACCCCAAAAATTAGGTCTCCTACTGGGTATCACCATCAATGTCATATGGCATCTCCCACCCCATATGATAGGACTTTTGTGTAATGCCTCACTGAGTGGTCAGAAACCTCAAAATCTGTAAGGATTAAACCCAATATCACCCATTCATCTGCCTACACCACAAAACATCAAAAAGAATGGAGGGTTGTGGAAAAGTCTGCTGTGTATACCAGCCAACATCTCAAAACTTAAATAGTGTACAGAATTTCCCCTTAGGGACGGAAGACTTTAAAAGGCATGGACTGTGAAACATGCAATTTCGTAAAAAAGTATAAAGTAATTTTAATTAATAATTTATCAAAAAAACGTAAAACTCATACAAACATATATAAGAAATCTCTGTACAGATTACCTTCGGGTGCATAGTATTCCAGAAAAGTATGCAAACAAAATATGAACATGTAACAATAGATCATATGCATTCGATGTTTCCTACGCGTTACGGAGTGAAAACTCCTTCTTCAGGAATAATCCGATATGCACTTAATTCTACACGTAACAATCTAAAATATAAAAACATATTTTCAACAACAAAAAACACTTCATCAATATTTTATGTCCATCCAATGACGACAGATGGATCAAGACAGAGACAGGAATATGTGTGTGCTGCTTATACACTCACATGTCCAACAAACCATCGGAAACCAGCGGGTCACAGAGGAATGACCAGATGGCCCAGAGAAGTACAGATAAGTATGACAAGACGGATTGGAAGAGGAACTTCCTGATTGCTGTGGGGAGTGCGTGCAGCGACCACCTGAGCGCAACCCGGGACCGCAACAGCAGGAGGCTAGGGGTATAATAAAGAAAGAAAGTGGCTATAATGATCTGAATTATAATTACATATAATTATAATAAAGAAAGTGGCTATAATAGTCTGCAATTATAATTCCAGATTATTATAGCCACTTTCTTTATTATACCCCTAGCCTCCTGCTGTTGCGGTCCCGGGTTGCGCTCAGGTGATCGCTGCACCCACTCCCCCCAGCAATCAGGAAGTTCCTCTTCCAATCCGTCTTGTCATACTTATCTGTACTTCTCTGGGCCATCTGGTCATTCCTCTGTGACCCGCTGGTTTCCGGTGGTTTGTTGGACATGCGAGTATATAAGCAGCACACATATATTCCTGTCTCTGTCTTGATCCATCTGTCGTCATTGGATGGACATAAAATATTGATGAAGTGTATTTTGTTGTTGAAAATACGTTCTTTTATATTTTATATTGCTACATTTAGAATTAAGTGCATATTGGGTTATCCCTGAAGAAGGAGTTTTCACTCCGTAACGCGTAGGAAACATCAAATGCATATGATCTATTGTTACATGTTCATATTTTGCGTGCATATTTTTCTGGAATACTATGCACCCGAAAGTAATCTGTACAGAGATTTCTTATATATATGTTTGTATGAGTTTTACGTTTTTTGATAAAATAAAATTACTTTATACTTTTTTACGAAATTGCATGTTTCACAGTCCATGCCTTTAAAGTCCTGTCCCTAAGGGGAAATTCACCTGCCAGTCAGGTGAAAGGGTACTGAGTAAGCAGGTGCAGGATCTGCATCTCAGGTCATAACCTGGGGCAAAGTCCTCATAGCACTGCCAACAGACCACAGCTAAATTCAATATGACACAGGCTCTGCTCACCAGGAAACACTAAGGTCCTCGGTCTCCCACCACTCATATCGACAGACAGCAAGCCTTCCTCAGGAAGCTTCCAGCCACATCTCACACCAATGACAGTTTTACCGGCAACTCCCTTTATCTCCACATAACCCAAGATGTGGCCAGCTTCTCCATACTGGTCCCAAATGCTATTCAGCTGGAACTTTCAGGAAACAGCTAAAATATTTAGCTTGTGAAATTTGCATTTAAACTTTATTTAACCAATTTAAAAAGGAGTTAGCATGGCCGCCAAAACTTTTTTGGGTGGGGCTATAGTAGCACAGGGTTAGATACCCGATTAGGTTTTCAATGGTGTATGTGTATCCATTTTTTTTTTTTTTTTGCAGAGCCACCTTATTTGTCCTGGTAATCATTGTCAATGAAAAACCTCGGAGCTGTCACCACAACAGGAAGAGTGGAAATAAGAATCCTCTTCCAATGAGGATTCCCCCTGTTCCGGTGACAAGTTTCCAAGAGGGGAAATTCCAACATTTTGGAGAGATTTCCTCTCCAAAGTGTGGGAAATCTTGCTCCATCTAAAGTGGACAAAAATGTATTACAAAAAATTCAGTCTGTCCATCAGTATAGTATATTCAGCCTTTGCAGTAAGGGGGCTGGTGCACTGTACTCTTGGAGCTCCTTTCCTTACCAAACATTGTGTACAGCTATGGCCCGACACATATCCACTGTGTTCACACAGCAAGGTGCTTGTCATGGAAGCTTAGCACTGGATTATAGGATTGCTGAATATACATGGATGTTATTCACTGTCTGCAAGGTAGTCCTGGACTGCCTGACCCCAAATTAAGGAATGAATTGGCCCTCCATAAAAAAGCTCATTCTCTATGGCTCTCTAATGTTCTGTCTGTACAGACAACCACTAGACACAATCCCTGCATGCAACATACCATCTGGAACTTCATCATGGTCATCTATGCCCCTCTTTACCACACGTGGCCTGGACTGCCCATCCTGTGGGGTCCCCCATTCATCAGGTATCGCTGACTGCTGAAACTGGACGATCACCTGTAAAAGATGGACAACAGGTCTGAGATCAAGAAAGAGCAGACCTATAAGCCCTTTATCTTAAGACATCCTGAGGCTGCCCAAATCCTGGGGCACAGATCGCCTTAAATTTATAACCGTCCATAGATGCTCCAGCACCTTGGGTCTGTACAAATGTGAATAAACTGCACCCACCTTGGGGTTGTGCATTATAATAGTTTCTCCACCCGGGAACTCCAGCCTTCGATGCCACTGATTGGTGGTCACTGCCTTCTTATACTCTGCCTGAAATGGAAGTACCACATGACATTATAGATACATTTCCCTTTTAGGAACACCAATAGGCCAAAAGACACGAGATCCATTTACCTCCAGCCTTTCACTAAAATCCTCAGTGTATGGCACAAATCGGCTGTCTGAGTCTCCTTTGTAGAACCAGGAACAGCGTCTGACCTCCAAATCCTCCTCCTCCCAGTAGACTGCTTTCATCTCCCGATCATACAGACAGACATCATACCGCCCGCCGGCTGTACTCACCACCACACTCTCAGGGTCTGGCTGAACTAAACAGAAAACAGAATGGAATGCCAAAGTAAATGGAGACAAATTCCTGCTGAAGTAAGAACACAAACTACTTCTTTATCAAGATGAAAAGGTAACCTCTGTGGAATCAAGAACTACCAATATGGTTCTGGGGGTCCAACATGGATTATAGCAGGGGTCTTCAAACTTTTGCAACAAAGAGCCAGTTTATTGTCCTTAAGACTTTAGGGGGGGGGGGGGCAGACTGTGGACAGCGGGAGTGCAAGTTTTCCTGGCATCAGCGGGAGTAAACATCCCCACATTTGGTATAAGGGGGAGGAGTAGTGCCCCATTGTTGGTGTCAGTTGGCAGAAATGGTGCCCCAATGCTGGTGGAGAGTGTTTTGTATCATTGGAAGGAATAGTGCACCAAGGGCCCTAAAAAGGCAAGCAGAGGACCGCGTCCAGCCCCCCCGGAAACAGTTTGGAGACCACTGGCCTATAGGAAAGACAGTGTGCATCTGGGCTCAATACACGTGTCAGAGTTATATTAATTCAGAGAGAAATCAGGAATCACTCACCGGAGTTGTACACCTTCTCCAGATTTACAGAGTCATACACGCTGAACGGCGACCAGACCTCGCGTTCCTCCACCAATTTACAGAAGAACCAGTGAGGCTGGACAGGCTCATACAGGTTGGGCACGAACTGGGCCACTGCTGGCACTGTGGAAGCAGCAGGCCTGGCACTGGGGTACTGTTGTGTGGCTGATCCTGTCATGTATGGGGGCGCCATTGGTGGCTGAAGACAAAAAGGAAAAAAAAAAAAAAATAATAATTTTTCAATTCAAGAGTATAAAAACAGAATAAATTTAAAGTGGTAGTAAACTCTGTACTACCACTTGTACCTACAGGTAAGCTTATAATGAGGCTTACCTGCAGGCACTATGAATATCTTCTAAACTTGCACAGTTTAGGAGATATTCACAGTGCATGCAGCCAATGACAACATTGGCGCATGCACTCTGAAGGTTTGGCTTATAGTGCCGGACCTTCAGAGACTGTGCCGGAAATGGGGGCTCCCACGCGCATGCGCGACTTAATCGCACCCCTGGCCCCTCATGTAGCCAGAGGCCACAAACCCGGAAGGAAGACTGAGGGAAGATGTCAGCCATTCATCGGTGGCATTGTTGCGCTTCATTCTAAAGGCAAGTTTCTCATAATGTACTATGCATATTATGACATTGCCTTGAAGCAATTTTTTTTTTTCCTGACCACCAGTGGTTTACTACTGCTTTAATAAAATAATATCCATCTCAACACTGGTTACCCAAACTGTCCATCCTGGTACACAACAGAACCTTTTTGCCAGTGTTACATGCAGAACAGTCATCCTCAAAAGATAAAAGTTCCGGAAGTAAGGCAGTGATAACACCAACTGTGTAACAGGGATTATATAGCCAATTTGGAACTCTTCTGGGGGGGGGTCCATGATGGCCAGTAAGATGTCAACAAAACATTTTTAAACTGGAACTTGAGTCAAAAAATGAAGTCCCACTAGATCACTTCACGCTGGCCCTTTTTTCTATGTAAAACGTTAAAAATAAGTGCCTATACTGTATAAAATCCAATAATACTCTGGTTTTCACATGCTCAATTGCTCTCCATTTTTTTGCATTGTGCCAAAAAGAAAAAAAAAAAAAAAAAAAAAATCAGAGCCTCTAGAGGCCGATCTGCTGACAACCTAAAGATTTACTGCTGCTCAGGGGCTCTGGGCTTCAGCAAAATGGCAGCCTCCAGCAAGAAGAAACAGAAGCAATGCTGGAGGCAATTTACAGCACACACCAAGTTTGGTAGGATAATTATTAACGTGGAACGAATGATCCTTGCTAAAGAACATTATTTTTTTGTCAAATTTTTATGGGTAAAGTTCCGCTTTAAAGGATAAGCTCACATTCTAGAACATGTTACATCTGTTCTCAGGGTGTAACACGTTACTGGTTTAGCAGCCTCCACATCCCTCAGAGTACCCGTTATGACACCCAGCACAGAGTTCTGTGAATGGGGGAACTAAAACTACCATCAGCCATTGCAGAAAACAATTTAAAGTTCTCAAAGACCTACCCAGGGCGCTGAGGAGGACTCTAGGTAGTTCATTGAATCTTCCCGTCATTAACTGCCTGCCTGTACGAGATATGGGCAGACAGCTACACTGACAGTCTGCAGGAGCCTGAGATTGCACCTGCGATATGCTGATCATGGGTGCAAGGCTTTATGGCTCCTAATGAAAAAATAAAATAAATGCACATTTTTTTACCTGCAAAAAGATGTGCATTTATTTATTTTTACAGAGGTGAACTTATCTTTTAAAAGGAAACTCTTCTTATAACCATAGTCACGAGACAACAATCTTATATCTATGGTATCTCTAGGTGGCACAGTTAGGTTAGAAAACCCACCTTCACCTGCTACCCCACAGATGTGCTGGGGACACTTGGCCAAGCTCAGACACAAATCTCTTTGTAATAAGCTAAGCTGGCCATAAATATTCATTCAGCAGCAGTGCGAGGTGCAGTTCCTGGAACATTTGCAACTTTGGTATGAAGTTTCTTAAAAGTATATGTAAAGCTTTGTTTGTTTTTGTTATAAAATTTGATTTTTTTTAATTTTATTATTTATTTGGGAGTTCTAAGTAATTTTCTAGAAAAAAAAAAAATAATGGATTTTTAACTTGAAACCAACAAGTGTCAGAAAAAGATTTGGGGGTTATTTACTAAAGGAAAATCCACTTTTCACTGCAAGTGCACTTGGAAGTAAAGTCGCTGCAGATCCGAGGAGGACATGCAAGGAAAACTAAAAACAGCATTTTAGCTTACACATGATTGGATGATAAAATCAGCAGAGCTTCCCCCCATTTCAGATCTACCCCTTAGATTTATAGCGACTGCACTTCAAAGTGCACTTGCAGTGCAAAGTGGATTTGCCTTTCGTAAATAACCCCCTTAGTGTTTAAAATTCCCTCATTTACACACCAAGTTCATTCCTTTGATCTAAAGGACAAAACATTGTGGCTAAGGAATGTTGTGATACTTGGCAGACTGCCCGTTTTTTTTTTTTGACAGCTGTCAACTTTAGCAGAGAATTCTCTGCATAGAAAGAATCAGGAAAATGCTTTGTCACGATCGCGAGGGGGAAAAGATTGCAATCGCGATTAACGATTAATCGTGCAGCTCTACTTTAAGCACGGTCCTCCTATGTGAGTACAAAGATCTTACCGGTGGCAGGGAGCCAGCTGAGTAAACATTAGGTGGAGCCAAAGGTAGCGTCTGGCTAGGTAGCCCCGTGGCAAGGTCCTGCTGGAGCTGAGGAGGGGTCAGGTAAGGATTAGCTCGGCTGCTCAGGGTATTGTGACGGTAGGGATTATAGCTAATCTGGGAGGGACTAGTGGGAGGGGCAGAGAAGGTGCTCGGGGGAGGGCAGAAGGAGGCTCCACCCACTTCACTGGGAGGTGGAGGAGTGTTGGAAGGATATGGAGACATGGTCCTTGGAGGGGTAGTGTTCTGTCCATTGTGAATTGTGGAGGGAAGCGGCACGGATGCTGGAGATCTGGAGAAAGCGGCAGGACTCGATGTTGAAGGTGCTGTGGACACATGTGCCTGTCCAATACTGGCGAATGGATCATTCGAGGTGGTCAGACTCGTCGTCTGTGAAAAATAACTGAAGGTCTGTGGTGCATTGTGCAAACTGGATGTCTGTCCCAAGAAACTGTCCTCTTCCCCCACCTCTACCGACTCATCTGCAACTGAGAGAGACGAAGGTCAGAACAACACAAGCAGCATGGACAACACTGTATATACCATGGTATGGTGCCCAACAAACGCTCTATGGCAGTGATGGCGAACCTTGGCACCCCAGATGTTTTGGAACTACATTTCCCATGATGCTCATGCACTCTGCAGTGTAGTTGAGCATCATGGGAAATGTAGTTCCAAAACATCTGGGGTGCCAAGGTTCACCATCACTGGTCTATGGGGTTGATTTACTAACCGAAGAGTGAAAAATCTGGTGCAGCTGTGGACGGTAGCCAATCAGCTTCTAACTTCAGCTTTTTTGAATTGAGCTTTGACAAAAGACCTGGAAGCTGATTGGTTTCTTTGTAGAGCTGCACCAGAGATTTTTCACTCTCCAGTTTTAGTAAATCAACCCCTATATGTTATTATGCAATGTATATACACCAATAGAGAAATCCAACCCCCAATGCTACAAAGTGCTCAAGGAAAATGTTCCCCACAGCATACTGTACGTTTACAGGGGACAGTGTAGTCTACAGGGTGGTATGCAGATGTATAGTACACATTAAAGTAAGTATAAAGAATACAGTGTAATATAGATGGGGGGGCAGTATACAAGGATATTAAATGTGTACAGTAATGTACAACCGTCTTAAAATTATAAACTTTTTTTTTTAAATAACAAACATGTTATACTTACCTGCTCTGTGTAATGGTCTTTCACAGAGCAGCCTTGATCATCCTCTTTTTGCACCCCCCCCCCCCCCCCACCACCACCACCACCACCACCACCGCCTCTACTGGCTCCCCCCCCAGCAGAGTGCTTGCTATGGGGGTACTCCTGCGGGCTCGATTCCAAGTAGCTGTGTTTTGTGTGTCCATTGACACACACACACACACACACACACACTTGATCCCTTCCCCTGATCCCTCCTCACTGGCAGTGACTGACAGCAGTAGGAGCCAATAGATGTTGCCTCTTTGTCCACTGAGGAAAGAGCCGATGCTCTCATGCCCAGTGCCAGATCGAGATCGGGCTCCGGTAGGTATAAGGGTGGGCTGGGGGGAACTGCAAAGAGTTTTTTTTTTTACCTTAAAAGCGATTGTTTTTTATTTAAATAAACAAAGGTTTACAAACAAAAAAAAAAACCAAACCTGTCATACTTACCTCCTCTGTGCAATGGTTTTGCACACAGCAGCCCTGATCCTTCTTTTCACTGTGCTCCTGGCTCCTCCTCTTGTCGACTGCCCCCACAGTAAAAGTTTATTCCATGGGGGCACTCGTGCGGGCGTGCTCCCGAGTCCTGCTGCTGCATACACTGACAAAGGCAGCAGGACTTGCTCCTGCGTCACTGGATTTGATTGACAGCAGCAGGAGCCAATGGCTCCTGCTGCCATCAATCTATCCAATGAGGACCCGAGACAGTGGCTGGAGCTGCTCTGCTCATCCCCGTTGATGGAACGATCGGGTTCAGGCAAGTAAAAGGGTGGGGGGCTGCTGAAAAGCTCTCACCTTAAGGCACCTTTCACACTGGGGCAGTGCGGGCGCCGGCAGTAAAACGGCGCTATTTTTAGCGGCGGTATTCTGCCACTAGGGGGGGGGGGGTTTACCCCCCCCCCCCCCCCGTTAGCGGCCGAGAAATTGTTAAAATCATCGCAAAGCGCTGCTGCAGCAGCGCTATGCCGGCGGTATAGCTGCGCTGCCCCATTGATTTGAATGGGCAGGAGCGGTGTATACACCACTCCAAAGATGCTGCTAGCAGGACTTTTTTTTCCATCCTGCCAGCGCACCGCTCCAGTGCGAAAGCCCTCGGGGCTTTCACATTGGAGAGACAGGAGCGGCTCTTTCAAGGCGCTTTGCAGTGCAAAAGGGGTCTAATGCATAGAATGCATTAAGGCGAAAAACTGCGAGAGTTTACAACCCCTTTAATGCAGAGAATGTAATACATATAAAAAAACAACTCCTGTCTTTAGAACCACTTTAAGTTGGCCATACACTATATAGATTGTATAATCTACTTTAGATTTATCTAAACTATGTAATAGGAGGAGAAACCTGAGAAATTCATTCAATAAGACCCCTTTCACACTGTGCCGCCACCGGCGTTAGAGGTAAAGTGGTGCCATTTTTAGTGCCGCTTTATCGTCGTTTTAGCGGTGATATTCAGGCCTCATGCACATGGGTGCTTTTAGGCATACAATGTAAATTGCAGGCACATTTTTGCACCTGGAATACACCAATGCGACTTATAATAATGAATGGCTTATGCGACTTTAAAGGTCCACTGGTGTGAACCCGTGCATGTATATGGCTGTATAACCCTGGACATAGCTGATCTGTGTTGAGGGGGGAGTACAGCTTTATACATGTATGATTTTTTTGGAAATAGTGGCATAAACCCACATACAGCTATACTTCAATATCCTTTACAGAATAACTAAAAAAGATAAAAAACTTTTTTTTTAGTTTTAGATAGAATGAAGAGAGATTTGAACCCCTGTCAATTTTTATTGCTGTCTGTGTCCCCGTTATAGAGATTCACCTCTCTATTTCTTCAGTTTACTATTATGATTGAAAGTAAAAGGAAAAGAAAACCCCCACATTTTGGGTTGTCTCCAGAAAAGTAACAGTGGGGAAATCTTCCAATGGGGACACTAGTTCTGGTGACCTGGGGGTCCCCAATTAATTCCTTTAATTTGCAGGGATTTCCTTTCTCACTTCCTATTTGGCTATGGGACAGGAAGTGAAGGAAAATCCCCCGCAATGGAATGCAAATGGCGAAAAAAAAAAAAAAAAAAAAAATCTGACAGGGGTTGGGTTTATAACCCTCTCTTACTCCATCCAAAAATGACAAAAAAAAGTTTTGCCTATAGTTCTACTTTAATATATCTGTATATCCCAGGTACGGGAATACGCCTGCAACTTACATCGTAAGCCCAAAAGCGCTCATCTGCCTGAAGCCTAAGGCACTCGTGAAAAAATACTGTAAATAATGCCAAGAACAGCTTTTACTAAATCAATTAAGTCAAGTAAACAGAATAAAACAAAATGAATTCAGCTTTGGTGTGACCACCATTTGTCTTAGGTATGCTTGAAGGTCCTCCCATGGTAAGTTAGAAAAAAAAGTTCACCAAAATGAAAAATTATTATTAAAATATTTTTTTAGTAGTAGTAGATTTTTTTAAAGGCAAAATAAAATGTGCAAATTTTTTTTATTTTTTCTTAGGAGCCTGCAGAGCATTGCACCCACAATCAGCAGATCATGGGTGCAATGCCAGGCTTGCCAGGGTCCTGCAGACTCAGTAAAGTGGTCTGCTCGTACCTCCTGTATGGGCAGGCAGTTACTGAAGTCCGGGAAGAATCAATGAACTACGAGAGTGCTCATCAGCAACCTTGAGGTTCATTGAGAAAACACGCCGTCTGCCGCAATGGCACATGGTACTTGTAGATCATTAAAAAAGGAGAAGTCCAGCCTGAGCTCGTTTGGCTGCGCTTCTCCTATGGGTCACAGGAGTGCAATTCGTTTTGCCCTCCTGTGACCCGTTTTCAGCAGGGAGCGTTCTCTGCTGATGTCACAGAAATCAGTCCAGGCACCGCGTCATCCCGACAATGGGAGTCGGGATCCACCAGGTGCCTGGACTGATGGGCGTCTCAGCGAGCCACCGAGACGGCCGCTCCCCGCAGCTCATCTCTCCATGACACTATACAATTTTCTTGTTCAACTTTCCTTTAGATTTAATAAAACCATATAATATGAGGTCAAACCTAAACCCTTTCAATCTGTATGCAATCAGACATGCCCTCGCACTACACAGGTAAAGTTAAAGGAAATGAAATAAGAAAATTGTATATAGTGTATGGCCAGCCTAAGTCTGCAATACTTACCACTGCATCAGTGGTCTGACACCCGTAAGGTCCCTCGCTGAAAGCTTCTTCTGGGTGTCAGGCTTTGAACATCACGAGTGGCCAGCACAGGATGACATCACCCCTGCGCATGCGTGGGAGTTCATTCATTCCAGCACACAGGCAATGTGCCAGAATGTAAACTGAAGACTGTAAGCAGGCAGGCGGGTTTCTTTTACTGCAGAAGAGACATTGCATGTGCAGGCAAGAACCTGTCTGCTCTCAAGCTTTTTAATCTTATACTTTAGTTCCTCTTTAACGGTTTCCCAACCAACCGTTACCATCAAATAAACGCTTTGGCCTTGATGAAGTCAGGATCCTAGCCCAGTGGAATGTGGGGGTGAAGAAGCTGCAGGGATCGGAGGATCGGGTAAGTAAATCTTTTATTGGTCCCCCAGACATAAACAAGCAATTAGACTATGCAGTGCAGGCACCGTCTCACTGCAAGGGGTCATTTATCCCCCTATTTGGGCTTTAACTCCCAAAAGGGTGCTAGTTCTGATTTATCAGTCACTCCTTTCCCAAGCAGAACTGTTAGAAACTGAATTTTTTTTTAAAATCTTTTTTTTGACGGGTACCCGGCCCCCAGAATGACGGGTACCCGGCCCCCGGAATGACGGGTACCCGGCCCTCGGAATGACGGGTACCCGGCCCTCGGAATGACGGGTACCCGGCCCTCGGAATGACGGGTACCCGGCCCTCGGAATGACGGGTACCCGGCCCTCGGAATGACGGGTACCCGGCCCTCGGAATGACGGGTACCCGGCCCTCAGAATGACAGGTACCCGGCCCTCAGAATGACAGGTACCCGGCCCTCAGAATGACGGGTACCCGGCCCTCGGAATGACGGGTACCCGGCCCTCGGAATGACAGGTACCCGGCCCTCGGAATGACAGGTACCCGGCCCTCGGAATGACAGGTACCCGGCCCTCGGAATGACAGGTACCCGGCCCTCGGAATGACAGGTACCCGGCCCTCGGAATGACCGGTACGCGGCCCTCGGAATGACCGGTACCCGGCCCTCGGAATGACCGGTACCCGGCCCTCGGAATGACCGGTACCCGGCCCTCGGAATGACCGGTACCCGGCCCTCGGAATGACGGGTACGCGGCCCTCGGAATGACCGGTACGCGGCCCTCGGAATGACCGGTACCCGGCCCTCGGAATGACAGGTACGCGGCCCTCAGAATGACGGGTACCCGGCCCTGCAGCCTCCTGGGATACTTCCATCACATCTCCCAGGACCTGGCAGGCTTGGCATACAAAGCTGTCAGTGGGTGGTTCTGGGACATTATCTGGAGCTGGTTGGCTTTAACACCATTAAAAGTGTTTTAGTATATCTGTTTAAGAAGTGCAAAAACGACCTTTTGATCCTGCCAGAAATCCTGTGAGATGATAACTTCCTGTACTGCCCTCTTATCGGCACCTGCCCAGGTCACTCTCTGTATACTGCAGAACACATCACCCCCCCCCCCCCCATGTTATGAAAATGAAGAGGGGGGAGGTGTTCCTTAGTGCTAACACACTATCAGTTCTATGATGACAACACGGCGTCTCCATAGATACCAAGCACTCAGTGTTGTCACCGTAGACGGGCACCCAATTCCTGAAATAAAAAAAATAAAAAAAGCATAATGATGGTGTGTGTATATAGGCTGATGTATATATTATATAGTGTGCACACAGGGGTGAGGCTGTATATAGGGTGATATATAGTTTACACAGGGAAACAATGGTGAATAGTATATAATAATATACACCATAATATGTATATTTTATATACATAGATTAAATGGGGTGTATATAGAGGGGAGGAGTGTAGTATATATTATATAGGGGTGTAGATAGAGGGGAGGGTGATATATAATATATAGGGGTGCATACATTGGTGGAGGGGTGTAGTATATACTATATAGGGGTGTATACAGAGGGGGAGGGGTGTAGTATATATATTATATAGGGTTGTATACAGAGGGGGAGGGGTGTAGTATATATTATATAAGGTTGTATACAGAGGGGAGGGGTGTAGTATATATTATATAGTGTTGTATATAGTGGGTGAGGGGTGTAGTATATATTATATAGGGTTGTATATAGTGGGGGAGGGGTGTAGTATATATTATATAGGGGTGTATACAGAGGGGTGATATATATATTATATAGGGGTGTAGTATATACTATATAGGGGTGTATATAGTGGGGGAGGGGTGTAGTATATATTATATAAGGTTGTATACAGAGGGGGAGGGGTGTAGTATATATTATATAGTGTTGTATATAGTGGGTGAGGGGTGTAGTATATATTATATAGGGTTGTATATAGTGGGGGAGGGGTGTAGCATATATTATATAGGGTTGTATATAGTGGGGGAGGGGTGTAGTATATATTATATAGGGGTGTATACAGAGGGGGTCATATATATATTATATAGGGGTGTAGTATATACTATATAGGGGTGTATATAGTGGGGGAGGGGTGTAGTATATATTAGGGGTACACCAAATGGGTTTTTTGGTGTTGAAACAGATACCGAAAATGAAAAATACACCTGGCCGAAAACCAAAAATGACGGTTTTAAAAAAATATTTTTATACATTTTAAATAAAATGTATACATTTTTCTATAACACATTGCTAATAGTATTAGCAAAATTTCCATGAGGTGTACCTCTAGCAGATATGATGCAGGAGGTGGTCAGAGACTGGGGACACGGTACAGGAGGTCAATGTAGCCTCACCAGTGCCTACAAGATGCAGCCTCACCTGTGCCCGTCATGCAGCCTACCTGTGCCCAAATTAGAGCGGCGATCTCCATGTGTCACAGAGCTGCATTTGAATTGCCCGGGTCGCAGTAACGATGTCCCGCCTCCTGTGATCACGTCACACTGATTTAATGTCCCACTATTGGATCAGTGTGCCGTCTGCCACAGGAGGCGGGACATCGTTACTGCGGTCTGTGTAGTTAAGCTCCATGACACACGGACATCGCGATGAGGAGGGAGGAGGAGGGAGGAGGAGAAAAGAGGAGAGGGCTGTGGCACACCGCGCCAGAAGGACACCCCCGTAATAGGCGGCACCAGGGAAGGGGCCCCGCCCCATTATCGGCAGCATTATCGGCGTGATTTCTTTTTCAGCGACGTGTCGTAAACGCCATTTTTGGCCGACAAAATTTCGGTGCATCCCTAGTATATATTATATAGGGGTGTATACAGAGGGGAGGGGTGTAGTATATAATACACAGGGGTTATACATATTATACAGGGGTGTATACAGAGGGGGAGGGGTGTAGTATATATTATATAGGTGTGTATACAGAGGGGGAGGGGATGTATATATTATATAGGGGTGTATACAGAAGGGGAGGGGGATGTATATATTATATAGGAGTCTATACAGAGGGGAAGGGGTGTAGTATATATTATATAGGGGTGTATACAGAGGGGGAGGGGGATGTATATATTATACAGGGGTGTATACAGAGGGGGATGTATATATTATATAGGGGTGTATACAGAGGGGGAGGGGGATGTATATATTATATAGGAGTCTATACAGAAGGGGGGGATGTATATATTATATAGGGGTGTATACAGAGGGGGAGGGGGATGTATATATTATATAGGGGTGTATACAGAGGGGGAGGGGTGATGTATATTATATAGGGGTGTATACAGAGGGGGAGGGGGATGTATATATTATATAGGGGTGTATACAGAGGGGGAGGGGTATAGTATATATTATATAGGGGTGTATACAGAGGGGGAGGAGTGTGGTATATTATATAGGTGTGTATACAGAGGGGGAGGGGTGTAGTATATATTATATAGGGGTGTATATAGTGGGGGAGGGGTGATGTATACATTATATAGGGGTGTATACAGAGGGGGAGGGGTATAGTATACATTATAGAGGGGTGTATACAGGAGAAGATATACAGAATACATACCGGTGGGTACAGGTCCAGTGACAGGGATGAAGGGGACGGTAAAGTTGAGCTCCCCGGTGGAGAAGAGTAGGTTATTATTCCCTCCTGTTGTGGCCCCTGGGGGCCCCCGGCTCCCTCTCTTATCCGCCATGTTGCCCTAACACACAGAGACTCCACGTCTCCAGCCGGATCCGGTAAACTGACAGCACCTCGTCCAATCAGCACACGTCTGAAAGTCCTTTTCCCCGCCCACCTACCTTTTTCAAGCCAATCGATGCCGTGGTTTCCTCGGGTCAATCATCGGCTGTGCATGTGATTCCGTGGCGAATACGGTAGCCAATCAGAGGATGGCTGATCTGTCATGTGATTTTTTTCTCTCTGCCATTCACAACATGGCTTCTGATGGACGGCTTCCGCCATGCAGCCTTTGCTCCGCCTTAGTTGTGATGACGACATTTTCCCGCCACTAGCTGAGTAGTGGATTGCTGTGAGGAAGATGCTGCTGTCCGGAGGAGTCACGTGTGCGCCCGGTACCGGAGAATGGATTACAGAGCCGCTCCGCTGTGTGCAGCGACTGTACGGTGAGCACGACCTCTGTGACCGGGCCTCTCGTTGTACTGACTGGTCCCCGGCCTACTAAACCGGAGAGTGTACCATAGTACATGTACCGATCATTTCCGGTTGTAGTCCGTGCCTCTGTCAGAGATCGGGGGGCGATTACAATAGAAGTGGCAACTCAGGACTGTGTACAGTGATGGCAAAACCGACCCCTTCCACCCATTGTACAGTCCATAGTGTGGAGGGGGTTCATCCATCGCCTCCTCGCTGCCTGCTACCACCCAGAAAAAAAGCCCCCCCAACCCCATCCCTGGGAAGACCCCCCCCCCCCCCACCAACCCAGAGAAGACCCCCCCCCCCCCAACCTACAACCCAGAGAAGACCCCCCCCCTCTACAACCCAGAGAAGACCCCCCCCCCCAACCTACAACCCAGAGAAGGACCCCCCCCCAACCTACAACCCAGAGAAGACCCCCCAACCTACAACCCAGAGAAGACCCCCCCCCCCTACAACCCAGAGAAGACCCCCCCCCTACAACCCAGAGAAGACCCCCCCCCCTACAACCCAGAGAAGACCCCCCCCCCTACAACCCAGAGAAGGCCACCCCCCTACAACCCAGAGAAGACCCCCCCCCCTACAACCCAGAGAAGACCCCCCCCCCTACAACCCAGAGAAGACCCCCCCCCCCTACAACCCAGAGAAGACCCCCCCCTACAACCCAGAGAAGACCCCCCCCCTACAACCCAGACACCCCCCTACAACCCAGAGAAGGCCCCCCCCCTACAACCCAGAGAAGACCCCCCCCCCCTACAACCCAGAGAAGACCCCCCCCCCCCTACAACCCAGAGAAGACCCCCCCCCTACAACCCAGAGAAGACCCCCCCCCCTACAACCCAGAGAAGACCCCCCCCCCTACAACCCAGAGAAGACCCCCCCCCCTACAACCCAGAGAAGACCCCCCCCCCTACAACCCAGAGAAGACCCCCCCCCTACAACCCAGAGAAGACCCCCCCCCCTACAACCCAGAGAAGACCCCCCCCCTCTACAATCCAGAGAAGACCCCCCCCCCACCTACAATCCAGAGAAGACCCCCCCCTACAACCCTGAGAAGACCCCCCCCTACAACCCTGAGAAGACCCCCCCCTCTACAACCCAGAGAAGACCCCCCTCTACAACCCAGAGAAGACCCCCCCCCTCTACAACCCAGAGAAGACCCCCCCCCCCCTACAACCCAGAGAAGACCCCCCCCCCCCTACAACCCAGAGAAGACCCCCCCCCCCTACAACCCAGAGAAGACCCCCCCCCCCTACAACCCAGAGAAGACCCCCCCCCCCTACAACCCAGAGAAGACCCCCCCCCCCTACAACCCAGAGAAGACCCCCCCCCCCCTACAACCCAGAGAAGACCCCCCCCACCTACAACCCAGAGAAGACCCCCCCCACCTACAACCCAGAGAAGACCCCCCCCACCTACAACCCAGAGAAGAAGACCCCCCCCCTCTAGAACCCAGAGAAGAAGACCCCCCCCTCTAGAACCCAGAGAAGAAGACCCCCCCCCCTCTAGAACCCAGAGAAGAAGACCCCCCCCCTCTAGAACCCAGAGAAGAAGACCCCCCCCCTCTAGAACCCAGAGAAGAAGACCCCCCCCCCTCTAGAACCCAGAGAAGAAGACCCCCCCCCTCTAGAACCCAGAGAAGAAGACCCCCCCTCTAGAACCCAGAGAAGAAGACCCCCCCTCTAGAACCCAGAGAAGAAGACCCCCCCCTCTAGAACCCAGAGAAGACCCCCCCCCTCTAGAACCCAGAGAAGACCCCCCCCCCCCCTCTAGAACCCAGAGAAGACCCCCCCCTCTAGAACCCAGAGAAGAAGACCCCCCCCCCCTCTAGAACCCAGAGAAGAAGACCCCCCCCCTCTAGAACCCAGAGAAGAAGACCCCCCCCCCTCTAGAACCCAGAGAAGAAGACCCCCCCCCCTAGAACCCAGAGAAGACCCCCCCCCCCCCCCTCTACAACCCAGAGAAGACCCCCCCCTACAACCCAGAGAAGACCCCCCCCCTACAACCCAGAGAAGACCCCCCCCCCCTACAACCCAGAGAAGACCCCCCCCTACAACCCAGAGAAGACCCCCCCCCCTACAACCCAGAGAAGACCCCCCCCCCTACAACCCAGAGAAGACCCCCCCCCCTACAACCCAGAGAAGACCCCCCCCCCTACAACCCAGAGAAGGCCCCCCCCCTACAACCCAGAGAAGGCCCCCCCCCTACAACCCAGAGAAGGCCCCCCCCTACAACCCAGAGAAGAGGCCCCCCCCCTACAACCCAGAGAAGAGGCCCCCCCCCTACAACCCAGAGAAGAGGCCCCCCCCCTACAACCCAGAGAAGAGGCCCCCCCCCTACAACCCAGAGAAGAGGCCCCCCCCTACAACCCAGAGAAGAGGCCCCCCCCCTACAACCCAGAGAAGACCCCCCCCCCCTACAACCCAGAGAAGACCCCCCCCCCTACAACCCAGAGAAGACCCCCCCCCCCCTACAACCCAGAGAAGACCCCCCCCCCCCTACAACCCAGAGAAGACCCCCCCCCCCTACAACCCAGAGAAGACCCCCCCCCTACAACCCAGAGAAGACCCCCCCCCACCTACAATCCAGAGAAGACCCCCCCTACAACCCTGAGAAGACCCCCCCCTCTACAACCCAAAGAAGACCCCCCTCTACAACCAAGAGAAGACCCCCCCTCTACAACCCAGAGAAGACCCCCCCCTCTACAACCCAGAGAAGACCCCCCCCCCTACAACCCAGAGAAGACCCCCCCCCCTACAACCCAGAGAAGACCCCCCCCCCTACAACCCAGAGAAGACCCCCCCCTACAACCCAGAGAAGACCCCCCCCCCCACAACCCACAACCCAGAGAAGACCCCCCCCCCCCACAACCCAGAGAAGACCCCCCCCCCCTACAACCCAGAGAAGACCCCCCCCCTACAACCCAGAGAAGACCCCCCCCACCTACAATCCAGAGAAGACCCCCCCTACAACCCTGAGAAGACCCCCCCCTCTACAACCCAAAGAAGACCCCCCTCTACAACCAAGAGAAGACCCCCCCTCTACAACCCAGAGAAGACCCCCCCCTCTACAACCCAGAGAAGACCCCCCCCCTACAACCCAGAGAAGACCCCCCCCCCTACAACCCAGAGAAGACCCCCCCCCCTACAACCCAGAGAAGACCCCCCCCCCTACAACCCAGAGAAGACCCCCCCCCCTACAACCCAGAGAAGACCCCCCCCTACAACCCAGAGAAGACCCCCCCCCACAACCCACAACCCAGAGAAGACCCCCCCCCCCCACAACCCAGAGAAGACCCCCCCCCTACAACCCAGAGAAGACCCCCCCCTCTACAACCCAGAGAAGACCCCCCCCCACCTACAACCCAGAGAAGACCCCCCCTCTAGAACCCAGAGATGAAGACCCCCCCCCTCTAGAACCCAGAGAAGAAGACACCCCCCCCTCTAGAACCCAGAGAAGAAGACACCCCCCCCTCTAGAACCCAGAGAAGAAGACCCCCCCCCTCTAGAACCCAGAGAAGACCCCCCCCCTCTAGAACCCAGAGAAGAAGACCCCCCCCCCCTCTAGAACCCAGAGAAGAAGACCCCCCCCCTCTAGAACCCAGAGAAGAAGACCCCCCCCCCTCTAGAACCCAGAGAAGAAGACCCCCCCCCCTCTAGAACCCAGAGAAGAAGACCCCCCCCTCTAGAACCCAGAGAAGAAGACCCCCCCCCTCTAGAACCCAGAGAAGACCCCCCCTCTAGAACCCAGAGAAGGACCCCCCCCTCTAGAACCCAGAGAAGAACCCCCCCCCCTCTACAACCCAGAGAAGACCCCCCCTCTACAACCCAGAGAAGCCCCCCCCTCTACAACCCAGAGAAGACCCCCCCCCTCTACAACCCAGAGAAGACCCCCCCCCCTCTACAACCCAGAGAAGACCCCCCCCCCCCTCTACAACCCAGAGAAGACCCCCCCCCCCTCTACAACCCAGAGAAGACCCCCCCCCCCTCTACAACCCAGAGAAGACCCCCCCCCCCTCTACAACCCAGAGAAGACCCCCCCCCCTCTACAACCCAGAGAAGACCCCCCCCCCACAACCCAGAGAAGACCCCCCCCCTACAACCCAGAGAAGACCCCCCCCACCTACAACCCAGAGAAGACCCCCCCCCCCCACCTACAACCCAGAGAAGGACCCCCCCCCCCCAACCTACAACCCAGAGAAGGACCCCCCCCCAACCTACAACCCAGAGAAGACCCCCCCTACAACCCAGAGAAGACCCCCCCCCCCCACAACCCAGAGAAGACCCCCCCCCTACAACCCAGAGAAGACCCCCCCCCCTACAACCCAGAGAAGCCCCCCCCCTACAACCCAGAGAAGGCCCCCCCCCTACAACCCAGAGAAGACCCCCCCCTACAACCCAGAGAAGACCCCCCCCCCCCTACAACCCAGAGAAGACCCCCCCCCCTACAACCCAGAGAAGACCCCCCCCCCCTACAACCCAGAGAAGACCCCCCCCCCTACAACCCAGAGAAGACCCCCCCCCCTACAACCCAGAGAAGACCCCCCCCCTACAACCCAGAGAAGACCCCCCCCACCTACAATCCAGAGAAGACCCCCCCCTACAACCCTGAGAAGACCCCCCCTCTACAACCCAGAGAAGACCCCCCCCCCTCTACAACCCAGAGAAGACCCCCCCCCTCTACAACCCAGAGAAGACCCCCCCCTACAACCCAGAGAAGACCCCCCCCCCCTACAACCCAGAGAAGACCCCCCCCCCTACAACCCAGAGAAGACCCCCCCCCCTACAACCCAGAGAAGACCCCCCCCCCCTACAACCCAGAGAAGACCCCCCCCCTACAACCCAGAGAAGACCCCCCCCCCACAACCCAGAGAAGACCCCCCCACCTACAACCCAGAGAAGACCCCCCCCACCTACAACCCAGAGAAGACCCCCCCCCCCTCTAGAACCCAGAGAAGAAGACCCCCCCTCTAGAACCCAGAGAAGAAGACCCCCCCCCCTCTAGAACCCAGAGAAGAAGACCCCCCCCCCCTCTAGAACCCAGAGAAGAAGACCCCCCCCCTCTAGAACCCAGAGAAGAAGACCCCCCCCCCCTCTAGAACCCAGAGAAGACCCCCCCCCTCTAGAACCCAGAGAAGACCCCCCCCTCTAGAACCCAGAGAAGAAGACACCCCCCCCTCTAGAACCCAGAGAAGAAGACCCCCCCCTCTAGAACCCAGAGAAGAAGACCCCCCCCCCCTCTAGAACCCAGAGAAGAAGACCCCCCCCCTCTAGAACCCAGAGAAGACCCCCCCCCTCTAGAACCCAGAGAAGACCCCCCCCCTCTAGAACCCAGAGAAGACCCCCCCCCTACAACCCAGAGAAGACCCCCCCCCCTACAACCCAGAGAAGACCCCCCCCCCACAACCCAGAGAAGACCCCCCCCCTACAACCCAGAGAAGGCCCCCCCCCTACAACCCAGAGAAGGCCCCCCCCCTCTACAACCCAGAGAAGACCCCCCCCCCCCCCTCTACAACCCATAGAAGACCCCCCCCCCCCCACCTACAACTCAGAGAAGACCCCCACTACTGCGCATGTGGTTGCGGCACAGCACCATTCACATGAATGGGTCACATTCTGGGGTGGCACTGCCTGCTGAACAGGACAGGAGGTATAATATATACTGCAGCAGGTGTACAACCCCCTCCGACTGCTCTGATTAGTTAGGGGAAGGTCTAATGTGTTTTTACTGCCCCTAACCACCCCCCCCCCCCTCCCCCCCATGACAGGAAGGATAACAAACAGGTTTAAAAAAACAATGGGTAACTTACACCTGTGTTCCATCACATATGGCGACCCATCACATTTGGCTACCCGCTGGAGTGCGCATGCGTGATGTCGCCATATGCGTTCCAGCACTTTTACCACAAAACAGCACACTAAAACCGTCAGTGTGACGGAAGTGACTTAAAAAACAAAAAAATGTGTTCTACTTGTATTGCTATGTAATCACATTACAGGATTAAATTGCACCCCCCCCCCCACCTGAACAGCGATCAGATGTATATTTGTAACAGATTGTGTGTTTATAAGGTGCTATTGTCCTCACTTCCGTGACATTATCTGACCATTTCACTGGTCCGTATTGTCGCAAAAGCTTTTGGAACGCATTTGGGCAAGTTGCGCACTGCGAAATTTCTCAGCGGAACGTCCCTTCCGTAGCAAAATGTGATGGGGTCACCAAATGTGACGATACGCCTGCATTGGTGTCTCAAAAACTCAGAGCTATGCATAGAGTGGAATGGGGCCCCAAAATAGAACTATAGACACTTACCCCCCCCCCCCCATTTTGGACAGAGTAAGGGGGGGAGGGTCATGACCACTATCAGATTTCTTTTATTTTTGCCATCTGTCCCATTTTGGAGATTTCCCTTCACTTCCTGTCCCATAGCCAAACACAGGAAGTGAGTCGGAATCCCTTGGGAAGCAAGTCACCAGAATTAGTGTCCCCATTGGAAGATTTCACCTTTATTTTTTTTATGGGACAGCCCAAAATTTTAGATTTACTTTTAATTTCACTTTCAATTATAATGGTAAACAGGACAGATAGAGAGGGTGGATCTCCCTAACGGGGCACAGACTGCAATAAAAACTGACAGCTGTTCTAATCCCTCTCCACTCTTTCCAAAACTAAAAAAAGTTTTACCTTTTTTTTAGATATTTTCTTTTTTTTTTTTCTATTTTTTTTTTTTCCCCTTATTTCTCTGACACCTGGGTGTGAAAGCTCGGAGCATACACAACATGGACTGAAGCCTAAGGCTGCTTTCACACTGAAAGCGCTGGCTGTTAGCACTAAAGCACCGCTCGTCTTAGCGGCGATTTAGCGCTCTTTAAGTGGTGCTTTTCGGCCACTAGCGGGGGGGCGCCTTTTACCCCAGAGCGGGGTAAAAAAAGTCCAGTTTTGCTGCGCTTTGAAAGTGCTCCACCTTCATTCCAATGGGCAGGGCGTTTTGGGAGCGCTAAATACAGCGCTCCCACCCCACCCCAAAGATGCTGCTTTGGTACCGCTGACTCGATGTCCACTGGTACCCGCTGATTACACAGGCAGATTGTCATTTTGCCTATGTAAACAAAGCAGATTGTTCTGTCAGAGGGGGAGGGGATTGATCCTGTTTCTGTTCAGCAGGAACACAGATCTTTCCCTCCCCCTAGTCACAGCATCTCCCACACAGTGAGTAAGTACAACCTGGGCACACGGATAACAATTCCCTGCCAGTGTCATTAGTACAGTGACAGGGCGTATATGTATGTGTGTATGTATATGTGTGTGTGTATATATATATAGCACTATATATAGTGCTAACCACTGCACCACTGTGGGCGGCACAGTGGTGCAGTGGTTAGCACTCTCGCCTAGCAGTAAAAAGGGTCGCTGGTTCGAATCCCAACCACGACACTACCTGCCTGGAGTTTGCATGTTCTCCCTGTGCCTGTGTGGGTTTCCTCTGGGTACTCCGGTTTCCTCCCACACTCCAAAGACATGCTGGTAGGTTAATTGGCTTCTGTCCAAAATTGGCCCTAGTATATGAATGGGGACCTTGGATTGAGGGTAGGGACTGATGTGAGTGTGCGATGTACAGGGTTAGGGACAAGGGTCAGGGTTGTAGACACACACTCACTCAGGTTGAACTGGATGGACTGGTGTCTTTATTCAACCTTACTAACTATGTAACTATATATATATATGTGTGTATATATATATATATATATATATATATATATATATATATATATATATATATATATATATATATATATATATATATATATATATATATATATATATATATATATATATATATATATATATATTTTTTTTTTTTTTTTTTTTTTTTTTTAGCACTGATCACTGTATTAGTGTCAGGTGTCCATTTTTCTCTGCTGCAATATCGCAGTCCCGCTATAAGTCGATCGCTGCCATTACTAGTAAAACAAATAAATACAAGTTTGTAGACACGATAACTTTTGCGCAAACCAATCCATATACGTTTATTAGGATTTTTTTTTTTTTTTTTTTTACCAAAAATATGTAGCAGAATACATAACGACCTAAATGTAATGAAGAAATTTTTTTTTTTTTACTATTGGATATGTTTTTATAGCAGAAAGTAAAATATATTGGGGTTGTTTTTTTTTGGTTTTTTTTTGTTTATAGCGCAAATAATAAAAACCGCAGAGGTTATCAAATACCACCAAAAGAAAGCTCGATTTGTGGGGGGAAAAATGAAATTTGTGTACAGCGTTGCACAATTGTCAGTTAAAGTAACGCGGTGCCGTATCGCAAATAATTCCCTGGTCATAAAGGGGGGGGGTAAACCTTATGGGGGTCAAGGGGTTAAACAGTGATCTAATTTAACCAGTAAGCCAATCAGCAGCCAGACACCTGAACAAGCCTTGATTAATCATGGAGTGCACCCCAGACAGTCCGGCACACAAACTACATTACGTTACACATTGCTATCTTTCAGGTGTTTGGCTTTCACTTGTGTAATCTGTCCACTGGAAGAAGCGAAGCTCATACAATGTTCCCAGCAGTCTGCGGAATTAATTTATCTTTATAGATTTCTTGAGGGTTATTGTTGATAAATATTTTGTCCCAAGTAAAGAAGCCTCTCTAACCCAGTCTGCAGGAGGGCCGCCATATTTCCTCTGACCATTAACCTGTACAAGATTAACCACTTGGCACCCACCATATAGCAAAATGACGTCAGCAAAGTGGCTGTGTTATCCTGACCGGACATCATATGACGTCTTTTAGGATAACAAGCAGCGCATCTCGACGATCGTTGTCAGTCTCACACGCTGCCACTCCGATCTAGGTAGAGTCTCTGACGGAGAGTCTACATCCACATGATCAGCCGTGTCCAATCACATCTGATCTGATCACATCTGTAAACAGGAAGAGCCATTGATTGGCTTTTCCTCACTCCTGTCTGTCAGGCGCGAGTAGATTATCAGCGCAGCCCCCCCCCCCCCCCGAGGATGCCCACACTGGACCACCAGGGATGCCCACCACTAGTCACCACCAGGTATGCCACCCATGCCCACAATGGATGTCAATCAGTGCCAAACAATAATGCCTGCCAATCAGTGATGCCCATCAGTACCATCCATTAAGGCCCATCTGTGCCACCTATCGGTGCCCGTCAGTGCAGCCCCCATTAGTGTCCATCGGTGAAGGAAAAAACTTAGGCCCCTTTCACACTGGGGCGGTGTTGGCGGTAAAGCGCCGCTTATGTTAGCGGCGCTTTACTGTTGATATTTGGCCGCTAGCGAGGGGGTTTAACCCCCCCTCCCCCGCTAGCGGCCGAGAAAGGGTTAAAAACCACCGCAAAGCGCCTCTGCAGAGGTGTTTTGCCGGTGGTGTAGCCGCGCCGTCCCATTGATTTCAATGGGCAGGAGCGGTGTATACACCGCTCCTTCACCGCTCTGAAGATGCTGTTGGCAGGACTTTTTTTTACCGTCCTGCCAGCGACAAAGCAGCGGCACTTTCAGGTCGGTTTGCAGGCACTATTTTTAGCGCAATAATGCCTGCAAACTGCCCCAGCGTGAAAGGGGCCTTTACTTATTTACAAAGGTTTGTAACAGAAACAAAAAAAATAAAAAAAAATTTCAAAATTTTCGGTCTTTTTTTTTTTCATTTGTTTAGCAGAAAATAAAAATCCCAGACTTGATCAAATACCACCAAAAGAAAGCTCTATTTGTGGGAACAAAAAGATAAAAATTTAGTTTGGGTACAGCATCGCATGACCGCGCAATTGCGACATCGCTGAAAATTTGTCTGGGCAGGAGGGTGTATGGAAGTGGTTAATAATACTCCTTTCCATCCACTTCAGAAGGGAAGCTTTGTCTTTATTCAGAGATTTAATCCAAGTGCGGCTCTCGGCGTTCATCACGTTGTCGTCCTTAGAGAATGATCTGCTCTCTCCTTGGAATCAGAGGCTGAGCTCTTTACAAGGCTCTGACCAGGAGAAGCACACAAAATCCCCCGTCTCCTCCATAATCAGCAGGTAGAAGGCTAGCCTCCTCAAACCCCCTGTCCTGATTGGGTCTGTCACAGCCCATGTTTTCTGAAAGCGCACAAAAGATGCAGGATTTTTGTCGTGCTTTCAGAAAACTGGGCAAAAACTCACAACCTGATAGAAGTCCATGGGACAGGAGCTAAAAAAAAATAAAGCACAGGTACTACCAGAGCTGCGGTCCGAACACAACACACCGGTGTGATCCTGTCCATAACTCCTCTGCTATCGCCAAAGACATAAGCTATAAAATCGCCTTTTTGTTTTCTATATGTGGATTGCCCAATCCTCTTTTAAAGGGCGATGGAAGTTATTTTTTGAAATGACGTACAGATCTGCTTAGTTACAGTGGAACTAAACCCTTCTATCCGTCTCAGCCAAGGAAGCTGCAATCTTAGTCTGTTTGATCTGCATCTGCCATGGTGCCGCACATGTGATCAGTAATGACACCAGACATTTGATGCTTTGACAGTTTGGTTGAAGACACAAGGAAATGTGACCGTTATCATTCCAGGAATGTAATGCTTTTTTTTTTTCTTCTTCACCACTTCCTGCCCAATGACGTTGTGGACTTTCAGTGGGGATATCTGAATGATGCCTGCAGCTACAGGTATCCTTCAGATATCATCTTTTAGAGCCGGCGATTCCCTTCACTGTAAGGAACAATTACAGAGTCTGTTCAGCTGCTTGATCGTTCTTACAGGCAGCGGTAGGGGACGTACCTCCCGCCGCCCTCCGGTGCTTCTCACGGCTTGCCCGTATAATCGGCGAGCCGGAGAAGGAATCAGTCCATGCTGGATGTTTACCATAGGGAATATGGCGGGCCAGATGACCCCCCGGCGTCCCTATAATCATTCAGAGGCCAGGCGCAATGTTATGACGTCACGCCTGGCCTCAGCATTTGGAAAAAATGGCGCCGACACAGCTGGGAAGCCAGAATTTTTTTTTCATTTTTTTTTTGTTTTTTCAGGCTTCCCAGCCTAGAGGTAAGATGGGACTTATTAAACCCCAGATCTAGCTGTAAAGAGGACCTGTCCCGCACTATTCATATTACAAGGGATGTTTACATTACTTGTAATAGGAATAAAAGTGATTAAAAAAAAAAAAAGTTAAAAGGTGTCAATATCAGAGTGGATGTGATTTAAATCACTAGTAAAAAGGCTTGATTTAAATCAACTGGATTTTAAGTGGAGTTCCGCCCAAAAAAAAAAACTAATAAAAGTCAGCAGCTACAAAAAGAGCAGCTGCTGACTTTTAATAATCGGACACTCACCTGTCCCAGCAATCTCCCCAACAAGCATCTCCCCGTTCTGCCTAGTAACAGTGTCACTGATCTCTGCTCCCCGTGATTGGGAGCAGAGATCAGTGAATTGTCACATGTAGCCACGCCCCCCCACAGTTAGTAACACGCCCCTAGGACACACTTTACCCCTCTCTAGCCCCCTAGTGGTTAACCCCTTCACTGCCAGTGTCATTTACACAGGAATCAGTGAATTTGTATAGCACTGATTGCTGTATAAATGACAATGGTCCCAAAAATCTGTCAAAAATGTCCGATGTGTCTGCCATAATGTCGCAGTCACAATAAAAATTGCTGATCGCCTCCAATACTAGTAAAAAAAATATTAATTTAATTTTATAAAAATGCCATAAATCTATCCCCTATTTTGTAAACGCTATAACTTTTACACAAACCAATCAATAAACGTTTATTGCGATTTTTTTTTTTTTTTTTTTTTTTTTTACCAAAAATGAGTAGATGAATACGTATCGGCCTAAACTGAGGGAAAAAAAATGTTTTTTCTAAATATGTTTGGGGGATATTTATTATAGCAAAAAGTAAAAAATATTGCTTTTATTTTTCTAAATTGACGCTATTTTTTTTGTTTATAGCGCAAAAAATAAAAACCGCAGAGGTGATCAAATACCACCAAAAGAAAGCTCTATTTGTGGGAAAAAAAGGATGTCAATTTTGTTTGGGAGCCATGTTGCACGACCGCGCAATTGTCCGTTAAAGCAACGCAGTGCCAAATCACAAAAAACGCACTGGTCAGGAAGGGGGTAAATTCTTCCGGGGCTGAAGTGGTGAAATGTAAGGACTTATTCTTGCTGGTAGTTAGAATCTTTAATATTTGAACACCTCCGCGGTTTCTATTTTTTGCGCTATAAACAAAAAAAAGAGCGTCAATTCTGAAAAAAAACATTTTTTTTTTTTTTTTTTTTTTTTTTACTTTTTGCTATATTAAATATCCCCAAAACATATATGAAAAAAAAAATTCCTCAGCTTAGGCCAATACGTATTCTTCTACACATTTATGGTAAAAAAAATTGCAAGAAGTTTATATTGATTGGTTTGCGCAAAAGTTATAGGGTCTACAAAATGGGGTATAGATTTATAGTATTTTCATGATTATTTTTTTTTTTTTTTAGTAGTAATGGCGGACGATCTGCATTTTTTTTTTTTTTCATGACTGCGACATTATGGCGGACACATCGGACAATTGTGACACATTTTTGGAACCATTGGCATTAATGCAGCGATCAGTGCGATAAAAATGCATTGATTACTGTAAAAATGTCACTGGCAGTGAAGGGGTTAACTCTGTTCCCTGGGAGGTGATTCTAACTGAAGGGGGAGGGACTAATTACAGGAAATGACAGATCATGGTTACTAGCTAATAGGAACACACGATCTGTCACTCCTGTCAGAACAGGGAAGTGTATGTTTACACACACTCGTCCCTGTTCTGTGTCTCCAGCTCACGATCGCTCGTGGCCCGACGGTCATCGCAACCGCCGGCCACGAGCATCGGCACCCCCCGCCGTGCAGCGGCGGGCACGCGCCTACTATCCGGACCCCGCGATCCCACGTACAGTTACGTGGTTTCGTGCAGGGGAGCCAACCTGCGGCAGCTGGTCCAAAAGCGGTTAAGTTAAAAAAAAATAAAAATCGAATTTTAAATCAAAGTCTGGTTTGTTTTGATCCTCTTATTAAAAAAATCATTGATTTATATCCACCCTGGCTGGTGCAAAGTTTCCACCCCCTCAGGATCACTGCTGGAGTGGAGAAAAGCTGTGTAAGAGAATATGGAGGAGAGGTGAGGAGGAGATCCAGGAATCGGGATTAAGGTCAGGGCAAGCAACCGATGAGCGAATCGTCGTCTATCGTCCATAGATTTTGCTGGTGTAGAAAAACAGATGTGAGGTATTGCTGTGAATGTTGCAGTGACCACCATTTTCTTCCTTGGGGTGTCTGCTAAAAACACATATATAATGTTTGGGGGTTCTCAGTACTTTCCTAGCAAAAAAAATCTGATTTGTACATGTAGATGTGAAGTGTCAGAATTGGCCTGTGTAGCACGTGGTTAAGCCAATTGATGGGTTTAGTTCCACTTTAATGTGGCCATACCACTTTTGACAGTTTCCTGCCAGGAAGCTTAGTTATTTCCCGCATTGTGTGGGACTTTTCTAGGTTGGCAACATTTTATAGAAAATGTGTGAGGGGGGCAATACTGTTCCAGGCTGGAGACTTTCTCTAATTGTATGGGATAGGGCTGTTCCAGGCTGGAGACTTTCTATAATTGTATAGGATAGGGCTGTTCCTGGCTGGAGACTTTCTATAATTGTATGGGATAGGGCCGTTCCAGGCTGGAGACTTTCTCTAATTGTATGGGATAGGGCCGTTCCAGGCTGGAGACTTTCTCTAATTGTATGGGATAGGGCCGTTCCAGGCTGGAGACTTTCTCTAATTGTATGGGATAGGGCCGTTCCAGGCTGGAGACTTTCTCTAATTGTATGGGATAGGGCTGTTCCAGGCTGGAGACTTTCTATAATTGTATGGGATAGGGCTTTTCTAGGCTGGATACTTTCTATAATTGTATGGGATAGGGCTGTTCCTGGCTGGAGACTTTCTATAATTGTATGGGATAGGGCCGTTCCAGGCTGGAGACTTTCTATAATTGTATGGGATAGGGCTTTTCTAGGCTGGATACTTTCTATAATTGTATGGAATAGGGCCATTCCTGGCTGGAGACTTTCTATAATTGTATGGGATAGGGCCGTTCCAGGCTGGAGACTTTCTCTAATTGTATGGGATAGGGCCGTTCCAGGCTGGAGACTTTCTCTAATTGTATGGGATAGGGCCGTTCCAGGCTGGAGACTTTCTATAATTGTATGGGATAGGACTGTTCCAGGCTGGAGACCTTCTCTAATTGTATGGGATAGGGCTGTTCCATGCTGGAGGCGCTATATGCAGAGGAACAATGATTTTCATACATTGTGTATTTCAGAGGAGAGTGGGGCTCTTCCAGGCTGGGAACAGAAGGTGACAAATTTTTTCCAGGAGAAGATACAGGAGAACCAGTCATGCTGGGTAAGTTATGGCACCTGTGTGTTGTGTTAGTAATGTGTGCTGAGAATAAGAACACCATCTGCTAGACTGATAGCCCTGGTGGGCCATTTTACTGGCTACAATTCTCCATGGAATATGCGTTTCATGAAAACCACACCAAGGCACTCTGTAGCTATAGACTGGCATTAGTGTGTAATAGAGAACCACCATGCAGGGTAGTCAGTCTCCTGGGTCATGCAGGGTTCCTGGCTTTCTTGTTGGCTCCTCAACTTTCCCAGAGATGGTTGTTGGATTTGCAATATTGGCCAAACCATAGAGACTTTTATCCTGTTAAATGTGTGGCTCTGGTTTGAGTGTGTGGCTGGTGAAACCCAACTTAAATACATGTTCCTAGTCAGGGCTGCTTTTAGAAATCATGGGGCCCTATACAGCCTACCTGACGGGGCCCCATTGGCCCCGCCCACAACCCCGGGTTCACACCATAAGGGTCGGTTCACACTAGGACGACTTGTCAGGCGACCTTATCGCCTGACAAGTAGCGTCCCGTTCTGTACAACGGAACCGTTCTAATCGGAGCGACGCAAGTCGCTCCGACTTAGAAAAAGGTTCCTGTACTACTTTGGGGGCGACTTGCATAGACTTCTATACAGAAGTCGTTTTGCAAGTCGCCATGGCAGTCGTGTGAGGCGACCTGCAAGTCGTACCGCCCCTAGTGTGAACCGAGCCTTACGGGCTGCGGATCGCACAGGAGCGCTGTGAGACGCGGAGCCAAAGACGCACAGCGTTTTTGTGCAGTGCGCTCCGCAGCCGCCCCAGAAATATGTGAACCGGCTCCATAGGGAGCCAGTCACATTCTCCTGCTATGCGAATTAGATGTGCGGAAACGCACATCTAGTTCGCATAGGTGTGAACCCGGGCTAAATAACCATTTTTATTCTAAACTTTTTACACTATGATAAAGCAGCAGAGATGTCTTACAACTAATTAGCTGGGATGAGCTCAGGCGTGTTCGGACCGTAGTGTGAACCCACCTTGGCTATACCACCAGGAAGTTTTACAGCACCCCACCAATCGTTACTCGAGCTGAATGGGAGAGATGTCAGCGTTTGACATCTGTGCCCGTTCAGTTTGTGTCCGCCATACACCACAGACTTGTGTCCATATACATCAGGCTACCTCTGATCTGTCACATTTAGGTCTGGAAAAATAGAAAAGGATGTTCTCTTCCGTTTAATTTTTTGACCTGAATGGACACGGAGGTAGGCGGATCTAAATGCACACCAGTCAATTCATATCTGGTCTCCTGTAGACTTACATGGAGCTTTCAGTCAGGTCTGCATGAAAAACTGACAGGCGGACCTGATTGCAAAGCTTGGATGAAAAATTCTCAAAGGGGAGTGGTTTTGGGGTGGTAAACATGCAGCTTGGCTGTGTTTTTACTGTCCCTTCCCCCCCCAACACAGGTGTAAAGTAGCATCTCACTGTGTGCTCATGGTCATCGTCATTATGATCAGAGCACAGCAGGTGCTGTATGGCTATGTCAGTGTAACATGCTGTTGGGGGCTGACTTTGTTATGGCTATATGGTGTTGTAGTCTGTAATTCAAACCACAGCCATATATTAGGAAAGTCAGCACCCAACAGCATGTTACACTGACAGAGCCATACCAACACCTGCTGTGCTCTGATCATCATAATGATGATACTATGAGCACACATTGGGTAGTCAGGGGACTGCACCTTGGTGTGTGTGTGTGTGTGTGGATTGCTTGCCTGTGGACCGGCGTCTGGATTACTTTTTCTGCACTGTCTCAGCCTCCTCAGTGATAAGTCTCTCCCTCAGGCTGCAGCCTGGCACTTACTGAGGGAAGGGAGCTGCATTACAATCCACAAAACAAAATTGTGCTTAGCCATTAAGATTTGTTTTGCTCTTATGCCGCGTACACACGATCGGACTTTACGGCAGACTTTGTCCGACGTACTTTTCGACGGACTTTCCGAATGAACGGACTTGCCTACACGCAATCAACCAAAGTCTGACGGATTCGTACGTGATGACGTACGACCGGACTAAATTAAGGAAGTTCATAGCCAGTAGCCAATAGCTGCCCTAGCGTCGGTTTTTGTCCGCCGGACTAGCATGCAGACGAGTGGACTTTTCGACTGGACTCGAGTCCGAACAGATCTGAAACATGTTTCATTTCTAGGTCCGTCGAACTTTTGAGAAAACAAAGTCCACTGGAGCCCACACACGATCGAATTGTCCGACGAAATCCAGTACGCCGGACCAAGTATGCCGTAAAGTCCGATCGTGTGTACGCGGCATTTAGGTGTGAAGGGGTTAAGGAGTATATTGATTTTTGGGGTGACACTGAAAGTATTCTCCTGCCACAAATAACTGGGTGCAGTTGGCTGTGCAGGCTGAATCCACTGTGATTTGATGTCTTGTCTTGTAGGTCCCCAGTCTGAACGATGTCCCCCTGCACTACCTGAAACCCAACAGCCTGGTGCGATTCCGTTGTATGGTGCAGGATATGTTCGATCCGGAGTATTACATGGGAGTCTATGAGACGGTGGACCACAGCAACAATACAAGGGTGAGTTACACACACATGGAAGGGTGGTTTAACTACCAGGCCTTTTTTCTAAATCATATAGGTTAAAATAATTATTACTATAACGTTTGGGGGTTCCATGTAATTTTCTAGCAAAAATTATATATATATATACCCACCGTGTAAAATTCAAAATGCTAACCATAACATACAAGGCCATTCACAACATCGCCCCCACCTACATCACCAACCTCATCTGCAGATATCGCCCAAATCGCCCCCTCCGCTCCTCCCAGGACCTCCTGCTCTCTAGCTCCCTTGTTACCTCCTCCCATGCTCGCCTCCAGGACTTCTCCAGAGCCTCTCCCATCCTCTGGAATTCCCTGCCCCAGTATGTCCGATCAGCCCCTACCCTGTCCACCTTTAGGAGATCCTTGAAAACTCATTTATTCATGGAAGCCTATCCCACACCCACATAACTGTCCCTGAGCCACCCCCATCAAATCATTCTTTGCAGCTATTACCTTTTGTACCACCACCCCCTCCCTTTAGAATGTAAGCTCTACAAGCAGGGCCCTCCTGTACCTTTTGTATTGAACTGTACTGTAATTGTGTTGTCCCCCTTATACATTGTAAAGCGCTGAGTAAACTGTTGGCGCTATATAAATCTCGTATAATAATAATAATAATATATATATATATATATATATATAAATAAATTATATTTTTTTTTTTTTTTTTTTTGCTAGAAAATTACTTGGAACCCCCAAACGTTATATATATTTTTTTTTTTTGACACCCTGGAGCAGTGATGGCAAACCTTGGCACCCCAGATGTTTTGGAACTACATTTCCCTTGATGCTCATGCACTCTGCAGTGTAGTTGAGCATCATGGGAAATGTAGTTCCAAAATATCTGGGGTGCCAAGGTTTGCCATCGCTGCCCTAGAGAATAAAATGGCGATTGTCACACCGTATTTGCGCAGGAGTCTTAAAAGCGCAATTTTTTTGGGGGAAAAAAATGCACTTTTTTTTTTTAATTGAATTAAAAAAATTTAGCGGCTGCAATGTTGACACGATTTTTGTCGCGATTTCAGGTAATGCCTGTGTAACTCGCATCGAAGTCAGACCAAAGTAGTGCAGGGATTACTTTGAAGTTGTACTAATATGAATGGTTGTCATTGGAAATCTTGTGGAATGACTTGTCATGCGACTTTGCAGTCCCAAGTAGCAGGACAAGTCGTACAAGTGTGAAAGGGGCCTAAAGTTAGCCCCGTTTTTTGTTTTTTTTGTTTTTTCCATATTGTGAGAGATAATGTTACGCCAAGTAAATTGATACACATGTCATGCTTCAAAATTGCACCTGCTCGTGGAATGGTGACAAACATTGACCCCTAAAAATCTCCATAGGCGACATTTAAGAATTTCTGAAGGTTAGCAGTTTTGAGTTAGAGGAGTTATATTGCTAGAATTACTGCTCTCGCAACGATCGCGGCAATACCTCACATGTGTGGTTTGAACACTTTTTTCATATGCAGGCACGACTTGTGTATGCGTTCACTTCTGCGCGCAAGCTTGGCGGGACGGGGTGCTTTAAAATTTTTTACATTTTTATTCTTAGTTTACTTTTATCTTTTCTTAAAAAAAATCTCAGATCTCACATTTTACACTTGAAAGCAATAAAAAAGTTTTTTTTTTTTTTTTTTTCTTGGGGAAAAAAAAAAATGTTCCCATTTAAGACCAATGGGCGGAAGTGACGACGTTTGACGTTGCTTCTGTCATCCAATGGTATGAAGCTGAGTGGGGGCCATCATTCCCTCGCTCGACTCTATGTCTCGCAGGGGAAAGGACTGGATCTCCGCCGCTACTGGCGGTGGAAACCATTGGGGAGCGGCGGGGGGGCACCTCTCCCGCCACCGATCACAAGTGCTCTCGTAGCAAATCTGTTGCAAAGACCACTTTTATCTGAAAGCGGACCGCCTGCTGTTTAAAAAGATACCGGGGTTATGGCAGCTATCTGAGCCCTAACGGTGTTCAACGGGTCTGTAAGTGGTTAAAGCGAAGCTCCACATGTTCGCACCCCTTTTTCACTGCCATTTGACACTTTTTTTTTGGGGGGGGGTGTTGAAGATGTGTTGAAGATACGTTGTTTCGACAGGTACCTGCTCCCACTTCTGGGTAAGATCACCCCTGCTATTTGCATTTCCTCATTTCCTGCCCCTCCTCCTTGCCCTGCTGCCCTCCTCCTTGCCCTGCTGCCTTCTAAAACACACACAGGTCCCAGAAGATGGCAGGGCCATTCAGAAAGTGCAGTGTAACCCATGCATGCACAGTAGTACTTACAATGCTGGCGCCAGGACCTGAAGCTGACTGGCGAATCGGTTCGGGGTGTCGGCATCCCTGGACAGGTAAGGTATCCTTTATATTAAGTCAGCAACAGACTGGAGCTCCTCTTTATTTTAAAACACTTTTCTAAGACCTAAATTATGTTGTATCTGGAGGAACCCAGGAATAAAACATTCCACCCTGTAAATGAGTTTGGTCACTCTACATCTGCAGAGTTTCATTCTACATCTTTTCTGAGGTGAGTTCATCAGGACATTTATATGGTGGGGAAAGTTTTTAGATTATGATGTCTCCCGCTGACCTGATTTGCTGCATTATCTCACAGTACAGCTGTATGACCTTCCTAACCAGGACCATCTTTATTTCCAGGCTCTGCACCTCGGCAAATACCGGGATGTGGCAGATTGTAAGGTGAGTTTGGGAGAGGAGAATCGTGAATCCAGGAAATATAAATATGTGTGTGTGTGTATATATGTATGTATATGTATATGTATGTATATGTATGTATATGTATGTATATGTATATATATGTGTATATATATATATATATATATATATATATATATATATATATATATATATATATATATATATATATATATATATATATATATATATATATATATATATATATATATATATATATATATATATATATATACACATATATACACATATATACACATATATACACATATATACACATATATACATATACACATATACACATATACACATATACACATATATATATATATATATATATATACATATATATACATATATATATACATACATAATGTATGTGTATATATATGTGTATGTATGTATGTCTAGGTGACCCTGGGAATTGTGTGAGAGGACTGGCAGTACATCTAGGGTAACCATGGGATTTGTATCAAGAGACTTAGAAAGGCAAGAACGAGGGCGCACCAACCTAGCGCATTACCTTTTTAAACTATTTATAAAAAGCAAAGTCTATGTGTACGCACAAAGTGTTATAAGCTCATCACAGGCAACCAAAGACTATCCACAGGCCATCTGATCAACTGTACACTCTCCTTGCAGATAGCATCTTTATCCAACAGGCTTACATGTTTCAAGGAGCCAAAAGTGACCCCAGGAATTGTGTGTGTGGACTGGCAGTACATCTAGGTGACCCTGGGAATTGTATGTGAGGACTGCTGACCTAACTAGGTGACTGGGAATGATCTTTAAGGACTGTTGCAACTCTGTGTATGTGATTTTTAGAAGAGTTCTTTGTCCTTTATTAGCTATTGTCATTGTGTTGCAGCCACAGCAGGAGGTGGATCTAAACTCCTCCAGGACAGTCACTTCAGAGCGCCAGACCTTCTACTGTGTGCCAGTTCCAGGAGAGTCCGCCTGGGTAAAAGAGATATCCTTTGCAAGTCCCCAATTGCCCTCAGTCTATCAGAGATGCCAACTATTCCCCCTGAAGCTTATGCCTTATATCAGTGGTCATTGTGCATACCCAGAAGTGTAGAACACAAGTTATTAATCCTATGTCTGCAATATTGGTGTTCTTTGGCTGAATTATTACACACCTGTTTTATTAGATGATGAATGACGCCGGTGAGGTGTCTGCCTAGAGATTACAGATGTGTTTTAACTTTCCTTATCAAGTTCACATCTACAGCAGCTCCAGCCAGGCCAAAGTTACCCCCTCCACCTCCTACGTCCCCAACCGCCAAAAACGTAGCTACGATGAGGATGATGATGAACACTCTGCTACCCCCAGAGAACAGCACACAGGTAATGTCTCCATTGTCACTCCTACAGCAATCTCCCTCTGACCAACACCGACCTTCCTTTGACTTGAGTTCCCCCAACTAGACTTTACATATGCCATTTGACTATATGCAGTGTGTGGCTGCTCCTGACTTCTCTCCTTCTGGGAAAAATTTCATTTGTTTGTTGGTTGGTCATTGATGACTCTATAAGGATCTGTTATGTAATACTCTGGAGAATGAGGTCGAATTTTCCATCCTGATCTGGCCTTGTGTGTTTTTCACTTCAGATGTGAGTGAGGCAAATGTTCCGAAAAGGCAGGAGCTGGAGTCACAGAAGAAGCCAGAGGAAGCCCCAGCCAACAGCGCTCCTCTGGACCTCAATTTCCCCCTCCCTGAGGAGAAGGGACCAGCATGTCTAGTAAAGGTAAATGTGACAGACACTAGGGGCAGCGACATGTCATCCAAGACCCATTGAGTGGGGGAAGGGTTAGTCAGGTTCCTTTCCATTGGCTCCTGCAGCAAATCTGTATTGGTGCGACGGGTGTATTGCCTGTGTCTACCGCTGCTGGATCACCATCATGCAGAACAAACAATGAGCTCTAAATTACATCCCAGCAATTTATAGCTGAGCGATAAATTGGGGGGTTATTTTTCTACCAGTAGCGTCCACACTGGGCAAACCCTCAGGAGGTCACCATGGTGGTAGACCAGACAATGGCTCTCTATGGTAAACCAGAACAGATTGGTGATCTTCCAAATTTCTGGGCCTGAGGGGATCAATAGATGCCATACTGGTCTGTATGCATCATCAGTGCAGGAAGCATTTGTCTTAAAATACAACAAAACATTTTTTTTTCTCTTACAGGTGTATGAGAACTGGGACAATTTCAAAGTGAATGATGTTCTGGAGGTGTATGGGATGTTGTTGGTGGAGCCATCCCTAAGTCTCATAAACGAGGACAGGTAAGAACAGGACTGGCCTCCTATCATGTGAGTTATTTCCCATTGGCACATAAAGGAGTTATCATTCCAGTTATATTACATAGCTTCCAAGTTAGGTTGGAAAAGGACTATCCAGTTCAAACAACAAATGTCTATTCAAAAAATAAATATATTGAAAACCTGTATGTGAAGAACCCGTAACCCAAAACTGATCAAGATGATGCCTGAAAAAAAGCCCATGACAGAGTATGGTCCAATTTTTACTCCAACAGGGAAAAATTATTTCTTCCTGATCCCCTAAGGTAATCGGAACAACGATCTCCGATGTTGTTCATTTTCGATATTAATGGGCATTTATATTATATTATGTGCATTTATTACTTAAGCTGTCTAGAACTAGCTCTCGGACTCTAGTATTTTCAGCTTGTACCTGGGTTGCCTAGTATTTTCAGTAGGTTTGCACAGATACCTTGTGTGTTGTGTGGTTATGTTTTTTTTTGTTTTTTTTTTACTATTGTACCTATGTTTTTTAACTTGTCTATTCCCCTAGTTAGCTAGTCTATTAAAACTCTGACTACATGTTACTATTGATATCGCAATAATACAAGGTTGGCTATGAAACCAAGCACAAGGCTTAATAACAAAGTCTTAGCATATTCCCATCTTCTTGGGAAATTACACAAAAATACTAAATAGATATTACAAACCTATATCAACAAAATACATCATATCAGAATATCAAAGATGCTTATCACAAGGCTCTCCGAAGAGAGGGCCATCGCCATAAGGTTTAGGCCCAAGCCAGGATCCAAAGGAAAAGGACTATTGCTCTTCTGTGTGCCCTTTTTACTCAATCACTCCCACTCATCACCCCCACTTGCCTCCTGTCCAATAGATATTGCCAAGAGGTAGTCCTTCTAATGTCTGTCCATTCTCCAGGAAGCATTCTGTATTGTCCACTAGGGGGCAGCATTTGTCCATGAATCGCCACTTTCCGACCTGGGTCAAATCTTCATAGACATCTTGGTCTTTGATCTTCTGTGGCTCAACCCATCAGTTATCTTGGCAGCAGTGGCTCTTTTTGAAGCTTGTAATCACACCAGATGGGCTTGAGCTAAGCCCTTGATGTTCTGATATGCTACAAAGCTTTGATGTGTAACTGGTTACATTCCAGCTTGGGGCCATCTGTCTGTATCAACCAGGGAATTAAATACCATAAGTATGATATTAAATCATGTTGAATTCCAACAGATACTTTGCAGTGCAATTTGCGCCAATACAAAAAAAGGCGCAAATCGCATTGCAAAGAATCGCATGTGATTTGAATAGGAATGCCGTTCGATTCCTGTCTGTATCGCATGCGATTTTCCCCCACTGTTCGTGTGTGTATAGAAAGGGGGAAAAATGCCACCTAGTGGGCAGTTTATTAAAAATGTTAGAACTCACAGTACATATCTGGGCAAATGCAAATCTACATACGTGCCCCGGTCCCGCCGATGATAGCAAATCATGACGGCTGCTGGAGAAGTTCCAGAACCCGATGGTATAGGGCGGAAGTCATGTCATCTTGGAGGCAGACCCGCTTCTACATCTCCTCCAGCCCCGTGAGCAACCGAGATTTTCTATCAGCCGGACCGGGACACCTATGCAGATTTTGCATTCTGCCAGCTATGTGCTGAGCGTTCTAACATTTTTAACAAACTGCCCACTAGATGGCACTTTTCACTTTCTATACACACACGAGCTGTGAAAGGAAATTGCATGCAATTCGGAAAAGAATCTCATCATATTCCTGTTTAAAATCGATTTAAAATGCGGTTTGCGGTCATTCATTTTGTATTGAAGCAAAATACACCGCAGAGTATTGGTTTTGGTGTCGGGAACATTTGCGCAAGTACTGATACTTGCGCAAATGCTTGTTATTGATGTGTCCCTAATTTTCAGCTTGTGCCTGGATTTTGCCGTGGGCTGACGAGGTCTAGTATTGTAATGTCAGCCCTTCCTTGGGTTGTCAAGTTTGCCCTGAGTTATCAAATTGGCTGAGAAGGTCTGCTGTTAATGTCTGTCAGTTCCTGAATTGTCCAATGGAATGAGAAGGTCTAGCAGTGTAATGTCAGCCTGCCCCTGAGTTGTCCCATGGCATAATAGGTCTAATTTTGTACTGATAGCTCACCTCTGAGCCAAGCAGTGCCATCCTGTGGAGACTGCCAGGCAGTGACTGTGACTACGTTATATTGGCAGGGATTCCCTCGCTGCGTGTTTGGACCCTGCGGAGAGTATGGACACTTTGGAGGAACAGCGAGTACACAGTCCACCAACTTCTCTTGTGCCGCGGATCCACGCCATCATTGTGCAGAAGCTGCATCACATTAACCCGCTAATCCCAAGCTCTGTCTGCGAGACTGATGAAAGTAAACAATGTGAGTCTTCCTTCTGTTGTGGGATCATGCGATTCATGTCACTCCACCGTCCTTCATTGTCATCTCTGTCCCTCACAGGTCTGGCCAGCTTCATGGCAGAGTTGTCCTCTGTGCGGTCAGAGCTTTTAGGCTTTTTGACGCATGCTCTGCTGGGGGACGGCCTGGCTGCTGAGTATCTCATCTTCCACCTCATCTCCTCTGTGTGAGTATTTTATTTGTATGGGTTGTCCATGTCAGAGAGAGATGTCACCAGCCCACCAAGATCTCCTCCAAAATGGGTCCACAGCTTTATTCAGCGATCATATCGCAATGTTTTCGAGCCACGCAAGACCCTTTCATCAGGCATGTGACCATATGTGGCTCCGAAATGTTGCAATTTGCTGTAACAATGTGATTGCTGAATAAATCTTTGGATCAATTTTGGAGATCTTGGTGTGTCGGTGACTTCTCTCTCTCTTTCTCTCTCTTTCTCTCTCTTTCTCTCTCTTTCTCTTTCTCTCTCTCTCTTTCTCTCTCTTTCTCTTTCTCTCTCTCTCTTTCTCTCTCTTTCTCTCTCTTTCTCTCTCTTTCTCTCTCTCTCTTTCTCTCTCTTTCTCTCTCTTTCTCTTTCTTTCTCTCTTTCTTTCTCTTTCTTTCTCTTTCTTTCTCTTTCTTTCTCTTTCTTTCTCTCTCTTTCTCTTCACAGTTCCAGCTGGTGGTCGCTTCAGCACCCACTTGGTAACTTGCATACACAACCATCTCTACAGGAACGTACGTGTGTGTTGAAATAGTGCGTTGTATTGTCAATGTCGGCACAGTGTGACCGTGGCAAAGTTGTTTGTTTTTTTTTTGCCCTCACCATGTGGACATATATCATTATATTTTTTTTTTACGAATATTTGACTTACTTTATGCACACTCCTGACATCTCTGACCTTGCGCTGGAATATCCAGTGTTGGAGACACCTGATCATACTGTAATTCCTTTGTCAGGTACGCTCGAAGGGATGTGCTGCCGCTGGGGAAATTCACTCTGAATCTTAGTGGCTGCCCGCGGAATGGCACCTTCACACAACATTTGAATCGCGTGGTGCAGCAGCTAGTGCCTACAGTAAGATGGTGGTTTTCTATTCTAGATACACAGATATGATACATGTCAGCTGCCTACAGAAATGCATGGTTTTCTTAACCACCTTTTTTTCTTTTTTTTTTTTTTTTTCCAGTCCTATTACCTCCGGATGACCATTGAAAACATGAATCGCTTACGCTTTATTCCCCAGAAGGATTACAATGCCAATCGTCTGCTAAGTGGCATCCTCCAGCTCTCATCTAACACATCGCTATTGGTGGATGAAACATTGCTGGAGCAGGGTCAGCTGGACACCACAGGTCAGTGTAGTGTAGGACTAAAGTATAACTAAAGAAATTGAATCTGTGATCATATCCTCAATAGTGCCACATCCAAAAATTGTTAGAAACAAAAATATATAAGTGCCTTAAAAGTCCACCTTAGGGGTATTTTTGTTTCTAAAGCATAACTAAAAGCAATTGTTATTGTTTTCATTTTAGAGTAGAACACATTTTGTGTTGTCTCCTAAAAAGTAATAGTGGGGGGGGGGGGTGCACTAGTTCTGGTGACCTGGGGGTCCCCAGGAGATCCCCTTATTTTTCAGGGATTTTCTCTCACTTCCTATTTTGGCTATGGGACAGGAAGTGAAGGGAAATCTCCCTGTTGGGAGGATTGACAAGAGAGATGGGAGAGGGGGCAAAAGTAAACCTTACCAGGGGTAAGAATCTTCCCTTACTCCATCCAAAATGTAAAAAATAGTTTTGCCTATAAGTTCTACTTTAATGTAGCCATGGATCCCCCTTATTGGCATTACTTGCATCTACCTTATATCTGTGTCTTCCCAGCATTGTTTTTATGACCTATGCAGGCAGGATGCAAAATGGTAATCGCTCTACATTTTTTGAGCAAAGAATGCCATGGCTTTATTTTTTTCTTATTATACCACACAGAGGACTTCATATTCTTGACAACTTAAAGTGGTTATAAGCCACTCAATGACATTGCTTAAATCCCCTCTGCTATATTAATGTCCCCAGTGTATGTGTGTTTTTGTTTTTTTTAAATGCCACACTGTACCTCATTTTTATAGTGCCGACCGGCGCTCACATGACTGGCTGCCTCTCCTCTCTTGATCCCCCCGCTGAAGTCAGTCAGGAGGAGGAAAGAGGCGGCCGGTCAGGTAAGCATGAGGTACGCAGCGGCATTTAAAAAAAAAAAAAATGTGCGCTGGGGACATTATTTAATATAACAGAGGGGATTATAGCAATGTCATTGAGTGGTATAAGAACTTTAAGTTGTCAAGAATATGAAGTCCTCTGTGTTCTGTGACGTATAATAATTAAAAAAAAATGTTATTGCATTTATAGGAGCAGGAGGGGAGGGCTGGGCAGTGGATGGGGCTGTCAAGCAGGAAAGGGGGGGGAAGAGAGCAGAGAGGAGAACTGCGGATGATGAAGGCATGTAAACTGACCACAGTATCAGGGCTCAGTAGCCATGATAAACCGTGGTCAGTTTACAGGCGGGAGGGCATAGCTAGGCAGGATCAGCCAGGTTTTTTAGTTTATACACGGGGGCCAAATTACACAGCACAAGCACCGCGCAGTGTAACCTGCTTTCAGAGAAGAGGGTCCCTTTTTTTTTTTTTTTTTTTTTCTTGTTACAAACACTTTAAGGTGAATCTGCACTGGCCAAAACACAAAAAAAAGGCTGGAATCCCTGCCCAGATATAACTCCTTCCAGCTCAGCTTAGCTTAGTGCCTAGCAATGTCTGTCTCTGTCGGCTAGTTATTTTAATTTCTGGCCTGTTCCTAATGAGGGCTTCATCTTAATGTGTCCCTACGGCCAGCAGGCCAAGAGGAGACTGTACCCATACCCTGCATGCAAGAGTGGTGATGACCTGGATTGCTGCCAGTCGGCACTGAATTCTGTGGGCATTGATCTCCAGGTTGCAATGTACAAGGTAATCTCGGCAGGGTGTTCTACAGGTCCAGGGCAGTGATCCCCTGTCTGGGGGGTAGTAGAGTCCCTGAAGGCCCTGCAGGGCACAGCCGCTTTCATGGGTGAGGATTGAAGCCTGCTGGCTCTGCAATATGCGCTGGTGAATGCCTCTGGGCTAGGTAGAGCAGGTGGCATTTTTGTTCTGTTTAATGTTTGCGGTGCATTCGCATTGTTTTGGTTATTTTCTTACATACGGAGCGCTACGCTGCAGTAGTAGTAGTATTAAAGAGGAAGTAAACCCCGATGGGTTTTACTACTTTTGCTCCTCGCAAGGCCTGCAAATTAAAAGCATAATGGGCTAGTATGCATCGCATACTAGCCCATTATATGAAACTTACCTGCAAACGAAGCCCGCACTGTCCCCTGTACAGGACGCGTCCATCTTCGCCCTTCTTCCTTCCGGGGGCCGCAGACTCTGACTATGTGACTGGCTGGAGCCGCGGGACGTCACTCCCACGCATGCGCGCGGGAGCCGTCAGTCACGGCTCACGCTGGGGGAAGAAACGGCACGGTGGTCCGTGTTTTCACAGTGCATGCGCTGATGACGACATCGGCGCACTACAAGTGAAATATCTCCTAAACGGCGCACGTTTAGGAGATATTTCCACTACCTATAAGTAAGCCTTATTCTAGGCTTGCCTATAGGTATGTCACACAAAAGGGTTTACAACCACTTTAAGAATGTGCACTATGGGAAAACGCTCATCCGTGTGGACTTGGTTTTGCCAGTTTCTGTGCATGCCAACATGTAGTTTGAGTCTTGGTACAACCAGTGGATTAGCCACTCTGCACAGTTCCCGCTAGGGATGCCCCGATGCCATTTTTTTTTTTCCGAGTGAGTACCGGTCCTTCTTTTTTTCTTTGTTATTTTTATAGGGGGAAAAAAAAAAACATGTTATACTTGCCTCGTCTGTGCAGTGCATTTGCACAGAGCAGCCCCGGATCCTCCTCTTCTCGGGTCCCTCTTTGGTGCTCCTGGCCCCTCCCTCCTGTTCAGTGCCCCCACAGCAAGCAGCTTGCTATGGGGGCACCCGAGCCGAGTTGCTGCTCCCTGTGTCCATTCAGACACTGAGCCCTGATCCGGCCCTGCCCCCTGTCTGCCCTGACTGGCTTGCTGACTTTGACAGTAGTAGTAGCAGCCAATGATGCCGCTGCTGTGTCGCGGCTATTCAGGAGGGAGAATCTGAGACTGCTTGCGGACATAGAGGGACCCTTTTTTTTTTAATGCATAGAATGCATTAAGATAAGAAACCTTCTGCCTTTCAAACTCCTTTCAGGCCGATTAGAGTAAATTTAAGGGTTAACCACTTTAAGACCGGGCTTATTTTTCAACTTGTTTACAAGTTAAAATTTTTTTTTTTGCTAGAAAATTAATTAGAACCCCAAACATATTATTATTTTTTATTTTATATATATATATATATATATATATATATATATATATATATATATATATATATATATATATATATATATATATATATATATATATACATATATACATATATACATATATACATATACATATACATATACATATACATATACACATATACACACACTCACTCTCCTTTCCCCGTCTGACAGCTGCAGTGGGCGGGACTGAGATTCCCTCACTGATGTCAGTTGAGACGAGAGGAGGAGAGAGCCGGCTGGTCACGTGAGCGGCAATCTGAAATGAGGTATAATTTATTTTTTTTTTATAATTTTTTAGCCATATTGACAAATGTGTTGTGTGGCAGATAATTTCACTGGGACAGATGTGCGACAGGTGTTCTTTACTGTGTGGGGACACTGTGACAGGACACTGTTTTGGGGACAGTAACTGGGTGATCGGTTTGGAAAAAGTTGTAAAAAACAGCCAGTGGTTCCCAACATCAGTCCTCAAGTACCCCCAACAGGCCATGTTTGCAGGCTTCCCTTTATCTATAATCGGAGTCAATGGCTTGGTATTTTGGACAGCTATTTTATCTAAGAAATTCCGAAAACATGGCCTGTTGGGGGTACTTGAGGACTGATGTTGGGAACCACTGCTGTAAACTAACGAACGTCTCTTAAAACTTCACTTTTGGTCTGTTTAAATTTACCCTTGAAAGTGTTTAACCAAGAAAGTGGCCGCGCTTTAATGATGTCAGGTCTTTTATGTAGCTTTATTAAAAATGAACATTGCACACTGCAGCTCTGCCTGTTTGTCACCTGGCACATTTCCCCCCTCCAATGGGATTTGTTGAACTTTTATTTCTCTTTTATTTCTTTCAGACTAACTGTGTTTTTTAGGGCTTTTTTTTTTTTCTTTTCCAAAGTGTCTGACACCCTTGGTGACTGTGGCGTGTGTGAGGGAGGATGTTTTTGTCATCTTTCATTCTTTACATAGATAGTGTATGCTTTTTAATGTTTTATTTTTCTGGATGTCCTTATCTTGTAGTACTGTGCTTTGGCATTCTGTTTGTCCTTTGAATGTCGTCCTCCTAGTATTACTTTTCTCTCTGTTCTGATTTGTCTCGGTTGTTTTGGATTTCCATATTGTTTTTACTGTCTGGTTTATGTCTTTCAGTTGCTGCCTTTTTTTTTTTTTTTTTTTTTTTCATTTGTTCTGTCTGTTCATTGCAGGTGTCCGTAATGTCACTGCGCTGGGTAATGTGATCACCTGGCAGAAAGTGGACTACGATTTTAGTTACCACCAGATGGAATTCCCCTGTAATATTAATGTGCTCGTCGCCTCGGAGGGCCGATCGCTGCTTCCAGTAAGTCTCATCTAATTGTATTTCCCTCTCCAGCCATGGACATACAGTAGGTAACATGGCAGCTACCTCTAGACTAGGCAGCATGGATAAGGATATAGGTTCTAGTGATATTCAGTGGAATGACCTCCTTTTGAATAGTTGCTTCAACCAATCAGAAAGCAGCTGGAGGAGTTGGAACTTTCTGATAGACACCTACTAATAGAGCTTTCTCTCTTTATTTGCTATAGACAGCAGTTTGTCCGCATATAATGAAATATTACAATTCCTGTGCCATATTACTAACTCTAATTAGGAGACCAAGGGGGCTTATTTATAATAGTGAATGTGTATACCTGTATACCCTATTATACTTTGCAGCACTACTGCATACTGCAGCCCACTCACACTGCAAGCTGTGGCATGTACAGTAGTTTATGGCCTTGATGCAGTAGAGGTAACTGTGAATGGTGAGAACCTCTAACATTCTATTTTTTTTTTTTTTTTTGGCTTTCCAATTTTGTACTTCTCAAGCCAGTGGAGCCCATCGTACATATGTAAAGCACATTGCTGGGCTCTATGAATATGCCAAGGGTTTTTTTTTTTTTAAGCCAGTCACCAAGTTTTATCCTGGAAATCAAACTATGTAATTTTTTTTTTTTTAATTAAGATTCTTTTATAAGCAGTTGTGCTGACCTCTATATACAGTTGTCTAGATTGGCAGTTTCCCTGCAATAGCTTTGTACCTAGACCCTGCTAGACTGGAGGAGTGCAGTCATAGTCTGGAATAAAACCTTTGGGGATTGGGCTTTGCATTGTGATTTACCAATCGGTGTGCACTGTAAGAGCCCTTTCACACAGACAGCGCGGGGGGGTGTCTGTGGGAAAGCACCGCTAGTTTTAGCGGCCCTTTACCGTCGTTGTAGAGGCCTTTAACTCCCCGCTAGCGGCTGAATAAAGGGTTAAAACCGCCCACAAAACGTCGCTGCCCATTGGTTTCAATGGGAAGGGGCACTTTAGGAGCGGTGTATACATCGCTCCTAAAGCGCCTCAAAGATGCTGCTTGCAGGATTTTTTTTTTTTTTTTGGGACGTCCTTCCAGCGCAGCTCCCTAGTGTAAAAGCACTCTGGCTTTCAGGCTAGGATTGCAGATGAGGCATTTTACAGGAGCTAAAGCGCCTGAAAAACGCCTCCAGTGTGAAAGGGGTCTTGACCACAAGGTGCTTTCCAAAAACTGTGACACAGCCCCGGGTGTTACCCTGTCTCTGAAGGTTCACTTTGTGATGAGGTCGCGTGGGCTGACCATAAGGAGCTTTATGTTAATGGAGCCATTGGATGCCATTTACTACCCTAGAAGTGCCCATATTCTCCTGTAGGAAGCAAAATTATTCGAAAATCTACTGCAAAAAATAGATTTTACAGTAAGTATAAAGATCCAGTTATATATCTGTGATTGTCATGTGTGTCCTGTAATTTGTGCCATCCCTCAACAATTTGAATGCACAGTTTTGCATAGTCTGAGCACAGTCCTCACCCTGTGCATCCTGTGCTAAGCTACTGTCCTTTGTGGGAAATAGTCATTACCTTGTACAGTCGGTGCTCAGACATTGTCCATTGTCCTGTGCAGTGAAGTCTAATCAGATCATCCACCCTTCATCTTGTATTGGCTCTAATCTAAGCCCAGATCGATTTGTCTGTTTATGAAGCCCATTCAGGACTCCTAATTCTTTATTGTATGTAGCAGTTTTGTTCAGTATGCTTTTTCTTTTTTTTTTCTCAGTCAGACTGTCAGATTCACTTGAAGCCACAGCTGGTGCCCCCCAATATGGAGCAGTATATGGGGGCTTTGCTATCTGCCGTCCAGCCATCCTTGCTCAACAAGTTCCGCATCTACCTAAGTCTTCTACGGTTGATGGACTACAGTATTTCTGAGGATGTTACCAAGGTACGAGAGAGCAGAAAATACAGACTCTTAAAGTGGTTCTAAAGCCTTAAAGTGGTAGTAAACTCTGTTACACCACTTGTACCTACAGGTAAGCCTATAATAAGACTTGCCTGTAGGTACTGTGAATATCTCCTAAACTTTTAGGAGCCCAGTTTAGTTGATATTCACAGTGCATGCAGCCGATGACATTGGCACATGCGCTCTGAAAGTCTGGCTTATAGTGCTGGACCGTCAGAGCCCGTGCTGGAAATGGCGGCTCCCACGCGTGGGAGTGATGTCATCTGGCCCCCACCCACTCATGTAGCCGGAGGCCACAAACCCGGAAGGAAGACCGAGGGAAGATGCCTGCCATCTCAGCAGTAACTTCGGGGCGCTGGAGGGAGGGCTTCGTTTTAAGGCAAGTCTATTATAATGTGCTAGTATGCGATGCATACTAGCACATTATGACATTGCTTTGCAGAGATGTTTTTATTTTTATTTATTTTTTTTAATCACTTGTGGTTTACTACCGCTTTAAGGTTTTTTGCCTTAATTCATTCTATGCATTAAGGTGAAAAACCTTCTGTGCTGCAGCTCTCCCTCAGACCTCCCTTCCCCTTTTCCTTACCTGAGCCTGATCCAGCGATGTTCATGAGCACAGCACCTCCTGCCGCAGTCTCTCTCCTCAGTGGACAGATTGGCTCCCCCTGCTGTCAATCAAATCCAGTAACACAGGAGCGGGGGGCGGGGCCAAGTCCCGCTGTCTGTGTCAATGGACACAGCAGCGGGACTCTGGAGTGAGCTTGCATGGGTTCCCCCGGGGAAACTGGCTTTCCCTGGGGCCACCCGATGAAAAGGAGGGGCTTGGAGCACTGTCGGGGGACCCCAGAAGAAGAGGATCGGGCTGCTCTTTGCAAAACATTTGCACAAAGCAGGTAAGTATAACATGTTTGTTTTTGTTACATTAAAAATTACAAAGGTTTACAACCAATTTTAAGATGGTGGGTGGAGCTGTTCTAAAACTCACAGGGGCTAGACATGATGGGTACACTGGAAAGATGTAGGCGTCATGGCTGTCCTCCCTGGTTCAGGATTCACTACCCAGGGTATTATGGACCTAAAATAAAGATATGCAGTATAGGAGTTCAGATTTCACTGGCTGCAGGTAAGTTACTCCAGGAGCCACAGGAAATCAAACAAACAAGCAAGCAGAGGCAGCATCCATATTTGTATACTGGGAGGTTTTCTTGAATTGTGTGTACAAAGTCACATCAGACAGACATGTGTAAGCTTAATATTGATGTGATTGTGGAGATATTACAATACAAGCAATAGTCAGATAATGGTCTGTCAATATACAGCCTTCCTCCCCATAAGGCCAGATGATAGAAATCTGATTTGTGTACCACATGCTAAAAACAAAATGGCAGTTTTAATTTTTATAGGATGTGTTATTGTTGGAGCTGTTTGGGCCCAGGGTATGTTCAGCCCTGGCAGTTGATTTAATAACTTTCTGGATCTGTTCCTCTCTCTATAATAGAAATTATTTTTATTTTTTCATTAAGGCTGTCGAAGATGATTTTGTGGACATGAGGAAAGACGATCCACAAAGTATGAGTGCCGACGACCTGCACAGATTGCTGCTTGTGGCTCGGTAAGTGTCTTCATTGCTTCATCTTCCAAAATGTTGTGATCTTATAAAATCTCACATCCAGTCAACTCCTGTTATGTGAGAAGATAAGATGTGTGATGCTGGAAATGAAAATAATATGAGATAACTTTTAGAATCGTTCTATAAAAATCTTCATTATTCATGTGAGCTATAATCCCACTCTGCATCCAGAGATGTGGGGGGGATGGGATGGGATTTTCATTCTTCTATCAAGTCTTTGTTGAAAAATTTAACCCCCGGCTGACAAGTATACGTATCCACTATGTTTGTGCTGCACAGGGACTGAGCTGTCAGCAACGGTCCCGAGCCTTGTTTTAAAGTGGATGTAAACAACCCCTCCCCCCGGTACAGCAGAGGATGTCATGTCATCTGTGCCCAGTCTTGCCACGAAGAGTTAATCCAGCTCTGAGCGATCGTCTTCTCTTTTTTCAGTAAGATTTAAAAACGACACGCAGAGAAATCTGTGCTGTTTCTTCCCACTGTGCTGTGACTGACAGGTCATTTACTCATCTCATGCACGAGCGTGAGAGAGACATTCTGTGTACTTTCCTAGCTTCAAAACCCCCTCCTGTCTTCTCCCCCAGGTGCTAAGTGTATGTGAACATGCACAGGAGTAACATGGGGCTATGAGTGCGCTTGCCTTTTTTTGCGCGTGTACTTTTGATTCCCCTGGCGCGAGGTTCGTCCTTGCGATGCCTGGCCAAGGGGAGTGTAGAGGTGGGCGGCGAGTCTGGTGTCTGGGAGTCTGGTGATGCCCCCTGAATCTGGAGTTTTGTGGGGCTCCAAATACAGAAGGGGGAGATATTTGAAAGGTAAAGATACATGCAGGAGGCATGTATATCCTTATAGAACAGCAGGCGGCCAGTACTTTCTAAATGATGAGAGTGGGTTTACATACACTTTAATAATAAGGAACCGGGAAGGCCCGGTTCCCAAGTAGCCAATCACTGTGCTAGTCTGGCAATCAGACACTTTGTAACCTGCCCCTGTTTGGTTTTCTCCTCTTGAATGGAGAGAGGTACATTGTATCTTTCTCCTTGCTAGCAGATAACATGGAAAATAAAAAATAAAGGTAAATGTTTGTTATTTAACCACTTCCGGACCGCCCGCCGTCGTATGTCGGTACTTTGACGTTAAATACTGGAGTCATGGCAGCAGATAGCTGGTATTTTCTTAAACGGCGGGCAGTCCGCTTTGGGATAAAAGTGGTCTCCGTGGTGTATTCGCTGCAAGATGACTTTTATCGGCGGCGGGCTGATGTTTCCCATGAGAGGCAGGAAGTTGAGTGAGGGAATGATTGCCCCCACTCGACTCAAAGTCGTTTGATGACGGAAGCGACGTCAAATGTCACTTGCGCCCAGTTGCTGCCCGCCCACCGTCAAATGATGGCAGGGCGTTGCGACTCTCGTTCTGGGACGCTGTTATATGACGGCGTCCCAGAACGGCCCCTCTCGCGCGCCCACAGCACACATCAGTGAAGGAGAAAAGTTTACTTAGTTACAAAATTTACTAACAGAAACCTAAGTTAAAAAATTTTTTTTTTTTTTCAAAATTTTTGGTCTTTATTTTACAAAAAAAAAACCCAGCAGTAATTAAATACCACCCAAAAGAAATCTCTGTTTGTGTGAAGAAAATGATAAAAATTTAATTTGGGTACAGTGTAGCACGACCACAATTGTCATTCAAAGTGCGACAGCGCTGAAAAATGGCCTGGGCAGGAAGGGGTGTGTGTGTCCTGTAGGTAAGTGGTTAAAGGGACAATTTTTTAAATTACATTTAAGTGTAGATGTGAGATCTTTTTGACCCCAGATCTCACATTAAAGAGCTCCTGTCACACTTTTTTTTTCCCTGTTACAGTGAATGTAAACACCCCTTGTAATGGGAATAAAAGTGATCCAAAAAATTGTTTTAAAGGGACAGTGTAAAAATAACAAAACTTTAATATAAATCAGGATACAATAAACATTTTTTAAAGGGCCCTGTCTCCACATGAACGCACACAAGTTGCGCCCGCATATTTAAACTTGTTCAAACCACACATGTGAGGTATCGCTGCGATTATTAGAGCAATAATTCTAGCAAAAGACCTCCTATGTAACTCAAAACTGGTAACCTGTAGAAATTTTTAAACGTTGTTTATTGAGATTTTTAAGTGTCAGTTTGTTGCCATTCCACGAGTGGGCGCAATAGTGTGTTTGGGGGTTCTAAGTAATTTTTCTAGCAAACAAACCTGATTTTAACCACCAAGTGAAAAAAAAAAAAGGCCTGGTGGTTAAAAAAAAAAAAATCTGTGCCTTTTACAATCACATTAATGTGTTTTGTAAAAGATTTCCACACACCTCTGACATAATGCATCACCTTAAAACTTGTTTCTACCTTATGGGTATTGGCCCTCACTTTTGAAAATTATGAAAAAAAAAGTGCAGTTTTGTATTTTGTATGGTGATGTGTTATAAATGGGATTTTCTTCTCGTCTCTTCAGGTTGCTTTCACTCAGTTGTGGACACAAATCTCTTTCCCGGGAGAGGTGGCACAAAGCCAAACAGCTGGAGTCACAAAGGAAAAGTCGTCTCCAAGACCAGAAACATTTCGGTGGCAATGAACTTTAATTTCCATTTTATTGCTGTGCTACATGTCAAGAAGGGTGGGCCTGGCCCTGTTCTCCACCAGGAGGCGCCCTGGTCTCCATAAACTTTTACAGAAGTGTCCTTGTCAGCTTGCTTTTTCATAGATGATATTTTTTGATATTAAAAGTTTTCTAAAATGTTTGTCTTTTCTTCAGAACTCCTATTTGGCCATACCAGCAGGACTTGCCTGGCCCTCTGGGCAAAATTTAAAAAAAAAAAAGTACAAAAATGATATTTTGTCAGCAGCATTTAACACAGCCGGTTCATTTGCGAGGCCCCTCTGAAACCGTTTTACTTCCAGTATAATTCAATAGACTTGGTGCCCTTTCACACTCTTACGACTTGTCCCACGATTTTGTATTGCAAAATCGTATGACAAGTCATTCTCCATGATTTTCAAAGACTACCCTTCATATTGGCACGACTTAAGTCGTGCCGACTTGAAAGTAGTCCCTGCACTACTTTGGTCCAACTTCCATGTGAGTTGATGTCCATAGACCTCAATGTTAAAACCTCAAGTAGCATGCAAATCGTACCTGAATAATATACACAGGATTTCAGTAGGGCTTTGTAAGCACAAGCTGAGCATGGTTAATGCCAAAGTTGTGGCAAAGTAGTTCTGCTCCCAAATCGCGGCAAAATCGTGATAAAATTGCGCGACTTAGAAGTCGCACAAGTGTGAAAGGGGCCTTGCACTGTGTGCCCATATAGCAGGCGGCTTGCTATGGGGTCACACAGACCAAGATCACCTGCAGGGGACCCTAGAAAAGGAGGTTCAGGGCTGCTCTCATTTATCTGTCTTATTAATTTAAATGGACCTTTTAGACCCCTTTCACACTTGTGCGACTACAAAGTTGTGTGATTTTGCCGCGATTTGGGATCAGTATTACTTTGTACGACTTTACAGGGTTGGGGTTTACAAATGCTTTGACCCTCAGCTTGTGCTTACAAAGTTGTACTGAAATTGTGTCTATATTATTCAGGTACGATTTGCATGCCACTTAACATTGAGGTCAACTCGCATGGAAGCTGGACCAAAGTAGTGCAGGGACTACTTTAAAGTTGTGGTAGTCATTGAAAATCATGGAGAATGACTTGTCATGCGATTTTTGCAGTACAAAATCGTGGGACAAGTTGTATAAGTGTGAAAGGGGCCTTGGTAACACTTTTTAAAAATCAGATGATGCTTCAGGCTGCTGGTATTGCTCCCATGCTTAAAGAGACACTCATTAATGCATTGTTGTAATACGGTTTTCATTCCTGAGGATCAGCTATTAACTTTCACCATTGCTGTTACCTGTCTAGGCTTTTTTTGGGGGGGTCCCATGATCACAAGGCCTTCCCAATGTACCTGCTGCTTACAGCTGTCTCTATTTTTATGGTGACTGGTTGACTCCTGATAAGCTCCCTGTGGAGGATGCAGCTGTGTTTTAAGGATTCCATTGATAGAATCTCCGATCCTTTGTCTAAAACTCTCTCTGACCTTAGCTGTAATTGCTAGTTTTTAAAGTTTAGTTAAATAGACTGAAACCAGGGAAAGGGAATTCATTGTTTACAAAGTAATCACCTGCTTAAAGAACAGTTACAGGTAACGCCTGCAGTCCTGAGTTACTGTGCGGACGGGTATGTTGGATTTTCTTTAAGTCTCCTGACATTGAATATCAACAAAAATAAGATCATTTCACAGTGTAACGTCAATATGATTATGCCAATTCTGTGATCACGTGTAGACTTGGAGCGTCACTTCAAGCTGGAGGATAACGGGTGTCTCTACGGGTAGAAGGAAAGTGGGAGCAGGCGTCAGGCAATATTTCAGAAGCATGGACATACACGGGGTGGTAAGACAGAGGCTCATAACTGACCCAGTGCTTCAGATGTTATGGCTGTGCATGGTCTCAGCCAGCGCTGCTCTGGGTACGCCCCCCTGACATGTTTCGCCTCGTAGATTGGTTAAAACATGTCAGGAGTGATCGGAGCAACGCTGACTGAAGGACATACATAGACCTATCCACATTTGACGCATTGGCTTGGAGCTGCGTCTCACCACATATGTAAATTCTGATTACATTCCTGAGCACAAAATACATATACAGTAAAACCGCGTTTTGCAAGACGAGCACAATTTTTTTTTGATAAGTTTTGACATAAGAGTAGCGTCATGTCACAAGCTGTGTATGAAAGAGAAGAGAGGCGCCTTTAAGTGTAGCAATATGATTACATTTAATGAAGGTACAACATTTAGCAACTCACATGGTTGATTAAAAGAGGCAAATCTAAGTATGCAGGCATCCGGGGTAAAGCTGTCCACATAGACTAGGGATATGCAATTAGCGGACCTCCAGCTGTTGCAGAACTACAAGTCCCCATCATGCCTCTGCGTGTCATGCTTGTGGCTGTCAGAGACTTGCTATGCCTCATGGGACTTGTAGTTCTGCAAGTCTGACAGCCACAAGCATGACACCCAGAGGCATGATGGTACTTGTAGTTTTGAAACAGCTGGAGGTCCGCTAATTGCATTTCCATGACATAGACAGTCTTCCTCCCCACCATTAACGTCATCTCTTCCACGAGCGGTTCAAGCCAGGCTTTCAGAGCGGGGTAGTCTTCCTGGTCACGATTGCAGATTGACAGCGGTGAGAGCCGGCGGTGCGGAGGATGGTCTATGAACAGCTTTACCCCGGATGCCTGTGCTATGTGCCTATTTTTTTTTTTTTTTTTTTTCTGTTTCAATGTTTTTATTGAAAATTTTTCAATACAAGTATATCAAGAACAAAATATACCACTTAATACTCCTCGATGACCAAGGCAGTCAAAAGAGGGCGATACATAGTAGAAACAACATAGCACTTACACAGAAGATGTATTAAGGTAGAGCAAAGTACCTGTCTAGTTTACTGTCTTAGAAAAGAACTGTTAAATTCCGTTAGAAGAACGGTCAACCTGAGAAGAAGTTTGAGCTAGAGGCTCCCCCCAGGAAGGCCCCGAGATCATCACTCCACCCCCATGGGAGCACACTGTGGAGCGCGAGAGCTTCAGGGTTCCCACCAAAGGGGGCGTCTCCCCACCTCCTGTCAGATCCTCCGGGAAAGCGCTCACACTGGAAAGGAACCCAGGTGCAGCAGCTCCCCCGGGCGGATCCGACAGACACATCGTCCAGGGTAGTAACCTAAGGGTAACTGGCCGCCATTTAGGCTGGTACCTTATGTGAGTAGTTTAGGACAACCTAAAAGAGCCAACGAGGAGGTTTTGGCCTAGAAAGACCGTTATTAGCCAGTAGCTGGTATAAGAGAGATGAGGTTGGAGCAGGAAAAGAAAGAGTAGAGATGAAAGAAGAAGAGGAAAAAGGGAGCCAAAGGTAAAGCGAGGGAGGGAGGAGGGGTGGGGTCAAAGGAGAGAGGTGGTAATCTTGCCGGACTCTCCCCTACGTTAGCAGATGACCTGGGTAAAGTGAAATACCGACATACCGAGCCCAAGGTTCCCAAATCCCTTCAAAACGTGGGACTGTGTCACGCAGTTTAGCGACTATTTGTTCCTGTGACATTATCCAAGAGATCTTCCGTTTGGTGGCCGATATGGACACCGAAGGAGTTTTCCAGGCTTTCGCTAGAGTAACTTTGGCTCCCAAGCACATAAAGAATATAAGTTGTTGTGTGTTTTTAGAAGTGTTGGGTATTTTGCAATTAAGTAGAATGTATGTGGGGTCCTGTGGAACCACTGCCCCAGATACTTTCCTTATGATATGGAGGAATTTGTTCCAGAAGCTCCGTATGCGGGGGCAGGTCCACCAGATGTGATGCATCGTGCCAACATGACCGCAACCTCTGTAGCATAGGGGGGAAGAGTCTGGGAATATCCTGGCAAGCCTGGCCGGGACGTAGTACCATTTAGTAAAGAGTTTAATGTTAGCTTCAATTAAGGCTATATTTAAGATACCTTTCGATGATCTGCTGAAGGCTTGGAACCACTTCGCAGGTTCCCACTGGATGTCCAGGTCCGATTCCCAGGATCGAGCGTAAGCCGGGGTGTCCGTCCTATCCGCCAGGGACGCATAGATAATGGATATCCCACCCCTTTGGGGGGCAGATGAAGAACACCATAGCTCATACAACGTGGCCTTAGGAGTGTTCGTCTTATCAGTACAAAGTGAGTGGAGAAAGTGGCGTATTTGTGAGAGTCGAAACTTTTCCGAGGTAGGCATTCCCAGAGAGCTCAAACAATGGCCTAATGAAATAGGGCCATTGGGGGTAAGGAAGTGTCCTATTCGGAAAAGGCCCTTGTTCAGCCACCAATGAAATGCATGAATGTTCATCCCAGGGGGAAAGTCAGGATTATGAAATAGGTGTGTGAGAGGCCTTAAGGGGGAAATCAAGTTGGCGTGGGTATGCAATTGGTCGCAGAGGGCTAGGGAGTGAGATAAAGTGGGGGCTAAGATGGCCGGTCTGTGTTTGGGAGGTCTCCATGTTAAGAAGTCGAGAGTGAAATGTGGTACCGCTTGTCTCTCAATGGAGATCCAATCTGGTCTGCTGGATTTAGTGTAAATGGCTGAGAATTGTGCTAACTGTGCTGCCTGGTAATAAAGCCACAAGTTTGGGAGTCCCAGGCCCCCTTGAGACCGAAGTCTGAATAATATTTCTTTAGCAAAGCGATGGCCCCTGTCCCCCCAGACAAACTTAATCACCCCGGACTGAAATTTGGTCAAGACTGCTTTTTTAATCGGTATAGGAAGTGATCTGAACAGGTATAGTAGGCGTGGCAGGAGAGTCATTTTGATTGCGTTGAGTCTACCTAACCAGGACAGGCCCTCCCCCGACCATTTCCGTAGGTCCTGCTCCAGGGAACGGAACATGGGGGGGTAGTTAGCAGCATATAGGTCTCCAATGTTTTTCGTCAGCTTGATACCCAAATAGGGGATGGAGTGGCTAGCCCATGTGAAGGGAAAGTGTGGTCGTAGTTGGTCTATGAGAGGTACTGGTACCGAAACATTTAGGGCCACCGATTTGGTCACATTCACCTGAAGACCAGAGATGAGACCGAAGTCTCTCAAAAGTCTGAGGACATTAGGAGTGGATGTGAGAGGAGCAGTGAGGAACAAGAGCATGTCGTCAGCAAATAGGGCGCATTTGTGAACGTCAGGACCACACTTCACTCCCTGGATATTCTCGTTCGATCTGATGGCTATCGCCAGTGTCTCGATTGCTATAGCGAAAATCAAGGGTGAGAGGGGACAGCCCTGTCTAGTTCCCCTACGAATATTGAAGGGTTCCGAGTAATGGCCCATTAGTCGCACCTGTGCTGATGGTGAAGAATATAACGTGTTAATAATCGTGCGGAAACTGTCGCCAAACCCCCAGCATTCTAGAATGTCAAAAATGTAGGGCCACGACACGGAGTCGAAGGCCTTCTGCAGGTCCAGCGACAGCAAGAAGCCTTCTTGTGCAGGGCCTCCGTCCCACTGGGACTGCAGAAGGGAAATCAAGTCAATAGCTCTGCGAACCTGGTCCGGTCCCTGTCTCCCCGGGATGAAGCCCACTTGGTCCCTATGTATATAATGAGCGATAAAGTTAGACATCCTGTTTGCCAGGATTTTAGTCATTATTTTGAGATCATTATTGATTAAAGAAATAGGGCGGTAGTTGCCCACCTCGCCTGGGTCCCTACCCTGTTTAGGTATAACCGAGATAAAAGCCGAGTTTAAGTCGCTAGGGATAGGGGCTCCATCCCGGAGGGAGTTGAAGAACCGAGCCATGTAAGGAGCCAGACGAGGGCCAAACTTCTTGTAATAACATACCGAAAAACCGTCTGGACCCGGGGCAGAGTTTATTTTCAAGGATTTAATCGTTTCCAAGATTTCGTCGGAGGAGAAGGGGGCGTCTAGCAGGTCGCGGTGTGTTTGCTGTAATTGGGGTAGGTTAATGTCTTGGAGAAAACGCTCTCTGGCCGTGGAATGAGTGTGGGGTGCTGTCTCATAAAGCTGTGAGTAATAATCGTGGAATGATTTCATAATGATGGTGGGGTTTTGCGTTAGATTACCCGACGAGGCACGAATCTTGGGAAATACCAAGGTACGAATCCTCGGGCTAAGCTTAGTAGCTAGCTTAGCGCCAATCCTATCCGATTGGTAATAGAAACGCGCGCCGGACCACCGTAAGTGTTTCTCCGCGGAAGTAGTGAGCGAGAGATTGAGTTTCACTCTAGCAGAGTCAAGTTTGGCCAGGGTATCCGGAGTAGGGTGTTGTTTGTGGGCTCTACTCAGCAAGCGGAAATCCGCAGTGAGGCGCGAGACCTCCTCCCTGCTTTCTCTTTTAAGTTGTGAGGAGAGTTGTAGGATCCTGCCCCTCAACACCGCCTTGTGTGCTGCCCAAAGACATCCCGGGGAGACTGATCCCGTGTCATTCTCACTGAAGTAGTCGGAAAGAGCTTTGTCTAGAAGCGTGCAATGGGTAGGGTTGCTTAGAAGAGTTTCATTAAGGCGCCATTGGAAGGAGCCCTTCACCCCCGACCCACCCCTGAGTGACATAGACATTATCGAGTGGTCGGACAGTGGAGTGTCATAAATTTTAGAGGCGGTCACTCTCGGTATTACATGTGGTGGGACAAATATGTGGTCAATCCTAGAGAAGGTGTGGTGGGGGACCGAGTAGTGCGTGTAATCTCTAGTTTGGGGGTTCATTTCCCTCCAGATATCAATCAGGCCAAAAGAACGGACTATTTGCGCCACCCTAAGGCTACGTTTGGGAGGCCGTTTTGATTTGGGCCGCAGGGGGTTTGATTTGTCAGAGGAATAATCAAATGGGGTATTGGAGTCTCCCCCCAAAATTACTGTGCCCACGAAATGCGGTTTGAGTACCTTTAGCGTGGTGTCAAAAAAGGTGTCTTGGTGTGTATTGGGCGTGTAGTATGAGACAAACGTGTAAGCCTCACCATTAATCATACCGGAGACTAGTATGTAACGTCCCTCTGGATCTTTGATAGTGTTAGTATGTACGAATTGAGTTCTGTTGGAGAAGCAGACTGCCACGCCTCTCGTTTTGTTGTCAGCATTAGCCAGGTGGAAGTTCATGAAGCTTTTGTGAAGGAATTTGGGCTGGTAGGAGGTGGGAAAATGAGTTTCCTGGAGCAGAACTACGTCAGCCTTCAGAGTGTGAAGCTGTTGCAGTATTTTGCGTCTCTTCACAGGGGAGTTAAGGCCTTGTACGTTGTGGGATAGGATCTTCAGTGTCCCAATCAGTGTGGTGGAGTCAGTCATGGGGAGGCAAGGTGTGTGGTGCTAAGTGTTTGTGATTCTTACCTGATGTCCCAAATGTCCCTGGCAGATAGGAGACATCCCCAGCAGCAAGACGGGCTCGACCTGTGGTACCGCAGACGGGAGATCCAGTGGGAACCTGTAGGTGAGGAGGAGGGGGGAGGAGAGGGGGAGGGAAGGAGAAAGGAGAGAAGAGTAGAGAAAAGAGGTAGAGAGGAGTGAAAAAGAGAACCATTAGATATCGTGACCAAAGGTTTTTACCCATAACCCAACGGACCAGCGAGGGGCCCTCCCCTGGCTGGACCGACACCCAGAACCAAGCAAAAATTCTGCGACCCAAGGGTCGAGAGAGTCTGGGTCCGATAGGTGAATGAACAAGGGTTCAGCTATCGGAGCCAGAGAGAGGCGCACTACGACCACTCCGGTCAACGCCGCCTCTGAGTAAAATCGTGTCAGTACATAAACAATGCAATGCAAGCCCTGCTATCACCTGGTATTAGTGAGCAAAAAGCTTCAGAAATTGTGGAAGGGAAAGAGAAATAGAAAAACAGGAAAAACAAAAATGAAAACATTATGAGAAACTGAACAGAACAACCTATTCCCCGGAAAATCTGGACCCATGGGGATCCGAAAGGAAGTCCTGGGGATAACTCAGAAGAGGAAAGTCACCAAAAAGCTGACATCAAGTTTGTCGTCAGCGTCGACCCCGGGGAGGATCAAGAGCGGAGACTGCTGATGCTGCGGGCCCACTCATGGGGGGAAGGACTCTTTCGGTCGCTTGGAGAACTGTTTCTGCCACACCGGCGAGACTGGGCTGGTGGGGGATGTTCTCTTGACTGACGATGCTCCTCGAGATGCAGAAGACTGTGGGACGTCCTGAGTGATCAGACCCAGATGAAGAAGCAGACGTTCCCCTTCTTGAAACGTTGAAAAATTGTATGGTTTGTTGCGGTAAGAGAAGTTTAATCTCAGCGGGAAGGACCATCTGTAGGTGATCTCTTTGTCCGCCAGAACTTGTAGGAGCGGTTTCAGGGCTCTTCTTTTTTGAACGGTATATGGAGATATATCAGCGAAGATTTGGACCTGATGACCTTGGAACATCAGTTTCTCTGCTGACCTGGAGAGCTTCATCACTTCTTCCTTGACTGCATAGAAATGCGGTTTCACGATGATGTCTCGTGGCAGACCGTCTGAGCGAGGTGGTTGTAGCGCCCTGTGGGCTCTGTCAAGCTCCAAGCGATGAGCCGGAATATTGGGGATTAAACTTTTGATGAAGTCCTGAACTGCCGTGTGGGTGTCTTTAATAGATTCGGGGAGCCCCCTGAGGCGAAAATTGTAACGTCTCGACCTGTTCTCGAGGTCATCAATTTTGGAGGTGGCGGAGTCCAGTTGATCCTGGAGATCCTGGATTCTGGAAGTGTTTTGGTGAAGTCGCAGTATGGCCTGGTCAGATTTATGTTCGATCGCTTCAATCCTGGCACCAATCTGCTGCAGATCTGCATGTATGGAAGCAGTGATCTGTGTGGCTGTGTGGGATAGGCCTCTAGATAACATCTGGGAGAAAGCAGCTATCATGGAGGGGAAATCAGTGGGTGAGGGAGAGAGATCTCTGGCCTGTAAGTCCCAGGAGTCAGGACTGTGAGGTGAATCCAGCTGGGGGGTGAGGGCTGCCCCTCCAAATGTCCTCCTTAACAGAGATTCAGTGGATGCTGGAGAGGGGAACCCCTTGAGGGTACTCACTGTGGCATCCGAAGCTTGTGAGGACGGTGGGGCCCCTTCATCCTGATCAGCGATTGATTCTGACAGGCTGTGCTGGCTGTGTGAGGAGACGGCCGCCATTTTGGGATGGCTAGGCCGCTCCAGGGATCCGTTCATGGCGTCCGTGCGATTCCGCCTGGAGGGAGAAAGGGACATCCAGGTGTGGCCGGAGGTGTCCCCCAGCTGCTGGGATAGGAGCCGGGCCGGAACGAGGGCTTGCACCGCCGCTATAGGCGGCGTTAGATCCGACTGGCGCGGAGCTCCCGGTCTAAGCGGCCATCTTGGACGCTGCCGCGCATGCGCTGCTATGTGCCTATTTTAATCATCAACCATGCGAGTTGCTTAATTTTGAACCTTCATTAAATGTAACAATATTACTACACTTAGAGACGCCTCTCTTTTTATACTCTGGAGCTCCTGCTGGATTTTGCTTCTAATCCCCATGTGGAGGCTTCCAATTGTGGATGGACATTTTATGGTTACACAACCTGGTCACATTGCTATAATCTTTTTATATGGACTATAAACTCAAAGACCTATAAATAAATGGTTGTGGAACGAATTATCTGAGTTTCTATTATTTCCTATGGAGAAATTCACTTTGATATAGGAGTGCTTTTGGATTACAAGCATGTTTCTGGAACAAATTATGCTCGCAATCCAAGGTTTTACTGTAACTGATAATTTGTATATGGAAAAGGCAATGGATGTTCTTTGTTTCCCAAGAACACAAATAGTAGTATAAAGGACAGTGGGAGGGAATGAGTTTGTAGGGAAAAAGATGGCGGGGGGATTGGAGAAGTGAAGATAAAGTTAGGGAAACAGGATTCCTTTGGACACACGAGAGTGACGTCAGAACAACCGGACTTCAGTCTGGTCCCAGAGTTTTGCCTGGAAGACATTCTAGTAAAGTAAGGTTTTAGAATAGTTTTCATGCTTGTTTTGTAAGGAGAAGATTAAAGCTTCTTTCCCAAGGCGTCTTTCAGGACAGCACCTGAGAGATAGCGACTCCACCCACCGGAAACAGGAAACACCTTCTTCCTCCAAACTTTAAAGGGAGGCGCCTCCCTACCATACCTCAGTTTTTGTGTTTCCTCTGGCCCGGAGGGAACATCTTTTTGAAGGGGAGTCAAGGTCTCTCAGATGCCTGGGAGATAGGGCTTCCTTTTCATTTTTCCTCCTTTTTGAGACCCGCTGTCCTCCCGGCCTACCCAAGCCTTTGCAGCGGTAGCAATCGGGCTCCTCTTCCCCTCCTGGTGCTCGGGGAGAGCCGTGGACCCGGTGATCCGCGCGGTCGTAGGGCGGCGGTGCGCGTGCGCCGCCGCCATGTTTTTTGGCCGGCAGGCGCGGCGGAAGTGACAAGGCAGGTCACTGGGTCAGCAAAAGCGTCATTTCCGGCGTGGATGCGAGAGGGGAGGAGGGAGGACAGGAACTGGCGCCTACTTCCGCTTCCGGTCCGGTGCAGATGCACTATGGGAGTCCGGAAGCGGCATATGAAGCCACAGGTGGAGAGCTGCACACCAGAGATGGAGGACTCAGCGTCTGCAGCGGTGGGGACAGGCACAGGCGCCAGTAAAGCTCAGGTAGGAGCAGCAGTTTAAGTCTGCCTTTCTTCCTTTTCCTGGGTTTGGTCTATTTTCTTTTTTCTTACCCCCTAGTGGCAAGGGGCCTGTCTGGGCACTGGAGGCTGACTGGTTTCTTCTTAGTGCACCTGTGGGTGATTCTTGTGTAGCTGAGACCGGGTCTCACTAAAAAGGTCCCCTGGTTTTTTTCCCTTTTTTGTTTTTTCTCTCATAGGCTAAAAGCTCTGACCCAAAAAAGAGATTTCCTTCTTGCAGGGCCAAAATGGGAGAAAATTGGAAAAAAGTCTTATGCAGTACATGCATCACTTCTTTAGTTAAGGAGGAATCAGCTTCGGTTTGTGATGATCTGGTTGCCTCTGTAAAGAAGGAACTATACGCCACGATTCAGACTTTTCGTGACTCCTTAGTTAATCCAGCTGCTAGTCAGCCATCCACTTCTGAGGCTTCCCAGGGTTCTATTTCTTTCCCCATGGTAGAAGTTTTACCTGAAGGCCCCTCTATCAGGGAAGAGCAGTCCCCTACTCCTTCCGTTAAAGATTCGGAGGAGGAGGGTGAGGAAGCGGAGGTGGCTCCTTCCAAATTTAAGCTTTCCCTAGAGGAGGTAGATGGACTCCTTAAGGCTATCCATGTTACACTTGGCTTAAGTGAGGAAAAGAAGGAGTTATCTCTTCATGACCGCATGTATGCAGGGTTAAATGAGCCTAAGGGGCGAACATTTCCAGTTCATTCGGTCATTTCTGACGCCATTACTAAAGAATGGCAAGATCCAGAGAAAAAGCCCTTTTTTTCCAGAGCCCACAAAAGGCGCTTCCCTTTTGAGGAGGACCCTTCTGCGGTGTGGAATAAGGTGCCCAGGTTGGATGCGGCCTTTTCACAGGTCTCAAGATCCACAGACCTGTCTTTTGAAGACATGGGTGTTCTAAGGGATCCAATGGACAAACGCATGGATCTTTTGCTCAAAAGATCATGGCAATCAATCATGAGCAATTTAAAACCAGCAATGGCCACAACCTGTGTAGCCAGGAATCTGGAATACTGGGTGAACCAACTTAGATCTCATATAGTGGCAGATTCCCCCAAGCAGGAGATCTTAGATTCCTTTCCTACCCTGATTTCTGCGGTTGCTTATATTGCTGATGCTTCGGCTGAAGCTATCAAAATGTCAGCTAGGTCTGCAGCTTTAGCAAATGCTGCGAGAAGGGCTTTATGGTTAAAAACCTGGCCAGGTGATACAGCTTCAAAGAGTAAACTTTGTGGTATCCCCTTTTCAGGTGACCTTCTTTTTGGCCCAGATCTAGATAATATCCTAGACAGAACTGCCGATAAGAAGAAGTCCTTTCCGGTCAAAAAGAAAAAGCAGACCCCAAAACGTCTTTTTCGACCTCAAAAAACTCAGCAGCAACACCAGGAAAGTAAGTTTCAGGGCAGGAGGAAAAATTGGTCTACGCAAAAAGCGAAGGGCAAAGGTGGAATTCTCTTCCGTCCTCCTTCACAGGCCGAAAACCCACAATGACTCATCCCTGCGGGTCGGCGGAAGATTACGAGAGTTTCTTCCGCAGTGGTCAGTGATAACTACAAATCAGTTTATTCTGACCACTCTCTCGCAGGGTTATACTCTCGAGTTCTCCAGAAGCCCTCCAAGAAGGTTTCTGGTAACAAATGCTCCTCGAGATCCAATAAGGGCCCTGGCCATGAAATCCTCTCTGGAGGAACTAATGCAACAGGGTGTAGTAATCCCAGTGCCACCAGAGGAATGGCACGAGGGCTTCTATTCACATGTCTTCCTGGTAAAAAAACCAACAGGAAGATTTCGTTTAATTCTAAATTTAAAGCCACTAAACAGAGCCATCAAATACAGAAGGTTCAAGATGGACTCATCTGACTCCAGGTTGTTTCATGGCGTCAGTGGATCTAAAAGATGCATACCTGCATATTCCAATCTCATCCCAGTCCCAGAGGTTTCTCAGGTTGGCGGTAAGGTTGGAAGGCAGAATTCAGCATCTGCAATTCAGAGCCCTACCCTTCGGGCTATCATCCGCACCCCGAATTTTTACCAAAGTAATGGCAGAGGCCCTAGCTCCGCTGCGTCTTCAGGGAATCGCAGTAATTCCTTACTTAGACGATCTGCTATTTTTTGCCCCCTCAAGAGAGGAGTTGAGGAGCAATTTAAGCAGAGCATGCAGCCATTTGGAGTCTCTAGGTTGGATCCTAAATCTCCAAAAATCTTCCCTGGAACCATCTCAGGAGATTCGGTTTCTAGGATATATAATAAATTCGGTAAGCCAAAAAATTTTTCTTCCTTCAGAAAAGAAAGAAAAAATCCAGGATACAGTGTCTTTTTTGCAGACCAACCAGCAGCTGACGGTAAGATTGGTCATGTCAGCCCTGGGGGTTCTGACTTCGTCAATGCCAGCTGTTCAGTGGGCAAGACTACACTTCAGACATCTGCAGGCTTTTCTTCTGAGATCTTGGGATCACAATTTAGAGTCCCTAGACTCAGAGGTAAGAGTTCCAACCCAGGTGAAGAGGTCACTATGGTGGTGGAAAAGGCAGGATATCCTATCGGAGGGGTTAGTCTGGGCCTTTCCAATCGAAAAAAGGCTGACAACCGATGCCAGTTCCTGGGGTTGGGGAGCCCACCTAGAAAAAGGTTTCACTCAGGGAAACTGGTCCAGGAAAGAGGCGACCAAGTCCTCAAACTGGAGAGAGCTCAAGGCGATCGACTTGGCTCTGAAGTCATTTGCTCAGGGTCTTCAGGCCCAACATGTTCAAATACTAACAGACAATGCCACGGCCGTGGCTTACATAAACAGGCAGGGAGGTACAAGGAGCAAATCGCTGCAAGTACTAGCCATGAGCATTCTCCGTTGGGCAGAAGGACACTTGCTGTCCTTATCAGCAGTCCATCTAAAGGGATCCCTGAACGGAGTGGTGGATTTCCTGAGCAGAAATCCCATTCGGGAAGCAGAATGGTCGCTGAACCCAGAGGTTTTCGCCATGATTGTCGGGAAGTGGGGGCTGCCAGAGGTGGACCTGTTCGCCTCAAAAGAGAATGCCTTGGTTCCGCAATTTTTTTCCCTAAGCAATCACGACGGGTCACTAGGAACAGATGCCTTGGCGTATCCATGGAGATTCCATCTCTGCTACGCTTTCCCCCCATTTCAGTTAATTCCCTTAGTATTAAGAAAAATTTAAAGGGAAACGGTACCGGTTGTCCTAATCACGCCCTTTTGGCCAAGAAGGGCTTGGTTTTCAACCGTTCTGAAAATGGCGGTCAGGCCTTATTGGCATCTGCCCCTCAGGCACGATTTACTATTTCAGGGACCAGTAAATCACCCAGAGGTAGCCACTTTGGCGCTCACTGCTTGGTATCTGAAGAGCAGCTCTTAAGGAGCAAAGGTTTTTCCAACCGGTTAATCTCAACGCTATTATCCAGTAGGAAAAGGGTGACTAGAAATATCTATTCCAAGGTCTGGAAGGTTTACAATACGTGGTGTAATTCATCCGACCAGGACCCAGGGAGTCTTGTTACCATTCTGGAATTTTTACAGGTTGGTGCTGACAAGGGACTAGCAGTTAGTACCTTGAAGGTACAGGTGGCTGCGCTAGCAGTGTTCCTAGAAAGATCTGTGGCCTCAGATCCATTGGTAACCAGATTTTTCAGATCCCTTACGAGATCCAGACCAGCACCACTTAAGTTGTTTCCCAAATGGGATCTGTCGATAGTCCTCCAGGCTCTAACAAGGAGTCCTTTTGAACCTTTGGAAGAAGCGCCACTCAGATATCTCACTTTTAAGTCTGTGTTTCTGATTGCCATGGTCTCTGCACGCAGGATCAGTGAGCTTAATGCTTTATCAGTTAAGGAACCCTATTTATCTATCTTCCCAGATAGGGTTATACTTAGAACAGATCAGAAATTCTTACCAAAGGTAGCGTCAGTACAAAATCGTGTTCAGGACATTGTACTTCCGACCTTCTGCCCCAACCCAGTAGGGGAGGAGACTTGTTTTCACATGTTGGATGTTAGAAGAGTTTTGTTATGTTACTTGGAAAGGACAAAGCTCTTTAGACGTTCAGATTCTCTCTTTGTGCTATTTTCAGGCAACAGGAAAGGTTGCCAGGCTTCTAAAATCTCTTTAGCAAGGTGGCTGAAGCTAGCCATTTCAGAGGCTTATTCGCATGCAGGCGTGTCTCCTCCTGCAGGAATTTCTGCACACTCAACAAGAGCATTAGCGGCCACTTGGGCAGAGAGAGCTGGTGCCACCCCTGAACAAATCTGCAAGGCGGCAACTTGGTCAAGTTTTCACACATTCGTGAAACATTACAGGCTGGACCTCACATCTGCTAATGATCAGGCGTTTGGCAGAAAGGTCCTGCAAGCTGTTGTCCCGCCCTAAGGGGGTAAGTCTCTGTTATCCTCTCAGGTGCTGTCCTGAAAGACGCCTTGGGAAAAACCAAGTTAGACTTACCGGTAACTTGTTTTCCAGAAGTCTTTCAGGACAGCAACATCCCGCCCTATTGTATTGTATATACTATGCTGTGACTAACGTATGTGTTTATGTGTTCCAGCCGGGGCCGGAGGTCTTCTCTACTACAACTGAGGTATGGTAGGGAGGCGCCTCCCTTTAAAGTTTGGAGGAAGAAGGTGTTTCCTGTTTCCGGTGGGTGGAGTCGCTATCTCTCAGGTGCTGTCCTGAAAGACTTCTGGAAAACAAGTTACCGGTAAGTCTAACTTGGTTTTTCTACGTTTGGTATCCATATAGAGAGCGACAGTGGGTGAGGGTCTATTCACCAAACTGGACTACAAGCTCTGGTGGCATTAAAGTGATTGTAAACCTAAAAGTGTTTTTTTTTTTTAAAACATGTCATACTTGCTCTATACAATGGATTTTTACACAGAGCAGCCCCAACCCTCCTCTTCTCAGGCCCGTACGCCAAGTCCCTGCACAGCAAACTGCCAGGGGGCACTCATGTGTGCTTGCTCCTGAGCTGTGCTCCATGTGTCCATTGGCATACAGAGAATGGTTTGGCCCTGCCCAATCCTCACTGGCTGTGATTACAGCTGGAGGTGGCCAGAGATCTAGTATTTTATTTTTTTAAGAGGGCTCAGCATTCACAGCCTTTTTTCTGTTTCTCTCTGAGGTTTCCTTTACAGTATATATTTAGACTGTCTTTTTTTTTTTTTTTCTTTTGTTTTTTCTTTTTTTTCTTTTGTTTTCTTGTAAACTTGCAAAGTCTCACCAATCTGCAATAGATTGAGTAGGAAACTTGTGAGGTTTGGTTTTCACAAGTAGCTTAGGCAGCTTCCTGCCTTTTAGGATGTATTTTGGGACAGTTCTCGATCTGCCACCTCAGCTTGAAAGAAGAACCACTGCTCTACTTATTTACACCACTGAAAATTTCTCAAGATCCTTGTCTGCACGAGTGTATATGCCCTGCACCAGAAAGGTGAACACAAAGCAAAAAAAAAAAGATATTGTGGTCTATACCCTTCTGCACATGTCAAATTGGCCTCATGTGAACGAAGGCTTAAAGTTGCAGCAATTTCAAAGTAGTTCATGCATTACTTTGGTCTGACCTTCATGCAACTTGAGGGCCATAGACTTCAATGTTAACCCTCAGAAGTTGCATGAACGTTGTACCTGAATGTTATACAATGCCACAGTTGTCCGTTATCACTGGTCAAAAGTCATATCCAAGTTGCACCTTAAAGTCGATGCAACTTTGAAATCATGGTGTGAATGGAGTCTAAAAGGTAAACTTATCCTTTAACCACTTAAGCCCCGGACCATTTGGCTGCCGAAAGACCAGAGCACTTTTTGCGATTCGGCACTGCGTTGTTTTAACTAACAATTGCGCGGTCGTGTGACGTGGCTCCCAAACAAAATTGACGTCCTTTTTTCCCCACAAATAGAACTTTCTTTTAGTGGTATTTGATCACCTCTGTGGTTTTTATTTTTTGCGCTATAAAAAAAAATGGTGACAATTTTGAAAAAACGCATTCGTTTTTTGCTATAATAAATATCCCCAAAAAATATTTAAAAAATTTTTTTGCCTTCAGTTTAGGCCGATACGTATTCTACATATTTTTGGTTAAAAAAAAAAAAACTCGCAATAAGCGCTTATTGATTGGTTTCCGCAAAAGTTATAGCGTCTATAAAATAGAGGATAGTTTTATGGCATTTTTATTATTATTTTTTTTTTTTTTTACTAGTAATGGCGATCAGCGATTTTCATCGTGACTGCGACATTAAGGCGGATAGATCGGACACTTTTGGGACCATTCACATTTATACAGCGATCAGTGCAATTAAAAATGCATTGATTACTGTGTAAATGTGGCTGGCAGTGAAGGGGTTAACCACTAGGTGGTGCTGTAGGGGTTGTGTGTCCTAGGGAGTGATTCTAACTGTGGGGGGGGGGGGGGGGGCGGCGCGCGCTATGTGTGACACGACACTGATCACCACTCCTGTTTAGAGAGCTGTGATCAGTGTCCTGTCACTAAGCAGAACGGGGAGATGCTTGTTTACATCAGCATTTCCCCCGTTCTTTTTCTTCGTGAGACGATCGCAGGTATCCCCGCGGACATAGGGTCCCGCGATCACACTCACGGAGGTCGCAGCGGGCATGCATGCTCGTGCCCGCAAACTGCTTCTTAAAGGGCAACGTACGTACGTTAATCTGCCTGTACGCGCCCTTCTGCCGACGTATATCGGCGTGAGCCGGTCGGCAAGCGGTTAAGCAAAATTTTTTAAAATTTTTCGAGTGAAGCTCAATTATTTAGTAAAACAGCCCTATTGGCTTTGAAATCAGCTCAGATGTCATGCTCTCCTATTGGCTGGAGGACTGTGGCGTGGGGCTGACTTTCAGGACTTGTACTGGCTGCTTGATCCCTCAAACTGTCTCTTGTAGCTGGAGACACATTGTACACTTCCTTATTACTGCTTATTCCACACACCACAAGTATGTTTTAGACCATAGACCAGGGTTTCACAACCTTTTTTTCAGTCAAGGCACCCTTTAAAAAAAAAAAAAAAAATTATGGACAGTCTCAATGCACCCTATTCTAAAATGTAAAAACTTTTCTAATAGTTAAGCACAAACATCCACACAAGTAGGACACACAATGTTAGAGGTGATTTATTCTTTCAAACTGGTACTGATTTGTATGCCAATGTTTCTCCAACATTCCGCTAAGGTACCCTCAATGGTGATGGAGAGAGGCAGAGGAAGGTCAAACAAGAATGCTATGCAGGCGCCTGACATCCTCCTTATCAAATGGTGATGCCATTGCTCGTTAGGGCACTGGTGGCTAGAAGGGTTTCACAATAAAAATCTGTGGCTTTGTGTAACTAAAAGGCAGACTTGATCCAGTTGCTGGCTTGTATACAATTTTGGGGCATTTTGCCAAGGCACCCCTGCAGAAACCTCAGGGATACCTTAGTTGAAAAAAAAAATGCTGTCCTAGACTTTTCAACCCCAGGCTTATGTTTCCTGGTTTGGCTAGCTTGCCACTGGCTATATATATATTTGTATTAGAATGTAAGCTCTAAGGAGCAGGCCCCTCTGATTCCTACTGTATTAAAGTGTATTGTAGTTGTACAGCTATATAAATTCTGTATAATAACAAATAATTACTTGTAATCCAAAGCACTTGTATATCAAAGCGAATTTCCTCATAGGAAACTCAAATGATTTGTTCCACAACCATTTATTCATAAATCCTTCAGTTTATAGTCCATATAAAAAAAGATCATAGCGATGTGATAGGTTGTGTAACCATACAATATCCATCCACAAGGAGATTTGAAGCAAAATCCAGCAGGAGCTACAGAGTATAAAAGAGAAGAGAGGCGCCTCTAAGTGTAGCAATATGGTTACATTTAATGAAAGTACATTTATCAACTCACATGGTTGATAAATAAAAGAGGCACATCCAAGTATGAAGGCATCCGGGGTAAGTCTGTCCACATAGACCATCCCCCACACTGCCGGCTCTCACCGCTGTCAGTCTGCAGTCGTGACCGGGAAGACTACCCTGCAGTAGAGCGATTTGAAAGCGAGGCTTGAAGCGCTCGTAGAGTGCAACATGGAAGGGATTAAGGTCGATGGCGGTGCAGAGGATGGTCTATGTGGACAGCTTTATCCCAAATGCCTGCAAACTTAGATGTGCCTCTTTTAATCATCAACCATGTGACTTGCTAAATGTTGTACCTTCATTAAATGTAACCATATTGCTACACTTGGGAGGCGCCTCTCTTCTCTTTTATACTCAGTTGTGACTTAATGTTACTAGTTAAAATGTATTTAAAAATTTTGCTTGTCTTGGAAAACACTCTCAAACCAAGGTTTTACTGTATTTGCATTAATAGAAATGGAATTGAAAGCCTACAGACTGGAAGGAGGTATGAGGTTTATGACAAATAGTTTCCAGTGAAATGAAGACAGATTAGGTGAAAGTCTGACATCAATGTCCTGAGACATTAAACACCACCGAGCAATGGCTGGGGATCTGAATTTAAAAACGTCCAATGTAAAATTTTTCTGCACAATTTGTTGCATTTGTGTGTGGTAGTGCAAAGATTTGGTTCCCTAGAGTTGTACATCATTGGGCTTCGATTATATATTTTTTGGACTGCATAAAAATGATCACTGCTGAGCCGGCATTGCTCTCCATGCAGTTGATTACCGTATATACTCGAGTATAAGTCGTCCCGAGTATAAGTCGAGGCCCTAATTTACCACAAAAAACTGGGAAAAATTTATTGACCCGAGTATAAGACGAGGGTGAAAAATGCAGAGGGTCAATAATGCCCATCTGCAGCTGCATGCCTCCCTGTGTCCTGTGCAGCCTACCTGTACCCTGTGCATGTGTCCTGTACATGTCCTGTACATGTGTGTGTGTGTGTCCTGTACATGTGTGTGTGCATGTGTCCTACCTGTGTCCTGTGCAGCCTCCCTGTGGCGATCTCCATCCTCCCTGTGGCGATCTCCATCTTCAATCGGCGGCCGGCGTGTGATGATACTGTTCGGCGGCCATTCCACAGTTCAAAAGCCGCGCCTCCTCCTCGTCTGTGATAGGCTGACCGCTGACTGCCTATCACGGACATTCTCTCATTCTCATACCACGGACGAGGATGAGAGAATGTCCGTGATAGGCTGTACACTGACAGCTGTTCAGCCTATCACAGATGAGCAGGAGGCGCGGCTTTTGAAAGCTGCAATAGCCGGCGAACACTACGCCGGCCGCCGTCTGCCTGCATGACACGCTGATCATGCAGGCAGACGGCAGGGACTCGAGTATAAGTCGAAGGGACACTTTCAGCCCAAAAAAAAGGGCTGAAAAATTTGACTTATACTCGAGTATATACGGTAGTTCTCTGGCTGTTAAACTGGGGGTTTAACTTCCTGATCTGGGGCCAGAGCAGCTGTTGGTATGTATGTGTGTGTGTGTGTGTGTATATATATATATATATATATATATATATATATATATATATATTCATCGTTCTCTTCTCTTTCAACAGAGACCACATCAAATGTTAGTAGGCCATTTTCTCTACAGGTTGAATGCTATTCATTCATGTAGAATAGCGTGCATAAGGAATACACTGCATTATGATCATCAGCTCCATTTGGCCATAAGTATTTAATACTATAATCTAGGACTACAACTAACGAATATTTTATAATTAATTTGATTAATTGAAACAACAATCAACCGACTAAGGCCAAAAAAAAAAGTGTGTGCAATTTAGTTAATATGAAGGTTTTTTTTTTTTTTTTTACCTTAATGCAGAGAATGCAATAAGGTAGAAAAAAAAAAAAAAAAAAAAAAAAAAAAACCAACATTCTACCTTTACACCCCCTTTAAATTTACCTCCAGCTTCTCTGGGTTCAGGTGCTGATCCTCCCTGCACAGAGCCCTTAAACTGATTTTTTTTTTTGTAAATAACAAACATGTTAGACTTACCTGCTCTGTGCAGTGGTTTTGCACAGAGCAGCCCAGATCCTCCTCTTCTGGGGTTCCCCACTGGTGCTTCTGGCTCCTCCTGCCATCAGAGTGCCTAAATATTATTATTATTGTTATACAGGATTTATATAGCAAGCAGCTTGATCCCTAGCCACACTGTGTGCCTCTGTTGACAAACACACACACAGTGACTCGGCCTCACCCCCTGCTCCCTCCTCACGGGCTGTGACTGACAGCAGCAGGAGCCAATGGTTTCCGCAGCTGTATCCAAGTTCTGTGAGGAGGGAGAGATAAAATATTCATTCAAAAATCATAGAATGCACACGGAGCTGCAAGTCGGCTCGGGTACCCCCATAGCAAGCTGCTTGCTGTGGGGGCACTCGACAGGAGGGCTGAAGAGGAGAATCTGGGCTGCTCTGTGCAAAATCACTGTACAGAGCAGGTAAGTAGAACATGTTTGCTATTTTGAAACACAAAAAAAAATTAGGACTTCAGTATCACTTTAAAGACGAGTTGCTGTAGCTGCTAACTTTTAATATAAGGACACTTACCTGTTCCCACGACGTCAGCACCCCAGCTGATTTTTGGATCGGCTCTCAGATGCTGCCGCCGCCATTCATGGTGAGGGAAGCCGGTTCCCTACTGTGCATGTGCGAAGAGCGCTGAGCATTCTAAATGGCCCGATGGGGGGGAGAGGCCAAATGTCTGAGGGACAGCGCTGCGGCGCTGTCTCCCAGAAGTGGGGGAGGGTACCTGTCAAAAACAGGTACACGTCCACAAACCCCCCCCCCCCCCTCGAAAGGTGCCGAAAGTGGCACCAGAGGGGGGGGGGGGTGAGGAAGCAGATAAGGGGAGGTTCCACTTTTGGGTGAAAATCCGCTTTAGGGTAAAAAAAAAAAAAATAACACCCTTCTGCCCTAGAATCACTTTAAACCACTTCCTTCTCCTGCCCAGGACTACATGTCCCATGATGCATTGCTCCCCCATATTTTCATTCACACATTCTCAGGCACATACTGACATGTTTGTACAGTGACCTGAGCTGTATGTGTGCTGCACTGTGTATACCGACATGTAAATAATGCATTCTGTATGCAGGCCAACTAATTTATAACAGTCAAATATGTTGATTAGTTGTTTCAGCCCCACTATAATCAGTTCCCATCTAGCAGCCCTAATGCAGTATTTTCTAGATTCACTCTTTACGAATGAGTAACATTTGATCTGGAGTAAAAATAACCTAGTAACATTCAATTTTGTCACCATTTGCACAGAACAAATGTACATGCAGTTTCACAGGATGAAAATAGTTCAGCAAATTTGTTAAAAAATATAACCCTTGGGGTCCATCCTCACAAGGGTGGAACTAATACTACAGAGGTCTGCAGTGTTCCCAAATGAAAAATCCCCTTGATTATTAATTCCACATCCAGTATACTGTATAAGGTACTTTTTTTTTTTTATTAAAATAATTCCCTCTCATGACATAGAACAGCCACACAACAAATAAATAATTTCATTGGGACAGAGGCACATCACGAAGTACACAATGTTATACATACCGCTGATGGATACAGTGGAGCACAATCTATCACAGTTCAAATATAGTAGATTATAGAGAGAGCGGAGTACACAACTTCTATTCTACTACAGAACCGCCAAGGCCCCGAATCCCTAATAGAGCCCGTACCTAGATCTTTCCAGTGTAAAGAGTGTTGGACCATCGAATACTTGACTGGCCAGGCAGTGAAAGGTTTAATGCCTAGAAATCTTGTAGAAAGTTATAAGGCAAAGAGGGAAGACTGTGCAAATGGGGAAAAAGGTGTCAGTGACACAATGATATACAGCATCTCACAGGTAACAATAGATATAAAAATCTAAAAAATAAATAGTAACTAAAATACAGTGCTTTTCCTACTAAAAAAAAAAACAAAAAAAAAAAACACAGAAGTTGAAGGAATAGTCTGAATACAATAGTGTTCGTTCACCCGGCTCCCGGTTTGACATTATTCCTATCTACAGCAAAAAAAAATGTAAACATTCTTGGAAGTGATGCCGTATATATGGATGGGAATTGTGGCACCAACTTCATTATATTTGTATAATTCGCGTCTGACACTGTGTGAACAGTTCTTTGAAGTCATTTGGTATCTGGACTGGAACGGTTTCCGGCTCTGGAGACTTCTGCACTTTAGCCACAGCAAAATTAATCCCTTGTGCCAGTCCAGCGTGAGTGATGTTTGCCACTTGGACTACAGAACTGCGGATCTTGGCGAAGGGAGAGACGACTCTGCTGCCATTGCTGTCGGCTGGGGACGCTGCAGACCCAGGGCTGGACCGGCCAGAGGTTGCTGAAAGGTCTACAGACAATCTGGAGCCAGTGTCGGCTCCAGATACCTCAAGCTGTGAAGGCCGAGAAAGTTGCTCTGTTTCTGGGTCCATTACAGTAGATGCGGTTTGTGGGGAATTATTGCTCAATAATACATGGCCCATTTGTTCTTTAGTATCAGCATCACCACCCTTGCAGTCACCATCTTTGGTCTGGGCATCGTGGACAAACTGGTGGCAGTAAGCATCAATCGGGGTTCCAAAATCTATAAGAACATTCTCCTTCGGTGATGCTTCACACTGGGTTACCTGGATCTCAGTAGGAATGTGAAGGTTTAACTCGGCGCTACTGACAGACTGCGATCGGCTGCCTAATCGTGGGCCAGAAGCGATGATGCCGCAGCTAGGTAGTACATAGTCAACCTGTCCAATGTTCTCTAGGGAGCCTGTGATCTGCCTATCGTCATCTGATTTAGGAATATAGTCATCGGAATGAAAAGAGTCGCTGTCTGACGAGAGTTCCAAGTCTGACTCTGTGTGATCTTTGGTCTCTGTACTGGGATTTTCTAGGCTGCTGTCAGATTTCCACAGATTGACCTGCAGGTTGGGTTTAAGGAAGCCCTTCACTTCTGCTTTGTTGAATGTACCTAACTTGCGAAGACTTCCAATATTGGTTTGTTTGACTTTCTGGTTAAGGGAGGAAAATTTACTCATCAAGAAGTTCTTGCTCTGAGCAAGGCCCATGCTGTTCATCCCTAGTTTCTGGCTTTTGGAATTGATCCCCATTATATCCTCATGAGGTTTGCTGCTCTTCCTGCAAATGAGACAAGGTAGTCACCATCTGGAGAACATACAATAAACAAACCTGCATTACAGTACAAAAGAACAGCTTGCTTTGCTGGGACTTCCAAAGACACTTTGAAAACAATCATCTAAGGGGACGAGATGTACAGACTAGGACACCATGTGATTCTGTATACTAATCAGTTCATGTATACTGGAAAGCCTGACACCATGTGATTCTGTATACTGTAACAGCAATAAAAACAAAACAAAAAAAAAAAAAGCACGCTAATCAGTTCATGTATACTAGAAAGCCCGACACCATGCCGATCTCTTATAATAGAAACTACAACACCAAGGCAATCCCTTCATACCAGTGACTACAAACACAAAGCACATTCCTACAATCACTCCAATAGAGTTACACAAGGACAATCTTTTCATACCATAAGCTAAACCATGGTGATCTTTTCGTAAGAGAAACTACAAACAAGCAGATCCTTCAATCACACCCAGAGCATGACACCATGCTGATCCCTTCAATCACACCAAAAAGTGAGCCACCAATCAGTTTGTGCATACTGGAGAGCAAGACCCCGACCCAATCCCTTCATTCACACCAAAGAGCATGCCACCACGCAGATCCCTTCATACCAAAAATTAAAAGCCGATCCCTTCAATCACGCCAAGAGCATGACACCACGCAGATCCCTTCATACCAAAAATTACAAGCCGATCCCTTCAATCACGTCAAGAGCATGACACCATGCCGATCCCTTCACACTAGAAACCTACACCACCATTCCAATCCCTTCAATAACACCGAAGAGTGCGACACCAATCCTGTCAGGCATACTAGAGGTTTAGATACTGCACCAACCTCTTCATATGACACTATGCCGATGCCTCCAATCACACCAAAAAGTGAAATATTGGGCCAAGCTATACACACAGCATGTTTTTACCTAAAATACACATTTATATCAGGAAGACTTAAAACCAGAAACATAATAATTATGCCCCACACCACATGCTCGATCCCACCAATATAAGATAACGGACTGAACACCACAGTAAAGCTGGTCTATGATACTTCACATTCTACCACCATGTTGGGGGCAGATATTTTGCATACATAATGATACAAATCCATCTCCTTCAGCTACATATCATCAGCCACCTCCTCACCTCTCTAGTTTCTTCTCAACAATTGGGACATCAGACTCCATGGCTTGTTTGGTAATCCGCAGCATCTCCGCTATACACAGCAATGTGTCTGTAAAGCAAACAGATTCTGGCTGAGACTGTAGAAAGATGTAAGTAAAGGAACTGTACTTGGGTTAAATAAAAATGGAAGCATATTATATTTTAAAGCCCATCTCTGGGGATGTATTCCCCTTATGCAGTGGGGCTATGGGTTAACTGCTCCTTTTTTTTTTTTTTTAGGGGGGGGGGGGGTAGCACAAAGCCCAATGCTTCGTAATAAAGTACTTTCCCACGTCCAGTGGTGCACTGTTCTGGTCAACATGACGTCAGGAACAGTCCACTATTCAAGTATGCTGTAGCGCGGGGGTGCTAGACCGGTTTTGTGCTGGGAGGATCAGGCAAGTAAATCTCCGCTCTCCTCTCCAATAGACAAAAAGGAGCAGATAACCCGAGCAATGCAGAGACTGCCCCACTGCATGGAAGAGAATTTTTTTTTGCCCAGCTTTAAATGTGCTGGTATTTTGAGAAATTATTTTAGTGTTCGTTACATACATTTTGGTCTGATGTTCACATATTTGCAGGTTTCAATCCACTACAATCATACGGACTCACCGCTTAACAACTGCCAAGATTATAAACAGCCACACAGGGAGTGCATTCTTCTCAGCAGGTCAGTGGACTCATAGACTTGTACTGTGAGAAGGAGCAGTAAAGCAAAACCATTGTGTAGTAACTCAAAATAATTGGGATTTACCTTTTCCATCTTCTTCAGGGCTCCGGGCCACAGCCCTCAATGTGTGGAAGTAGCCGCTGGTCCCCTTGTGTCTGTAGTGCAGCCGCATACATGAGAATTTGGGCTTCCCAAAAAACGTAGGTTCAGGGCCTGAACCAGAGAAAAACATTACAGTATAGTAGCAGATTGCAAAAGACACCAAGGAGAGGACAGAAAAAGGAAATATGGAGTTGGACAGAGAAGGGATAAAGAAAACAAGAACAGAAGCACAACTGAAGAACGGGGAACCTGGAAGAAAAATGGATGGAAGCCGGATGGGATGCCAACATAACCACACAACAGAGGACAGGCTCGGCCTAAGCCAGTGAAAAGGAGCACATTTTTTCAATTTCTAGATCATGTCCAGCAAGACAAGACTCACCAATCTCAATCTTTTCCAAATCATCCAAACTTAAGCGCTGATATTGGTTCACTTTGTCCACCTCATCATCATAGCTGAACAAAAGCAGAAACAGAGTTAGCGACGGACATAGCCGAATTCTCCCAATATGGCCACTGCTCAGGGACACTTGACATTATGAGAAGGTACTTACTAGGCCACATAATAAGCACAATTTGAGAGCAGGAGGAGGACTTCAACATCTTTGTGAGTGGCATCAATGAGGCTACAAGAAAATGAGACACCCTGTTAGAAGACCACAAGAGAGCAATTACCGGTGAAAACATTTTCCACAAAATAGGCAGAAGCTTCTATCTACTATCAGCACTAGACAGCGCACATCCCGCCCAGACTGCACGCTAGAGGGCACAGTGCCTCCCGCCCAGACCCCACGCTAGAGGTAGAGGGCACAGTGCCTCCCGCCCAGACCTCACGCTAGAGGTAGAGGGCACAGTGCCTCCCGCCCAGACCGCACGCTAGAGGTAGAGGGCACAGCGCCTCCCGCCCAGACCGCACGCTAGAGGTAGAGGGCACAGCGCCTCCCGCCCAGACCGCACGCTAGAGGTAGAGGGCACAGCGCCTCCCGCCCAGACCGCACGCTAGAGGCCACAGCGCCTCCCGCCCAGACCCCACGCTAGAGGCCACAGCGCCTCCCGCCCAGACCCCACGCTAGAGGCCACAGCGCCTCCCGCCCAGACCCCACGCTAGAGGCCACAGCGCCTCCCGCCCAGACCCCACGCTAGAGGCCACAGCGCCTCCCGCCCAGACCCCACGCTAGAGGCCACAGCGCCTCCCGCCCAGACCCCACGCTAGAGGCCACAGCGCCTCCCGCCCAGACCCCACGCTAGAGGCCACAGCGCCTCCCGCCCAGACCCCACGCTAGAGGCCACAGCGCCTCCCGCCCAGACCGCACGCTAGAGGCCACAGCGCCTCCCGCCCAGACCGCACGCTAGAGGCCACAGCGCCTCCCGCCCAGACCGCACGCTAGAGGGCCACAGCGCCTCCCGCCCAGACCGCACGCTAGAGGGCCACAGCGCCTCCCGCCCAGACCGCACGCTAGAGGGCACAGCGCCTCCCGCCCAGACCGCACGCTAGAGGGCACAGCGCCTCCCGCCCAGACCGCACGCTAGAGGGCACAGCGCCTCCCGCCCAGACCGCACGCTAGAGGGCACAGCGCCTCCCGCCCAGACCGCACGCTAGAGGGCACAGCGCCTCCCGCCCAGACCGCACGCTAGAGGGCACAGCGCCTCCCGCCCAGACCGCACGCTAGAGGGCACAGTGCCTCCCGCCCAGACCCCACGCTAGAGGTAGAGGGCACAGTGCCTCCCGCCCAGACCTCACGCTAGAGGTAGAGGGCACAGTGCCTCCCGCCCAGACCGCACGCTAGAGGTAGAGGGCACAGCGCCTCCCGCCCAGACCGCACGCTAGAGGTAGAGGGCACAGCGCCTCCCGCCCAGACCGCACGCTAGAGGTAGAGGGCACAGCGCCTCCCGCCCAGACCGCACGCTAGAGGCCACAGCGCCTCCCGCCCAAACCGCACGCTAGAGGCCACAGCGCCTCCCGCCCAGACCCCACGCTAGAGGCCACAGCGCCTCCCGCCCAGACCCCACGCTAGAGGCCACAGCGCCTCCCGCCCAGACCCCACGCTAGAGGCCACAGCGCCTCCCGCCCAGACCCCACGCTAGAGGCCACAGCGCCTCCCGCCCAGACCCCACGCTAGAGGCCACAGCGCCTCCCGCCCAGACCGCACGCTAGAGGCCACAGCGCCTCCCGCCCAGACCGCACGCTAGAGGCCACAGCGCCTCCCGCCCAGACCGCACGCTAGAGGGCCACAGCGCCTCCCGCCCAGACCGCACGCTAGAGGGCCACAGCGCCTCCCGCCCAGACCGCACGCTAGAGGGCCACAGCGCCTCCCGCCCAGACCGCACGCTAGAGGGCACAGCGCCTCCCGCCCAGACCGCACGCTAGAGGGCACAGCGTCTCCCGCCCAGACCGCACGCTAGAGGGCACAGCGCCTCCCGCCCAGACCGCACGCTAGAGGGCACAGCGCCTCCCGCCCAGACCGCACGCTAGAGGGCACAGCGCCTCCCGCCCAGACCGCACGCTAGAGGGCACAGCGCCTCCCGCCCAGACCGCACGCTAGAGGGCACAGCGCCTCCCGCCCAGACCGCACGCTAGAGGGCACAGCGCCTCCCGCCCAGACCGCACGCTAGAGGGCACAGCGCCTCCCGCCCAGACCGCACGCTAGAGGGCACAGCGCCTCCCGCCCAGACCGCACGCTAGAGGGCACAGCGCCTCCCGCCCAGACCGCACGCTAGAGGGCACAGCGCCTCCCGCCCAGACCGCACGCTAGAGGGCACAGCGCCTCCCGCCCAGACCGCACGCTAGAGGGCACAGCGCCTCCCGCCCAGACCGCACGCTAGAGGGCACAGCGCCTCCCGCCCAGACCGCACGCTAGAGGGCACAGCGCCTCCCGCCCAGACCGCACGCTAGAGGGCACAGCGCCTCCCGCCCAGACCGCACGCTAGAGGGCACAGCGCCTCCCGCCCAGACCGCACGCTAGAGGGCACAGCGCCTCCCGCCCAGACCGCACGCTAGAGGGCACAGCGCCTCCCGCCCAGACCGCACGCTAGAGGGCACAGCGCCTCCCGCCCAGACCGCACGCTAGAGGGCACAGCGCCTCCCGCCCAGACCGCACGCTAGAGGGCACAGCGCCTCCCGCCCAGACCGCACGCTAGAGGGCACAGCGCCTCCCGCCCAGACCGCACGCTAGAGGGCACAGCGCCTCCCGCCCAGACCGCACGCTAGAGGGCACAGCGCCTCCCGCCCAGACCGCACGCTAGAGGGCACAGCGCCTCCCGCCCAGACCGCACGCTAGAGGGCACAGCGCCTCCCGCCCAGACCGCACGCTAGAGGGCACAGCAGCGCCTACCGCCCAGACCGCACGCTAGAGGGCACAGCAGCGCCTACCGCCCAGACCGCACGCTAGAGGGCACAGCAGCGCCTACCGCCCAGACCGCACGCTAGAGGGAACAGCGCCTACCGCCCAGACCGCACGCTAGAGGCTACAGCGCCTCCTGCCCAGACCGCACGCTAGAGGCTACAGCGCCTCCTGCCCAGACCGCACGCTAGAGGGCACAGCACATCCACCCAAACTTGGTCCTAGAGGGCAGAATACATCTCCCCCAGACTCCATGCTAGGATTCCCTATCCCTAGACATCACACTCTCCTTCACAGACCACACTACACTGCAGAGTACACCTTCCCTCTCCCCAACCCCCAGACTCCACACCAGAGGGCAGAGTAGTAAAACACAATGTAACTCTGAGTAACTGGGGCAGAAAGTAAAGCAACTTTTAAAGGCAGCTGGAAGCAAACTAAGGAAAGGGACTACTTAAATGGTGAAAGCGGCTGGGAGATATTACTATACATCGAGGAGAAGATAGGCCCAAATGATTCTCTGATTTGGTTTAAAGGGCTTTTTAAACTCACATTGTAGGGTCAGGACTGTCACACCATAATATTATTATTATATAGGATTTATATAGCCCCAACAGTTTGTGCAGCGCTTTACAGCCTGGAGGCAGACAGTAGAGATACAATACAATTTAATACAGGAGGAATTAGAGGGCCCTACTCATATTGAGAAAAAAAAAAAAAAGAAGAACTGTATAAAAGGAAATACTAATGCAGCTATAAGACTATAGGAGCAGTCAACAGGACAGGGAAGCATGTCAGTTGTGGGTAGGCCTCACCAAGGGAACAAACAATGTGGGTATCCACTATATGTGCTCTGACTACACAACTGGACATACAAAGGTTCTCCACTGTCTTTGCTCTTGCTTGGTATGATGATGAATTAAATTAAGCATAGCAATCACAATAAAGTTAAAGGCCTTCAGTGTGGGCACCATTGTGTCAAGTTGAGTTTATTGCTGCAGACACACCTGGGGTCGCAGTCTATAAGTGCCCAGCCACCATGGAACTTCTCACTGTCCGGCAGGAGGATCTGCATGTAGTTCTGAAGCAGCTGGCTGATGAGCTCCTGGTGGTTCCTCTGGCTCTGTCTGTGGAGAGCTTCGTGTTCCTTCTCTTTAGTGAATATGGAGTAAAGATCTTCTGTCACTGGGACCCCCTGCATCAGATCTGCAGAAAATTCAACCAAACATGAGCAGCTCCATTTCATACAGTCTGACTGTGACAGCAAACCTATACCATGGCAATACTCACTGCAAAAACCATGCAGGTCATGTGACACTCAGAGGTCACATGTAAAGAATACATGACACACGCATATCTAATCAGTCTTACAAAGTTCTGTGCACAACTCTTACCTATCACAGCCTGTCGGTATGCATCTTTGAACCGGTTTAGGTAGTATCGATTGGCAGAGTTTACTCCGTCCTTCATTACACCGGCCAGTTTCCTCTCTCCAGTGCGCGTGAAATCCCCCTGTGGTGACATGCCATATTAGGAAAAAAAAAAACAATGCCAACTATTACCAACCTTCCCAAACATTATACAAGAGATCAAGGTCACTGTGCACCACAACTGGTCATTCTTCCAGTGACACACTGCTATATTACAGGTCAACCTCCTAATACAAAGGATCAGTGTCAATCTGCACCACTGCTGGACAGACTCCTTACACACAGGCTTTATTTACAGGGCCAACATATTAGGATACTTATTTCTAAAAAAATTACTTTTTTTCTTAGCAGAGACCAATGAAGTTTGAAAAAATTAGTCAAGTGGCCAAAAGAAAATGTTAAAGCAGGGATGTCCAACCTTTGACCTTCCTGGGCCACACTGGAAGAAGAGGAATGGTCTTGGGTCACACAAAATACACGAACAATAAGGAAAGTTGAAAAAAGTTGGGCAGATCACATATTAACGATCACTGAAAAAGATAACTTGAGTATTAAAACTTAATTTGGTAATTTTTTTTAATAATAAAAGTAAATGAGGGCAACATAAAACGAGTGCGATATCTAACGCGGTTTGTGATAAACGAACGCATAAATATCTGGTTCAATGGATGGGGAAATTCATCAGATATTTTGGTTCTAATTTTGCCCTTCGTGTGCTTCATCCTTGAAGAAGGTCGCTCATAAATATAGGTGCTGCCGAAAACTGATGACATGAATAAGGGCATGATTGTGAAGAGTGGGAGATTTTTCTTTGGGAAGATAACATTTATGAAAGTCCAGTAAAGAGACACTGTACATTTTTCCTCAGTCCCATGTGTTCGCTATGTGTAAACGCATTGAAAAAAAAAATCCCTCCCAAAAAATTTTTAAAAATCTACATTTTTACGCAAGTTTACGATTTTATGTTGGGCCGCATTCATAGCCGTCCTGGGCTGCATAAGGCCCATTAGCTGCTGATTGGACACCCCTGTGTGAATTGAGCCCAATGTGAGGATGTTACACCATATAGTGCAGGGATATGCAATTAGTGGACCTCCAGCTGTTGCAAAACTACAAGTCCCATCATCCCTCTGCCTCTGGGTGTCATGCTTGTTGCTGTCAGAGTCTTGCTATGCCTTATGGGACTTGTAGTTCTGCAACAGCTGGAGGTCCGCTAATTGCATACCCTTGATATAGAGGCTTTCTAGTGAGGTTTCATACCAGGGAAGATGTTCACATAAAACCATAAGACATCACTGTTGGGTGGCTACACAGCACTGTCAACAAGATAGAATTTATGTTATACAGGAGTGACATCACCACCTTCCAGATATAAGTTATATTATATAGAAATGGCATCACCGCTCTCCAGATATAAATTTATATTTTACAGCAGTGACATCACCACTCTCCACATAAAAGTTATATTAGACAAGAGTGAAATCACAGCTCTCCAGATATAAAGGTAGATTTTACAGCAGTGACATGGGCACAGTACACATTGCAAACACCTATATGGCAGTGCGATGTGGGTGACACAGTAAACACAAGTTTTGGAAAGGTAAATATGGAAAAGTGAAAGGTAATAAACAGACCTTCAGTGCGGCTGTGCCTGCATACTGCTTGCTTATGGAATCTCCGTTGTTTGCCCACATAATCTGGTAGAGCCGATAGCATTTCATTGGCAGTGGCTGCTCTGGGGGCATCACACCAAGTTTCTTAAGCTGGGAGGGGAGATAAAACTTCTTACCACTTCACATCTACTGCAAAAATTAGACGTCAATATAACATAGGACTCTGGGAGGAAACATAGTGATGAAAGGTGATTTTAAATAATGGGAGGACCATAGGAGGGGACTATAAGTGACGGGAGGACCATAGGAGGGGACTATAAGTGACGGGAGGACCTTGGGAGGGGACTATAAGTGACGGGAGGACCTTGGGGAGGGGACTATAAGTGACGGGAGGACCTTGGGGAGGGGACTATAAGTGACGGGAGGACCTCGGGAGGGGACTATAAGTGACAGGAGGACCTTGCAAGGGAGGGAACTATAAGTGACGGGAGGACCTTGCAAGGGAGGAGACTATAAGTGACGTGAGGACCTTGCAAGGGAGGAGACTATAAGTGACGTGAGGACCTTGCAAGGGAGGGGACTATAAGTGACGTGAGGACCTTGGGAGGGAGGGGACTATAAGTGACGTGAGGACCTTGGGAGGGAGGGGACTATAAGTGACGTGAGGACCTTGGGAGGGAGGGGACTATAAGTGACGTGAGGACCTTGGGAGGGGACTATAAGTGACGTGAGGACCTTGGGAGGGGACTATAAGTGACGTGAGGACCTTGGGAGGGGACTATAAGTGACGTGAGGACCTTGGGAGGGGACTATAAGTGACGTGAGGACCTTGGGAGGGGACTATAAGTGACGTGAGGACCTTGGGAGGGGACTATAAGTGACGTGAGGACCTTGGGAGGGGACTATAAGTGACGTGAGGACCTTGGGAGGGGACTATAAGTGACGTGAGGACCTTGGGAGGGGACTATAAGTGACGTGAGGACCTTGGGAGGGGACTATAAGTGACGTGAGGACCTTGGGAGGGGACTATAAGTGACGGGAGGACCTTGGGAGGGGACTATAAGTGACGGGAGGACCTTGGGAGGGGACTATAAGTGACGGGAGGACCTTGGGAGGGGACTATAAGTGACGGGAGGACCTTGGGAGGGGACTATAAGTGACGGGAGGACCTTGGGAGGGGACTATAAGTGACGGGAGGACCTTGGGAGGGGACTATAAGTGACGGGAGGACCTTGGGAGGGGACTATAAGTGACGGGAGGACCTTGGGAGGGGACTATAAGTGACGGGAGGACCTTGGGAGGGGACTATAAGTGACGGGAGGATCTTGCAAGGGAAGGGACTATAGTGACAGTAGGACTCAGAGGGGTCTATGAACAATGGGAGGACTCTGAATGGGGAACTATAAAAAATGACAGGAGGACTATAGGAGGTAATAATATAAAACACCAGGGCGACAAATATAAAATGACAGATTGGACAAGGAGAAGATAAAACCCCCATAACTTGAAGTGACTGATAATTTCCATGTCGCAGATTACATATTTTGGCGGATGGCCACAATCTATTTTTGATCACAAAGAAAAAACTGGTGTGTTTGGATTGCCTCCACAACCCTGAATCCTCTGAGGGAACACGGAGATACAAATATAAGACTAGACAACGTCTCCCACCTACAAAATGCCTATAATCAGGCAGAATATGTCATATAAATAGAAGGGCAGCACAAAGGGATGAATAGGACTGTGCAGAAAGTTGAAATGACAGGAGTGGAGGGACGGGGGGGGGGGGGGGGGGTGACTGTAAGGACTATAAAAGTTGAAAAGAAGTTAGGCGATGCGACGGACAGAAAGGTAAAATAAAGAGTAGGTGAAGGGGCATTTAAAAATATGAAGCATTTATTGTGCAGGTCAGGTTTGGGGTAATGAAGTGGGAGGTGCATGGAAATGTTTTGTATCTTTAGAATTCAAATAATATTACCTGATGTTCCATGACAACACGAGCGATGGCAGCTTGAACCACATTGGTCCTATCCAGGCAGTCCATACAGTTCACTCGAAAAATACCATCCTGCTTGCAGATGACTCCAGCCTGATCCACCCTACCCATAAATCAGACATATGTAAACATCCATCTATACAAGTCCCAGAATCGGATTCCCACAATCTGCACACTCACCAACACCACTTCATGTCAGTTATAATATCACCGATGGCGTCAGTCAGCGTCTGCACGTTCTCAAACTTCATCCCACGGCTGGTGACATGAAACACAACCAGAGAACAGGTAAAGTGGAGCTCATCCTCAGGACCATCTCATTATTACACAGTATACCAGGCCATTTACTAAAGGAGACCATAATTCTCCATCAGGATCTGAATGTCTAATATAATCTCAGCAGCAATGGTGACAAGGGGACAGGGCCAATCTAATCCTATTGACCAGAGAGAACATTCTTATGATAAAAGTTAATATTGTAGAAACTTGCTAACATTTGTTCCAAGTGACTCTCCTCCTCACTATTGAGGAACTATTGAATATATCGTATTATTTTGGATTGTTTTTAGATCTTATTTCTAACAACATCGTTAAAGCGGACAATAGGACTCGGGATTGAACAGTACTATCGAGTAAGATCTTGAATACTATGGAGGTATATTCTTCCTGCCTGCTTTTCTGTGAGGACTTCAATAACTTGGATTCAGCATATAGAATATTTGCTATGTATGTTGTATGGATTATATAGGGGCATTATTGATGAACTGCCTGCAAGGTCTTCAGGTCTTTATCTGTGGCTGAGGGCAGCTCCCCTTCTCCTTTTTTCCTTTTGGGATTCCATCCTCAGTAAGTACTATATTATCTCGGCTGATCATTAACTTTGCATCTACCCCGTGCCTTAACCTACCAATTTCATGCCTATTGTTTTTTTTCAGAATAGGACTACACGGTCAGCTCTTGCTCTCTCTATATATTTATTTACATATTGTTTGAAGTCATTAGCTATCGGATCCCTCTCTTATGACACTTGGCTCGTCAATTCTTGAGGGCTCCTATCTATATGTAAGTGGCCCTCGATGCACGTCTCTTTACCCAATTAGATGGTATGTCAAAATGTATGTGTCACCTAATAAAAATGTAAATAATCTTTGTGTTCTTTTCCTTTTTTGAGCAGGATCTCTGTTTTTAGTCAAGAATGCAAGGTCCTGAGGAAGCATAGATGTGAAACGCGTCGACCTCTTGACATTGTATTAACAGAGATCAACTACATAATAATTGTTTGATAGACCAAACTGAATAGAGCCATACAATTTTGAATTGATTTTACCTGTAAAACATTTTTAATAATTTTGTAATAAAAATATTTAGCATGATTTTGCTCTGATTGTCCATCACTGGTACCATTAAAGTCTGTTACATCAGTCCTATCTTTTAAAATATTACAAAGGATGAGGTACCCCTATAGTCCATACAATTCCATATATAATATATTGCACTTGTGACTCCCAGGCTTAGAATTATGCCTGAAGGTATGCTGCATGGCCCTCTTGCAGACATGTGCATGAAGCCAAACACTTCAATTTATTACATAAATTCTAATTATATATATATATATATATATATATATATATATATATATATATATATATATATATATATATATATATATATATATATATATATATATATATACACACACACACACACACACACACACACACACACACACACATATATATATATATATATATATATGAATTTATGTAATAAATTGAAGTGTTTGGCTTCATGCACATGTCTGCAAGAGGGCCATGCAGCATACCTTCAGGCATAATTCTATGCCTGGGAGTCACAAGTGCAATGTACAGCCAGCTGTGAAAATCAATGAAATATGCAGCGGCTGTACCCCACACATCCATGTAATACTTGCGTATAGGGATGTTTGCACTGATCTGTGTTTAAGGCAGCACATTGATCTCTGTACACAAGTTCTTGCCTATTTCAGGCAAGTACAGCCCTTGCGTATTTCAGGCTGCACCTGTGACTCTCAGGCAGAGAAGTACACCCCTATTGTATGTTCCCTTTTTATGTATGTTTATTACTAAGAAGAAGTTTGTTTGTTTGGTTTTTTTTTTACTTCCTTTATAAAAAAAAAAAAAAAAACCTGTGATGGTCGCACCTAATGCTATACATAAGGGTATGAGTAAGAAATGTAGGTATTATAAATCATTTTCTTTTTTTTTTTTTAAAAACTCACTCTGCTGTCCCTGCAAGCGCGCTCCCCTCTTCAATGTGGGCATCTGAAGCCCACTCGTTGCTTCCTCCGGGATACGGCGCTGCTGGCTACTCAGCACGCGCCTCCAGATCTCGCGCATATAGCACAAAGCGCCGTGCACTCATTGTGTTTCAGGGGGGATGCCCATCGACTCCTGGGATGACACTCATATCCCAGGAGCCAATGGGCGGGCGTGACAGGACGTACCTCGCCACATTGACAGAAAAAAAAAAAGTGTCCAAGTATACATGATCACAAACGCAGCAGGGGGGGGGGGGGTTAAAAAATGCCTGGAACTCTGCTTTAAGCTGGCCATAGATGGTTTGAATCTCAGCCAGTTCAGCAGGGACCAGCCAAGATGTGAACCATCTATGGGCAGGCTGATTGTACCCAAGCCTATCCATTGATCGACTTCAGTACACCCAGCATGCCAGATTTTTACATGCTATAGCAATAATCATTGTGGTCTCCCTGCAGGGACGGCTCGCTGCGCTCTCCCACCCCCGCCAGGAGAACACAATAGCTCCATGGGAGGGATTTCCCCATGAACACCGACTCTATTGATAGGGGAAATAGAGCGAATTGCTTTCCTGCAACTCGTAAATGCAAAAAAGAGAATCGCATCTTCTTTGGCCTGCCTTAGGCTCTAGTCCTGGATCAGGTTCTAGGACTTTTGCTTGTGAAGTAACAGTGCTTTATGGACTTCAGCTTGCATCTCTCTGAAGAGCCCTAAAGCAGTCCCAGAAGGTGTGGATTACAAAACCAGAATAATACAAGTCTATTGTGTGTATCTGGTCACCACCAGGCAGTTCAGAGTAGCCCCTCGCTATGTGAAATGCATAAATTCTCAAGCTCATTTCCAGCTGTGGGTAATGTGAACCTTTCCTCATAAATGGCAAAGGATACAGCTCTTAAATGTTGTGGACTTACACTCAAAAAAAAAAAAAAATAAGAAGGAGCGTTAAACATGTAAAAGATGTATATTGCAATTTAATAAACCAAAAAAAAAGGTTTTCCGAGGTCTGATTAATGCAGCAAATCCATCAAATATTTAGTACTAATCTGTTGGCAAGACAAACCAGACCAGCAGCTGGTGAAAGCGAATGGGCACAACAGCCAAGAGATCCATGTGGAGCAGTTTGATATTTATTGATAATCGGCTTAGGCAATACTGGGGCTCAGTATAAAGGCCACAAAAAAATGTGGTGTACTAGAAGAGATGAATGCAGTACCCCAGGAAGATGAACCTACCAGTGTTCATGAAAGTCAAAGCTGATATAGGTGAGACCGGGGCAATTAAACATCAAGACCTGCTTCAGGTAGGCATCGCCAATGATCTTCTCTCTGCCAGCCTGATCCACAAGATTAAGAATAGCCTGTCATGTACAAAGGACAATAAGAGACCTGGTCATAAATAAGATACCACCACCTCTATCCCAATACCAACATGACAAAAAGACCTACCTGCTTCTTATAGATCTCAAGTTCTTTATTAAAGTGTAGGCAGAAATACGGGCTGGTGTCCTTCTCACCTAAAAAGAAAAGGAATCATACCGGATGGAACACAACATTCTATACAATATACTGATCACCAGTGTGAAATAAGATTATTATCCTTGACCGACTTGGGTGGCCCTTCCTGTTCGCCACATTACAACATGTGGGATTTCGAGGACCGTTCCTGAGAGCCATAAAACACCTTTATACAAATCCCTCCGCACAAGTTAGAACTCCCTTTGCCATTTCCCCAGCTTTCTCGATAACAAACGGCACACGCCAAGGATGCCCGCTGTCACCCCTATTATTCGCACTATGTGTCGAACCCCTAGCGGCATCTATCCGAGGTAATCAGGACATTAGGGGGATCCCCGTTAGAGGTCGGGAGTATAAGATCTCGCTGTTCGCGGACGACGTGATCCTCACCCTAACCCAACCTAGAATTTCCTTACCAAACTTACACGCAGAGCTGGACAGGTACGGTGCCCTGTCAGGCTATAAAATTAACACCTCTAAGTCAGAGGCCCTCCCAATCAACATCTCGGATACGGAAACGACACATTTGAAAGCAAATTTCACTTATCACTGGAAAACCACCTCCTTAAAATACCTAGGGGTACATATCACTACAAAATTCAACACTTTATATCAGGAAAACTTCCCCCCCATATACCGTTCCATCAGAGCCCTACTGACATCCTGGAAAAAACACCACATTTCCCTGCTAGGTCGGATCGGATCGCATCGATTAAGATGACAATCCTCCCAAAACTACTCTACCTTTTCCAGACTCTACCCATCCCTGTTCCCCGCAACCACCTGAGTAAACTGCAATCTGACCTCTTTAAATTTACCTGGAACTACAAAAGACATAGGGTCCCTCGGTCGGTGATGATGGCGGCACGCTCGGACGGGGGTCTCGCGTTCCCCAATCTCATTAAATATTACCAAGCCACCCAATTGCGAGCTATAGCCTCCTGGTTTACTCAACGGTCCTATAATAGGTGGACGGAGATTGAAAAAATATGGCTAGCTCCAACCCACCCTAATGGAACGCGAGGGCAGAGGTCCCCCCTGAGCGCCTACTGGGAGCCGTGTCCCATCTTCGCCGACTGTGGAATAAAATATCACATGAACATGAGTTGTCCTCAGAAAAATCGGTCTTAACATCCTTTATCTGCAACCCCAAAATCCCAGACAGCCTCACTCGCCAGATGTCTCACCCGTGGTCGTCACGGAACCTTTTCCACTATGGACACATAATAGACCCTAGAACCCGCAGGCTATTGCCATACTCTGATCTCCAGACCAAATATGGCCTCCCGCGTCAAGCCTTCTACAGCTACCTACAAATACGCCATTATGCCCTGTCCATAGCGTCTGATCTACAGTTCTCCCCTCCAACGCCTTTCGAAAATCTGATTATGGGAGGTACAGCCCAGAAGGGCCTAATCTCTGATATTTACAAAATAATAAATGCCTACCCATTAGAAACCAAGGGTAAACATGCTTATATGATCAAATGGGAAAAGGCCCTCGAGGAGGAACTCCCAATAGAACAATGGCAGACGATATGGACACAGGCGGCGAAAAGCTCAATTTGTACGCTATATAAAGAAAACGCTTATAAAATAATCCTATACTGGTATATGACTCCGGATACCCTTCATGCCATATATCCCACCAGCTCCGACCGCTGCTGGCGCTGTCAGAAAGAAAAAGGAACACTCCTCCACATATATTGGAGCTGTCCACTGATCACTCCCTACTGGGCCGAGGTACACCGATTGCTGACCGGTCTTTTGGAAATACAGGTCCCCATGACTCCCAAGTCCTTCCTTCTAGGGGTCCTACAACTAAAAATCCCTAAGCCATATAAAAAATTAATGCGCCATATTCTCACAGCGGCGAGATGTCTGGTCGCCCTACATTGGAAAAAAACTTCCCCCCCCACTCCTGAAGCCCTATACGCCAGGATTAAAGATGTGGAGTTGATGGAACAGATGACGGCCAGAATACAGGATAGGCTGGAAGCACATAATAAAATATGGGAACTGTGGCACCTCCGGGAGGACCCACCATGACAAGTAAACAAGTCACTATAACAACCACCCACCCCCCCTTCTTCTTTACCTTTCTATTCTTCTCCCCCCTCCTTTTTTCTTTACATTAAATGTTTAAATGACTCTTTTATTAAATTTTATTACTTATTGCATTTTATGTAATCTTGTAATACAAATACAAAATAAAATGTTATTTGGAAAAAAAAAAAAGATTATTATCCTTTTACACTGCAAGATTTTTACGTTAAAGCGGAACATCAGTCATTTTTTTTTCATGTTTCCATCTATTAAATCTTCTGCCCTTGTTGTCTTAACTTTAGACAGTAAAACATTTTTTTTCTGCCAGTAAATACCTTATACAGCCCACTTCTTGTTTCTTGTCTGATAAAGGGCCTTATGACATCATGCACAGCTCACTTTCTCACTCTCCTGAGAGCTTGCCAAAAAGGAGGGAGGATGAGTCATAAGAGGGCCAATGAGAGCTGCAGAGCTGGGGGTGTGCCTCAGTGTAAATCCAGGAAGTGAACAGGCAGCAGCTTAAGCTGCCCACAGTTAAAATGCCTACATCCAGACTCAGTGGAGGGAGATTTCTGCAGCATATATGGCAAGTACAGAATCACAGTATATATAAAATAATATGCAAAGTGGTTGGCAGGAAGCTTCAGAATGGCAAAGATGTTACAAATGATGTGAGCAGTTTACATACAATTGAAGCGCGCTTGACATTTGCTTGAATGCGTTTTGCGCTGCGGTTTGTAGTGCATTTATGCTAAACTTTTTTGGGCTTGGCTTTCTTGGCTTAAAAAAGGTGCAGCGCGTTAGTAGCGCATTCTCTGCATTTACGGTGTGAAAAAAATGCAGCACGCTCTATTTTTTTTTTTAGGGCCCATTCATACTAAACACAATTGGATGCAGTTGGCTGCATTTTGAACTGCACTCCAACTGCATAGACAACTCAACATCAAGGTAATCCTATGGGTAAAGTTCACATCATTGCAGTTACAAAAAAAAAAGAAGAAGAAGTAGAGCATGCTGCATTTTTCAATGTAGAGAACGCACTACAAATGCACCACACCATGCACATAGTTCACATTGCAATGATGTGAACTATGCTCATAGGATTACCTTGATTTTGGGCTGTCTATGGAGTTGGAGTGCAGTTCAAAATGCATCCCACTTCATTAGGTGTGAAAATGGCCCTTAAATCGGAGGTCCACCCAAAAATGGAACTTCCGCTTTTCGGAATCCTCCTCCCCTCCGGTGTCACATTTGGCACCTTTCAGGGAGGAGGGCAGAGCAGATACCTGTATAATCCAGGTATTTGCTCCCACTTCTGGGAGACACACAGGTCCCAGAAGACAGCAGGGACCAGTGGAATCGAGCAGCGCGACTCGCGCATGCGCAGTAGGGAACCAGGCTGTGAAGCCGCAAGGCTTCACTTCCTGATTCCCTTACTGAAGATGGAGGCTCCTTCACCCGAGAGCCGAGGGACAGATTGGGTTCGGGTGCCAACATCGCGGGTGCCCTGGACAGGTAAGTGTCCATATTTTAAAAGTCAGCAGCTGCACGATTTGTAGCTGCTGACTTTTAAAAAAAACTAAATTAAAGGATAAATAGAAGTGTTCCCACCGCCGTCCACTGTCTCTACCAGGAAGTGCAGGAGGTGGGTCCATTCACAGTACAGAATATGTAATACGGGACATACACAGGACATACACAGAACATACACAGAACATACACAGAACATACACAGAACATACACAGAACATACACAGAGCACACAGCACAGATTGTCCATAGTGCAGACACCTTACATGGTGCACACAGCATACACAACACCCATCTGATGCCTGTGAAGACTCAGCCTTCTAAAAAGTCACCTTCCAAGAGTCACACGACATTCACCTTTATCTAGGCGAGGACGTGGATTATAACGATACCCCACTTGGCTCCAGAAGACTGGCACAGAGCCACGGGTCTGTACAAAGGACAGGGTGTGATTGTGGACGTGGATGAACTGCTCTGTTTCCACATAGTTTGCCACATTCCCAGATTTGTCCACTCCACGACGCTTGTATCTCATTCCTAGAAGAGCAAAGAAGCAAAACGTTATAATTCACTCACTGACAACAAGCCCCCCCACCGTGACACCCCACAAAGATATCTCCCCTCTCTTACTGGCAAAACCACCACCAACATCCCATCTCCCACAAAGGCATCTCCATCAACAACCATAAACACCCCCTCGTTCCTCAATGGTGGAACCTCACCAACATCTCCCACTCATTGGTGATGCCCCATAGAGGTTTCCTCCCCTCCTCACCAACATTTTCTACAGTCACTGTTGAGACAGAAGTTGCCACGTTGCCAGACACTTGGTAGTATATATACCATTAATTCTTCATGGCATAGATTCAACAAGGTGTTGTTAACATTCCTCAGAGATTTTGGTCCATATTGACGTGATAGCATCACACAGATGCAGATTTGTCGGCTGCACATCCATGATGCAAATCTCTTGTTCCACTACGTTCCAAAGGTTCTCTATTGGATGAGATGTGGTGAGTGTGGAGGCCATTGGAGTACAGGGACCTCATTGTCCAGTGGTGAGATGATTGGAGCTTTGTGACATGGTGCATTATCCTGCTGGAAGGAGCCATCAGAAGAAGGGTACACTGTAGTCATAAAGGGATGGACATGGTCAGCAACAATACTCAGGTAGGCCGTGGTGTTTAAACGATGATCAATTGGTACTAAGGGGCCCAAAGTGTGCAGAGAAAATATCCCCCACACCATTACACCACCACCAGCCTGAACCATAAATACAAGGCAGGATGGATCCATGCTTTCATGTTTATGGCAAATTCTGACCCTACCATCTGAATGTTACAGCTGAAATCGAGACTCAGACCAGGCAATGCTTTTCCAATCTTCTATTGTCCAATTTTGGTGAGTCTGTGCGAATTGTTACCTCAGTTTCCTGTTCTTAGCTGATAGGAGTGGCACCCGGTGTGGTCTTCTGCTGCTGTAGCCCATCTGCTTCAAGGTTGGATGTGTTGTGCGTTCAGAGATGGTATTCTGCATACCTTGGATGTAACGAGTTCTTATTTGAGCTACTGTTGTCTTGCCATCATCTCGAACCAGTCTGCCCATTCTCTGAACTTTGAGACAAGGAAAGGACAGTGCAAAGGGTTTTGGAATCCTTTCGAACAGAAAAAGCAGGTCAAGACATTGCAAGAAATGGAGAAAAGCTAATAACTTCCAGAGCTCGCTACTTGTGCTGCACGGTTATCTGTTAATGACCCCAATTTACCTTTGTGTACTATGGAACACCTCGCCCATATTATGGAGGAGAGAGAAAGAAAACCTGTAGTTAGGTCTTAGGGTGACAACACGGCTTCTCCATACATACAGTACGGTGAGTTAGCAAGTGATAATCTGCGATTCTTCAATTGACTTTTCTGGGCACAAAAGTCCCTTCATCTATGGTCATGTCACAGAGCCGTCACTCACACGCCTGGCACCAGAAGGGTGTTCAGGTCAGCTGATGGTAGAACTAATTTGCACTCACAGCGAGATAACACCCAAGGGCAAAATAAACATCACATGGCTTTCTTCATCTGATGCCCTTTTGTCGTGTCCTTTTCCTACGTTCTCCACACCACAGGCTGTGGCTCTCCTGCATGGCAGTCACCTGTCCAAAGAATATGGAGCAACAGAACTCAGATATCCTGATGGGACTCATTCTGCTCGAGACTCTACACCACGTCCCCAAACTGACAGGGTGGACATTTCTTCCAGTGCTTAGGTTTCCTCATCTTCTAGGCTTCCTTGCACTCCTTTTTTTTACCGCATTACACCAGTGTGACAAAAATCCAGGAGCCATGTCACCAGACGTTTTTTTTTGCTTTCCATTCTGGACATATTTTAACCTGTTTTCACTTCCATTCGTTTTCCCATTTGGGAGCTTTCCCCTCACTTCCTGTGTGTGGTCACTGCAACAGGAAGTGAGGGAAAAACTGACAGGTTCTAGAACTTCTCATCAAAAGAAGTTTTCTGTCTCCATTTTGCCTCTCTTATTAACATACTAATTAAAAGTATAACTAAAAGGCAAAACTTTTTTTTATTTTTGGATAGATAGAGGGATTAGAACCCTCCCCGTCAGTTTTTTTTGCGGTCTGTGCCCCAGTTAAAGTTGTAGTAAAGTCAGCTTTGTGATTTTTACCTACAGGTAAGCCTACAATAAGGCTTACCTGTAGGTAAAAATGAATATCTATTATACATGCATTTTTTTTTAAGGAGATATTCACCCTGGATGCAGCCGAGGATGTCACCGGCGCATGCGCTGTAAAAGTCCGGCATGCAGTGGTTTACTGCCACCTTAAAGCGGAGTCCCACCCAAAAATGGAACTTCTGCTGATCAGATTCCTCCCCACCTCTGGTGCCACATTTGCCACCTTTCGGGGGGTGGGGGCTGGAGCCAGTGGCGTAGCGTGGGTTGTCAGCGCCCGGGGCAAGGCAAGTAATTTGCGCCCCCTAACCTGCGGACTTTTAGCTATCCCCGAGTCCCTTCCCTTCCTACAATAGTACTAACCAACCTGATCCCTACACTGACCACTACATTATACTGTCCACTATATTGACCACTATACTGCCCACTACACTGACCGCTATACTGTCCACTACACTATACTATACTGACCACTACAATATACTGTCCACTATACTGACCACTACACTATACTGTTCACTACACTATACTGTCCACTATACTGACCTCTATACTGACCACCACACTATACTGACCACTACACTATACTGACCAGTATACTATACTGACCACTACACTATCCTACCTACAGTATTCCTATACTGACCACTACACTGCATGACTCTAGCTGCACTTCTACTCACGCTCTCTCTGGCTGGCTGCTCCCTCTTCTTCTTTGTTTTCCATCGGTCCGAAGGGGAGCAGGAGGAGGAGACAGCAGCGGCTCACAATCGTGAAATTTTGTGTCCCCCGCCATGTTCAGTCTCAGGCGCCTTGTGATTGGGCGTATGGGGTCATGTGCGGCTGCGGGGCTGGCCTGTTAGCGCTTGCTCCTGGAGTCCCGCCTCCGAACATGACCCCATTCACCCAATCACAGGGTGCCGGAGACTGAACATGTGCAGAGGCGGGACTCCAGGATGTACCGCGATCATGGGCAGGCCTGCCCCGCCGCCCCACATGACCCCATACGGCTAATCACAGGGCGCCGGAGACTAAACATGGCGGCCAGAGCATGGGGACACAGGGCAGTGAATTTAGAAGGAGGCAGCCAGTAGTCACACACTGGTGTGGAATTTCGCCCCCCTAAATGTTGCGCCCGGGGCCACGGCCCCCTCCGCACCCCCCACACTACGCCACTGGCTGGAGCAGATACCTGTCAAATCCAGGTATCTGATCCCACTTCTGCCCCCCCCCCCCCCCCCGCTGTCTTCCTGGAGACACACAGGTCCCAGGAGACACACAGGTCCCAGGAGACAGCAGGGACCATTCAGATCACGCGGCGCGACTCGTGCATACGCAGTAGGAAGCAGGCTTCACTTCCTGTTTCCCTTAGCAAGGATGTCGGCGCCTGCACCCGGAGTCGAGGGACGAGTTGAGGACATCGCAGGCTCCCTGGACAGGTAAGTGTTCATATATTAAAAGTCGGCAGCTGTAGTATTTGTAGCTGCTGACTTTTGATTTTTTTTTCCCCAGGCGGAACTCCTCTTTAAGGAGATTCATCCTTTATTTGCCCAGTTTACTATTATTAAAACTGAGGCTGGGTTCATACTAGCTGTGGATCACAGCAGAGGGTCCGGTGCATCCCTGTTCTCTGTTTCAGGTACGAATCCAGTCTGAATTTTTGCCTGAATGCGGACCTGAAACTGAGCCAGACACGCACAGCACCATTTCCTAATGCGGACCGCGGCTGCCCCAGAGGCGTGTGAACCGGCTCCATTAAGAGCCGGTCAAAATCTCCTGTTATGGGAATTGGATGCGGGGAAACCCACATCCAATTTGCATACGTGTTAACCCAGCCTGAAAGTAAAAAAAAAAAGTTTAGTCTATAGTTCTATTTTAAGATGCAGGGCTCATGTGGCAACAATATGCATGATAGGAGAGAGCAGAGTGACAGACAGATGACCTCATCAGTCTGCTGTTTCTCCTTTCACTGTCCAATCATAGGCTGAGGTTGGGACAAGATCTGTAAGTGTTACTGATCTGCAGCAGAAAATTACATATACACACACACACACACACACACACACACACACACACATACATACATACATACACATATACACACACACACACACACACACACACACACACACACACACACACACACACACACACACACACACACACACACAGTGGGGCAAAAAAGTTAGTCAGCCACCAATTATGCAAGTTCTGTCACTTAAAAATATGAGAAAGGCTTTTAATTGTCATCATAGGTATACCTCAACTATCTTGCTTGTTTGTAGATGACCAGATGCCTATTTTCCACCATAATTTGCAAATAAATTCTTTCAAAAATGTGATTGTCTGGATTTGTTTCCACATTTTGTCTCTCATAGTTGAGGTATACCTATGATGACAATTACAGGCCTCTCTCATCTTTTTAAGTGGGAGAACTTACACAATTGGTGGCTGACTAAATACTTTTTTGCCCCACTGTACACACATACATACATACATAATAAAAGACAGGACTGTGCTGTTTGGCAGAGTGGTAGAAATATCAGGTCTGGATGAACAGAAATACAAATCCTTTGGTGGGTAAAACATCTCCCATTTTTGGATGTCATATATGCGGGTTTAGTGGTTTTCTGGCATTCAGCTCGAACGCATTGTTGGCAGGACTCCGTCATCAGCAGAAATAGAGAGAATTGCAGGGCTCGATAAGGATTCAGCTCCACCCCGTGCCTGCTGAGTGTGGCAGCGCAGGGGTCAGTGATATAAGCAGAGGCGCAACTATAAGCTTCAGGGCAAGAAACCATGAAGGGCCCCTGACCCATAGTATGATGGGGGGGGGGTAATTGTGAAAGGATGGGGGGGCAGTGTGGCAGGGGCAGTATGATGGGGTATTTTGACAGGAGGGGGGGGGGGCAGTGTGACCAAAGAAGGGTATTTGGAAAGTGTGATCAGAGGGGGGGAAATTGTGTGATGGGAGGGGGCACTGTGAAAGAAGGTGGGCAGTGTGAAAAGGGGCAGTACGCTAGGGGCAGTGTGACAGGAAGGGGCGGTATGACAGGGCGATATTGTGACAAGAGGGGGGCAGTGTGACAGGAAAAGGATACCTGGGAAGTATGACAGGATGGGGGCAGTGTAACTAGGGAGCATTGTGAAAGGAGGGGGGCAGTATGACGAGGGGGCAGAATGATGGAGGGTGGAGGGGTAGTGTTAGGGGGGGGGGGGCAGTATGACATGAGGGTATTGTGCCAAAGGGGCAGTGTGACAAGGGACAGTGTGGTAGTCGGGGGCAGTATGACAGGTGGGGGCAGTGTGATGGGGAAATAGTATGATAAAAGAGGGGCTATGTGACAGGTGGGGGGGCAGTGTGACAGGTTGGGCAGGCCAGTGTCACAGGTGGCAGGCCAGTGTCAGGCTTACCTTACATGAGAAGTCTAAATGCAAGAAGCAGCAGGCCTTGAACATCCCGCAGACATCACATAGCTGCCGATCGCCCCCTTCCCCTGTATAGTTAGATGCCAGCCGGAGGTACAGGGGGAGGTGCAGGGTCTTTGGGCCCCCCAAACTGGCGAAATGCCAGGGCCCAGTCGCAAGTGTGACTGTTGCGACCCTGGTAATTCCGCCACTGGTGAGGTCACACCACTGGTGAAGCGACTCCTCTATAAAGGTTTAGTGATTACATGCACAGCCATTTCCTGTCGGAATAAAGAACCAAACACATGGCCCCATCCAACACAGCAGTATGAAAAGTACAATCTGGCCAACACCACATCAACATTCCACTCTGCCGGCGACACCTCACAGAGACAAAGAGACAACACCCCCCCCCCCCCAGCATTGACACCCCACAGAGAATTACACCTCCACCATAGCAACGCACAGAGACATAACCGCCTCCACTGGTGACACTACAGAGACTAAACCCCCTTGGCCAGGACACCCTGCATAGACATATCCCCCACTCACCAGCAACACCCTACAGAGACCTCTCCCCCCACCAGCGACACCAGAAAGACATCTCCCAACACCACCCCACAGACAAATCTTCCACCATTGGCAACACACAAGGTCATCACCTTCAATCATAGGACACCAAGTAGATTCAACCCCTCCAACCTGTGATGGCAGAGTAAGGCTTACCTGCTCTATGTCGACTCCTTCGGGAGATGATGGCCACCAGGAATCGGGGGTGTATGTCATCCACACACATGTTTTCCTGAGGAGGGGTCTCTGGGCTGCTCTTCTCGTCATCTGAAGAATCGGTATAGTTCACCACGAGCTCCTCTATCTGAACAAAGCCCTGTATGATGGGCAGGATCCAGGATCCTCCCTGCTGGTCCTACACATACGACATATTATATTATATTTATTTATTATATTATATATACACATACATATATATACACATACATATATCTACAAGCTCTGCATTGGTCCTACACAAAACAGACATCTCATGCCTATACAGTCACTCAATAAATCCAGATGGTATGCACAGGTCAAAGTATGAAGTTCACAATATTTTTTTCATAATTTGCATACAGATATACAGAGCTACATAGTCACGCTAGGTTTGGGCACTTTTGGTTGAATTGCATGTTTTGCCTATTTATATCACAAAAAGACAAATGAATATTAAGAGACTGGAAAAAGACAACATGCGGCACATGTGGAAGTTTAGGCACCCTTCCAGTGGTTTCACTACTGTATTATTTAATGGATTTGATGTAGATTGCACAAGGACCAGCCACCTCATATACAAAGTACACAACAATCAGATAAGCCACAATTATTTTAAGACTGAGTGCTTTTAATCTATATGAATTTGAAATTGTTAATTATAAATGAAAAGAATAATTGAACGTATTTGCAGAAAAAGGAGAGGCCTTTGAAGAAAATTAAACTTCTTAGTGCAGAGGTCTCCAAAGTGTGGCCAACGGGGCCAGATGTGGCCCTTTGCTTGCCTTTATCCAGCCCTAGGGGCACGACTGCCTTCCACTGATACGAGGCACTGTTCTTTCCACCGAAACCAATTATTGGGCACTGGTCCTCCCATTAACACCAAAGACGGGGCACTATTCCTCCCATTGACATCAATTATTGGGCACTATTCCTCCAATTGACACAAATTATTGGGCACTATTCTTCCTATTGGCACCAAAGACGGAGCACTATTCCTCCCATTGACACCAATTATTGGACACTATTCCTCCCACTGGCACCAATTATTGGGCACTTTTCCTCCCCATTGATACCAATTATTGGTGTCACATATATGGTGTCACAAACCCTCACATATACCCAGTGAAGTGAATAGCCTCAGATGATACACAGAGATGAAACAAATCTCCCTACATAAGTTTTACATGTATATCTGTTGTCTCTTTATATATCTTTTAGAAAGTTCACGTCCTGTTAGAATTTTCTCTTCCTGATTCACCTGTGGGTGTGGATTCTTGCCATACACTGTAAGACAGCTGATTGAAGGAAAGGCACACACCCCCTCTCCACGTAGGCAGAAAAAGGAAGAAGCAATGCAAAGCTGTGCTGTGAATAGACCAGCACTCTGCTAATCTATTTATAGCATCCATCCTGACACAAAATTCAGCCTGAGTTTTCTCACAGTTGATGGAGAACTTGTCAGAAGTTAGAACGGAGCAGGTGGATGTCACAGGACTTTGGCTCGGTTCTCACTGCTGCGATGCGAGAACCCGTGCGAATCCAGTACGGGTTCCCGCATCGCATACAACTCGTAGGCAGTTCACACAGCCCTATGGGAAGCGCGGCGGATGTCAATACAAAGTTAATGACACCCCCAGATCGGTTCATATATCGCAGTGCGAACTGTCAATTCGGACAGGAATCGGATCAGATTCTGGTGCGGAACAAAAAAAAAAAAAGTCCCTGAATGACTTTGGTCCAAATGCGATGCAAATTCAGCCATACAATCTGTAAGGCTGAATTCACATCGCACAGACATCGCATGTGATTTACACAGCAGTGTGGAGCGCATCACATGCGATGTCTGACATCACAGCAGTGTGAACCCAGCCTTAAGGATGTGGAGAGAGATAAGAAAACACTACAGATATGTGCCCACCTCAATCTTCATGAATCGGGTTTACATCCACTTTAATGATAGATTTTATCACCACTAGCTGTGCAGCTGGCAGCAGTTGGAGAGCCTAGCATAATATTCTGGTCACGGATTCTATGATTCCTCATCACCCTACAATATATTCACAAGACCGATTCAACTTTCCTTCAAGTAAAGCCAAAATCCCCACATTTCGGAAGGATTAGTAGCTGGACTAGGCAATATAAAGACGTCAGTGCTTTAATATGCAAAGATTAACACACAATGTGGTTTGATAAGGTACAATATGCAATGAAAATTGTATAGTTATTGGATAATCTAATCAATACCTCTAATAAATTTGTGAATGAATGAATTCTCACCAAAACTAAAACTAAAAAATAAAAAATATACTGACTCATTGTTCTGTTTAGTCATTTCTCATAATAAGCTGGAACTGTGATGAGGAACTAAAACACGCAAGAGTTCCAAAATCCAGACTGATCAACAATATACACTATATTGTCAAAAGTATTGGGACACCTGCCTTTACACACACATGAACTTTAATGGCATCCCAGTCTTCGTCCATAGGGTCCAATATTGTGTTGGTCCACCCTTTGCAGATATAACAGTTTCAACTCTTCTGGGAGGGCTGCCCACAAGGGTCTAGGAGGGTGTCTTTGGGAATGTTTGACCATTCTTCCAGAAGAGCATTGGTGAGGTCAGGCACTGATGTAGGACAAGAAGGCCTGGCTCGTAGTCTCTGCCCTAATTCATCCCAAAGGTGCTCAGGTTGAGGTCAGGACTCTGTGCAGGCCAGTCAAGTTCCTCCACCCCAAACTCGCTCATCCATGTCTTTATGGACCTTGCTTTGTGCACTGGTGTGCAGTCATGTTGGAACAGAAAGGGGCCATCCCCAAACTGTTCCCACAAAGTTGGGAGCATGAAATTGTCCAAAATGTCTTGGTATGCTGACACCTTAAGAGTTCCCTTCACTGGAACTAAGGGGCCAAGAACAACCCCTGAAAAACAACCCCCACACCATAATCCCCCCTCCACCAAATGATTTGAACCAATACACAAAGCAAGGTCCATAAAGACATGGATGAGCGAGTTTGGGGTGGAGGAACTTGACTGGCCTGCACCTCAGCCTGATAGAACACCTTTGGGATAAATTAGAGCGGAGACTGCAAGCCAGGCCTTCTCATCCACATCAGTGTCTGACCTCATAAATGCCCACCAATGCCCCCTTCTTGTCTACATCAGTGCCTGACCTCACCATTCCCATAGACACACTCCTAAACCTTGTGGACCGCCTTCCCAGAAGAGTTGAAGCCGTTATAGCTGCAAAGGGTGGGACAACTGAATATTGAACCCTACAGACTAAGACGACATTAAAAAGCTAGGTGTCCCAATACTTTTGACAATATAGTTATGTAGGAGGTCACTTCTGGATAATAGGGATTGATGGAAGCCATACAATTATATATATGTCACCTGGAGCTCTATGAGATCCTGCAGCATGTGTCTGTTCCAGAAGAATCGCTCATCCACCTAACAATGACAAAAAAGAAAATGAGGGCGGAATCAATGTACACAGAACCAGGATCGCCCCTCATGCTGCCAACACACAATTGGTAGCGTTCCTTACACCGCCAAACACACAACCAGGAGCGCCCCCACCTCCGCTGTCATCACACAACCATACCATGTAAACACGCAGGAAGCACCCATGAACGAGGACCCACAACAGGGGCGCTCCTTGCACTACTGACACACAACAGGTAATGACCCTCACACTGGCAACATATAAACTAGGAGTGCCCCTCATGCCACCAACACACAAGCAGGAGCACCCCTTTGCATTGCCAGCACACCACCAGGAGTGCTCCCTATGCTACCAAAACACAATTATAAACTCCCCCTTACAGCACCTACACACAGCCCACATGCCACCAACACATAACAGTGGTGCCCCTCGCACCTTCAACACCTAATAAGGGCGCCCATTAGGCAACACAAACAGGGAACCCACCATTCCAAAAGCACACAAAGAGGAGAGCCCTTCACCCTGATAAACACACAAATAGTAGCGCCCTCTATTCCACCAACACGATGGGGAGCCCTTTTGCCCAGCATATGATCAGGCGCCCCCACACTGCTCATAAACAGTAGCAGGGCCCAACATGTAGTAGGAAAACGCACTCTTCTTCTTTCACTCCTTAACCTCCAGCCAAGCAGCAGCATGCCTATAAAAGAAAATGGAGTAGGTAGACATACCCCTGTAGTCACTTACCTTCTGCCATAGAGGTAGCCCAGTCTTCTCACTTGTGCTCTGCCTCTGCACAGTGTTGGTCAGGTCATAGGTCCAGCTGTAGTAGAAGGAGTCCGAGTCCATGAACATTTTGAACAATTCATCAAGCAGCCTCCGCTCAAGCTTCTCCCTCTCCTTACTTTCCCTCACCTGTAACCCAATAAGAGATATATCAGATGTAGATCCTACACAACAAAATCATGCAGTTTAGAGTTGTTGCAAACCGCAGACATGAAATATGAACAAAGCATATCCTTCTATAGTGTGTACTGGTCTTATTTCTGTCTGCTGCCCGTTCTTCTGCTATCTGCATGAATGTCGCTAAAAATCACTTCTGACAATTTTTCCTGACACCAAGAAAAAAAAAAAAAAAGTGACAGAGGAGGGAGCTCCAACACACAGTCTGATTGACAGCCCTTAGCTCTGGTGCTGTGTGAAAGGGGGCCCCTCCCCTCCAATCAGCTCTCAAAGCTCACTGAGCTCTGCAGTGTGTAATTTCATCTCTCTGCCACCTTTATTATGACAGCTTAGACAAGCTTTTTAAAATTCTGAGAAGACTGCAGGTACAACTTATGTAGGAGACTTTGTTTCATCTCTGTGTATCACCTGAGGACAGTCATTTCACTGAAGATATGTGAGGGTTTACAACCACTTAAAATGTATTAGTAAGAACAGACTCTTCCAGAACAACCACAGGCTTTTCTAGATTTCTTTCAAAAATGTAAACTTCAAAAATGATTTATTGTGCCAGAACAGGTCCCTCTCCTAAAACCAGCAGTTTGGATGGCGATTCAGGGCCACCGAGGAGCTCTGACCTGCGAGCCGGTGAGAGCCTGAGCTGGCCGCTCCCGCCACCCTCAACAGCCCAGCGCTCCAGTGAGTGCTGCAGGGGCAGAGAGCTGGTGACTGACAGTCACCAGCTCTCTGCTCCGGGAACTGTGAGAACCGAGCTGTGTTCGATCGCTCAGTTCTCAGTGTTAAAGCTTGCAGGGGACAAATGGAGCATCCACTTAGGTAAGTATGAATTAGAAAAAAAAAAACAAACTCCACACTTCTCTTTAAAAAAAAAAGTTTAAACCAAAGTAAACGTGATATACTTTACAATCTATTTACTAACTCTATCTGCATAGAGATTAAAAATAGGCAATGTTGATTGAGAGAGTGAAGTTCCACTTTAAGTTATCTTTCTGCCTATTTTGGATAGTGCTGCTATTATTATGAAGAGTATTAATAAGCAAAATTAGAGAAAAATCCAAACACACCTCACATTCCCCCTTTATGCACCTTCTCATGTGATCTACAACCCTCCTGTGCTTTCCCTACTCGCATAACATGCCAACCCCCCAACCTCCCCCCATTAGCCCCTTGGCACACTGCAAACCCCCATGCACTTGCCCTGGGCACCCTTTTGCTCTGCTCTCACACCCCCTTCCAAGCACCACTTCATACACCTCCTACATGCTTAGACCTAACTCAGTGCACCACCACATGTCATGGGCCCCCCCTCTCATATGCCCGAACCTTACTACATGCATGACCATACGAAGCAGACCTGCACTACGGAAACCTTCTGCAAACCACAATCCTCCTCCCTCTTGTACTGTACACACTGCCCATAGTCCTCACTACTTGTCTTCTCCCTATAATAAAGGCACCACATTTCAGCTGCATGCTGGGAGAAATAAATAGCATGACCTTCTTCTTATTGGGAGCAGAGACATTGGATTTGATCTGTGTGAAGGTCTTCAGAAGGAATTTAGAGTCGTCTGGAGAATGACTGATCTTCTCTGGTTTGTTGATACCGAAATGATGTTTCTTACACAGCTGAGAAATGGAAAAGCAGGTTGGTGATCAGAAAGCAAACGAATGGCACATCATCTGACATTTACTCGGTATACAACAACCAACATCAATATTGTCTCACATTCACCCAGACCCAGAATATTCTCCAACCTACTAAATCTAAAATTGTATCGTTCTCCCCAAGAAGATACAGCATTATTTGTACAAAGCTTCCTGTCACTCCTCGGTCCTGACAAATTTGCTTTGAATCTAGGAACCAGCTTAAAAAAAAAAAGTTAGGATCCAGTTTGTGAGCCTGCGCAGCGATATGCAACGTGTAGCGCAATCAATGTTTTCATGCATTAGTGCCCCAACGCATGCATTTGTACGTGCGTATATGTGGGGGAGGGGGCCTTAAAATTAAAAAAAAAAAAAATTTAGGAAGAGGATTTTATGTGCTTGGGTGTAACTTTAAATTTTTACAATTAAAAAAAAATTGTTCTTACCTTTTTATTTATCACATAGGGGACAAAAAGTCCTGTCATGTGAGGATTTTTTGGTGACAGGTTCTCTTTAATGAGACATGCAGAATCTTAAAGACCCCGCATGTCTCCCCTGTGCTCCACTCAATATAATGCAGTACAGTTCGCATTGCATTACATTCTTTCCCAGGCATGCTGGCGGGGAAAACTGTCAACGGGGACCCGGAAGTGATGTCATGCACTTTGCTTCCGGATCAGGAACAAGATGGGGAGGAAAGCAGATGTGTGTCCACTTCCTCCCTCCCCTCTACCCTGTAGCCCCCGTTCTCGGGCGCACAGATGGGCAAGCGGAGCCCCGGATACATAGCAGGGGGTTACTTTACCCGCGTCTGTGGAAGCAATCGGGCAGCAGCAGAGCCACGGATTGCCCGCAGCAGGGCTAAATGTAGAAAATAAACTACCTGCCCAGCGCCCAGGAACTGCATGTCCCAGGTGTCGGGCGATAGAAATTGTGCATCCCTGAAACAGTAAATGGGCTGGCAAAAGCCTATGTGTCAGGACTAGAGATGCACTAAAATTTTGGTGGCCGAAAAATTATCGGCATTTTGCCGATAATGGCACTGAAAAGGCACGTAATTTTACAACGATTTTACCGTGCTTATGGTGTGTTTTTTTTAGGTCATGTGACTCAAAAAACCACATTAAAAAACACAACTCAGGTGCGTTATTGATGCGTCCTTGCTGCATTGTCAATGATTTTTTTTAAATTTAATTTTGTATATTTTTTTTCATTATTATTATGTTTTTTAAACTGTCATTTTCAGTTACATGCATCCTGAATTTTCAGTACCAAAATTTTCATTTCGGTGCACCTCCTGGTGCCTGCGATTTGTCGAGCCCTGCCTCGGTCCATCCTGAAACAGTACAAATGCCATCTAAAAAAAACACGACCCTAAAATCAGTACAATAGCCATCTAGGGCACTTACATCCAGCTCCAGGTCTTGCGGCTCAGCCGTAGACAGAGGGACGACGGCAATCTTGGTGATCTTGTAGATCTCATGGCCCTTGGGAAGGACACCGATGAGGGATTTCTGACGGATGAGCAGCAACCACCAAGGCAGATCTGCAGAACAAAACACAATATCATTTGATTCTCCTCTTGACAGCGCAGTGTCAGTGATTGGACCCCAGGCTGTGGCCTTTCTGGGACCATACAAGGGCCCTCCACCCATGTCATTTAGGAAAGAAGCAGACATGCATCACCATTTTATCCCACTGAATATGAATGGAGCCATCAGTCTTCTAACATACACCATATCAAATTTGTTACAAATAAAAGATTTTTTACCACAACTCCTATAGTTTTACTGCTGTGACACAGTGGAGGAGATTTACAACAACTGGTGCAGCTGTCCAAAGTAACCAATCAGCTTCTACCTTCAGCTTGTTCCATTAAGATTTGACAATAAAACCTGAAAGCCGATTGGTTACTATGCACAGCTGCACCAGATTTTGTAACTCCCCCCCCCCCAAACATATTTCACAAATTCTCAGGAATCAGCAGTGTATTCTAGGTAACAGACGTTGGGTTCGCCAAACTTCACAAAAGCCATCTGGCTTCATCACCCTCTAGTGAGCTTTACAAATCTGCTGGCAAGAATTCTGATTTATGTCAAGAGCCCAATTATGACATTAATAAATAACTAGCAAATATGTGCCTATTTATTAATGTGGTGAATGTCTGGGGTGGGTGCAGGTCATCGATTGTTGTCATTGTGAGCAAGTGAAAGGCTTCACATACAATATTTAAGTCTTATTGTGTGAGTAAATACACGTTATAGAATAAAAGTCATTAGTACAGTGTTTCAAAAAGAACGACCCAATTTCAAATAGGTAAATTTATTAATAAAAAGGTGTTACATAAATTACAAAGTGTTACTAAACCCACAACAGTAAAATCAGTCTGTATATGCAGTAAAGCATGCTTATACTCACTGTGGAACCTGAAGAGGGTAATCCTCCTCACTGTCTAAAAAGGCTGTGTGATCCTGTCTTCTCTGATCCTTCCCTTATTTTACTGTCCCCAATCCATCTGCTGATAGTACAGAGCCTTGGGGGAACTCTGCACGTGCTCAGTTTGGTGTGTATTGCTAGAGATTTTTTTTACTTTCTTGGGATGGTGCATGTGATAAGCACAGGGCCAATCAGCACCGTCCAGACAGAGGGTCGGGGGTCCTGCAGCCTCATAGGATAGCGAGAGGAGAATGAAAACTTCTCCTATAAGCTTTAACCAGACACTGAAAGAAGTCACAAGACTGCTATATACCGCTGATGAGAAAAGGTATTTGGCAGTTTATATTTACTAAAAAAATATTGCATTTCCATGTTCTGTGTACTGTGGGGGACCATATATAGTGAATGCAGGCTCCTGAGTTTAGTAACACTTTAAGTCCTCAAGTTTCACTCATAATGTTATAAATGCTCTATGTCCCCTCCACCCGCTGCACGGATAACATCAAGACGATAGCCGAATTTGTCCCCAACGCGTCAGAGCGTCTTCTTCCACAGAAGTTACTGCAGCCGTGATTTTGTTTTTGAGCTCATCCAAGTGTCAGTGGGTAATGGTGGAACATAAAACAAAGGGTTTGATTTACTAAAGGCAAACAGCCCACCAAGTGTACCTGCTCCAGATCTGAGGGGAACATGTAAGGGAAAAAAAAAAAGAAGAAACAGCATTTTTGCTTGCACATGAGTGGATGATCGAAATCAGCAGAGCTTTCCCTTATTTCAGAGATTTACCTCATATCTATTGCAACTACCCTTGCAGTGCACAGTCTATTTGCCTTTAGTAAATCAACTTCCCAGTTTTACATATCCCCACAAGAAAAAGTCACAGGGTATAATGTCTGGAGATCTTGGGGGTCAAGAGTGTAGTGCCAAGTCTTGGGGTCCCGTGCGACCTATCCAACAATGAGGCAATGTTTCATTTAGAAACCGACAAACTTGGCTGTGTCAATGTGGCGGTGCTCCAGCTTGCTGAAAAATGAATCTTCAGAGTCTTCATTAAGTTGTGGGAAAAGCCAGTTCTTCAGCATTTCAAGACTGGAATGTCCCATAACAGTGTAACGCTCAAGAAAGAAAGGGCCATAAGTCTTTGTAGCTGAAACCGCACAAAACATCCGTTTTTGGTGTATCTTGCTCATGCTGTACAAGTTTGCGTGGCTTCTCAAGTCCCCATATGCGAACATTGTGATGCAAAACTTAGAATACCACTTAAATGAAAATGTTGCTTCATTACTAAAAATCAACTGCGGTAAGAATCGGTCGTCCTCCATGTAATTTATTATCTTCTTCCATTTCCTCAGCCCCCAGAGAATGGTCCAGAATACTGAAGCAACATACTACGAGAAGAGAGGATTTCCTTTTAAAATCTAACTTGGGCAAATTCCATAGAGATGTAGACGATTAAACTTCCATAGAGTTCTCAATTGGAAAAAGAAAAGAGGTTTGAATAATACACCTCCACTCATGTCTTCTACTTCCCATACTCACAATCATTCCAGCCCTATTACCTCCAGATTTGATCACCAGATTGTTAACCCTATACCTTTCAAACTCAAAACTCCTGGTCATCTTCCATCCTCCCACAAGCACAGAACATCATCTTCCCTCAAAAATGGATCAAAAACCCATCAGTTAATGTCTGTACACTTGCCTGAGTTGTACAAATGTTATTACTAACAAGGAATCACCTATTATAACATCTGTCCCATCTACCAAACCCACCATCACCACAGCGATGGAGGATATCATTCCTATCACTTCTATATCCATCGGTTCTCCTATCATTCATAACGTACCATCTTCATCGGGTACGATCAACATCATAGCTCCTACCTGTGATCTTCCTACAATGCCATTGGCTCCAACCATAAATAATGATCCATCGCACACTATAGTTGGGAACATTGGTAACATATCCAGTCCCCCAAGTGCCCCTAACACATCATCTTTTTTATGGTTAACCCCCCGATCCAGCCCCAACAAAAGAAAACACGACGACGGGGCAGGAAAGGGGGTAGAGATCTAAGTACACCACACCCAGAGAAAATGCGGAGACTGTAAAGATCTATAAAATTTGTCTTACACCAAGTTTACAGACAATGAGCTATCACTACTACAAGGAGGCCTTAAATTTTGCCCCTACTGTTCCGCCCAATTCATTTACCATCTTCAAAGATTTGAATAAATTCATCCGCAACATCACCCTCAAGAGACATTTTAACTAACAGGCTACTAAACAAAAAGATGCCATTGTTGTCAATGCTGATACCACCCCAGAGCTTGACACTATATTCAATACCTCAGTAGAAACACGAGCCTTGATTGATCTGGTAGAATCATGGGATGATTGTGACGATATGGCACAAATTCTGGAATCCCAACAACTAGCCTATTCTCCACATGTTAAACATACCACTTTTAAGCCAAAAACCATTTTTAACCCTACACATAATAAAAGGTCCCTACATAGAATCCTTTTACCAGGTGGCATACTCAGAACTTCTGAATATGTGCCAAAACTCTAATTCCGAATCTGCACGTAACAAAGCCAATCTTACGTCCCAAGAAAGTCTAGCTATAAACAGGTTAAGCAAGAATGAACACATAATCATTAAATTGGCAGACAAAGGCGGTGGTATAGTAATCCAAGACCGAGACACTTATCTTGATGAATCACACCGCCTCCTTTGCGATTACAACACATATACTAAACTTAAAACAAATCCCTTACCAGATTACATCAGGTAAGCCAAGAATTTGATTGCCATGGCTTTATCTGAAGGAGTTCTTTGAAAATCTGAAGCTTCCTTTTTCCATAGAGATTACTATAATGTACCCCATTTTTACCATCTTCCCAAGGTACACAAGAGACTTCATAATTCCTCCCTCCTACATACGGGATGGCACCCATCTTTTGGCGTTATTGCAACCTTACATTTGGGAACCAACATACTTGTGGGTCTCTTTAGATTTGTGCTCCTTGTACACTTCAATCCCACATGAGGTAAGACTCCAGGCAGTTCTGCATTTTTTATCAGAGGATACTAATATCAACTCCAGAAAGTCTCAATTTATTCTGGCGGCCACTAGATTCTGTCTGGAACATAACGATTTTAATTTTGAAGATGACCATTACCTTCAGAAGACAAGCACGGCGACGGGGGCCCAATTTTGCCCCCAGTTACACCAATCTCACAATGGGCCTATGGGAGACCAGGTGTATCTGGGATCACAACCCATTCCCAGCCTACCTGGTCTTCTATGGGTGCTACATTGATGATATCATCATCTGGGATGGTCCTCTTTATACTGTTTAGGAATTTGTGTCACATTGCAACTCTAAAGCCCCGTACACACGAACGGATTTTCCGACGACAAAACTGTGGATTTTTTTCCAAAGGATGTTGGCTCAAACTTGTCTTGCATACACACGGTCACACAATTGTTGGCCCAAAATTCCAAACGTGAGAACGCGGTGATATACGACACGTACAACGAGTCGAGAAAAAGGAAGTTCAATAGCCAGTGCGGCTCCTTCTGCTCAATTCCGAGCATGCGTGAACTTTTGTGCGACGGACTTGTGTACACACAATCAGGAAATTCAGACAAGTTTTGTTGTTGGAAAATTTGAGAACCTGCTAGCAAACATTTGTGGGCGGAAATTCCGACAGCAAATGTTCGATGGAGCATACACACGGTCGGACTTTCCGACAACAAGCTCAGATCCAACATTTGTTGTCGGAAAATCCGATCGTGTGTACGGGGCATAACAGCTTTTATTCTCTCCTTTACTTCAGAGGTAAACACCACGTCTCTGTTTTTTGGACTTGGAACTCAGTCACCTAGAGTTCACTATCACAGCCAAAAGCTGCACCAAGCCTACAGCAGGAAACTCTTTTCTATACTTTACAAGCGGTCATCACTCTAGATGGGTTAAAAATGTTCCTAGAAGCCAATGTTGCCATTTACGGCACAATTGTACTAGGCTAGAGGACTATAATATACAAAGTGACCCCCTCAAACAGAAGTTTATAGAAAAAGGGCTATCTTTCAGACCTTATTGATCAGGCTCATATGGTTTACAACACTAAACTACATCCCCAAATCCAAACAGCGATCACAAGAAAATGTAGGAGCAAGGATTCATAACCCAATACCACAATAAACGCTGGAAAATGGAGAGTGTATTGAAAATACATTGGGCTACAGCAGAACCCCCATCTAAAAACTACCAGTCCCACAGCGCCACATTTTGCTTATAGGAAGGCTTCGAATGTCAAAGGGAAAGTGGCTCCTAGCAAAATCAAATCCATTCAATCCACATCTGAACTAAATTGACACTTATTCCTCCTCTGGTGGGCATGTTTCAGTGCAAAAAACATGGCCAAAAATCCTTTGTCCATAATGGGAAAAACATACACATTCAACACTTTTCACAACTGTTCCTCCATGTTTGTGATTTACGGTTTATCTTGTCCTTGTTGCATGTTTTATGTGGGCCGTACCATCAGGGCCCTTCATGCCAGATTTGGGGAACACCGCAGGTTTGTAGATGCTGGTTTCCCCAAACATAGCGTTCCCTGCCACTTTTAGGAATACCAAACAATACTTACTACTACTGGTACTACTACTGCTACTGGTGGAACAATCCCTAAACACTGCTGAAACACACGCTGAACCGTTATTATGGGCCCAATCTTGATAAACTGGACAACACAAAACGCCTCCTCTTACATAGACACCATCTTGTTAACGGCTGAGGTTAGCATCTATCTGGGCGCTAATACTGGTATCTAGCGGTCATCATTTGGCCATGCCCATTCAAGTAGTACAGGTTTTATTGATTGGCGGTGCATGGTTGCACAGAAAAAAGGTTTTAAAAATCAGGTCATTTTTTTTTTTGAAATACACTGTATTATAGCAAAAGATGGGCAGTTGAGGGGAACAAGCATGAAGAGATCTTCGACAAACAATATGGATATTACTATATTAAGTCTACTGCACATGCCATGCATTTGGGATTGTGCACTGAGGGCATGCGCATACACATTAGAGACTGGGAGCTGAGGGACTGGGAGTCAATAGGTTAATAACGGAGTACTGTTTGCTGAGGGTTTAAACACACTATAGCAGGATACTGGGCAATGAGGGCTTAACATGCTAAGGACTGGGAAAAGAAGGATAATTACACATACTGAGGCTGATGGGTTAATGCACATGAGCTGGGGACTGGGTGTTGAGGGGTTAATGCACATGAGCTGGGGACTGGGTGTTGAGGGGTTAATGCACATGAACAGATGAGGGAGTACTTGGGGTATCAACACATGAGCTAGAGACAGGACACCTAGGGGGTTACCACACATGTGCTGGTGATAGGGCACTGTGGGGTAATTACATGTGTGCTAGGGACTGTAAACTGAGGATTTACACATATGTGCTGTGGAATGGTCACCGAGGGGTTAATGCGCATGCTCTGGAAGGGGGCAATAAGGGGGTTATATAACAGTAAAGTGTTATAACAATTAAAGTAGACAAATATTTTAGATTGTCAAAACAGGTCGGTGTCCTCTTGACACCCAGGATCTTTGCCCCTTGTGTTAAGAGTGGAACACTGGTGACCTTATACTTTACTCCTCTATATATGTGTGTCTGTACTTCATCTGCTATGTGCTGCCATGAGGGTGCAAAGTGCTCTGTGCAGCTGCCCTGCTACACAGGAGATAGGCAAGGACTTCTCCAGAGCCTCTCCTATCCTCTGAAACTCTCTACCTCAATCTGGCTATGTCCTACTCTGGCCTCTTTTAGGAGATCTCTGAAAACTCCTCTCTTTGGAGACGCCTCCAACTAACAACTGAAATTTTTACCTCTTCCATCATCTCATCCCCCATAGTTATTACTTTTTGTACCAGTTGCACCACCCTATCAGATTGTAAGCTCTTATAAACAGGGCCCTCTTAACCCATTTTATTGTATTGTAACTGTACCGCCTCCCTTTAGATTGTAAAGCCCGGCACAAACTGTTAGCACTATAGAAATCCTGTATAATAATAATAATAAAAATAATAGGTGGAGTGAACACCGGGGGGCCAGAGCAGGCAGAGAGATAGGAGTATACTCACTGGGGGTGTAAAAAGACTCTAATGCGCTTTTCTTACAGAAGAAGTAAAAAAATAAATAAAAAAGGGGATAGCCGTGTGTACTGGAGGGGTCATCTCACTGCAGGCATGGATGTTGGGTGCATACTGGGGATTAATATACAGGAAAAAAAAAAAAAAAAAAAATCAATGGGAGTGCCAGGGTTGAAAGCTTACTGAACCGAAGGAAGTATTCCAATGAATGTGGCACTTGGCTTTAGATTCTCACAGCTACTTAAAAGGTTTTCCTCCAGGAAAGGAAGGAATTTCCTCAACCCCACAGCTAGAGTTCAGGAGAAGCTGACAGACAGACAATAATATTATAAAATATAAATATAAAATTAAAAATAAATATATATATAGATATATATATATATATATATATATATATATAGATATATATATATATATATATATATATATATATATATATCTATATATATATATATATATATATAGATATAGATATATATATATATATATATCTATATATATATATATATAAAATCATCATACACTGTACAGCTAAACTACAGCTACAAATCCAACTATGTATATCAGAGAGTGACGTCAGACATTTATAGGGTTATCTGACCGCGTCTTTCCTGCAGCTGTTTTAATATTCCAACTCAGGAAATACTTCAGATAAGGTAGCAGCCAAACTCGCTCTGCCACAATAAAAGTCTGGTATTTTGTACTGGCCATCTTTCAATTTTATTCCATTCTATCCTGGCAGATGGCATCACTATTCCCCCTCACTTCTGTGAGGGCACTTTCTCACTCCTCTCCATCCTGTCCCAACAGAGGGCAACTCTATCTCATCTCCATTCTGGACCGTCAGACGACGCGTCTCTCGCCTCAATCTTCCTCGGCTGGCAGAGAACACGTCTCTCACCTCAATGTCCCTCGGCTGGCAGACGACAAGTCTCTCGCCTCAATCTTCCTCGGCTGGCAGAGAACACGTCTCTCACCTCAATCTTCCTCGGCTGGCAGACGACAAGTCTCTCGCCTCAATCTGCCTCAGCTGGCAGAGAACACGTCTCTCGCCTCAATCTTCCTCGGCTGGCAGACGACACGTCTCTCGCCTCAATCATCCTCGGCTGGCAGAGGACACGTCTCGCGCCTCAATCTACCTCGGCTGGCAGAGGACACGTCTCGTCCCTTAATCTGCCTCGGCTGGCAGAGGACACGTCTCTCGCCTCAATCTTCCTCGGCTGGCAGAGGACACGTCTCGCACCTCAATCTGCCTCGGCTGGCAGAGGACACGTCTCTCGCCTCAATCTTCCTCGGCTGGCAGAGGACACGTCTCTCGCCTCAATCTTCCTCGGCTGGCAGAGGACACGTCTCTCGCCTCAATCTGCCTCGGCTGGCAGAGGACACGTCTCTCGCCTCAATCTGCCTCGGCTGGCAGAGGACACGTCTCGCGCCTCAATGTTCCTCGGCTGGCAGAGGACACGTCTCTCGCCTCAATCTGCCTCGGCTGGCAGAGGACACGTCTTTCGCCTCAATCTTCCTCGGCTGGCAGAGGACACGTCTCTCGCCTCAATCTGCCTCGGCTGGCAGAGGACACGTCTCTCGCCTCAATCTGCCTCGGCTGGCAGAGGACACGTCTCGCGCCTCAATGTTCCTCGGCTGGCAGAGGACACGTCTCTCGCCTCAATGTTCCTCGGCTGGCAGAGGACGCGTCTCTCGCCTCAATGTTCCTCGGCTGGCAGAAAACATCTCAGTTCACCATTCTGTACTAGCAAAGGACATTTCTCCTCACTATTGTGGACTGGAGGGCACCTGTCTATTATCAGAATTCTCATTCTGTCCCAGCAGATAGCATTTCTAGAGGATGCTTCTTTATCTCTTCTCCTTCCTCTCCATCCACCCCTCTGTCCCGGTAGATAACATCTCTACCTCCCTTCCATTCTGCACTCTCAGAGGGCATCTCTCGCTCTCTCTCCTCTCAATTCAGTACCATGAAGGGCATCTCTTCAACTTCTTTCCCCTTTGTATCAGTAGAGGGCATCTTTCTGCCTTCTCTTCATTCCGTCATGACAGAAGCCGTTTTCTTCTTTCTTCTTTGTTCTGGCTCAGCAAAAGGACTCCCTCTCTCGCTTTCTCTCTTCTCCATTCTGTCCAGGCAGAGGGCATCTCTCTATCAGCTCTCCATTCTGTAATAGCAGAGAAAATCTCCCACTTCTCAACTTTATGTACAGTACCAGCAGATGGCATCTCTCCATTCTGTAGTAGCAGAAGGCATCCCTATCTGCTCTCTATTCCATATCATCAGAAGGCACTCGCCATTCCATGCCAGCAGAGGACATCGATCTCTTTCCTCACCTTTCTGCCCCAGCATAGAGCATCCATCTTTCATCTCCATTCTGTAATAGCAAAGGGCATCTCTACCTTCTCTCCATTTCTCACCAGCAGGAGCCACTGGGCAGGCCCAGGATGGCATGGGCTCAGGGCGAATGATGCTAGCCATTAGACTGGGGACATCTAGGGGCAGGAAAATATACTGCAGGGGAACTCTGTGGACTGAAGGTGAATATTGCAGCAAAAGCTGGCATTGCTATTTTTTCTTTATTGGTCTATTCATTTTTATCTCTATTTTTGGCTAGAGTTCTGCCTTAAGTCACAAGATTTCTAGGCCAAGTGGTTTTCTAGGACATCTGCTACAACACAAGTGAAACACATCAGGCTCCTTTGTGAAGATAGATTTATTTGGTTGTTTTTATCAAAGCAACTGTGCAATGGGGACTTCTCATCACACAAGTGACTGCATAGAATTTTCAATGTGTATTATACAAATAAAATATAAAGGGGAGTCTAAGATCTCACCAACAAGCACAATGATATAGTCAAGGGGCAGGCTGTGTCATAATACACTCACCAGCATGCAGCTGTACCTTTCCGATTATTCCTTCCACCAATCCCAGACAGATGGGATTCCAAGCCAGGAGCAGGTCAGTGGCTGTGAAGGAGGAGGACAACAATGTTGTATTATATATGCAACATGTACAATAAGACATATTTTATTTATTATTTATTTTGTGTTTTTTGCAGGTACTTATATAGCATCAGTCCTTTTCTGCATTTACATAAAAAAACAAGGGTAACTTATTATTTTCGGCTATGAGTTGTTATGATCTGGCCCCTAGGAATGCTATAAGAGGTATATGAACTCTACATCCCGATGTGCGGGAACTGCGCTCCACACTACATACAGGAGGCCCAGCCCCTCACCAGTCCACAAAGCAACCACTAGGGGTGCTGCTGCAGAAAACTGATAGGTCATGGTCATACAGATACTGGGTTTGACATGTGCTCCTAATTACAGGTGGTGCACTTCATGCCAGAATGGGATATGGCTACTGCACAGAGCCGGGGTGACTGGCCTTCCTATATAAAGAAGTGCGAGTCTCTAAATATAGGATCGGAGTTCTATTTTCCAGCCTCTGGTGCAGAACAGATCAAACAAGATTCAGCTCTATCACAATGGATTACACACTACAGCCCAGGGTCCCCTCTCTTGCTGTCTCTGGAGTCTGATTACCATTGTCTTCATTATATTCCTACACCAGATGTAATGCGATGAGAAGAGCTGGAGCATGACCGAGTGATGAGCGCGCCCTCTCTATTATTCCCCAGGGAGGATCGCACACCTTCCTGTATTCAAACTAGCGTCATATAGATACAAGGAAACACACACCACACGGGGGGACAATACAGAGACACGCACACCACACGGGGGGGGGGGGGGGAACAATACAGAGACATGCACACCACACAGGGGGGACAGAACAGAGACACACACACACACACACACCACACAGGGGCAACAATACAGAGACAGGCACGACACGGGGGGGGGCAATACAGAGACAGGCACACCACATGGGGGGGCAGCACAAAGACACGCACACCACATGGGGGAGGCAGCACAGAGACCGGCACACCACTTGGGGGGGGGGGGCAGCACAGAGACAGGCACACCACATGGGGGGGGGCAGGGGACAGCACAGAGACAGGCACACCACATGGGGGAGCAGCACAGAGACAGGCACACCACATGGGGGAGCAGCACAGAGACAGGCACACCACATGGGGGAGCAGCACAGAGACAGGCACACCACATGGGGGAGCAGCACAGAGACAGGCACACCACATGGGGGAGCAGCACAGAGACAGGCACACCACATGGGGGAGCAGCACAGAGACAGGCACACCACATGGGGGAGCAGCACAGAGACAGGCACACCACATGGGGGAGCAGCACAGAGACAGGCACACCACATGGGGGAGCAGCACAGAGACAGGCACACCACATGGGGGGGGCAGCACAGAGACAGGCACACCACATGGGGGGGGCAGCACAGAGACAGGCACACCACATGGGGGGGGCAGCACAGAGACAGGCACACATGGGGAGGGCAGCACAGAGACAGGCACACCACATGGGGGGGTCAGCACAGAGACAGGCACACCACATGGGGGGGGGGGGGACAGCACAGAGACAGACACACCACATGGGGGAGCAGCACAGAGACAGGAACACCACATGGGGGAGCAGCACAGAGACAGGAACACCACATAGGGGGGGTGGCAGCACAGAGACAGGCACACATGGGGAGGGCAGCACAGAGACAGGCACACCACATGGGGGGGTCAGCACAGAGACAGGCACACCACATGGGGGGCAGGGGACAGCACAGAGACAGGCACACCACATGGGAGGGGGGACAGCACAGAGACACACACACCACACGGGAGGGGGGGACAGCACAGAGACACACACACCACACGGGGGAGACAGGGACAGAACAGACACACTAACCCCATAGGTGAGACAATACAGAGATGCACACACCACACGGGGGGGACGGACAGTACAGTGATACACACATCACACAGGGGGGGCAACACAGAGATAAGCACACAACACATGGGGGACAACACAAGGGTGGGGCAATACAAAGACACACACCACACAGGGGGGTCAACACAGAGATGAACACACCACACAGGAGGACAGAACAGAGACAAACTAACCCCATACGAGGGACAATACAGCGATACACACCACACAGTGGGGGGGAGGGGAGGATGACACCTGGCATACATCATAACACAATGATGACAGTAAATAGAGAAAATCCCCACCACCAACCATGCAACAATATTTACACCTCGTGAGAAATATTTACATACCCCGCCCTGCATATGCTACACTGTATATGTAAGGGACAGATCTGCTTACATCGGATGACTCCAGCTCATGTCTGGAGGTCACTGCAATCAATGTATATCTATATACAGTGCCTTGAAAAAGTATTCATACCACTTGAAATTTTCCACATTGTCATCTTACAACCAAAAACATAAATGTATTTTATTAAGATTTTATGTGATAGACCAACACAAAGTGGCACATAATTGTGAAGTGGAAGGAAAATTATAAATGGTTTTCAACATTTTTTACAAATATTTATCTGAAAAGTGTGGGGTGCATTTGTATTTTACCCCCAACTAAAATCTACTGGATCCTATTGCCTTCAGAAGTCACCTAATTAGTAAATAGAATTTCATTTCAGTATACAGTTGTATGCAAAAGTTTAGGAACCCCTGACAATTTCCATGATTGTCATTTATAAATATTTTGGTGTTTTGGATCAGCAATTTCATTTTTATCTATCAAATAAGTGAAGGACACAGTAATATTTCAGTAGTGAAATGAGCCCGCTTCAAATCACCCCACAGACGTTCAATGATATTCAGGTCTGGGGACTGGGATGGCCATTCCAGAACCTTGGACTTGTTCCTCTGCATAAATGCCGAGTAGATTTTGAGCAGCGATTTGGGTCGTTGTCTTGTTGAAATATCCAGCCCCGGCGTAACTTCAACTTTGTGACTGATTCCTCAACATTATTCTCAAGAGTCTGCTGATATTGAGTGGAATCCATGCAACCCTCAACTTCAACCAGATTCCAAGTACCGGCACTGGCCACACAGCCCCACACCATGATGGAACCTCCACCAAATTTTACTGTGGGTAGCAAGTAGGGGTGCGCATCTTCACTGGTCTCACGAATCAATTCGATTAGGATTATCTGGTCAACGATTCGATTCCGCGATGCATCGCGATTACCGACGAGCTCCCACTTCCGTTTGGGCCTCCTAGGTGGCCCTTCCTCCCTGCAATCTTCTGGGACACATCACAGGTCCCAGAAGATTGCCCGGATATGCAGGACAGCGCAGTGAGACATGCGCACCCGGCTGTGAAGCTGCAAGCTGTCCACAGTAGTATTGCCAGCGCCGTGGACAGGCAGGGGAGAGAATGGAGGGTTTGGGTGGCCACGTCGCTGGATTGTGGGACAGGCGAGTGTCTTTTTATTAAAAATTACTTTTTTGTAGCTGCTGACTTTTAATAAACAAAAAAATTACTGGAAATCTTTGAGTTAAAAATAACCTCACTCCTTTAAAGTGGAGGAGTTCCACCCAAAAGTGGAACTTCCGCGTTAAGCACTCCTCGCCCCCTGACATGCCACATTTGGCATGCCATTTTTTTTTTGGGGGGGGGGGGGGGAGAGTGTGTGTGCTCTTTTTAGTGGGACTTCCTGTCCCAGCTGTCTAGGTGACTCCTCCTCTCGCTCTAGGCGGCCCCTCCCTGCCAGCGGTCTTCCGAGACCATTGGCTAGCCAATAGCAGAGCGCAGTGTGCGCCTGGCCGTGAAGCTGTAAGCTGTCACTGGCAGGTGTCACTGCCCACAGTAGATATGACAGCGCCGAGGAGGGGGAGAGGAGCGCGGCTCTGTGCGGCCGCATTGATGGACCGTGGGACAGGTAAGGATTGGATTATTTAAAAAGTCAGCAGCTACACTTTTTGTAGCTGCTGAATTTTAATAAAACTAAAAAACGGGTGGAACTGCGCTTTACGAAGTGCCCTAATTCAGTGCACTACAGGGTACAGGAATTCACACACACGGCTGCTGGGAGGTCAGGAGGGATTACAATCCACAACTGACAAACAGCCCTGTGAACTTCCCTGTACTGTCTCTGTACTGACATTTCTCTGAGCTCCCCGTTTGCACCTTCCAGAACACTAGGAGTTAACACAGTGGAATGTGCAAACGGGGGGAGCCAGGGAAATTTCAGCACAGAGCATGTGTAGGAGCCAGGACACATTTGTACTCTACATACTGCTGTTAAAATACCTGTGTGGTAAAAAATGCAGTTATAATCCATTAAGTGCCCACTGCTGTATGTGCATTTTAAAATACCGGTATATGCAGCTTCATACCATTAGTGTGTTATAAGTGTATATGCCGCTCATGTGACTGCTCGGTCTGGCCCGCCTCTCTCCTCTAACGTCTCTCCTGACGTCAGTGGGAGTTCTCAGCCCCGCCCACCGACTGTAGTTATCAGATCAGAAGAGAAGCGGGTGGGGCTGACGTCAGGAGAGACGCGAGAGGAGAGAGGGGGACGGACCGAGCAGTCACATGAGCGGCATATACAGTTATAACACACTAAGAAATGAGGTATGAAGCTGCATATATTTTAAAAAACACATACAGTGGTGGCCACTTAATGGATTATAACTCTGCATTAATTACAAAAGCTATTTTGACAAAAACGGTCGGAGCGCTCTTCTGGGAGGGGCAGAGCAAGTCGTGATGACGTCACCCAACATCAATTTTTCGGGTCGCATGAATTGATGCCGCATCGGGGACACCCGAATCGCGATGCATCGATGCAGCAATTAAATTCCACACCCCTAGTAGCAAGTGTTTTTTTTGGAATGCTGTGTTCTTTTGCCTCCATGCATAACGCCCCTTGTTATGACCAAATAACTCAGTCTTTGTTTCATCAGTCCACAGCACCTTATTCCAAAATGAAGCTGGTTTGTCCAAATGTGCGCTTGCATACCTCAAGCGACTCTGTTTGTGGCGTGTGTGCAGAAAAGGCTTCTTTCGCATCACTCTCCCATACAGCTTCTCCCTGTGCAAAGTGTGCTGAATTGTTGAAGGATGCACAGTGACACCATCTGCGGCAAGTTGATGTTGTAGGTCTTTGGGAGGTGGTCCGTGGGCTGTTTTTGACCATTCTCACCATCCTTCGCCTCTCCAATATTTTATGTGGCCTGCCACTTCTGGCCTTAACAGGAACTGTGCCTGTGGTCTTCCATTTCCTCACTATGTTCCTCACAGTGGACACTCACAGCTTAGATCTCTGAGATAACTTTTTGTAGCCTTCCCCTAAACCATAATGTAGAACAATCTTTGTTTTCAGGTCATTTGAGAGTTGTTTTGAGGCCCCCATGTTGCCACTCTTCAGAGGAGAGTCAAAGAGAACAACTTGCAATTGGCCACCTTAAATACTTTTAAATACCACTGTGAAACATGGTGGTGGCAGCATCATGTTGTAGGGATGCTTTTCTTCAGCAGGGACAGGGAAGCTGATCAGAGTTGATGGGAAGATGTATGGAACCAAATACAGGGCAATCTTAAAAGGAAACCTCTTTGAGTCTGCAAAAGACTTGAGACTGGGGAGGAGGTTCACCTTCCAGGACGACAACGACCCTAAACATACAGCCAGAGCTACAATGTTATGATTTAGATCAGGGGTAGGCAACCTGGGGCCCTCCAGCTGTTGCAGAACTACAAGTCCCATCATGCCTCTGGGAGTAATTGTAACTGCCAGGCTTGCAATGCCTCATGGGAAATGTAGTTTCACAACAGCTGGAGGGTCCCAGTTTGCCTACCCCTGGTTTAGATCAAAGCATATTCATGTGTTAGAATGACCCAGTCAAAGTCCAGACCTAAATCCAAATGAGAATCTGTGGCAAGACTTGAAAATTGCTGTTCACAGATGCTTTTCATCCAATATGACAGAGCTTAAACTATTTTGCAGAAAAGAATGGGCAGAAAATGTCACTCTCTAGAAGTACAAAGCTGGTAGAGACATCCCCAAAAAGACTTGCAGCTGTAATTGCAGAGAAAGGTGGTTCTACAAAGTATTGACTTGGGGGGGCTGAATATAAAATGTGCGCCACACTTTTCATATATTTGTAAGAAATTTAGAAAAACATTTATCATTTTCCTTCCACTTCACAATTATGAGCCACTTTGTGTTGGTCTATCACATAAAATCCCAATAAAATACATTTAGGTTTTTGGTTGTAACCTGATAAAATGTAGAACATTTCAAGGGGTATCAATACTTTTTCAAGGCACTGTATATGTACCATTAGTGTTCTGTATAATGGAGCCATGTTTACATACACCGAGGAAGATGGTCATGGTATGGCGGTGCCCTGACACATCCACAGGATGGTGACCCGTCACACGTCTCTCTCCTCGGGTATACATGAGATGAGCCACATCATTAATAAGGAAAGGTCTGCAGTATCAGAGTCCTGGCAGAAGGTCGCCCTGAATAATTGAACTCATTTCATCATGTAATGTAAACACGGCTCCAGCATGAGCGGATAAAGAGCGGCATGCTGGGAGACAGAGAATACTCCGAATACCAAACATCACGTCTACAGCCTGGGGGGATTCACAGCCAAACACACCCAGGCAAGCCCTGATGACTGGCTGCTTGGGGTCCGGGTCCAAGGAACAACGGGCACATTACTATGACCCAGAAGGGTGGAACTCCACTCCATTGTATGCCTGACCTGAACATGATCCAGATCCAGAGGGGGGGTCATCACTCATATCAATGGTGGGGAGGGGATCGGAGGTTAATGAGTCTACAATCCATCTGTACTGAGAACAAAGAATTCTCTATACTAACTGTTCACATTTCCCAAATAAAACTAAAAGCTTATTTCTGAGAAATGCCACAAAACAGGGACTTAGCTGTGCTGGGTGTCACCACCGGGAGTATGCCAAGTAGCAGCACACTAACCGCACACTGCTACTACCAACACACTGCTACTACCCATCACCAGGGTACTACCAGCACACTGCTACTACCCAACACACTGCTACTACCCAACACCAGGGTACTACCAGCACACTGCTACTACCCAACACACGGGTACTACCAGCACACTGCTACTACCCAACACACTGCTACTACCCAACACACTGCTACTACCCAACACACTGCTACTACCCAACACACTGCTACTACCCAACACACTGCTACTACCCAACACACTGCTACTACCCAACACACTGCTACTACCCAACACACTGCTACTACCCAACACACTGCTACTACCCATCACCAGGGTACTACCAGCACACTGCTACTACCCAACACACTGCTACTACCCAACACCAGGGTACTACCAGCACACTGCTACTACCCAACACACTGCTACTACCCAACACCAGGGTACTACCAGCACACTGCTACTACCCAACACACTGCTACTACCCATCACCAGGGTACTACCAACACACTGCTACTACCCATCACCAGGGTACTACCAGCACACTGCTACCACCCAACACACTGCTACTACCCAACACCAGGGTACTACCAGCACACTGCTACTACCAACACACTGCTACTACCCAACACCAGGGTACTACCAACACACTGCTACTACCCAACACACTGCTACTACCCATCACCAGGGTACTACCAACACACTGCTACTACCCATCACCAGGGTACTACCCAACACCAGGGTACTACCAGCACACTGCTACTACCCAACACACTGCTACTACCCAACACACTGCTACTACCCAACACCAGGGTACTACCAGCACACTGCTACTACCAACACACTGCTAGTACCCAACACCAGGGTACTACCAGCACACTGCTACTACCCAACACACTGCTACTACCCAACACCAGGGTACTAGCAGCACACTGCTACTACCCAACACACTGCTACTACCCACACACTGCTACTACCCACACACTGCTACTACCCAACACACTGCTACTACCCAACACACTGCTACTACCCAACACACTGCTACTACCCATCACCAGGGTACTACCAGCACACTGCTACTACCCAACACACTGCTACTACCCATCACCAGGGTACTACCAGCACACTGCTACTACCCATCACCAGGGTACTACCAGCACACTGCTACTACCCAACACACTGCTACTATCCATCACCAGGGTACTACCAGCACACTGCTACGACCAGCACACTGCTACGACCAGCACACTGCTACGACCAGCACACTGCTACGACCAGCACACTGCTACGACCAGCACACTGCTACGACCAGCACACTGCTACTACCAACACACTGCTACTACCAACACACTGCTACTACCCATCACCAGGATACTACCAGCACACTGCTACTACCCAACACACTGCTACTACCCAACACCAGGGTACTACCAGCACACTGCTACTACCCAACACACTGCTACTACCCAACACACTGCTACTACCCAACACACTGCTACTACCCAACACCAGGGTACTACCAGCACACTGCTACTACCCAACACCAGGGTACTACCAGCACACTGCTACTACCCAACACCAGGGTACTACCAACACACTGCTACTACCCAACACACTGCTACTACCCAACACCAGGGTACTACCAGCACACTGCTACTACCCAACACACTGCTACTACCCAACACCAGGGTACTACCAGCACACTGCTACTACCCAACACACTGCTACTACCCAAACACACTGCTACTACCCAAACACACTGCTACTACCCAAACACACTGCTACTACCCAAACACACTGCTACTACCCAAACACACTGCTACTACCCAACACACTGCTACTACCTATCACCAGGGTACTACCAGCACACTGCTACTACCCAACACACTGCTACTACCCAACACACTGCTACTACCCAACACACTGCTACTACCCAACACACTGCTACTACCCAACACACTGCTACTACCCAACACACTGCTACTACCCAACACACTGCTACTACCCAACACACTGCTACTACCAACACACTGCTACTACCAACACACTGCTACTACCCATCACCAGGGTACTACCAGCACACTGCTACTACCCAACACACTGCTACTACCCATCACCAGGGTACTACCAGCACACTGCTACTACCCAACACCAGGGTGCTACCAGAACACTGCTACTACCCAACACCAGGGTGCTACCAGAACACTGCTACTACCCAACACCAGGGTGCTACCAGAACACTGCTACTACCCAACACCAGGGTGCTACCAGAACACTGCTACTACCCATCACCAGGGTGCTACCAGCACACTGCTACTACCAACACACTGCTACTACCCAACACCAGGGTACTACCAGCACACTGCTACTACCCAACACACTGCTACTACCCATCACCAGGGTACTACCAACACACTGCTACTACCCATCACCAGGGTACTACCAACACACTGCTACTACCCATGACCAGGGTACTCCCAGCACACTGCTACTACCCATGACCAGGGTACTCCCAGCACACTGCTACTACCCATGACCAGGGTACTCCCAGCACACTGCTACTACCCATCACCATGGTACTCCCAGCACACTGCTACTACCCATCACCATGGTACTCCCAGCATATTGACCGCATACTGCTATCACCAAACTCCAAAAAGGTACTACCAGCACACTGCTACTACCCAACACCAGAGTACTACTAGCATATTGACCGCACGCTGCTACTCCAAAACAACGGGGTCCTACCAGCATATGGACAGCACACTGCTACTACCCAACACTACAGCACTATCAGCACATTGACCGTACACTGCTATTACCCAACATCAGGGTACTACCAGCATATTGACCACACATTGCTACTACCTGACACTAGCAGCACACCAAGTACCAGAACATTGACCACACACTGCTACTACCAGACACCAGAGCACACGAAGTAGCAGCACAGCAACCTCTCAATACTACCGGACACTAGTAGCACACCATGTACCAGGCTAGCACAACAACCTCATAGCGCTAATACCAGAAGTACGCCAAATACCAGCCCAATGACCACACACTGCTACTACACGACACCAGCAGCTTGCCAAGAACCAGCACATTGGCAATACACTGCTACTACCAGACACCGGGAGCACAAAAAGTACAGGCACAAAGAGCAAGTACCAGCGCAATGACCACACACTGCTTCTAGCCATGAGCATATCAAAAGTACCAGCATGATGACCACACACTGCTAGTATACAACGCTGGAAGCACACCAAGTACCAGCACACACTGACCGCATATTACTACTACCAGACACCAAGAGCACATCAAGTACAAGCACACTGACTACATACTGCTACTGCTGGACACTGGGAGCACACCAAGTACATGAACAATGACTGCACACTGCTACTACTTGATACCTGAAGCATGCCAAGCACACTGACCACACACTGCTACAGCCGAACACCAGTAGCACACCAAGTACCAACACACTGACCACACAAAGCGAATACCTGACACTGATATCATGCCAAGTACTGGCACAACGACGACACACACTGCTACTACCAAACACAGCCTTATTCCAAAATGGATTAAATTAATTATTGTCCTCAAAATTCTAAAAACAATACTCCATAATGACAACGTGAAAGAAGTTTGTTGGAAATCTTTGCAAATTTATTAAAAATAAAAAAAATCCCATGTACTGTATAAGTATCACAGCCTTTGCTCAATACTTTGTTGAAGCACCTTTGGCACCAATTACAGCCTCAAGTCTTATTGAGTATGATGCTACAAGCTTGGCCCACCTATTTTTAGGCAGTTTCTCCCATTCCTCTTTGCAGGACCTCTCAAACTCTATCTGGCTGGATGGGGAGCATCGGTGCACAGCCATTTTCAGATCTCTCCAGAGATGCTCAATCGGGTCCAAGTCTGGGCTCTGGCTGGGCCACTTAAGGACATTCACAGAGTTGTCTTTTATCCGCTCCTTTGTTATCTTGGCTGTGTGCTTTGGGTCATTGTCCTGTTGGAAAATGAACCTTTGCCCAGGGGGGTTTTATCAAGGATGTCTCTGTACATTGCTGAATACGTCTTCCCCTCGATCCTGACTAGTCTCCCAGTTCCTGCCGCTGAAAAACCATCCCCACAGCGTGATGCTGCCACCACCATGTTTCACTGTATGGATGGTATTGGCCAGGTGATGAGCGGTGCCTGGTTTCCTCCAGACATGACGCTTGCCATTCAAACCAAAGAGTTCAATCTTTGTTTCATCAGACCAGAGAATTTGGCTTCTCATGGTCTTAGAGTCCTTCAGGTGCGTTTTGGAAAACTCCAGGCGGGATGTCATGTGCTTTTACTGAGAAGTGGCTTCCGTCTGGCCACTCTACCATACAGGCCTGATTGGTGGCGTGCTGCAGAGATGGTTGTTCTTCTAAAAGGTTCTCCTCTCTTCACAAAGAAAAGCTGGAGCTCTGTCAGAGGGACCATCGGGTTCTTGGTCACTACCCTGACTAAGGCCCTTCCTCCCCCAATCGCTCAGTTTGGCTGGATGGCCCGCTCTAGGGAGAGTCCTGGTGATTCCAAACTTCTTACAGTTACGGATGATGGTGGCCAATGTGCTCATTAGGACCTTCAATGCTGCAAAAATTGTTTTTGTACCCTTCCCCTGATCTGTGTCTTGATACAATCCTGCCTCTGAGGTCTACAGACAATTCCTTTGACTTTATGGCTTGGTTTGTGCTATTACATGCAAGGTTAACTGTGGGACCTTATATAGACAGGTGTGTGCCTTTCCAAATCACATCCAAACAACTGAATTTACCAACAGGTGGACTCCAATCAAGTTGTAGAAACATCTCAAGGATGATCAGTGGAAACAGGAGGCACCTGAGCTCAATTTTGAGTGTCATGGCAAAGGCTGTAAATACTTATGTAGATGTGATTTTTTTGTTTTTTATTTTTAATAAATTTTCAAAGATTTCAAACAAACTTCTTTCACGTTGTTATTATGGGGTATTGTTTGTAGTATTTTGAGGAAAATAATGAATTTAATCCATTTTGGAATAAGGCTGTAATATAACAAAATGTGGAAAAAGTGAAGTGATGTGAATGCTTTCTGGATTCACTGTACACAACACATAGTAATGTCTATAAGAATGTCCAATAAAGACACAGATACTGCCATATATAAACAGTCACATCTAGAGGAATGTACAATATAGACACAAATACCTTCAGACATAACACGGAGTCACGTCTAGAGGAACATTTATTTATAGACAAACACACCACTCTCATCTAGAGGAAAGTCCAACATAGACACAAAACTCAATTATAAAATACCGCTGATCTACATACGTATAGAAAATACAGACACAATGAGCGACATATACTGCACAGCTCTCTATTGTTTCTGAGTACCAAGCTCCCTTCTTCTCACCTGTCTATCCCTCCCGTGCCCTGTGATTCCACCATCTCTCTATTCTTTCCATATCCCAGGCCCCGGCCATTTATCCAGCCAATCCTTTGCAGGTCCCGGGATCAGTTTCTCTCTCAAATCTCTCCTTCCCAGATCTCAGATCCCACCATTTCTTCAGTCTATCTTTTGAGTGTTGTGGATCAGTCCATCTCTCCAATTTATCCTCTAAATGGCCCATGATTATCCATCTCTCCAGGTCTATTCTCCCAGTTTGCTAGAATCCCACCATCCCTCCAATCCCCATAGGTCTATTCTCCCAATGTGTTGTGATCCATTCTCTCTGTATCCTGAGATACTCAACACCTCTCCAGGCCTAGTCTCCCCGTGTCTCAGGATTCGAAATCTCTCTAGTCTATCCTCTATGTGTCATGGGATCCTACCATACCTTCAATCTATCTGCCACGTATCCCAAGATGCCACCATCTCTTCAGTCTATCTTCCCAGAATTCCAACAAATCCCAAGGTCTATCCTCTATGTGTCCCAGGATCCCCACCATCTCACCAAGATCCCTGACATCTTTCCAGGTCTATATTCCCTATGTCCTGGGATCTTGTCATGTATGGAATCTATCCTCCATCTCTTCAGTCTATCCCCCATGTGTCCTGACTATTTACTGCCAATGCAATACTCCCAACGCACACGTTCCTGCACAAACGGCTGTATCTTAAATTGGGTGCTGACCATTTACCTAGGCCTTATCCTCTACGTGTCCCAGCCTTCCCACCATCTCTCCACGTCCTTCCACCCTGTGTCCCGAGATCCCCAACATCTCTCCAGTCTATCCTCCATGTGTGATGTAATCCTGCCATATCTCCAGTCTATCCTCCCAGTGTCTCCCACCTCCCATAGTCTATCCTCTATGTCTCAGGATCACTCTCGTCTCTCAGTCTATCCTCCACATGTTATGGGATCCTACCATCTCTTCAGTCAATCTTCCATGTGTCCTGGGATGTCAGCATCATTCCAGCCTACCCTCCTGGCGTCCCGCCGTCTCTCCAGCCCACCCTCCTGGCGTCCCGCCGTCTCTCCAGCCCACCCTCCTGGCGTCCCGCCGTCTCTCCAGCCCACCCTCCTGGCGTCCCGCCGTCTCTCCAGCCCACCCTCCTGGCGTCCCGCCGTCTCTCCAGCCCACCCTCCTGGCGTCCCGCCGTCTCTCCAGCCCACCCTCCTGGCGTCCCGCCGTCTCTCCAGCCCACCCTCCTGGCGTCCCGCCGTCTCTCCAGCCCACCCTCCTGGCGTCCCGCCGTCTCTCCAGCCCACCCTCCTGGCGTCCCGCCGTCTCTCCAGCCCACCCTCCTGGCGTCCCGCCGTCTCTCCAGCCCACCCTCCTGGCGTCCCGCCGTCTCTCCAGCCCACCCTCCTGGCGTCCCGCCGTCTCTCCAGCCCACCCTCCTGGCGTCCCGCCGTCTCTCCAGCCCACCCTCCTGGCGTCCCGCCGTCTCTCCAGCCCACCCTCCTGGCGTCCCGCCGTCTCTCCAGCCCACCCTCCTGGCGTCCCGCCGTCTCTCCAGCCCACTCTCCTGGCGTCCCGCCGTCTCTCCAGCCCACTCTCCTGGCGTCCCGCCATCTCTCCAACCATCTCTCCTATCGTCCCGCTGTCTCTCCTGTCCATTCTCCCAATGTCCCACAGATCCTGCATGTTGGGCCTTTGTGATGGTGTGGAACCCCTGTGACCCAAGTGTGGTGCTCCTATGATGGTATCAGACCACTTGTGTGTGGGGTCCATAGACAAGCCTGTAACTCCTCTGCTGGTGTGGAGTCCAGTGTTGGTGTTAGGTCCCTGAAGGGTAGGGCTCATATGCTAATGCGGGGCCCCCGTATGGGTATTATGCTGCCTGGGGCCCCCTGAGCTCATCTAAGGTCCCCGCTGCCTGGGGCCCCCTGAGCTCATCTAAGGTCCCCGCTGCCTGGGGCCCCCTGAGCTCATCTAAGGTCCCCGCTGCCTGGGGCCCCCTGAGCTCATCTAAGGTCCCCGCTGCCTGGGGCCCCCTGAGCTCATCTAAGGTCCCCGCTGCCTGGGGCCCCCTGAGCTCATCTAAGGTCCCCGCTGCCTGGGGCCCCCTGAGCTCATCTAAGGTCCCCGCTGCCTGGGGCCCCTGAGCTCATCTAAGGTCCCCGCTGCCTGGGGCCCCCTGAGCTCGTCTAAGGTCCACGCTGCCTGGGGCCCCCTGAGCTCGTCTAAGGTCCACGCTGCCTGGGGCCCCCTGAGCTCGTCTAAGGTCCCCGCTGCCTGGGGCCCCCTGAGCTCGTCTAAGGTCCCCGCTGCCTGGGGCCCCCTGAGCTCGTCTAAGGTCCCCGCTGCCTGGGGCCCCCTGAGCTCGTCTAAGGTCCCCGCTGCCTGGGGCCCCCTGAGCTCATCTAAGGTCCCCGCTGCCTGGGGCCCCCTGAGCTCGTCTAAGGTCCCCGCTGCCTGGGGCCCCCTGAGCTCATCTAAGGTCCCCGCTGCCTGGGGCCCCCTGAGCTCATCTAAGGTCCCCGCTGCCTGGGGCCCCCTGAGCTCATCTAAGGTCCCCGTTGTCTGGGGCCCCGGAGCTCATCTTAGATCCCTACTCTGTGTGGCCCCTGAGCTCATCTTAGATCCCTACTGTGTGTGGCCCCTGAGCTTATCTTAGATCCCTACTGTGTGTGGCCCCTGAGCTTATCTTAGATCCCCCCTGTGTGTGGCCCCTGAGCTCATCTTAGATCCCCCCTGTGTGTGGCCCCTGAGCTCATCTTAGATCCCCCCTGTGTGTGGCCCCTGAGCTCATCTTAGATCCCCACTGTGTATGGCCCCTATGCTCATCTTAGATGCCTGCTGTGTGTGGCCCCTGTGTTGGTGTTTGGCCCTTGGTGTCTGGACCCCCACACGCCCCCCCCCATCTCACCTGGTCGGGTGGACAGAGCCCCATCCCGGCGGCTGCACCACAAGGCCCGGTCCCCGCTCTGGACGATGTAATGCTCCTGGGACTGGAAGAGCTCCATCAGAGGCGACCGGGAGCTCCGGGTGTGACCACACTCCGCATCGCTGTCAGCCTCGGCTCCGCCCCCTGCTCCTCCCTCCCGGCGCGCTCCTCCCTCCAGGCGCAGGTACATTCCGAGCCCCGCCCCTTCCATGACACTTTGCTCCGTCACCATGGAGAGAAACTTTACCCACAATCCCCTTCTGGGCGATATGTTTCCAGGTCGGAGCTGTATCCCGGGGAATCATTTGGGGGTGGGGCCATAGGTCACCAATCACCGTCTAGAGACGTGTGCGTCTGTAGAGACCATTAGGCCGGTGTTTCGTCAGATTAGGAGACCCGTCAGAATGTTTAACGGAAGTGACGTCCCGTCGCCGCCATCTTGGTACACCCCGCACTCCTCCATAGTAAGTATACACTGAGAAGGAGGAAAGTGGACATCTTGTTACACCCACCGGGGGTTTTGCATTTTATATTTAGATTTAAAGCGGTAGTAAACCCGCGGACTTTTTTTTTTTCCTTACACCTGCAAGGGAAAAAGCATAATGAGCTAGTATGCACTGCATACTAGCTCATTATGAGATACTTACCTTAGAACTAGGCGCCGGCATCTCACCCGGTCACCTGGTCCGCGATACCCGGAAGACACGCCGAGGGGAAATGTCAGCTCCCTCGGCGTGTCTTCCGGGTACCGTACAGGTTTAGGAGATATTTTTTTACCTACAGGTAAGCCTATTACAGGTATTATAGGTATAGTATAGGTATACAGGTATTATAGGTATAGTATAGGTATACAGGTATTATAGGTATAGTATAGGTATACAGGTATTATAGGTATAGTATAGGTATACAGGTATTATAGGTATAGTATCGGTATACAGGTATTATAGGTATAGTATAGGTATACAGGTATTATAGGTATAGTATAGGTATACAGGTATTATAGGTATAGTATCGGTATACAGGTATTATAGGTATAGTATAGGTATACAGGTATTATAGGTATAGTATCGGTATACAGGTATTATAGGTATAGTATAGGTATACAGGTATTATAGGTATAGTATAGGTATACAGGTATTATAGGTATAGTATAGGTATACAGGTATTATAGGTATAGTATAGGTATACAGGTATTATAGGTATAGTATCGGTATACAGGTATTATAGGTATAGTATAGGTATACAGGTATTATAGGTATAGTATAGGTATACAGGTATTATAGGTATAGTATAGGTATACAGGTATTATAGGTATAGTATCGGTATACAGGTATTATAGGTATAGTATAGGTATACAGGTATTATAGGTATAGTATAGGTATACAGGTATTATAGGTAAAGTATAGGTATACAGGTATTATAGGTATAGTATAGGTATACAGGTATTATAGGTATAGTATAGGTATACAGGTATTATAGGTAAAGTATAGGTATACAGGTATTATAGGTATAGTATAGGTATACAGGTATTATAGGTATAGTATAGGTATACAGGTATTATAGGTATAGTATAGGTATACAGGTATTATAGGTATAGTATAGGTATACAGGTATTATAGGTATAGTATAGGTATACAGGTATTATAGGTATAGTATAGGTATACAGGTATTATAGGCTTACCTGTAGGTAAAAGTTTAAAAAATAAGTATACAACCACTTTAAAAGCAGCAAACTTCTGTCACATTAGCAAACCGGTGAGATGAGCAGGCTTGCCGCTGCTTTTAAAATTCAACATCTTACCAGTCAGACGGAGTTCTAAGTACTGTATTTCACTAAATAAACTCACTTTACTGTTAAAGATAAGTGTAAAATGCAAAACTCCTTTGGGTGTAACAAGATGTCCGCTTTCCCCCTTCTCAGTGTATCCTTACTGTCTGTGGAGGAGTGCGGAGTGTAGCAAGATGGCAGCGGCGACGAAACGTCACTTCCGTTACACATTCTGACGGGTCACCTAATCTGACGAAACACTGCTCTAGTGGAGGCTTTCCTGTAATATGTTTGTCGCTCTCAGGGCTCCCCCTGCTGGATGTCCAGTGCAGTGTACCTGGCTGTCCTAACCCTGCCAGCTCCATAGATATCATCGCTTCTCATTGGGTGTGCCGCTTCTCTAGGCGGTGATAGGGCCGGGAGAGTGCTCTGTGTGGGTGGGTTACATTATAGGTATTGCCCTGACCCCCTTCACCTTCCTTAACCCCCCCATTCCCTTCTTCAACCTCCCTCCCCCACTCTTCACCTCTCTACCCCCCCCCCCCCGTCATTGCCCTGACCCTAGGGTTGCCACATGTCCGGGATTCACCCGGACAGTTCGGGTTTGGAATAATGCATCCGGGTTGCAGACTACCTGAAACCCGGACACATTATTCAGACTGGACTATGGCCTCCCAGCAGGGTTGCTGGCTGCAGTTGTCTAAGCTGAGAGTGTCTGTTACTCTCTCTTTCATGCTGCTCAAAACCAGCACTAACAACCCCCCCCCTCCCCCCACACACACACAGGAGAGGAGAGAGGGCTCGATCTGCTCCTCTTCCCCCCACCCCTACCCCTCTGTGTCTGGCCACTCTCCAATCCCTGGCGCTGTGCCTCAGAAAAGGAAAGTGGGGGCCAGAAATGTGAAGTCCAGCAGCCTCAGATACATCTGAATGAAAGGTGCTGACTGCCAAGGGGTGAGTGAGCTCACCATCCATCCCTGTCTGTGACTGAAGTCTCCCCCCTTCACCCTTCTGCCTCTGAGTGAGTACAATAAGATAAATCAGGGTTCTCAGAGCACCCCTTACATCAGAGTTGGCATTTACACCACAGGTCACAGTGCCCCCCCTTACAACAGAGTCCTCTCCGTACATTAGAGTACTCAGTGTTCCCCCTTAAATCAGGGTTCCCAGAGCATCTTTTATGATAGAGGTCCCAGAGTTCTCCCTTACATCAGAGTCTGCAGAGTCCCCCCTTACAGTGAAAGGGAACTCTGCAAGTTCAGATGTAAAAGAGGAACTCTGTGGACTCTGATATAAAGGGGGAACTCTTGTGATTAAAGCGGTTGTATACCCGCTGAAATTTTTTTTTTTTTTTTTTTTTTACCCCTGTAAAGCAAAAGGCATAATGAGCTAGTATGCACCGCATAATGAGCTAGTATGCACCGCATACTAGCTCATTATGAAATACTTAACTTAGAACGAGGCGTCAGTATCTTACCTGGTCCACGCTGAGGGAGCTGTCATGTTGCCTCGGCGTGTCTTCCGGGTATCGCGGTTCCAGCGCTGTGAGTGGCTGGAGCCGCGACGTCATCATTCCCGTGCATGCGCGCGGGAGAGTTCTTACCCGGCAAGGTCCGGCAGTTGCCTGGCCTTCAGCCGAGAATCCCCTGTGCGCATGTGCCGTGTGCAGTCAGCGGCTCATAGCAAGGGGAATATCTTCTAAACCGTACAGGTTTAGGAGATATTTTTTTTACCTACTGGTAAGCCTTATTATAGGCTTACCTGTAGGTAAAAGTTAAAAAAAAGACTATACAACCACTTTAACTTCATATGATTAGAAATATTATTTATTAGCAAAATATATCTATAAAAAAAAATCACTGTGCGCCGCTAAAGTGTTCGGGTTTGACTTGAAGAAAAGGTGGCAACCCTACCTGACCCCCTTCGCCTTCCTTACCCCCATTCCCTTCCTCACCCTCCCTCCCCCACTCTTCACCTCTCCACCCCCCCCCCACCTGTCATTGCCCTGACCCCCTTCAACTTCCTTACCCCCCCATTCCCTTCTTCACCCTCCCTCCCCCGCTCTCCACCCCCCATCCCCCCCGTCATTGCTTTGACCCCCTTCACCTTCCTTACCCCCCATTCCCTTCCTCACCCTCCCTCCCCCGCTCTTCAAATCTCCACCCCCCCCCGTCATTGCCCTGACCCCCTTTACCTTCCTTACCCCCGCCATTCCCTTTTTCACCCTCCCTCCCCCGCTCTTCAGCCCCACCCCCCCATCGTTGCTTTGACCCCCTTCACCTTCCTTACCCCCCCATTCCCTTCCTCACCCTCCCTCCCGCGGTCTTCAAATCTCCACCCCCCGTCATTAACCTGACCCCCTTCACCTTCCTTACCCCCCATTCCCTTCTTCACCCTCCCTCCCCCTCTTAAGCCCCACCCCCACCACCCCCGTCATTGCTTTGACTCCCTTCACCTTCCTTACCCCCCATTCCCTTCCTCACCCTCCCTCCCCCTCTCTTCAAATCTCCACCCCCCCCGTCATTGCCCTGACCCCCTTCACCTTCCTTACCACCCCATTCCCTTTTTCACCCTCCCTCTCCCGCTCTTCAGCCCCACCCCCACCCCCCCATCATTGCTTTGACCCCCTTCACCTTCCTTACCCCCCATCCCCTTCCTCACCCTCCCTCCCCCACTCTTCAGCCCCCCCCACCTGTCATTGCCCTGACCCCCTTCACCTTCCTTACCCCCCATCCCCTTCCTCACCCTCCCTCCCCCACTCTTCAGCCCCCCCCACCTGTCATTGCCCTGACCCCCTTCAACTTCCTTACCCCCCCATTCCCTTCTTCACACTCCCTCCCCCGCTCTCCACCCCCATCCCCCCGTCATTGCTTTGACCCCCTTCACCTTCCTTACCCCCCCATTCCCTTCCTCACCCTCCCTCCCCCGCTCTTCAAATCTCCACCCCACCCCCCCCGTCATTGCCCTGACCCCTATTACCTTCCTTACCCCCCCATTCCCTTTTTCACCCCCCTCCCCCGCTCTTCAGCCCCACCCCCCCATCGTTGCTTTGACCCCCTTCACCTTCCTTACCCCCCCATTCCCTTCCTCACCCTCCCTCCCCCGGTCTTCAAATCTCCACCCCCCGTCATTAACCTGACCCCCTTCACCTTCCTTACCCCCCCATTCCCTTCTTCACCCTCCCTCCCCCCGCTCTTAGGCCCCACCCCCACCACCCCCGTCATTGCTTTGACTCCCTTCACCTTCCTTACCCCCCATTCCCTTCTTCACCCTCCCTCCCCCTCTCTTTAAATCTCCACCCCCCCCCGTCATTGCCCTGACCCCCTTCACCTTCCTTACCACCCCATTCCCTTTTTCACCCTCCCCCGCTCTTCAGCCCCACCCCCACCCCCCCATCGTTGCTTTGACCCCCTTCACCTTCCCTACCCCCCCATCCCCTTCCTCACCCTCCCTCCCCCACTCTTCAGTCCAACCCCCCTGTCACTGCTTTGACCCCCTTCACCTTTCTTACCCCTCCATTCCCTCCGTCACCCTCCCTCCTCCGCTCTTCAAATCTCCACCCCCTGTCATTGCCCTGACCCCCTTCACATTCCTTACCCCCCCCACTCCAATCTTCACCCTTGAGGATCAGTGTTTCAACAGCGAATATTCATTCGCTGTTGTAACACACATGGGTGGAATCGGAGCGCATCCTCTGTGACCCGATTTTGAAGCCTATTAGAGCCTCTGGCTCTAATCAGGTGCATTAAAAAAACAGCTGCTGTAATTCATGCATCCGGTGCCCTGAAAGGAGCCGGACACATGAATAGGGGGTGGCCGTGGCGGCCAAGGATAGATTCATACTATACATGAATCTACCCATTGCAGAGAGGGGGCCGCCCCCCTAGTGGACGGGCCACCACTGCTTTTTTGACCAGATCACTCCGCCGTCCACTCCATGGGCTGTGAAGCCAGCAGCGTCTGGTCTCTATAGATGAAATAGGGAGTCCATATTCTCCAGTATTTCTCTGTTTGCTCCTTTAGTGCTAGTTTACACTTGCTTCAAAACATGGCTTCGGACACGCTTTGTTAAAGCTCTCTGAACGCCAGTCAAAGCTCCTGTCACTAAATAAAATGGTTAGCTTAAAGTCCTGTTTACAAATGCTTTTGCTTGGTGCTTTGGTGGAGGCTCGATGGGGCTTCAGTGAGGCTTTATGGGGCTTCGATAAGGCTTCATGGGGCTTCGATAAGGCTTTATGGGGCTTCGGTGAGGCTTTGTGGGGCTTCGATAAGGCTTTATGGGGCTTCGGTGAGGCTTTGTGGGCTTCGATAAGGCTTTATGGGGCTTCGGTGAGGCTTTGTGGGGCTTCGATAAGGCTTTATGAGGCTTCGATAAGGCGTCATGGGGCTTCAGTGAGGCTTTATGGGGCTTCGATAAGGCTTTATGGGGCTTCGATAAGGCTTTATGGGGCTTCGGTGAGACTTTGTGGGGCTTCGGTGAGGCTTTATGGGGCTTCGATAAGGCTTTATGGGGCTTCGATAAGGCTTCATAGGGCTTCGATAAGGCTTCAGTGAGGCTTTATGGGGCTTCAATAAGGCTTTATGGGGCTTCGATTAGGCTTTATGGGGCTTCGGTGAGGCTTTGTGGAACTTCGATAAGGCTTTATGGGGCTTCAGTGAGGCTTTGTGGGGCTTCGATAAGGCTTTATGGGGCTTCGGTGAGGCTTTGTGGGCTTTGATAAGGCTTTATGGGGCCTCGGTGAGGCTTTATGGGGCTTCGGTGAGGCTTTGTGGGCTTTGATAAGGCTTTATGGGGCTTCGGTGAGGCTTTGTGGGCTTCGATAAGGCTTTATGGGGCTTCGGTGAGGGTTTGTGGGGCTTCGATAAGGCTTCATGGGGCTTTGGTGGGGCTTCAAGCGAGCTTTGCCATAGACTTCTATGGAGGCTTTGAAGACGCTTTGAAGTACCACTGAAGCTACATGGGGTATAATTTTTGAAGCAAAGCCAAAGCAAAAGCAAGGTGTAAACAGGACTGTAAGCTAACCATTTTATTTAGTGACAGGAGCTTTGACTGCCGTTTAGAGAGCTTTAACAAAGTGTGTCCGAAGCCTTGCTGAAGCCGAAAGCAAGTGTAAATGAGCCCCTAAAGTCATGGTAAGATTCTCCATATCCTGGATGTCTGCGACCCTCGTCTCCCAAAGAGAGATTGTAGGGGGGCTTGTGTTCTTCCACAAATCCGGAATACAGGCCCTGGCTGCCGTAAGTGGATGTCTCAATAGAGAGTTCTTACATTCTTTATTGGACAACGGGGTGTCATTCAATAAGTGAGCCACCAGGTTCCTACAGAGGGACACTCCGGTCAGCGTTTCAATGGTCCCCACAGACTCCCCACATCGTCAACACGTGTTCAGCAGCAGCGCATATTGACTGCAGGTGCAGGAATCGCTGCAATTCCCGCAAAGACCCGCAATAGTGTACACCAGGCCTAAGAGAACGATAAACCAAAAAAGATATTTTGAAAAACTTTATTCCAATGAAAAAAATATATTCCTTATTGTTTTAAGCATGAAGACAGTAGAGAAAATTCAAAGACAACTGACCTCAGGGGAATTGTTACTACATATTTTCATTTTGCCAAGACACTCAATCTGGGGAAAGAAAGAAATCCGATTGATTTCAAATGTTTATGACACGAGAAGTCCATAAACCGAGCGATCTGAGCAGGGTTTGGGGGCGAAGGTTGAAAGCAGCCGCCTTCCTTTTCAGTGAGAAAATTGCAGTACAGAGTCTACATGCACACTCCGAAACCCAACAGCATGGCTCAGTCAGTAGCTGAAGATCTTCTCTTTGTTGTTAAAGTGATATTTAGGCCTCTTTCAGACGAACGATCCGTTCAGGTCCGCCTGTCAGTTTTTTAGGCGGACCTGAACAGACCCTCCATAGATCTCTATGGAGCGCCGGATGTCAGCGGTGACATGTCCGCTGACATCCGACCTGCTCTGATCCGAAAAAGTGTAGCGGAGGAAAAACCTTAAAGCTTTGTGTTTTTTTTTTGTTTTTGTTTTTTTACCACTTGCCAACCAGCCGCCGCAGTTATACTGCAGCAAGCTGGCTCGGTTGCGTGAATCACCGTAGGTGTACATCGGGCTCGTTCACGGCTCTCTGTGGGTGCGTGCGTGCAGATTGGCCAGCGGGGGGGGAGACAATTGGCCAGCGGGGGGAGCCAATCAGTGGGTCCGGCAGACTCGATGTCCACCGGCCGCCCGCGATCATTCCCCGCAGAGACAGAACGGGGATTTCTGTCCTGACGGGATCACACAGAGATCTTGTCTTTCTGCTATGCAGGAAGATGGATCTGTGTGTTTTTCCAGGAAGCCCATCCCCTATTCAGTTAGTAAACACACCCAGGGAACACAGTTAACCCCTTGATCGCCCCCAGTTAACCAGGAAGTCTGGGTCGTGGTGCGTTCCACGGACCAAACCCAATGTGACGCAATGACACAGTTGCTCCACCTTACGTGTTTCATCACAAGGACGTCATCAGAAGCGGCCTGATGTCCGTGTGATGGCCGCTTCTGATGACGTCCTCGTGCCGGGGCTGCTTCTGATGACGTCCTCATGACGAAACATCTTACGCAGAGCTATTGCATCATTGTGTCACATCCAGTTTTTGTCCGTGGATTGCACCGCGACCCAGACTTCCTGGTTTATGATTGTACACGCTTGTAATCTGCTGAAATCTTGTAAGTGTTATCTTTCATGTGCAAATAAATTAAGTTATATGGAGTTACGCAATGAGTACTATTGATGTCTTTCCATGACAATACTGGGGCGGAGGAGACCATAGGAGATTTGGAAATCTCTACTACAGTCAGGGATACTGTGAAGGCTTGCTGCCCCTTTGTGGGTTCGGTTTTCTGGTGAGTGCGGCATAAGAGGGGGGCATGAGTGTTCAACACAACCACTGCCCCGTTGCATGCACCTTTCTGGAGCACCAATTTCATTGCGTGGAGAGAATTCATATATTGCTTAATAAGATTTTAAAACAGAGGGCAGGGAAAAGGGGCAATGCGGGGAAGTGACCGCCAGTCACCAACCAGCAGCTTAACTAGTTAAGGATCAGAAAGTTTTACCCCCCTTCATGACCAGGCCATTTTTAGTGATACGGCACTGCATTATTTTAACTGACAATTTACCCAAATAAATTGAATATCCTGTTTTTCCCCACAAATAGAGATTTCTTTTGGTGGTATTTGGTCACCTCTGCGTTTTTTATTTTTTGAGCTAGAAAAAAAAAGACTGACAACTTTGAAAAAAAAGCAATCATTTTTACTTTCTGCATTTTTATTTATTTATTTTTTTTACTAGTAATAGCGCCGATCAGCGAATTTTTTTCCTGCGGGACTTTGACATTGTGGCGGACAGATCGGACACCTAACTGACACTTTTGACACTTTTTTGGGGAACCAGTCGCAGCAGGAGCAGGGAGAAGAGCAAGAGAAGAGCAGCAGGCGCAGCATACCCAACATGGCGGTGGCGCCACCCAGAGCCTGGACTTGTCCAACCTCCTCTCCACCCCAAGCTCTGACTGCGGGCCTCGAGAGCAGGAGGATCGGGGCCCCTGAAGGACCGGCAGGAGGCGCAGGCAGCCAGGGACTGCTACCCGCCCTCCTCTCCACCCCCAGCGCTGACAGCGGGCCCTTAGAGCAGGCAGATCGGGGCCTCCAGAGGACCAGCAGGAAGTGCAGGCAGCCAGGGACTGCTACCTGCCCTCCTCTCCACTCCTAAGTTTGACTGCGGGCCCCGAGGGCATGCGGATCAGGGTCCCCGGAGGACCAGCGGTAGGCGCAGGAAGTCAGGGACTGCTACCCACCCGGGACAATCGCAGGAAGGAGGATGGAAGGTACTGGGCATCACACACACCTACCACAGACAGGGGGTGCACAGGAGGGACTGTGGACGGGGCTAGGGGTCTCTCTCTCACCCCCTCCCCCACCCCCTCTCTCACCCCCCCTCTGACCCCCTCTTTCTCTCACCCCCTCTCTCTCTCACCCCCCTCTGACCCCCTCTGACCCCTCCCTCTCTCTCTTTTTGACCCCTCTCTCTCTGACTCCTCTCTCTCTCACCCCCCCTCTCTCACCCCCCTCTCTCTCACTACCCTCTCTGACCCTCTCTCTCTCTGACCCCTCTCTCACCCCCCCTCGGAACCCCCTCTCTCTCACACCCCTCTCTGACCCCTCTCTCTCAACCCCCAAACCATCTCTCTCTCTCACCCCCCTCTCTCACCCCTCTCTCTCACCCCCCCGACCCCTCTCTCTCACCCCCCCCCTGCCCCCTGACCTCCCTCTCTCTTTCTCACTCTCTCTCACACCCCCTCCTCTCTGACCCTTCTCTCTCTCGCCCCCTCTCTGAACCCTCTTCTCTTTCTCACCCCACCCCCTCTCTCTCTCATCCCCCTCCCTGACTCCTCTCTCTCTCTCTCTCTCTCTCTCTCTCACACCTCCCCTCTGGCCCCTCTCTCTCTCATCCAGTTTAGCTGCTATTTATTATATGTTTTTAAAGCAGGTGGAGAGTGAAATTGCATATGGGGGGGGGGCAAAGAAAATGTTTGCCCAGGGTCCAGTCAATACTAAAGACACTAGGGGGTGATCAAGGGGTTAAATGTGTCCTAGGGAGGTGTTTCTAACTGTGGGGGGAGTGGACTGACAGGGAGTACAGAAAGATTGCTGTTCCTGATCATGCAATAGGGCCGCCCTGCTATATCTATGCGGTGGGCGGTCCTTAAGTGGTTAAGCAATGCACTTCCAGGAGTGGATGGGGCCTGCATCTGGTGCGCAAGTGTCTTTGCCTTTCAATACCTTCCTATGGATTTCAATCCATAGGGACCCTATCGATTGAAAAGTTAATTTAAGGCTGGTTCACACCAGATGCAGTTCGATGCGTTTTTATTCTGAGTAAAAAATGTATGAACAGTGTTTACCATGGCTTCCAATGGCCTATGTCACACCAGTGCAGTGTGTTCCAGTACAGTCAACTAAAGTAGAACATGTTGCATTTTTTTCTGTATGGAACGCATCTGTAACATGGCAAAATGCATTGAAAAAGCACATGAACACTTCAAAAACGCGCATGCAGAAAGACCTCTTCCAAATTGTGGTGAACTAGCCCTCAGACTTGTAGAGAATCTATGCAGGTTTTTGCCTGTTGACTAACAACAGCTTTAACTGTGATGTTCGAAGTATTAAGAAATGGCCTTTGATTCTAGTGGAACATGCAGGAGTGGGCATAGTTCTGGAGGACTTGAACCTGGCTGCTGACTTTTGGTGGAGGCTTCAATCGACCTACTTTTAGGGCTGTCGCATTCAGACACAGCCATGAGAGCTTTGTGATTGCACCACCAGAGGGTGGATGAAGCTTCCACACACGCTTGTAACATTCTCCATAATGGGAGGTGATCGTTTGGCAAAATGCTGGACGAAGCAAGTGGCAGAAGAAATGTCCAGACTGTGGCCACAGACTAATAAGAGGAAGCAGCCGTCTTTTCGGTCGTTGGTCGATCTTCAGAAGGGTTCATGAGGCCAGGCTGAAATTTACCAAATCACAGTGAAAGGGGCTCAACTTTCCTTTTTATATGGAATCAAATGCTGCTAGACATCTGGAAAGTGTTTTGAAGGTGGGCCCAACCAGTGTCTTCCTCTTTTTGAAGGGCTTGTGTGACAAACATCAAAGACAGTTAGGTGGGGAGTACAAACACCAAGTCCTTTTATTCATGACCAACAGGTCTCAAGAAGAAAACAATTATTGCAAGATTACATATAAGAATTATACTGCAACAAGTCCATAGTGCTGGTGCCACCAAAGAACAAAATCTGGGTGTTTCTCCCAATTCTTTCTAGTACCCAAGGCATCAGGAGCTTTCCCTACTGTCTGGGCTTGAAGAAATCGAAAGGGTACATATACACCAAAAGGTTCAAGATAGAGTCCGTGCAAACAGTCATGGCGATAGTTCAGCATGAACACCAGTTAGTGTCCATCGACCTGGCTGATGTAAACTTCCATGTACCACGTTTTGATTGTTGCATGTGTAAGCCAGGAGCTGGCAAAGCATCACAACCTTGTCCTAGAAGTCCTTTTCCAAGTTCAGTCAACTAGTGAACAAACCGAGAAAGCAGTTAACTTCTTTTTAATCTTTGAAGGATCTTGGAGTAGTATTTTATGCCCGAATAAGTCAAGTGGTTTTTCAAAACTGCAAAATTTCCAAAATGAAGATCTGCAAACGAAGAGTCACGGACACAGCATTTATGTCAGCAAGGGATTGCATTGTCCCCATTAAGACATTTTACAGCGGCCATTCCAGTGTTGCCTTGGGCTAGGTGGCACATGGGGGCTTTTCAATTTGCCTTCATCAGTCAATTGGATGGGCTGTCTATGGATCAGAAGGTCTTTGTGTCTGCACAAATTAGCAAGAACTAGAGTTTTGGACATTTGCCAGTGTGCCTCTTTTGTGGTGCGATTTTCAGCCCAGAAGATGGAATAATTCTGACGTTGGGTGCCAGTCTATCTCCAGTCTGAGGAGACAAGTGCAAGGCCATTGGAGTCTGGTGGAATGCAGATGCTTGGACTGTGTTAAATGGAAGGCAGTTTTTTCTAGCATTGCAAACTTTTCAGGATCTTCCTCCAAGGGGCCCGAGTGAAGTTGATGATTGACAAGACAGCAGTAGCCTACATTGCCCGCCTAGGGGGCACCAAGTGTCTTTTTCTGTTACTTTTCTCAACGAAAACATTTTGTTGGGTGGAGAGCCACTTACAGGCAGTTAATGGCAGTCTACTCACTGGGAAAGCAGGATCCACTAATGGATCAGTTAGGCAAATTATTTTCCAACAAGAAGTACCTCAACTAGTATTGGCTCTATGGGGCATTCCAGCGGTAGTTCTCATAGAGAGTCCGCTGAACACACAGGTTCCGGTATTTGCAACAAGGTACAAAGGTGAAATGATAGAAGATGGATTCACAGTGCCATGAGTTTTTTTTTTCACGTTGGTGTCTGTCTTCCTCCAGTGTCCTTGATTATGAAGATTTCTCAGAAAATTTGGACAGAAAACGTTTATGCCATACAGATGCTTTCCACCTGTCGAGGGGGGCCTTGGTTTTCACTGCTCCTCCAGATGTCATCAGCACCACCAATCCAGTTTCCGGTCACACAAGATCTTTTATTCCACCGTCCATGGCAGCACCCCAATTCAGTCTTTTAATAGCCTGGCTATTGATTCGGCCAGACTAGAGTTGCAGGGATTTTCATCTTTTGCTCCAATAGCTTAATTTCCACTGCGGTTCCTAGTGGTAAAACTAGTTCCTCTGACAGCAGTTGCTTCAGACAGAAGGATGTTGGAGATTGCAGCACTTTCCTGCAAAGATCCCTTTTGTGTTTTTTTTTTTTTTACCAGAAATACTGATACTACGTCCATCTCCAAAGCTTCATTCTAAAGTGGTATCCAGTTTCCAGGAAAACCGGGGGCAGTCCCTCCGATTCTGAGCATTCACACAGAGGTCCCTGAGTACACAGCAAGAACACTTCAGGTCCTTACACATGGACAAGTTGCTACCAGTGTACATGCAAAGGTCAAAGGACGTGAGGAAGGAGGACAAACTTAATTTCGCTGTCAGGTTCTCGAGTCATCTTTTTTTAGTTTACCAGGGTGATTAGATTGGCATGCAGGAAATAGGCCTTTCTGCTCAGGAACAGGGGCAAGCTCCTTCAACCTGAGGGGTGGCAGCCTTTAGGGCAGTTATGCCAGGATTTCAGAGGAAGATGTGTGTGAGACAGCCAGTCCTTCATTCGACTTTACAAGCTAGGCGTGCAGTCAGCAAGCTCTGCAAAGTTCGGGACGAGACCTATAAATAATTTTTGTCCTAAGCAGCTTTTCTTTGATTGTCAATGTTTGTTTTCATGCGTTCTCTCTATTTATTCAGCTAGTTATATCCCATTGTGTGCTGACGTGAGGTAGGGCCAGGAAAAGGGAAAATTGTTATCAAATATTTACGGTAATTTCCCTCACGTCAGCACAGGACTCCCTCCTTAGTGGCCTTTCGCAGGCTAGGTTATCGAACACTTCAGTGGGGGGAGGGGCTGTCTTTTAGCTAGGAAGAGGTGGTCCTGTGGTTTCCTACTGCGCATGCACGTCGCTGTGCACCTTGTGAATGGTCCTGTAGTCTTCTGGGACCTGTGATGTGTCCCAGAACACTGTGAGGGAAGAAGGCGAGGCCGAACGGCAGTCTGAGCCAGGAGTGGGAGTGGATACCTCTTAAAAGCAGGTATCTCCCCACCCACCTCTCAAAAAGTTCATTTTGGGGAAGGGTGCAAAAAAGCGCAGCATTGCCTTTTGGGTGGGACTCCAGTTTAAACCTTATAGTATAGATGAACCTGCAGAGAGTGAGGAAGGATTAAATAATAACTCCCACTTTCTAGCAGTATCGACTTCCCCAGGGCCGCTGTTAGAAATCATGGGGCCCTGTACAGCCTTCCTGATGGGGCCACCGAACCCGGCCCTTACGCCCCCCTGTTTAGCTAATGAGGCCTGGGCCCAGTACAACAGGACCAGTTGTACTGCATTATCAGCAGCCCTGATCTTCTCTTCAATACAGAAATATTTGCCATTAGTTCCACCTTCTGTGCTGCTGACATGAATGACTTTGTGAACAGAGTCCTGTCTAGTCTCACACACTGCAATGGGAACAACACCAGTGATGATGGTACAGGTGGGACATCTAATGGCAGCTTTCGTGTACTACACCCAGCATATAAGGGAACGGGCAATGCTAGGATTTTCTCTTCTTTCTCATTGGCAGAGATGACAGGAGACAGACATCAGTAGAACAATGGCAAAACCTACTGCCCTCACCCAGGACTAGGTCAGTGCCAAGAACAGGAAACATGTTTTTACAAAGCTCTTTATTTACTCCTGCATGATGAAAGTAAAACAAACCTTAATGCCTGAGCTGAAACCAGTTTTGCGACTTTGTCATGTATTAGTACTAACTGTACATATCATGGCAACAACTTAGTGTATCCAGGTGATATATACCTTTGTATTTTTTTTTCAGGACAAACTGGACATTAGGTTGGTGGTAAATGACAATGATATCGCCTAATTTAATTTTTTTACCAAACAGTGGCGGCAGGTGCTAAAAAAATTTTTTTGGGGGTGGGGGGGGTGCGACAGACAACCCCTACCCCCCCCCCCCCCCCCGGGTCCGCACTCACCCCTTTACGGTCGTGGCGCCGTGGCTTCCTCAGCCAACCCGATCCGCCTCTTGTCCTGATTGGCCGGGTTATCCACCAATAGGTACCACTGGTGGGCAATGTTTGTACCAATGTCCCTTTTAACAGAAGCTGGTTATTGGCTTTCTTCTTTTCTCCTCCTCTGTGAGGAAAGAAATGCCGTTAATCCTTTGATCATCTGTCATTGGCTGACAGATGATCACGTGCATACCTCCCAGTGGTGGCTGGTGCTCAAAGTTTTTGGGGGGGCGCAAACAAACTGAAAAGTTCTGAAAAAAAACCCATCAATTGCAGCCACTGTGCCATCAAACACAGCCACTGTGCCTATCAAACACAGCCACTGTGCCATCGAACGCAGCCACTGTGCCATCAAACGCAGCCACTGTGCCTCTCAAACACAGCCACTGTGCCTATCAAACACAGCCACTGTGCCATCGAACGCAGCCACTGTGCCATCAAACGCAGCCACTGTGCCTATCAAACACAGCCACTGTGCCATCAAACGCAGCCACTGTGCCTATCAAACACAGCCACTGTGCCTATCAAACACAGCCACTGTGCCATCAAGTGCAGCCATTGTGCCCCATAAAATGCAGCCACTTTGCTCATCAATTGTCGCCACTGTGCCCATCAACTGCTCCCACTGTGCCATCAAATGCAGCCACTGTGCCATCAAACGCAGCCACTGTGCCAATCAAACACAGCCACTGTGCCCATCAATTGCCACCACTGTGCCATCGAACGCAGCCACTGTGTCATCAAATGCAGCCACTGTGCCCCATAAAATGCAGCCACTGTGCTCATCAATTGCCGACACTCTGCCCATCAACTTCTCCCACTGTGCCCATCAATTGCCGCCACTGTGCCCATCAATTGCTCCAACTATGACCATCAATTGCCGCCACTGTGCCCATCAATTGCTCCCACTATGCCCCTCAATTGCCGCCACTGTGCCCATCAATTGCCGCCACTGTGTCCTTCAGTTGCTCCCACTGTGCCACATTAAATGCAGCCACTGTGTCATATCAAATGCCAGTGTGCCGCCCCCTGCCAGCCCGCCATCTGCACTTACCTGTCTCGGTGGGACAGCTCCTTGTTGTCTTCTCCCATCCTCTCTTCCCGTCCTCTGCTATGATTGGCTGCCTGGCGTCCAATCACAGCGATTGTAGTTTCAGCGAATCAGGTGACGGGTAACAGAACCGAGCACCTGATCGGCGGAGAGGTGGTTTAGTGTTAGGAAAGTGAACAGCAGTGATTTAGAAATTGGATGAAATGTTTAGCACTGGGAAAGATAATTAGTGCATTTAATATACAACTGTATAAATCAGACCAAAATGAGGGACAAATAAGGAGGAAAGAGGGCAGTGGCAGTGCGTTCATAAAGGGCACAGGAGCGCCGCCCCCCCTCTCCTGCACCACTCTAATCACCATAGATAGATTCAAGCATTGCATTAATCTATCTATGGTCGCTGCTGACACCACCTATTCACCACCATAGGCTCTAATAGGAAAAATGTGAGAAGTGGGCGCAACACTGTGCGCTGTATGTTAGCACAATGAAGGAATTCACTTTGCTAAAATTGAACCGCCTTTCAGCCAATCAGGTTGTGGGGTCTGTGTTACCTGTCACCTGATTGGCTGAAATGACGGCGTGCGGGCGGGAGGGTGCACAGTGGCAGCACTTGGGGCACAGTGGCAACATTTGGGGCACAGTGGCAGCACTTGGGGCACAGTGGCAACATTTGGGGCACAGTGGCAGCATTTGGGGCACAGTGGCAGCGATTGAAGGGCACAGTGGCAGCATTTGGGGCACAGTGGCTGCGTTTGATGGGCACTGTGGCTGCGTTTGATGGGCAAAGTGGCTGCGTTTGATGGTCACAGTGGCAGCGTTTGATGGGCAAAGTGGCTGCGTTTGATGGGCACAGTGGCTGCATTTGATGGGCAAAGTGGCTGCGTTTGATGGGCACAGTGGCAGCGTTTGATGGGCACAGTGGCAACATTTGGGGCACAGTGGCAGCACTTGGGGCACAGTGGCAACATTTGGGGCACAGTGGCAACATTTGGGGCACAGTGGCAGCGTTTGGGGCACAGTGGCAGCGTTTGAAGGGCACAGTGGCAGTGTTTGATGGGCAAAGTGGCTGTGTTTGATGGGCACAGTGGCTGCGTTTGATGGGCACTGTGGCTGCGTTTGATGGGCAAAGTGGCTGCGTTTGATGGTCACAGTGGCAGCGTTTGATGGTCAAAGTGGCTGCGTTTGATGGGCACAGTGGCTGCATTTGATGGGCAAAGTGGCTGCGTTTGATGGGCACAGTGGCAGCGTTTGATGGGCACAGTGGCAGCGTTTGATGGGCACAGTGGCTGCGTTTGATGGCACAGTGGCAGCGTTTGTAGGCACAGTGGCTGCGTTTAATGGGCACAGTGGCTGCGTTTGATGGGCACAGTGGCTGCATCTGTTGGGCACAGTGGCAGCGTTTGATGGGCACAATAGCTGCGTTTGATGGCACATGGCTGCGTTTGGTACAGTGGCTGTGTTTGATGGGCAAAGTGATGCTGCAATTGATGGGGTTTTTTTCAGAATTTTTCAGTTTGTTTGCGGCCCCCCAAAAATTTTGAGCACCAGCCGCCACTGAAAGAGGGACAGAGGGACTTTGTTTAAAATCAGGGACAGTTAGGAGCTATGATCACATGGTAAAGGGCAGCTGTGATTGGCCCTTTACCCCGATCTGTGATCAGCCGAGTCCGAAGGAAATGGGAAAGCAAATGGAATGACACAGACTGCACCTAGTGACCTCAGATTACAGAAGGAGAAAAGAAATGCAGACAGATGACAGGAAAAACTCTGCTGCCAGGGAGACAATAAAGAGCTAAATTTACAAGGATGGTATCCTATCTTATCTCCCTGATGTTCTCTCTCTCCTTTCTCCCTCATTGGCAGCCTGTGAACTATAAACCAGTCTCTTTCTTCAGATAAGCCAAGACACACAATCAAGGCTGGAAATGCACACATTTTAATTACAGAAAGTGTCATATAGTTGGGGAGGGGGAGCAGGGGAGAGTTCTCAATAAAGAAGTGACTGCTCTGGGCTTAAGGTGATTGTAAACTTTTTTATAAGTGATCACATTCCCTCGGTTCAGCTGCACAAGAGCTGGGGGGAGGAGAAACAGCAACACACAGAGCTTCCAAGTGACAGGCTGTGGGGGGGTGTCAGGACAAATCTGATCATTGGAGAGCACACTGAGTTCCCAGCATCGCTAGAGAACTGACCACGATGTGTTCTCCTGCTTAGCGTGGTCATTTTTTAATAGGTAAGCAGAGGGACAGGCAGGAACACCAGGGATTGAACACAAAGGAAGCAATGCAGAAAGAACAGGATACTTTTTCATACAAGTATATGGTACAGCAGGCACATATCAGGAATATGAAATGTTGGGGTAACAAACACTTTAAACAAAATGGCGGCCTCCAGCAAGAAGAATCAGGAGCAATGCTGGAGGCAATTTACAGCCCACACTAATTTTGGTAGCATAATTATTAATATGGAATGTCTTTTGTTTGGCAGCCATGTCGCGCGACCGCGCAATTGTCAGTTAAAGCGACGCAGTGCCGAATCGCAAAAAGTGCTCTGGTCAGGAAGGGGGTAATTTCTTCCAGGGCTGAAGTGGTTAATATTGATTGGACCCTGGGCAAACATTTCCTTTGGGTCCCCCCAGCTTCCCCCACCTCTGAGACATACAATAAATAGCAGCTAGACTCAAAATCAGATCACGCAGCAATTGCGATTGGTTAACAAAAAAACAATCAAATAGTTGCACGCTGCCACCTAGTGGTAAGTGAAAAAAGTTTGGTAATAAACCAAAAAAAGCTGCTGCTATCACCTACGTGTTCTCACGTCAACAGAAATATTATTAAGTATCAATGTGTTAGCGCTGCTTAAACTTATATAAAAAAAAGTGCCCATGACATGTAATTATTAAATTGTCAGTGCCAATGGATAAAGTGAAAAACAATCAATATGTGCAAACGATTCATTAAAAGTCCATTAATAATAAACTAATTGTAAGAGGGTCTTCTTATAGACAATGCACGACAAGCTTCGCCGTGCCACCCCAGCTTTATAAATTGCACTCCTCACATTTATTTAGATAAAATACAGCCTATAGAAACAAATCCAGCAGGTCTCACGTAATGCATGTACATAGCTCCCAACTGTCCCTGATTTTGAGGGACTGTCCCCGATTTGGAGCAATGTCCCTCTGTCCCTCTTTCCCCCTCATTTGTCCCTCATTTTGGTCTGATCTATATAGATGTATATAAAATGCACTTTTTATCTATCAAAAAGTGTTTTCCAGGGCTAAACCTTTCATCTGATTTCTAAATTGCTGCATTTGTAAATTCCAAAAGCCAATATAAAGGAATAGTAGTGGTATATAAAGCACTTGTTGGTTTAACCAATTTAGTTTTTTTTGTACAATTCTCCTTTAAGGGGGCGTGGCAAGGTGTGTGTCCTATGCCTGCACACGTTTGCTGATATGTGTCCCTCATTCCCATCTCAAAAAGTTGGGAGGTATGCATGTACAATCCCATCGCCAGGCTCCACCTCTATGCGTTACGCCACCATCCTCATGGTTTATCCTATTCATTCGCTATTGTCACACAAGTTAACACTCTTTGATCGACTCTATGGGTTATGGCCTTGGAGGACCAGAGTGATGTCACTTCCGGTCCAGGCTGAAAGAAATTTTTATTTTTTATTTTTTAAACGAAAGATTACATTTTTTTTTTTTTGATCTTTTGCTTTGAAAGGTAAAGAAGAGATTTGGGGTCTTTTTGACCCCAGATGTCTCCAGAAAGAGGAAAGTAGAAAATATCATTTTTTTTCCAAATTTTCGGTCTTTTTCTGTTTATAGCGCAAAAAATAAAAAACCGCAGAGGTGATCAAATACCATCAAAAGAAAGCTCTATTGGTGGGAAGAAAAGGACGCAAATTTTGTTTGGGTACAGCATTGCGTGACCGCGCAATTAGCAGTTAAAGCGACGCAGTGCCAAATTGGAAAAAGTCCTCTGGTCTTTAGGCAGCCAAATGGTCCGGGGCTGAAGTGGTTAAAGAGCCGCCTATGGAGATTTTTAAGTTTGCTGCCATTCCACGAGCGTGCGCAATTTGAAAGCGTGACATGTTAGGTATCTATTTACTCGGCATAACATCATCTTTCACATTATGTAAAAAAATTGGGATAACTATTGTGTTTTGTTTTTTAATTCATTAAAGTGTATTTTTTTTTTTTTTTAAAAAGGCATGTGCAAAACTGCTGCGCAAATACTGTGTGACATAAAAAATTGCAATAATCACCTTTTTATTCCCTAGCGCAGTATTGACGAACCTTGGCACCCCAGATGTTTTGGAACTACATTTCCCATGATGCTCACCTACACTGCAGAGTGCATGAGCATCATGGGAAATGTAGTTCCGAAACACCTGGGGAGCCAATTTTTGCCATCACTAGGGTCTCGGCTTAAAAAAAAAAATTATAATGTTTGGGGGTTATAAATAATTTTCTAGCAAGAAAATACGATTTAAACTTGTAAACAAAAAGTGCCAGAAAAAGCCTGGTCTTCAAGTTAAGTGAATGGGTAAGGGGAACCAAGCTAAACCTAACATGGATCCCACCTACAATGGGCCTTCTGATCTACTGCAGCCGTCTCTACTCACTGAGTTTTTATTTCCAGAGTTATTTTCCTATCTGCAAATCTTTGCTCTCCAGGCTGATCTTTCCACCTCCCCCGGCTCCAGCTGAATACTATAAATAGATGGGTTACATGCGTGTGTCATGTTACACAACACGGTGTCCCTAGGACAGACAGAGCCATGCAAGGATGGAAGCATACTGTGCGTTTATGTCAGGAAAGCATGCACTAGTGGTGTAGCATGAATAATCACACCTTATGGTGAGGAATGTGGCAGTCTTCAGTGTTACATACTGTAATGGTGAATCTTCCAATTTACAGAAGATACAGGTTGGACATTTATTATTATTATCCAGTATTTATATAGCGCCAATGGTTTGTGCGGCGCTTAACAAAATGAAGGCATATATTACAGTTACATTACAATTTGGTACAAGAGGAATCAGAGGGCCTTGTTCGTTTGAGCTTACAATCTAGAAGAATGGGTCAATTGATACAAAAGGTAATAGCTGCGGGAGCTGATGGAGGGAGTAATGCCCCGTACACACGGTCGGACATTGATCGGACATTCCGACAACAAAATCCATGGATTTTTTCCGACGGATGTTGGCTCAAACTTGTCTTGCATACACACGGTCACACAAAGTTGTCGGAAAATCCGATCATTCTGAACGTGGTGACGTAAAACACGTACGTCTGGACTATAAACGGGGCAGTGGCCAATAGCTTTCGTCTCTTTATTTATTCTGAGCATGCGTGGCACTTTGTCCGTCGGATTTGTGTACACACGATCGGAATTTCCGACAACGGATTTTGTTGTCGGAAAATTTTATAGCCTGCTCTCAAACTTTGTGTGTCGGAAAATCCGATGGAAAATGTGTGATGGAGCCTACACACGGTCAGAATTTCCGACAACAAGGTCCTATCACACATTTTCCGTCTGAAAATCCGACCGTGTGTGCGGGGCATTAAACAATGTATTAGTTGGAAGCAGGATAGGCTTCTTTAAAGAAGGGTTTTCAGGGATCGTCTAAAGATGGATAGATTAGGGGACAGTCGGACAGATTGGAGTAGGGAGTTCCAAAGGATGGGAGAAGCTCTGGAGAAATCCTGAAGACAAGCACGGGAGGAGGTGACAAGGGAGCTAGACATCTTGGGAAGACCGAAGAGTGCGGCTTGGTTGCTACTTTGAGATCAGGTTAGTGATGTAGGTGGGGGCCGAGTTGTGGATGGCTTTGTAAGTTGTTGTTAGTACTTTGAATTTTATTTGTTGGCTGAGTGGAAGCCAGTGGAGGGATTAAAAGAGAGGGGTGGAGAACATTGAACGGGCGGGTTAGGTGGATGAGTCTGGCAGCAGCATTCATGATGGACTGAAGGGGCAATACCCTATGTAAAGGTAATCCAAAGAGGAGGGAGTTGCAGTAGTTGAGGCGAGAGATGACCAGGGAGTGAATTAGAACCTTGGAGGTATCATTGGTTAGAAAGGGACATATTTTGGAGATGTTGCGGAGGCTAAGGCGGCATGATTTGGACAGGCATTGGATGTGGGCCTGAAAGGACAGTTCAGTAGTTGAGGCAAGAGATGACCAGGGAGTGAATTAGAAGCTTGGAGGTGTCATTGGTTAGAAAGGGACATATTTTGGAGATGTTGCGGAGACTAAGGCGGCATGATTTGGACAGGGATTGGATGTGGGCCTGAAAGGACAGTTCAGAGTCTAGGGTTACATCTGGGGACGGACTGTTAGTTGAGCTATTGATCTTGACAGAGAAGTCAGGAGAAGTGGCACGTGGGGGAGGTAATACTATGATTGAGTTTGAGAAAGTGGTGTGACATCCAGTCAGATATTTCGGTTAGTAAATCAGTGATGTGTGAGGAGACTGATGGGGTGAGCTGAGGGGTAGGAGGAGAGATAGATTTGGGTGTCATCACCATAGAAATGCTATTGGAAGCCATATGACACATTTGCCAGTTCTGCTGCACAGTTCCTTAGCCCATGTGTCAGGAAGGTTTTGTCAGAAGACAGAATAATAGCCACAGAAGAATCCCTGTTGCCCGAATGTCTGGAAGAAGTGGAACATTAGCGCGTGCTAACGCATATGCGCATGTGTGAATGTGCGCGGCGCATTCCGTGACAGATAAGGGCGGCAAATGGGCTATTTAGGCTGGATCAGCACCCACGATCAGTGCTGTCTCGGGGCCGAAGTGTGTGGGGCCATTCCCGGTGAAAAGAAGGATCGATGATGTAGCTTATGAATTGGAATTACCAGCCTCCTTTAAAATCCACCCGGTTTTTCATGTGACCCTACTAAAACCTGCCATTCCTGATCTTTTTCCTGCGCGGAATACAGGCCCACCCGAGCCAATGTTGGTGGACGGGGAAGAGGAGTATGAGGTCGAGGCGATTCTGGATTGCAGAAAAAGGAGGAATCAGACCCAGTACCTAATCAAGTGGAAAGGGTACGGTGTCGAAGAAAATTCTTGGGAACCTGAAAACAACATCCACCACAGAAGACTTATCCAAGCGTTCAACCAAGCCCACCCAGAGAAGATGGCCCAGTTGGGCATCCGGAGGCTACCCATTGGGGGGGGGGGCAATGTCAGGAAGGCTCTGTCAGAAGACAGAATAATAGCTGCAGAGGAATCCCTGTTTCCCGAATGCCTGGAAGAAGAGGAGCATTAGCGCGTGCTAACGTGCAAACGCATATGCGCATGCGCGAAAAAGTGAACATGCAGAACGCATATGTGCATGCACATTCCGTGACAGTTGGACAAGCTGGATCAGCACCCAGGATTAGTGCTGTCTCGTCTACAGCGTTCTGCGAGTATCCTGTTTCCTGCATCTGCTCTTGAAGTATTGACCCGGCTTGTTCTTGACTATTCCTGTTTTCCACCTGCATCGACCCCCCAGCTTGTCCTTTGGCCAATCTCCTGCCTCTGCATCTGTACTTGATCTGATCGTTTTGTGTATGACCTGGCTTGTCTGACTCTGCTTATGTTCCAGCCCCTCCAGAGCTACCAAGTTACTAGCACCTGTCCAACTGTCTTTGGGACCTGCTCTTTCGGCTAAGTACCAGCCTGTTCCTGCCCAAGGAGACCCGCTGCCATCTGGCGGACTACTGGATCAGCAGCCTAACAGCAAGCATGTTTACCGGCACTTGTGCGACTCTGCACTCCTGCGCTACCAGGGGCCCAGAGTCAGAGGTGTAAGAGAGGCCTTCCTCTGCATAAACCAGGCTCTACCCACAAGGTACGTGACACCATGACTGTCATCATGGAGCTACACTCCTGACATTCATTCACATGGCATGGCTGAAATCTTGCATGCTTCCAGATAAGTTCTGCCATTTTTCCCAAGGTGTCATACCTTGCATAAAAAGCTGCCCCTCTGATATGATCATGTAAAGAATGCGTAGAAGGCTGACAGCTCCCAGATGTACTAAGCTGTCCCCCGCAATGAGCAGGGAGTAAAGTGATTAATACAGACAGACTCTGGGGATTTACTAAAACTGGTGCACACAGAATGTGGTGCAGCTGTGCATAGGAACCAATCAGCTTCTAGATTTCATTGTCAAAGCTTAAAGTGATATTAACCACTTGAGCTCTGGATGGTTTACCCCCTTTCATGACCAGGCCATTTTTTGTGATCTGGCACTGCGTTGTTTTAACTGACAATTGCACGGTCCTGCGACGTTGTACCCAAATAAAATTTTTGTCCTTTTTTTCCCACAAATAGAGCTTTCTTTTGGTGGTATTAGATCACCTCTGCGTGTTTTAACTTTTTGCACTATAAACAAAATAAGACCGACAATTTTGCAAAAAAAAACAATATGTTTTACTTTCTGCTATAAAACATAAACAATAACATTTTTTTTTTTAAATGTCTTCATCAATTTAGGTCAATATGTATTCTGCTACATATTTTTGGTAAAAAAAAAAATCCAAATAAGCGTATATTGATTGGTTTGTGCAAAAGTTATAGCATCTACAAAATATGGGATATTTTTATTTAATTATTTTAAAAAAAGATTTCACTAGTAACGATGGCGAACACAACAGCGACTTATAGCATGACTGCGACATTGCGGCAGACAAATCGGACACTTAACTGACACTTTTGACACTTTTTGGGGACCAGAGACACTAATATAGTGACCAGTGCTAACTGGTCACTGTACTAATGACACTGGCTGGGAAGAGGTTAACAGCAGGGGCAATGAAAGGGTTAACTGTGTGCCTAGGTTGTGCTTACTCACTGTGGGGGAGGTGCTTTGTCTAGGGGAAGGCTAAGATCAGTGTTCCCGCTTAGCAGAAACACAGGATCATTGCCTTCCCTTCTCACAGAACGACAATCTGCCTTGTTTGCATAGGCAGATTGTCATTCTGCCTGTGCCCTGTGTAATCGGTGGGTGCCGGTGGATATCGAGTCAGTGGTACCCGCTGATGGGCTCCCGCTGTGTATAATTGGAGCAGGTCGGCGGCGTCGAGCGCGCTCCAGACCCAGAAGTGTCAGATCACATATTAGGTACATGATCTGGTACAGAGGGCAGCCGCCCTGCCACAGTAAATGTACAGTGGGCGGTCCACAAGTGGTTAAGGCCCTTTTCACACTGATGGGGTGTGGAACTCCCAGTGAAATTCTGCACAGTATAAAGAAATCCCACCCAGTTCATGCAAACTGCTGCAGATGTGTAGGTTAACGACACCCCAAAATTGGCTCGCAAAACGCAGTGCTATTTGCAGAATCATATCGCATAGGTGTGAACACCCATGCGATCCGATTCTGGCACGGCAAAAAAAGTCACGATTTTGGTGCAATTTGAGCGATACAGAATGAATGGCTCTAATCCCACTGCTGCAGAATCGCATGTGATTTACCAGGAATGCGGTGCAATTCCTGTTCAAATCACATGCGGCTCCCACACCGCATCCAATGTGAACCTGGCCTTAAGGCTTTCTTTTTTTGTCATACGCACCTACTTTGTGCAGTGGTTTTGCACAGAGTAGCCCCGATCCTCCTCTTCCCGGGTTCCTCTGCGATCTTGGCCTTCCCTCCTGCCAAGTTTCCCCAGAACAAGCAGCTTGCAATGGGGGCACCCAAGCAGGCTTGTTCCCGAGCCGTGGCTCCTCGTGTACATTTACACACAGAGCCATGGCTCGGGCCTGCCACCTCTCTTTATTGGCTCACTGGCTGTGATTGACAGCAGCGTGAGCCATTGAGAAGGGAGAGTCCCTGGAGAGACGAGGCTCTCGTGCACATCGCTGGATCGAGATGGGGCTCAGGTAAGTATTAGGGAGGCTGCTGCACAGAGAAGGTTTTTTACCTTCATGCATTCTATAAAAACCTTGAGCCTTTAGAACCACTTTAATTGAACAAACTGAACTTAGAAACCGATTGGTTTACTATGCACAGCTTCACCAATATTATTTATAACTTCTCATTCCTGGCTTTCCTCATCATACCTGTGGGTCATCCCTGCCCCTTGACCAGCCAGGACAACAAGCATAAATCTGCCTCCAACCGCTCCAGCAGATTTATGCTATCATGAGGAAAAGAAAAGGAAAATTATAGTAAATATGTCAACAATTTTCTTTATTCTTACCTCCGCTCATCTAACCATAGTTGTGGGATTTGACTAGCAATAAAAAAAGGAGGGGGAAATGGAAAAACACAGAAGATCAAAGCTGCTCAAAAATCTTAATTGTGAGACAAGGCAAAAAAAAAAAGACTGAAGCACCAAAGTAGTGGCAGCGCGTGCATTGTGGGCGCACGGGCGGCGCCCCCGACACCTCCACCGCCCTCCCTATTCATGTGCCCGGCCCCTTCCACTCATGAAATACTATGGCAGGGGTAGGCAGGGGTGTGTATTTTGAAGCATGTGATTAGAGCCAAAGGCTCTAATAGGCTTCAAAATAGGGTGGGCTCGGGGCGCAGAGCACTGCGTCCCGATCCCACCCTATTGTGTGGCATAGTGAATGACTTTTCGCTATTTTCACACTAACGTTCCTCCCTGCCAATCAGCAGGCAGGTCAGTGAGACCTGTCTCCCGATTGGCCAAAGCATTAGGGGATCCTATTGGATGCCTAACGCTTTGGCAGAAGAAGAGACGAGCAGACACAGGAGCCGCAGTCGCCGCTTCCTGCCGAGGAGGAGAGCCACTGATGAAGAGACAAGAGCCCCCGAGGAAGAGACAAGAGCCACCGAGGAGAGCCGCCACTTCCCGCCGAGGAGGAGAGCCCCGTCACTCCAGGAGAGGAGTGGTAAGTGCTGCCGAACCAGCCGCGTGGGGGGGGGGGTTAGTGAAGTGACAGCCGAGCCTGGCTGCATTTGATGGGCACAAGTGGCTGCATTTGATGGGCACAAGTGGCTACATTTGATGGGCACAAGTGGCTGCATTTGACGGGCACAAATGACTGCATATGATGGGCACAATTGGCTGCATTTGAATGTACAAGTGCCTGCATATATTGGGCACAAGCGGCTGCATATACTGGGCACAAGTGGCTGCATTTGACGGGCAGAAGTGGCTGCATATGATGGGCACAAGTGGCTACATTTGATTGGCACAAGTGGCTGCATATGATGGGCACAAGTGGCTGCATATGAAGGGCACAAGTGGCTGCATTTGATGGGCACAAGTGGCTGCATTTGACGGGCACAAGTGGCTGCATTCAACGGGCATAAATGGCTGCATATGATGGGCACAAGTGGCTGCATTTTATTGGCACAAGTGACTGCATTTACTGGGCACAAGTGGCTGCATATACTGGGCACAAGTGGCTGCATATGATGGAGCACAAGTAGCTGCATATGATGGGGCAGAAGTGGCTGCGTATGATGGGCACAAGTGGCTGGGTATGATGGACACAAGTGGCTGCGTATGACAGGCACAAGTGGCTGCATTTGACGGGCACAAGTGGCTGCATTTGACGGGCACAAGTGGCTGCATTTGATGGGCACAAATGGCTGCATATGATGGGCACAAGTGGCTGCATTTGATTGGCACAAGTGACTGCAATTACTGGGCACAAGTGGCTGAATATACTGGGCACAAGTGGCTGCATATGACGGGCACAAGTGGCTGCATATGATTGACACATATGGCTGCATATGATGGAGCACAAGTGGCTGCATATGATGGGGCTGAAGTGGCTGCGTATGACGGGCACAAGTGGCTGCATTTGATGGGCATAAGTGGCTGCATTTGAGGGGCACAAGTGGCTGCATTTGATGGACAAAAATGGCTGCATATGATGGGCACAAGTGGCTGCATTTGATTGGCACAAGTGGCTGCATATACTAGGCACAAGTGGCTGCCTTTGACGGGCACAAGTGGATGTATATGATGGGTCAGAAGTGGCTGCATATGATGGGGCACAAGTGGCTGCATACGATGGGTACAAGTGGCTGCATATGATGGGGCACAAGTGGCTGCATATGATGGGCAAAAGTGGCTGCATTTGATGGGCACAATTGGCTACATTTGATGGGCACAAGTGGCTGCATTTGATAAGCACAAGTGGCTGCATTTGATGGGCACAAGTGGCTGCATTTGACGGGCACAAATGACTGCATATGATGGGCACAATTGGCTGCATTTGAATGTACAAGTGTCTGCATTTACTGGGCACAAGCGGCTGCATATACTGGGCACAAGTGGCTGCATTTGACGGGCACAAGTGGCTGCATATGACGGGCACAAGTGGCTACATTTGATTGGCACAAGTGGCTGCATATGATGGGCACAAGTGGCTGCATATAAAGGGCACAAGTGGCTGCATTTGATGGGCACAAGTGGCTGCATTTGACGGGCACAAGTGACTGCATTCAACGGGCATAAATGGCTGCATATGATGGGCACAAGTGGCTGCATTTGATTGGCACAAGTGACTGCATTTACTGGGCACAAGTGGCTGCATATACTGGGCACAAGTGGCTGCATATGATGGTGCACAAGTGGCTGCATATGATGGAGCACAAGTGGCTGCATATGATGGGGCAGAAGTGGCTACGTATGATGGGCACAAGTGGCTGGGTATGATGGACACAAGTGGCTGCGTATGATGGGCACAAGTGGCTGCATTTGATGGGCACAAGTGGCTGCATTTGACGGGCACAAATGGCTGCATATGATGGGCACAAGTGGCTGCATTTGATTGGCACAAGTGGCTGCATATGATGGGCACAAGTGGCTGCATATGAAGGGCACAAGTGGCTGCATTTGATGGGCACAAGTGGCTGCATTTGACGGCACAAGTGGCTGCATTCGACGGGCACAAATGGCTGCATATGATGGGCACAAGTGGCTGCATTTGATTGGCACAAGTGACTGCAATTACTGGGCACAAGTGGCTAGATATACTGGGCACAAGTGGCTACATATGACGGGCACAAGTGGCTGCATATGATTGACAAAAATGGCTGCATATGATGGAGCACAAGTGGCTGCATATGATGGGGCAGAAGTGGCTGCGTATGACGGGCAAAAGTGGCTGCATTTGACGGGCATAAGTGGCTGCATTTGACGGGCACAAGTGGCTGCATTTGACGGACACAAATGGCTGCATATGATGGGCACAAGTGGCTGCATTTGATTGGCACAAGTGGCTGCATTTACTGGGCACAAGTGGCTGCCTTTGACGGGCACAAGTGGATGTATATGATGGGGCACAAGTGGCTGCATATGATGGGGCACAAGTGGTTGCATACGATGGGTACAAGTGGCTGCATATAATGGGGCACAAGTGGCTGCGTATGATGGGCACAAGTGGCTGCATATGATGGGCACAAGTGGCTGCGTATGATGGGACACAAGTGGCTGTGTATGATGGGGCAAAAATGGCTGCGTATGATGGGCACAAGTGGCTGCATATGATGGGCACAGTGGCTGCGTTTGATGGGCACAGTGGTTGCATTTGATGGGCAAAGTGAGGCTGCAATTGATGGGGGGTTCAGTATTTTTTCAGGTTGTTTGCGCCCCCCAAAAATTTTGAGCACCAGCCGCCACTGACCAAAGGACCAGTCCAGTATTTACAAATACCGGACTTGTGACCCCACAATAGGGATAAAACTTTTTCGCAGAAGAGAGTTTAATAAGACTCGTGGCCACTCATTAAAATTAGAAGAAAAGAGGTTTAACCTTAAACTACGTAGAGGGTTCTTTACTGTAAGAGCGGCAAGGATGTGGAATTCCCTTCCACAGGCGGTGGTCTCAGCGGGGAGCATTGATAGCTTCAAGAAACTATTAGATAAGCACCTGAATGACCACAACATACAGGGATATACAATGCAATACTGACACAAAATCACACACATAGGTTGGACTTGATGGACTTGTGTCTTTTTTCAACCTCACCTACTATGTAACTATGATTGATATGGACTGCAGACTACATCCACTTTGTAGTGGCCACGATGGGAGTGCTCTAACTGGATGCTTTCTACACATCTGCCAAAACCTTTGTACATAATGCCCTTGAAGTTTGAATGAGCCCTGATCTCCTGAGGTTGGGAAAAGCCTGAAGTCGTATATATGTCATCTGAAATGATTTTGACAATCCAGCCCAAGATTATCCTAGATAAACTCACACAGTGAGGGGAAAAAGTAATTGATCGCCTGCTGATTTTGTACGTTTGCCCACTGACAAAGAAATGATCAGTCTATAATTTTAATGGTAGGTTTATTTTAACGGTCTCCTCCCCCCATGCTCATCTCCAGGATTTCTCCAGAGCCTCTCCCATCCTCTGGAACTCGCTACCTCCACTGATCCGGCTATCCCCTACTCTAGCTACCTTCAGGCGATCCCTGAAAACTCATCTCTTCAGGAAAGCCTATCACGTCTCCAACTAATCTTTTACCATTTCCATCAGCTCATTCCCCACAGTTACAACCTTTTGTACCACCTGCCCCACCCTATTAGATTGTAAGCTCTTCTGAGCAGGGCCCTCTTAATCCTCTTAAATTTTATTGCATTACGTAAACTTTTGGCGCTATATAAATCCTGTATAGTAATAATAATAATAACAGTGAGAGATAGAATAACAACAAAAATATCCAGAAAACACATTTCAGACAAGTTATAAATTGATTTGCATCTTAATTAGTGAAATAAGTATTTGACCCCTTCGCAAAACATGACTTAGTACTTGGTGGCAAAACCCTTTTTGGCAATCACAGAGATCAGACAATTCTTGTAGTTGGCCACCAGGTTTGAACACATCTCAGGAGGGATTTTGTTCCACTCCTCTTAGCAGATCCTCTCCAAGTTAAGGTTTCAAGGCTGACATTTGGTAACTCGACCCTTCAGCTCCCTCCACATATTTTCTATGGGATTAAGGTCTGAAGACTGGCTAGGCCACTCCAGGACATTAAAGGGGTTGTAAAGTTAGAAGGTTTTTTTTAACTTAATGCATTCTATGTATTAAGATAAAAAGCCTTCTGTGTGCAGCATTCCCCTTAGCGCCCCTAACACTTACCTGCGAGCCCTCTCTGTCCAGCGATGTCCACGAGTGTCTCAGCCATCCCAGATTCTCCTTCCTGATTGGCTGAGACACAGCAGCGACGCCATTGGCTCCCGCTGCTGTCAAAGTCAGCTAGCCAGTCATGTGAGAGAGGGGATGGGGCCAAGCCGGGGCTCCGTGTCTGAATGGACACAGGGAGCTGTGGCTCAGCTTGGGTGACTCCAAAGCAAGCTGCTTGTTTTGGGGGCGCTGAACAGGAGGGAGGGGTCAGGATCACAGAAGAGGGACCTGAGAAGAGGAGGATCCGGACTGCTCTGTGCAAATCCACTGCAACAGAGCAGGTATAATGTCTGTTGTTTTTATAGGAAAAAAAACAAGACTTTACAATCACTTTAATGTGCTTCTTCTTGAGCCACCTTGGCGGTGTGGTTTGGGTCATTGTCATGCTGGAATACCCATCCAGGACCCATTTTCAATGCCTGTGGCGGCTCGTGCTCGCCCTCCCTCGTGGGAGACAGATGGGAAGGCAGCAATGATAGTCTTTATACAGTGTACAGGCTCCACACTCCTATAACCGGGTATATGCTGTCTAACCCCCCACCAATATACACCTCTATAGGAGTATACAGGGGGTATATACTGTACACTAAGAGGGTATACACTCCATACATCACCCAGTCCATGTATACACCGCACACACAGAGGCCAGGCTCTCCTTCCCATAGAGGTGGATAAATTCCAACCACTATGACAGCTCCTGCGGTGCCCCCGGGGAAGGACATTATACAAGTCACATATACTGGGTTCACCTCGATGTACTGGGCCAGGACGGGTACAATGAGGGCAATGAAGAGGGTGCACAGGGCAGGGCAGGCCACCATCTTCCTGATCCGTTCTCTTCCACTGCCAGATACAGACTGAGAGCCTTAAACCCGCCCGAAACACGCCCCTTCGGCTGCGGCTCTAGCTCCAGGCACAGAGGACACGCCCATCCCGAGTCACTGCAGTCCTAAGACTCCCTGGCCAATCGGGTCTCAGGACCCGCTTCCTGATTGGCCAGGAGGAGAATCAGGAAGACAACAGCGAATATTAATTCGCTATTGTCACACAACTGGGTGGGCTCAGGGCGCAGTGCTCTGCACCCCGAGCCCACCTTTTTTCGAAGCCAACTAGTGCCTCAGGCTCTAATCAGGTGCTTTAAAAAAAAAAAAAAACCCAATTGAGATCCATGCGTCCGGCACCCTGGATGTAGATTAGGGGCCGGGCGCATGAATTAGGGGGGGCAGCGCCCCTGCGCTCCTTATGAATGGGACGCCACTGTTCAATGCCTTGGCTGAGTGAAGGAGGTTCTCACCCAAGATTTGGCGGTATTTAGCCCGGCCATCGCCCCTTTGATGCAGTGAAGTTGTCCTGTCCCCTTAGCAGAAAAACACCCCGGAAGCATAATGTTTCCACCTCCGTGTTTGACGTTGGGGATGGTGATCAATTTATAACTTTCTTGAAATGCATTTTTCTGGATTTTTTTGTTGATATTCTGTCTCGTACACACGATCGGAAATTTGGCCAGCAAAAGACAGAGTAGAGCTTTTGGTCGGAAAATGCGACCGTGTGTATGCTCCGTCGGACTTTTGCTGGCCGAATTCCAGCCAGCAAAAGATTGAGAGCATGTTCTCAATTTTTCGGTCGGAAAAAGTTCCTATCCAAAAATGCGATCGTCTGTAGCAATTCCGACGCGCAAAATTCCTACGCATGCTTGGAAACAATTTGACGCATGCTCGGAAGCATTGAACTTCATTTTCTCGGCTCGCCGTAGTGAGGTCCGTCACCGCGTTCTTGACGGTCGAAAGTTCAGCGAACTTTTGTGTGACCGTGTGTATGCAAGCCAAGCTTGAGCGGAATTCCATCGGAAAAACCATCCAAGATTTTTCTGATGGAAAATCCGCTCGTGTGTACGCCGCATTACTGTTAAAATAAACCTACCATTAAAATTATAGACTGATCATTTCTTTATCGGTGGGCAAACGTACAAAATCAGCAGGGGATCAAATACTTTTTTCCCTCACTGTAGCTCCATTTCTTCGACCCTTAGGTAGGATGAAGAGTCTATGTGACTTCCTAAAGTATTTAGTTCTCCAAAGACGCTCCAGTAGCAGGGAGAGAATCTGATAAAGAAGCTCAAGGTGGAAATGATGCTAGTACCATCTCCCGACCAAAGTGAAACTCTGCAATTACTTTGGGAAGGTAAGATGGACAGGGTCTTAGGATGGCTATATCTGGGAACAGCTAGCAGTTGGACCCCTAATTTAAAATTCCTAGGTCTACAAAACTCTGAGGACAGAGGCAACAGCTGTGAGGAAAACTATCACCGGAGTAAAATGGTAAAGAGAACAAGGAGGAGGTAAAGAGGCAGGGAGAATAGGCCAGTCTCTTTAGGACCAAGGGCAAGTGCAAAAAGATCAGTTAAAAAGGAGGTCTTATTTTTATTGCCGCTCTGATGAATTTCACCAAGAGTGTGTGGTCTGCCCAGTGTGTTCATGTGAGAGTTGAAAAGGTGGATACCTGGGTTTTCAAAGTCCTAGAGACTAGGCAGATTTTGTGGGGATGATTGAAGAAACTCAAGGATGTTGCTGATTGAAGGGTTTTCTCATTTCCACATATATTCCTTTGCTGCTTCAATAAATCCACTCCATATCCTATGGTATGTTGATTGTGCCCCCCATTCCTGGAGTCCTTTGGTGTCCAAAGTAATCAAGATCCAATGATCTTATGGTGCAAGGGACCTCTCTGCCATAGAAGCAGAAAACAAAACTGTATCCAGCAGAGGTTCCCATGACATTGCCGAATTGTAGACTACTAGAAAACGATGTAGCTCATGCACACCCCTCATTGTTCAGGAACAGTTAATAATATTCCTTGATCTTTACACAGTCTCCCATATCTCCCATACTGGAGGAGAACTAAAGTCTGTACTCTCTGCACACAGTTGTCACCATCCAGGCCTATGAAATCTTTTCCTCCCAAACCTGAGCAAATAGAGCAAGACAGGCTCATATTGGCACACACCGGGTAGCCAAACCTACAGGAGGTTTCTTCAGAAGGTTGCTGTCAGAGAGGTTACCTGGTTGGGCGTCGGTGCGCGCCGGGGCGTGTTGGTGCTCGTGTCTCTGTGCGTGCTGGGGCGCGTGTTCCTGGGGGCACTGGCGTGTCTGGTCTGACCGGCCGTGGCGTGCAGGGTGGCGTTCGGGCGTGCTCTGTGTCTAGTTCCGTGATCCTCTCTGTGTTCCTGTATCTCTGAAGTTTGACCCGTTGTGACCCGGCTTGCCTTTTGGACCTCCCTTGATTGCTGCCTGAACCCGACCCCGGCTTGTTTGACCTTGTTTCTGCCTGCTCCCTTTGTACCGTTGCTGCCAGCCCGCTGCCGACATCTGCCTGTGTGTGACCAGCCTGATAAGCTCCTGCTCAGCATCAGTTCCAGCATTCCTGAAGCTCTACCGGTTGCTTGTTAGACCACCCTGCTCCAGGACCCTAACATCAGGCCCTCATACCACTCCGCATTCGCGGGCCTCCTGTTTACTCTATCAGGGGCCCCGAATCGGATATGTAAGGGAGCCTACCCTCTGCCCAAGCGGACTCACCTGTCTGGTAAGTGTGGGACTTGACAGTTGCTACAGTGTTTTCTCTGGAAGGCTAAAAGTAAGTTAGAATTCAAAACTCTCCCCAATGTCTTGAGAAATTCTCAGCCCGGACAATAGGTTCTAGTATTTCTGTACTGGTCGCGAGATCTTAAAAGATCAAAAGGATGGCTTCCTTTTTTTAGTCTTGCAGTACAAATGACTCTCTTAATTGCATCCTCCAGTGTCAGAATGCATCCTCAAGTAAACAGAACACAGGCCTTGTATGAAAGAAGAAATGTTTAAGCCAGAGAACACGTTGACTTATCACTGAACAAGACATAATTCACGCCACAAGTCTAAGTCCACTGATGCTTTTGATGGTTTTGATCAAAAGCATGGTGTTGCGTAGGATTCTCATCTATTCTTTGCGTGGTTCTCTATCATTCCTCTTTGTTGCCTCTTTCTGAATTGAATCTTGCATACTCTCCTCTACACCTTGGTAAATAAAGGGCTTCACTTCCTCAAGGCACTCAGACTTTAGCCCTTGCCACCTCCTTAAGGCATATTTGGTATTGTTTTTTGGTGGGTAGCGTTACCCAACAAAGCCCAAAACAAACATGAAAGGCCTTTAGGGCCATGCTTGCCAGAGAGGGGAAGCGGGACTTGGTAGGCAGTAAGTATTTGCATACTCTCAAGATGACTTGGAGTACCTGTGTTATTTATATGAAGGCAGAGTTATGGTTTTCGTAGGATTGTCCTGGCAGATCAAGGGATGGTGTCGGCCAACAAGTAAGCCGGCATAAGGTAAACCAGGAAAATTCTGATTTGTACATACAGTACAGGACAAGTTTTATCTTACAATAAGGTAGCATTTAAAAAAAAAAAAAGTTTAAAAATAAGAATTATCCATTTTTTTTTATAGTATTATGTTCCGCAGGACAAATTACAAGTAGCATCTAGGTGTGACTGTCTCTGGCTCCCAGCAGCTGCCCAAGGCGAGCACTGGCAAGCAGAATGCAAAGGGAGGTAAGGTGCGAGTGCTGGGAGCCAGGGACAGGAGCTACAAAACAAATCAACCCCTTGCTAGTTGCAGTGTCGGGTGGCTGTACTCCAAGGGAGGGGGTGCCTTGCCCAACAGCTAGTGTTACAGGGCACCTAAGGAGATGGGACAAAGCACTATATGTAATTTGTTCTATGGGGAACTCAGTAATAATAATTCTTCTTTTACCTTTTGTGCAGAAACATATAAAAATAAAACCGTTTGCTGGTTGTATCAAATATTTATTTTAAAATATACATTAAATGCTCTCTTCACACATATAAATATATATGTATTTAAACACTCTTTTTTTTTTTTTTTTTTTTTTATATTTAGAGGATTTGCATCAGTTAACAAAAGAATACATAACTGTATAGATGAGTCTGACAGTTGTTTTGAAACATTTGCAAGGTAGATTTACAGTTGAAAGTAAACAGTAAAGTCTCCGGGAGTTTAGGATATGCTGCAAAATAGGAACCTATATGTCGGAAACCCCAATGCTCAGGCTATCTAGATGCTCAAAAGTCAGATAAGGCTATGAGCAGGGGCGTTGCTAGGGGGTGGCTTTTGGGGCTATAGCCCCGAATCTGAGGCCAATAGCCCTGAGTCTCTGTAGGGGTCGCCAAGGGGAGTGGAGGCTCTCTAGGGACCCTTATGTAAGTCGGGGGCTCTCTGGGGACCCTGGTGTAAGGGAGAGGCTCTCTGGGGACCCTGATTTTAAGGCCTAGGCTCTCTAGGGACCCAGATTTAAGGGGGAGGCTCTCTGGGGACCCTAATGTAAGGGGGCCTCTCTGGGAACCCTGATGTAAGTGGGGGGGGCCCTCTGGGTACCCTGATGGAAGGTGGAGGCTCTCTGAGGACCCTGATGTAAGGAGGAGGCTCTCTGGGGACCCTGATGTAAGGTGATGTAAGGGGGGGCTCTCTGGGGACCAATGGGGGGCTCTCTGGGGATATATATACACCCACACGTATATGACTGTATATACATGTGTATGCCCGCCCAAGCATATGACTTTCTTTACTACCCTGCTATGGGCTCTAGCCCCAGATCTTTTGTAGACCTAGCAACGCCCCTGGCTATGAGTGTTTTAATCTGAGCATATCCAAAAGTTTTTCTGTTAGTATAGTATAGAGAGAGAATAGGAAAACGAAAGAAGAGGGGAGAAGTGTTAAAAAAAGAGGAGGAGGGCAAAAAAAAAAAAAAAAAAAGGGAGGGGGATTTAAACACTCTTTACAGGGTTACATAAGGTGCGCATAACAGCGTAAAGTGGCATCACATGGCTTTGCATACTATGCTAGTGGACCTTCCATACACTATCTTGAACCACAGCTGACATGTTTTGCAACCAAAGAGCATTCTGGGAATTGTTCTATGGCTGGTGCAATGGACAAGCAACTATCACATTCATCAACAACTGACTACTTAGAGTGTCAATTAAGCCGATATAAAGCTCACATAGATACCCTGAAAGCCCTTTGGAGGAAATAATCAGCCACCTCACCCCTCGATAAAATAAGGACCATATGAGGCTAAATAAATAAAAAAACATCACTTCCCCTTACTTTGACACTTAGAGTAAAAAGCCTGGCTTCTACTGGCACACACTTGGTAGCCAAAGAAGTTCTCACGACCATTTTATGGTTGCTGCTGTCGCCATCATGTGCCTTAACATCCTAGAATGTTCTAGATAATGCATGGCCTACCTGTGCGTGTGGTGAGAGTAAATAAACATTTTTTAACCAAAGTCTTTGGTGCCAGATTGCCACCAATTACTTTTTTTTAACAATTAGTGATTCCTAATGTGTGAAAGTTAAACACATGTATATGTAAGAACATTCCAATGTAACTGAAGCATTTATAGCCAATCCAAGTCGGACTGGGCAACGTTGTAAGAACCTTGACAGAACTGCGGCACTGTCCCATCAGCAGCAAACCCAGTCAGAGCTCCAGCTAAAAGGAAAATGCAAATCAGAGAAACAAATACAAAACGCAGTTTGTTATAAATCTTTCAGTGCATAGTGTTTGATGTTTGTGCGTTATCCAAGAAGGATCTTTACATTCCCCAAGTACATTTTCTGACCCTTCAACTACGTGCAAAAATCTATCATAGATATTCTGTCACCATCACTGACAATATGCACAAACATGAATTCCTCTAACATTATAATATGAAGTTTGTTTCAGTAGATGACAATTCGCCACATAAGGTTTGAGGAAAGCTAACCGACATAACAACTAAAACTTTTGTGAAAGCAACGCGAAAAAACATCAAAAGGAACACACAACTTTTTATTAAACGCTTCCTTGTAGGTTCGGTTTAAGAGCATCATTACTGATTTCGTACAATTTTACTTTCATTCATTCATGTCCACATGCTGGTAGGTGCAGAAAAAGATCAGCAGTCTGAAGGAAACAAAAGCGCATGCACTTCTTCGACTGTAAAATTCAAACCCAACCAGCGATCGTAAAGTCTGTAAATTTTCACACTTCAAGCAGCTAATGCGCATCAGTGGTGGGTACAGAGGCATTCTCCAGCACACTTGAAGAAGTAGACAGTGCACCAGTTATGCCGTCACCCTCCACTGAATCTTGTGAGCTTGCAGGCATGTCCATAGCTTGGCTATCAGTGGCTTTCTGTTCCAGATACTCCAAAATGTTCTGGACTTTCCTGACACCATCCCTCCTTGCTTGACGAACATCTGCACGACCTTCAGGGTCTACTGAGTCTAGGGCCAGTAGCTCTTTGGTAAGGTATTCCTCCAGCATCAGATACTTCTTATTTTTACTGCCCCGGAAGTTGGCAACCGCCTCCTGCAGTGCCTGTACCCTGCCTAATATCCGCTCCACCTGCAGCACTCCAGGATGCTTTTCTTGGGATTCTGCTACGTCAGCTTCTTTTTCATGGAGAGACTCCTTGAAGTCAGGGGTTTCCTCCACAACATTTGAAGACTGCATTTCATCCTTGACGTCTTTCTGGGCATATGATGGTTTGCATTCTACCTCTGCTGAGCTAGTTTGAGTTGGCACAGTGTTTGAAAACTGGCTTGGAGTATCGGTGGCAAGATCAGTCTGAACTGAGCTTATACTGGCAGGTTCTGCCTGGACTGGGCTAGTGGTGGTGGCAGAGCCTGACTGGTTCAGGGTGGGAGTTGGGAAAGTAGCCTGGGTTGAGTCAATGGTTGCAGATCTCATTTGCGATGAGGTTGGGGTGGCTGATCTTGTCTGCAGAGGCACTGTGGTGGGAGAGGCCATCTGCACTGGGACTGTGGTGGGAGAGGCCATCTGCACTGGGACTGTGGTGGGAGAACCCATCTGCACTGGGACTGTGGTGGGAGAACCCATCTGCACTGGGACTGTGGTGGGAGAACCCATCTGCACTGGGACTGTGGTGGGAGGATTATCCATATGAACTCTTGAAGGGGAGATCCGTTGCACAGGAATCTGCTGGATAGGTAGACAAAGAGACAGGATAAGACTAAAATAGTAAATACAACATTCAATATTATAACTTTTTATTAATGTAAAACTAAAGAAAAAAACTTTTTTTTTTAGTTTTGGATGGAGTGGAAATGGATTAGAACATCTGTCAGTTTTATTGCTGCCTGTGCCCCCCGGTAGGGAGATTCATTCCCTCTAGTTGTCCTTGTTACCATTATCATTGAAAGTGAAAGTAAAAGAAAATCCTAAATTTTAGGTTGTCCCCAGAAAAGTAATAGAGGGGAAATCTTCCAATGGGGACACTAGGTGTGGTGACCAAGGGATTCCCTTAATATGCAGGGATTTCCTCTCATTTGATCTGTTTGACTATGGGACAGGAAGTGAAGGTAAATCTCCCCAATGTACAAAGATGGCAAAAATAAACCTTACAGGGGTTATAACTCTCCCTTACTCCATCCAAAATGAAGAAGTTTTTCCTATATGTTTAACTGTTTAAAATTAAACCTTTACTTTACTAAGTAATTATGAAAGCTGTCATAGCTGGCTACCAAAACACAGTACTAGTTTCCTGCCTGTCATTCTGGTACATCGGCATCAGTACTCTCTGAATTATTCTCCCACAAGAATTATGTGGTTGCCCGATACAAGCTTGTTCTTTATCAGTCTCTGAATGTGTTGGCTTTAATACATTATTATAATGGAGGTATTCTACATACCTGAACTCGGGCAGAAGATGGAGATGGGGAGCTCACTCTGGGAGGAGAACTCTCTCGACTAGACATCGTTCTTCCTTTCACCGGCTGCTTGGAGTCTCTTTCATCCTGGATTCTGTGGAACACTGGCTGGTGTGAGTGGCATTCAGGCTGTGAGTAGATCGTCTTCTGTGCCTGCTGGACATTCTGAGGAGACTGGCGGGCCCCATTACCTTCATGGATCACCGGTATAGGAATATAGCCACGTGGCAACTGGTGGCTTCCAGAATTTGGTCTCCCAGAGCCCTGCCTGCCAGGGGACTGTGACAGGCTGCTTGAGTCTGCGACAGAAGGAGGTGGCTGGAAAATAAAGATCATGCTTAAGGATTTGTTACTGGACATAGTGATTATTTCCATTAGCCTGTCTATATTAAAAATCAGACAGATATACAGAGTGTTTATTAATAGTTTAAAGAGTAACTCCACTTTTGTTGAGAAAAAAAAAACACTCCCCTCTGGGCGATCTATGTACATTGCAAACATTTTAACAAACTTTGTTGCAGATTTCTAACTTTTTTTTATTATTCTGAAGGGATAGCTGTTAGTTTCTCTTTGTTTCAGTATAAATCTGTATGGGAGTGATTTTATAATTATCAATTAGCTGCTGCACCTGCAGGGCTCTAATGAGGAAAATTGCAAGGTCTGCATCCCTTTAGACGTGATTTCCCTTTGGGAGTATCTCACCAAAAATGACAGTTTTGTTGTGGGGATGCCCAAAACCTGACTTGCATATTAGTGAACCAGGAAATGACATTTCTCAGGGGCGTTCTGTACACCAACTGTGTACAGATTGCCTACAGGTAGTTACATTGCATTTTACAGAAAATCACAGCGCTGCAGATTGAAAAGGAAAGGTTTTAATAACATGCAATTACAATATGACTTGTGTTGCAATTCTATTTTTTTTTGGAGTGGGGTTACCCTTTAACTAAGTAGACTATCTAGTACATGCATGAGAGGCATTACCGATTGTCCTTGTGGAGATCCAGAGTGCTGGCTGCTCGGTTTCTCGGTCTGAAGAGGTTCTGGCGAGGTCCAGGCGGGAGACTGAGGGCGGTTAAAGCCAGTTAAAGGAGACTGTGGCCGCATGGCAGGCTCACATTTGATTCTCTGCTTGCCTGGCTGTTGTAGGTAGAAGCAGGGAAATTGCTGTTGGTTGTCCACACCATTGTGATGAACTGGAATTGGGATGTAACCAGGCCTAAGCTGAGGGTAATAGATGTTGCTTTGCCTTGGACTCTCCTGGGGTGGGCCATTGGCCATTGTCTGGTTCATCTGTGTTAAAAAAATAAATAGACATCATCATCATGAAGGCCAATGCCACATGAATGGTATGAGAAAGAAAGAAATAAAGAAAGAAAGAAATAAAGAAATAAAGAAATAAAGAAAGAAAGAAAGAAAGAAAGATCAAAAAGAAAGAAAGAAAGAAAGAAAGAAAGAAAGAAAGAAAGAAAGAAAGAAAGAAAGAAAGAAAGAAAGAAAGAACAAAGAAAGGTGAAAAAAAGCAGAAAGAAAGAAAAAAAAGCAGAAAGAAAGAAAAACAAAGAAAGGAAAAAAAGCAGAAAGAAAGAAAGAAAGAAAGAAAGAAAAGCAGAAAGGGAAAGAAAGAAAAGCAGAAAGGGAAAGAAAGAAAGAATGAAAAGCAGAAAGGGAAAAAAAGAAAGAAAAAGAATGAAAAGCAGAAAGGGAAAAAAAGAAAGAAAAGCAGAAAGGTAAAAAGAAGAAAAAGAAAGAAAAGCAAAAATAAAAAAAAGAGGAAAAACAAGGAAAAGCAGAAAGAAAAAAAGAAAGAAAGAAATAAGGACCCCTTCTGATCATAAATCCCTGCCCCCCCCCCCCCCCCCCACACACACTATTTTGTCCCTCTTCTTTTTTTCCCAATCCCCACCTCTTTTACCATAAATTCCCCCTGACTACTGTGGGAAGCTGCCCAACATTGTTGAGACCCCAGACGAGCTCACCATTTCACAGACTCTTGTATTGATGTAATGTTTCATTTGGTGCCTGTTAAATAATGTACTTTATTTTAGATTACTCTTTCATGCTCCAAGATACTGTTTCATACTTCACTACGCCTAAACGTTTGCCCTGTGCTTGGTCAAATTAAATAAAGATTGATTTATTTGTTTATATAGTTACATTGTTAATCTGGTTGAAAAGAAGACAAGTTTGTCCAGTTCAACCCATAAAAAAAAACACACAAATAGAAAACCTCCATATACATTATCCTATACCCACAGTTCATCCAGAGAAAGGCCCAAAAAAACAAAATAGATCATGATCCAAATTGCTGTTGTGTGAGGAGCAGTGAATTGTACAAAAAAATTGTCACAATTTTACGTATTTGATTCAGTGGTATGAGGGACCATCATACTTAGCCAGACAGAAATATGTACACCACTAGAGGAGAGATGCTGCTTGTACCATAACGCCCCAGTAATGTCATGGCATACAGTCAACTAGCACAAGTGTCAAACTGGTGGCCTTCCAGCTATTGCAAAACTACAAGTCCCATGAGGCATTGCAAGGCTGACAGTTACAAGCATGACTCCCACAGGCAGCAGCATGATGGGACTTGTAGTTTGGCAACAGCTAAAAGGCCACCTGTTTGACACCCCTGAACTAAAGAAATTGTGTTGGCCATACACTGTATGAATTTCGGCTCCTCGGGGATTGGTCTCTGCCGGCCACCTCCCACCCAACATCCCTCGACTGAAATATCAAAGGAGCTGGGTAGAACATTTTCTGACTTGATTAGCTGGAATTGATCTTTTAACCTGTTATAAAAAAACAGTGCCTCAGCCTACAATAAAAGGAGACAGAACTACAGTAAAAAATTACGGTTAATGTTAGGTTTTCCGACTGTAAAGCTGAACTCCAGGCATACAGTATGTCACAAAAGTGAGTACACCCCTCACATTTTTGTAAATATTTTATTATATCTTTTCACGTGACAACACTGAGGAAATGACACTTTGCTACAATGTAAATTTGCTGTCCCCTCAAAATAACTAAACACACAGCCATTAATGTCTAAACCGCTGGCAACAAAAGTGAGTACACCCCTAAGTGAAGTTAGCGATTTTCTCTCCCGGTGTCATGTGACTCGTTAGACCCCTTTCACACTGGAGCGGTTTTCAGGCGGTATTGCGCTAAAAATACCGCCTGAAAACCGCTCCTAAACAGCCTCCGCTGTTTGTTCAGTGTGAAAGCCCGAGGGCTTTCACACTGAAGCGGTGCGCAGGCAGGGCGGTGAGAAAAGTCCTGCAAACCACTTTTTTGGAGCGGGGAAGGAGCGGTGTATTCACCGCTCCTTCCCCGCTCCTGCCCATTGAAATCAATGGGACAGCGCGGCTATACCGCGGCAATACCGCGGCTATAGCCGCGCTGTACGAGGGATTTTAACCCTTTTTCGGCCGCCAGCGGGGGGTAAAACCGCACCGCTAGCGGCCGAATACCTCTGCAAGAACGACGTTACAGCAGCGCTAAAAATAGCGCTGTTGTACCGCCGACGCCCCCACCGCCCCAGTGTGAAAGGGGCCTTAGTGTTACATTTGGTGTTATCGCTCTCACTCTCTTATACTGGTCACTGGAAGTTCAACATGGCACCTCATGGCAAAGAACTCTCTGAGGATCTGAAAAAAAGAATTGTTGCTCTACATAAAGATGGCCTAGGCTATAAGAAGATTGCCAAGACCCTGAAACTGAGCTGCAGCACAGTGGCCAAGACCATACAGCCGTTTAACAGGACAGGTTCCACTCAGAACAGGCCTCACTATGGTCAACCAAAGAGGTTGAGTGCACGTGCTCAGTGTCATATCCAGAGGTTGTCTTTGGGAAATAGACGTATGAGTGCTACCAGCATTGCTGCAGAGGTTAAAGGGGTGGGGGGGTCAGCCTGTCAGTGCTCAGACCATACCCCACACACTGCATCAAATTGGTCTACATGGCTGTCATCCCAGAAGGAAGCCTCTTCTAAAGATGATACACAGGAAAGCTCGCAAACAGTTTGCTGAAGACAAGCAGACTAAGGACATGGATTACTGGAACCATGTCCTATGGTCTAATGAGACCAAGATAAACTTATTTGGTTCAGAGGGTGAAACACTAACACTGTACACCTTGCTCAACCCCCAGTCCTCGCTGTATTTGCCTCTAACATGCCTGCTCGTCTGCCTCTTCTTTGTGCAGCGCTTCATTCTGCTCTGTCCCGAAAAAGCTGCACATAGGCACTGACAGAATAGCTCACCAAAAAATATCACAGCCTCCCACCACAGTACTCTCTCAAGAGCCCGCGGCTTTGATGCAAGTAATTGCTGCAACTTCTAAATGTACACTGTAAAGGAACTGTGCAGTGAAACAGAGTGTGCAACTGTGCAAGACCGAAGGATAGGCCGGAGTTTATATTTAACCTCTTCACGTCCGCGGCATAGTTGAAAGACGCCTACAGCGCAGGCTTAAATTGCCGGGGGGGGCGTCCATGTATGTCCTCCTATGCTTGCGCTGTCCGTGCACCCCCTGCGGGGTGCAGGCGGCATGCTTGGTGCTCACCAAGTCAATGGGACTCCGCTGATCGATACCGGTCCTTTACCACGTGATCAATGACAGCTGATCTTGTGATGTAAACAGAAGCCGGAAATCTGTTTTTTTTTCCGATTACCCTGTTTCCCCAAAAATAAGACCTAGCGTGATTGTCGGTAATGGCTGCAATATAAGCCTTACCCCCCAAATAAGCCCTAGTTAAAGTCCTTGTAGGTCTTAATTTCAGGGTAGGGCTTATTTTCCGGGGAAACAGGGTAGGGCTTATTTGGGGGGTAGGGCTTATATTGCAGCCATCACCGACAACCACGCTAGGTCTTATTTTCGGGGAAACACGGTAAACAAGACATTGGTCCCACACACTGAAAGTAATTGCTGCTAAGCAGTGCCCACCAGTGGCCATCAGTACTGCAAAATGTTATAACAAACTATGAAAACTGTTTTTTTTTTTTTAAATCTTTCTGTGTTTTTTTGTTTGTTTATCAAAAAAAAAAAAAACCCAGTGGTGATTAAATACCACCAAAAGAAAGCTCTATTTGTGTGAAAAAAAAAGATAAAAATGTTATATGGGTACAGTTTTGCATGACCGCGCAATTGTTATTCAAAAAGTGACAGCGCTAAAAGCTTAAAATTGGCCTGGGCAGGAAGGGGGCATAGATGCCCAATAAGCAAGTGGTTAAGAACACTGTAAGGCATGATGCCAAACATACTGAAAAAGTAGGTTTTGAGATTAATTTCTAAAATTGAACTCCAGGCAGCTATAAAAGAACACTGTATAATGCAGCTGGGTATTAATTAAAAATAATTAAAGCTGGATTCCAGAGTTGAAATACACATGTAGTACAAGAATTGCCTTGTCTGGCAAAGAATTTGCAATTGTGTTCAGCAAAGGTAGATGAAATACAGTTGGTTCAGCTTCCCTTTGATGCTGATTGGACAATAAGCTCCATTCACATTTGGCCTTGTGGGATCTCTGCCCGCAATCTCAAAATCGTATTTAAATCGCAAAAGGCATGTTGGGGTCCCATTAATTTTCAATAGCACCTAAAATGCGGTGCAGTTTTGCCACCATTATCGGGTGATAAATCGCACGGCAATCACAGCAAACCGCAACGCGTGAAGCTTGTCACCCAAAAAGGAGCAGGGGCTTTTTACATTCAAAAGTTTTTATGGGAGTTTTACACAATTAGAAAATTGAACATATAAACAGCCTTAAGCAGTTGCAATTACAATTCCGAATACAGAGACCAATTTCTCCCTATAATTTATCGGAGCTTCACCAATTTCAAGGAAGGCTAATGATAACAACCTTGTAACCATAGCTCCAAAAACAGAGAGAAAAAAAAAAAAACGTAAAGGGGAGAAGAAAATTGATAGAGAAGGATGAGAAAGTACCACAGAAGGAGGTCAAAAAAGAGAGAGGGAAAAGAAGCAGAGAAGGTAAAGGGTGACCCAGGAGACCTAGAGATCACATTCAGAACTGAGCAGGAGCTTCTTTTGGGCAACAAGCTTCACCTGTTGCAGTTTGCCGTGATTTATCGAGCAATAATAGCGGCAACACCACACCGCATTTCGGTGCCATTGAAAAAGAATGGCACCTGAACATGGGTTTTTTGCAATTGTAGTGCAATTTGAAATCACAAGCAGAATCGCAGTGATTCTTCCCGAGATCCAAAAACGCCAAATGCGAATGGAGTCTTAGGAAGCACCAGCACACTTTTAGGTCATCAGCTCTACTCTTTCCTCCAACAGCACACGTACAAGTGCGAACAGGTAGACTATTTATTGCAGAAGAAATATGCAATGTCCCTTCTGCAATAAAATATACCTACCTGCTTTCTTGCAGTGTTCCCTAAAATGTGCAGTTCAGTATACATTCCCGGAACTGTGCCAGGGTGACTGAACCCCTGTGCATGCAACAATCAAGATTGCCAAAGACCATGCACCCGAAAGAAGCCAGGGAGAAGGGAACTTGCAGGTGTTGGACCATTGGAGTCAAAAATATTGAAGACTTTACACCTTTAAAGATCGCCCAACACATACTGTATGTGTGGTGGCAAAATGGTGATCTTTAGAGCCTCCATGCCACACACTGCTGGGAACCCGATGTTTATGTGCTGAGAAAGCACGCTCACTGCACAAAGACCAACCTGTCAAAGACAGCTCTTGGTCCAGACCAATGGCGGCCCATCCATAAGGGGCGCAGGGTCACCACCCCCCTGATCCATTCTCCTGGCCCCTAATCTAGATGCAGGGCACCAGACGCATGGATTCCAAAAGGGTTTTTTTTTTTTTTTAGAAGCATGCGATTAGAGCCACTCTTGGTGAAATTCATCAGAGCTGCAATAAAAATAGGACCTCCTTTTTAACTGATCTTTTTGCACTTGCCCTTGGTCCTAAAGAGACTGGCCTGTTCTCCCTGCCTCTCTACCTCCTCTTGTTCTCTTTAGCATTTTTACATAAGCTCTTGTCTCTGTGCTCAGAGTTCCGTAGATCTAGGAATTTTAAATTGAGGAGTCCAACTGCCAGCTGTTCCCAGATATACATCGTCTTCCACGGTGGTGAGCCGAGGTCTGCACCTGTGATCCATCCTGCACCTGAGTTTGACTGGAGTGGTGTGCTTTTCTCTGTTCTTTGTTCCCAGATATAGCCATCCTAAGACCCTGTCCATCTTACCTCCCCAGAGTAATTGCAGAATTTCACTTTGGTTGGAAGATGGTACTAGCATAATTTCCATCTTGAGCTTCTTTATCAGATTCTCCCCCCGGCCAATCAAGAAGCCGGTCCTGAGATCCAATTGGCCAGGGAGTCTTAGGACTACTTGGCCAATCATGTCTCAGTCAGCACACAGCCGGGAGGGGAAGAAACGGCCTGGCTATTCCTTCCCCCTGCCTCCTAAGGTCAGTCCGTCTAATGGTGGAGGAGTGCTTACGGCGATCGTCGCCTTCCCATCCACCGTCTGTCTCCCGAGGGGGGGGGGCATGTTTGCAGAAATCGCTGCCTTCCTGTCCTCCTCTGGGGGTGGTGGGTGCTTGCAGTGACTGCAGCCTTCCTGTCCGTCTCTCTTGGGGGGGGCTTGCGTTAGTTTGCCGCCTCCCCAAAATATTTAGCACCAGCTGCCACTTGTCCAGACTAAAGATCAGTAGACAACGGGATCAGCTTCTGATCATGTGATCACTGTGACAACAGTCACATGATCATCAATTCTTCCCACCCCCAGGCATTCAGAACTGTTTAACGGAATGCCAGGGTGGGCGGGAAGGTCGGGGGTTCCGTGTCCGAATGGATACACGGAGCTCTGACTCGGCTCGTGTGCCCCCATAGAGAGCTGCTGGCTGAGGGGGGCACTCGATAGGAGGGAGGGGCCAGGAGCAGCAAAGAGGGATCCGAGAAGAGGAGGATTGGGGCTGCTCTGTGCAAAAACCAACTGCACAGAGGAGGTAAGTATAGGTTTGTTATTTTAAAAAAAAAAAAAAAGAAAGAAAAACTAGACTTTACAGTCACTTTAAAGCGGGGTTCCACCCAAATTGTGAACATTATCTCTATGCATTCTCTTCCTTGCCTAGATGCTGACATGCTGTGTAAAAAAATTTAAATCGCCGTAATTACTTTTTTTTTCTAATCTTCTTTGCACTTCCTGGTTTTCCTCCCATGGGAGTAGGCGTGTTTCTAGCCTCTCCCAGACCTCCCACAGTCCCCTGGGAGCTAGTCTCAGGCTTCTCAGCATGCATTGTGCTACACCGTCATCACTACATCTCGGTGAATGCTGGGAGCACAGCATTCACCGCATCCAGGAAATACATGCTTGTGGGCTTCAAATGCCTACAATGAAGATGGAAACCGCCTTCAGTGAATTTTATAAGTTATTCTTTACAACGAAATCGGACACAGGCGGACTTATTACACAGAACATGTGAGTAGATAATCATGAGAAGAAAAGTTTGTGAATGAACTAAAAAAAAAAAAAAAAAACGATAGATAGGTGGACCCCCGCTTTAACTCAATACCATTTTAGCTTTTAAAATTAGTAGGAATTTGGCAGGGAATTTGTAAATGTTGCCATGTATGTATTCACTAATAATGATTTTAGTGTATTTTTAGCAATAATATTGTTTTGATATATCAAATATCACAGGGCCTTAAAAAAAATAATAAAATCAGTAGCACCTTCTCTTTTTTTCTACTAGTCCTATGCTTTCAGAAAATATAGGTTTTGTTTTTTCACAAACTCTGAAAGCTGTAAGAGAAAAATAAAAAAAATCAATGAAAAAATTGCAAAAATGGTCTGGCCACGTGAGTTTAAAAGTAAAGCCCAGGGCCAGGCAGCAAAAGGGTTAAAAGACTTTAGTAAAAGTTGAGACGGGCGCTTTAAATGGCAATTCCAAAGCACCCCAAAAATCTTCATAAATGAATAAAGCAAATGGAGGGCCTACCTACCCACATTCTTTTCTAACATTTTCTTCATTGCAAACTTTCTATATGATTGGTATCAAAGCAATGCCACTGTACATAGCAAAGCATTAGCATTTGGAAGCCAGTTACTTCAATGAATGATATTTTAGTAATATCATTACTATCGTCACTAATAACAGTGAACCATACATCTTTTTTTTTTTGTTTCTTTTTAGAGATTTGGTTATCTGGCTCCTGCCCTTTATACATTATAAATATTAATAAAACCGGTTCTGTCTCTGACTTAGAAACCTAGTAGACCTGCATCTTCTATTCTCAGTATGTGTTATATTAACCTACAGCTGGATCTTCCCTTCGGGGCACATGCGGCATCTGTTGGCATTTTTTACTATGCTGAGTTAGAAGGGACAGCCTGTCCATGAAGGACACAGTTAAGGCCAAAGATGGCCCTTTTAACCCCATTTTATTACAATGGACATTTTATGGAGGAGGCTGTCATGCAGCTGTCACGGTAAAGGCTGAGAGAAGGTAAAAATAGCCCCGGTGATACACATTGAGAAGGATCCCGCGGGGTAATGGGAAGAAGGCCTTGTGTCTGAGGTCAGAGCTCGGACAGTGACTAAGGCAATGGATAAATGTCTGAAGTCTGAGTCACCTCGGCTGACGTTCCTTCTCATCAGTCCACAGCACTAAGCCTCTACCATCACAATGGTGTCACACACATAATAATATCCAATGAAGTAAAACCCCACCAAAACATTTTCTTAGAACGTTGACGTAAATGTAGAAGTGGAACCAGTTTTTTTTTTCTGTTTGTTTTTTTTTTCTTTATGTCTATGTCATAGATGAGATTTCACCCCACCCCTTGTGTAGTCACCCTGACAGGACATGAGCAGTAGGAGTTGTCAGAGCCTCCAATATCAGTGAAGCAGTTGAGATTTTTCTCACTTCCGGTGTAGTCAAGGACACAGGAAGTGAGCGAATCTCCTCAAAAGGAACATTGGAAGCAATAAAATCCTGACAGTTTTTAATCCTTCTATCCAAAATAAGAAAAAAAATCGAGGTCTGTTTTAAACAAAGTGGAGCATAATTTGAGCCATTACGAGGTTTCTTAAATCAACTCAAAGGTGGAAGCTTTCTATGTTATTGTCTGTAACCAAAAACATAATGAGGTCGATTTACTAAAGGCAAATAGCCTGTGCACTTGCAAGTTAGATCTGAGGAGAAGCTCTGAGGATGGGTTCACACCAGTGTGGATTGGATGTGGGTTTCCTCGCATCCAATTCGCATGTCTATGGAGCCGGTTCACACATCTCCGCAGTGGCTCCGATGCGAATTGCACAGGAGTCCTGTGCGTTTTCTGGTCTGTCTCGGGTCCGAATTCAGTCAAAAATTCGGGCTGATATCGGACATAAAATGGCAAATGGAGACACACCGGACCCCCTGCTGTGAGCAGCTCCGTTCCTCAGTGTGAACCCAGCCTGAAATGAGGGAAAGCTCTGAAATGAGGGAAAGCTCTGAAATGAGGGAAAAGCTCTGAAATGAGGGAAAAGCTCTGAAATGAGGGAAAAGCTCTGAAATGAGGGAAAAGCTCTGAAATGAGGGAAAAGCTCTGAAATGAGGTAAAGCTCTGAAATGAGGGAAAGCGCTCTGAAATGAGGAAAAGCTCTGAAATGAGGGAAAGCTCTGAAATGAGGGAAAGCGCTCTGAAATGAGGAAAAGCTCTGAAATGAGGAAAAGCTCTGAAATGAGTAAAAGCTCTGAAATGAGGGAAAGCTCTGAAATGAGGGAAAGCTCTGAAATGAGGAAAAGCTCTGAAATGAGGGAAAGCTCTGAAATGAGGAAAAGCTCTGAAATGAGGGAAAGCTCTGCTCATTTCTATCATCCACTCATGTGCAAACAAAAATGCTGTCTTTTAATTTCCTTGCATTGCTCCAGATATGGAGCAACTGCACTTACAACGCACAGACTATTTGCCTTTAGTAAATCAACCCCAATATATTCCTTTTTTTTTTTTTTTTTTTTTCTATGTAAGGGAGACAATTGTACAATTTTGTGTCAACCTCATTATGTTTTGTATACCCCCTTTTATTGGAAAAACTAATGAGAAAAATTATTGGTTAAAGAAAAGGTGAAAGTGTTGCTTTGGGAAACTGCTCTGCTTTTACTGCAGGGACTTTTTTTTTTAATTTTGTAAATTTTGTTCCAATATTTTTGACTACACATTTCAGGATAAAGCAGAATAGCATATTAAAAGCTGAAATTTACAGTAGGTATGGCTATATTGCATAGTAACACTGGTCCAGCTTGGACCCGTGTACCTCTATATGTGCCATACCTGTGTAATCCACATTGAAGCTGGAACCGTAGTAGGCACCTTTACTACATTGATCACCTCTAGCTTTCAGGTCACATGCCAAGCAGCTGTCCTTCTGTTTAGTGTATTTAGAAGGTTGCTTACGCAGCATGGGCGCTATTCGGCAAAGAACCCTGAAGTCAGAGGCAATAACTGTCATAGCGGTATCTGCTACGGTGATTTCCAATTTCCACGGGGATCAGCCAGCTATGGCACCTACATACTTACATTGGCCCAAGTTTGACCATTTTAATTATGCAAAAATAGTCATACCTGAAATTCAGCTTCAAATCAAGGCAGGGCAAATCCCGTGCGGCCTTCCTGTATACCTGGATAGGAGGAGCGGCTGCATATAGAGAAATCAAACCCTCCAGTTTCCTCCTGCAGAGTGAATGCCTGGGGGAGGGAGAGAAGGAGAAGCGGGCTCTCTGCTGCCCCCCCCCCAGTGCTCTCAAGCCCCCCTCAATCTCCTTTCCCTGTCCTAAAGGTGAAAGATCAGGTCTATTTAGATCCCTGATTTTTCACCAAAGCCTCCAACGGGACTTTAAAAAAAAAATTGTTAAAAAAAAAAATTATAAAATAAAAAACACTAACATCAGTGGCAGTACTACCCAGGCCACAAAGGTCGCACTTGTGACTGGGCCCTGGTGTTCCGACACTGGGCTCGGAGGGAAGTGCCCCGGCTGGGGATCAGGGGGGGTCCTTCATGGTTTTTTGCACTAAGGCCCTGTAGGTTCTAGTTACGCCACTGCCCATGAGCCAGGTAGACAATACTCCTTAAAAATTACAGTTGGTGCCTAACTTTCGAAGGTTCTCTCTAGTTGTTGTCAATGGAGCCGTCTCCTAATAAAAAAACAAAAAAAAACTAGCTTCTGGATTGAAAAGACTAGCTCCTGAATTTCATAATAATTTGTCCAACCCTGTATTACTGAACTTGATTCTTGATTGACCACTGGACAGTAATTCCACCACTGTGTTCACCCTCATCTACTCTGAACAAATAAGAGAAGAAATATAAAGAAATATAAAGAAAGATAAAAACTAAACCATTCTACCATAATAAATAAATAGAACCTATAGTTTCCCAAGAAGTATAGGCAGAGCACAGCGTTACTATTCCCTGAAGGCAGCTCTGAGATCCAGGATTTGGAATTGTCCTACAACCTTTCTTATTCAAAGATTTGAGTACTAAGGAAGGCAAAGGTGGCCATAAAAAAGAGTTTTATGGAGGATTAATAATTGGAAAAATAAAGACACAACACTTCAAATATTAAATTGTATTAGAGGCGAAAAGAATAGCATTAGAAGGATTGGTCATGTGAAAAGGATATGGGAAAGAATCCAGAAAAATTCTCTGGGAACTTTAAGAGAAAGATGAATAACCATAGAAGAGATGGTCTAACACAACTGTTCTAGCTACGAACCCCTTTAAGAATCTGATGAAAGCTATAGACCCCCCACAACGATACAAATTTAAAGTGGAGTTCCACCCACTTTTACAACTCTTCAGCATCCCTCACTAAACTGTGCACTGTAAACAAATTGGATATTTTTTTATTTTTTTTCTCAGCACCTACTGTATATCGGCTGTATTAATTTTTCATTTCCTCCTCCCTGGCCGCGGCCCATCACATCATTTCCTGTTTGCAATGCCTTCTGGGAAGGGACGGCAACTTCCTCTGAAACTACCGTTGCTATGGAAACCTAACCTGAAACCTATTACACTGCTTGTGCTGCACTGGGCATGTGCGAGATCTGCAAGGATGAGATCCAGGAAGAAATACAGTCTGGCTTCAGATGCCCACACTTAAGATGGCCACGGCCTGCTGTAAGTTTATAAAATAACAAACTACTGCTATAAACTAACAAAACAGTACTTAGTTTACAGACTAACCTTACTAGAATACATTAAGCTTGTGTATTATAGGGGTATTTTTATTTAAAAAGTATAATTTCGGCTGGAACACCACTTTAAATAGTAAACATGGGCCAACGAGTCAAGAGACACTTACTGGTCCATCCTAAAAACTGTGGCAGGGTGTGCTTTCTAACATTTCCTTCAATAGGAAACCATTGATTGAGACAAGGGGAAGAAATGTATAGTGAATGTAAATGTTTTTTTTTTTTTCATGTGACCCCCACAGACCCCCTTAAACCCATCCATAAACCACTTTAGGGGTCCATGGACCCCAGGTAAAGAACCCCTGGTCTAACAGTTGGGAAGACACTGTGGAATAAGGGTAACACCAAGCAAGATGCAGAGCTTTTCAATGGCTGTAGTGCCAGAGGGAGAGAAAGTCTCAGGAGCCAATTAACCTACCAGCATGTCTTTGGAGTGTGGGAGGGAATTGAAGAACCTGGAGGAAATCCATGTAAGCACAAGCACAGGGAGAACATGCAAACTCTGGGCATGTAATCTCTCCTAGAAAGGCAACCTGCAGAACCCGAACTGTTGGTTTCTTATGCCTTATGTGATGCTGTCTTCACAACAACATTCATTTGGATTGCTGGTGACTTAAAGTGGAACTTCACTTTCTCAATCAACATTGATTATTTGTAATCACTATGCATTAGTAAACAGATAGGAAAGTATATAATATGTACTTGTTTTAAACTTTGTTTGCATTTCTTCAGTTACTTCCTGCTTTCCATGCCTAGGCAAATGATGCAATATATCCCAGGAGTCTTCAGGAGGGAAGAATGGGTTTGCAAAGGGTAAAGCAAACCCTCCTGCCTGTATACATGGGCTAAGGGCAGATGACTTCCAGGAAGTAAATGCTACAAGAATCATCTGCCCTTACTCAAAATGGCTGCGGCCAGAAATGCAGGGAGTCTTTTTCAACAGGATTTCTCAGCAAAATATAGCATGGAGACATGGATGCATAGCTGAGTTTGATTTGAATGACAAAAATGAATTATATTGTATTTTTGGTTTGTGGTGTTCAGATACAGTGTAGTTCCGCTTTAACATTTTTTTTGAAACACCTAGAAACCCGTGGAGACCAGGGGAACGGGATGCCGCCGCCGAGCATGGGAAGCCATGATGGGGTAAGTGCGACCAACTGTCCCACCGACTGACGGAGGGTGTCAGTGTCATACTGTTTGCCGCCCCCCCCCCCCCCCAAAAAAAAATTCCACCAGCCGCCACTGGTGATAGACCAACACAAAGTGGCAAATAATTGTGAAGTGGAAGGAAAATAATAAACGGTTTTCAACATTTTTTACAAACAAATATGTGAAAAGTGTGGCGTGCATTTGTATTCAGCCCCCTTTACTCTGATACCCCTAACTAAAATATAGTGGAACCAATTGCCTTCAGAAGTCACCTGATTAGTAAATAGAGTCCACTTGTGTGTAATTTAAACTCAGTATAAATACAACTGTTCTATGAAGCCCTCAGAGGTTTGTTAGAGAACCTTAGTGAACAAACAGCATCATGAAGGCCAAGGAACACATCAGACGGGTCAGAGATAAAGTTGTGGAGAAATTTACAGCAGGGTTAGGTTATAAAAAAATATCCCAAGCTTTGAGCATCTCACGGAGCACTGTTCAATCCATCATCCGAAAATGGAAAGAGTATGGCACAACTACAAACCTACCAAGACATGGCCGTCCACCTAAACTGACAGACGGGGCAAGGAGAGCATTAATCAGAGAAGCAGCCAAGAGGCCCATGGTAACTCTGGAGGAGCTGCAGAGATCCACAGCTCAGGTGGGAGAATCTGTCCACAGGACAACTATTAGTCGTGCTCTCCACAAATCTGCCCTTTATAGAAGAGTGGCAAGAAGAAAGACATTGTTGAAAGAAAGCCATAAGAAGTCCCATTTGCAGTTTGCAAGAACCCATGTGGGGGACACAGCAAACATGTGGAAGAAGGTGCTCTGGTCAGATGAGACCAAAATTGAACTTTTTGGCCTAAAAGTAAAACGCAATGTGTGGCAGAAAACTAACATTGCACATCACCCTGACCACACCATGAACACACCATGGTGGTGGCAGCATCATGTTGTGGGGATGCTTTTCTTCAGCAGGGACAGGGAAGCTGGTCAGAGTTGATGGGAAGATGGATGGAGCCAAATACAGGACAATCTTAGAAGAAAACCTGTTAGAGTCTGCAAAAGACTTGAGACTGGGGTGGAGGTTCACCTTCCAGCAGGACAACGACCCTAAACATACATCCAGAGCTACAATGGAATGATTTAGATCAAAGCATATTCATGTGTTATAATGGCCCAGTCAAAGTCCAGACCTGAGCCCAGGTTCACACTGACAGCGGGGTTGAACTCGTGCGAGTTCAGCTGAACTCGCACAATTTCATTCCCGCATGTCAGTCCGACTTCGGGGGGCGGTTTCAGAGACATCTGTGTGGGTTCATGCACAGATGTCTAAACAAATTGCACCCTGAAGTCGCCAAAAGTAGTACAGAAACTTCTTTTGGGAAACGGTGCGGCGTTGCACCGATACAGACGGCGCCATTGCCGGCAATAGCTGCCGATTTGGCATGTGATTTGACATGTCAAATTGCATGCCCAATCGCTTCAATGTGAACCTAGGCTAGATCCAACTTAGAATCTGTACCAAAACTTGAAAATTGCTGTTCACTGACGCTCTCCATCCAATCTGACTGAGCTTGAGATGTTTTGCAAAGAAGAATGGGCAAAAATGTCCCTCTCTAGATGTACAAAGCTGGTAGAGACATCCCCAAAAAGACTTGCAGCTGTAATTGCAGTGAAAGGTGGTTCTACAAAGTATAGAGTCAGGGGGGCTGAATACAAATTTACATCACACTTTTCACATATTTAGTTGTAAAAAAAGTTGAAAACCATTTATTATTTTCCTTCCACTTCACAATTATGTGCCACTTTGTGTTGGTCTATCACATAAAATCCCAATAAAATACATTTAGGTTTTTGGTTGTAACATGACAAAATGTGGAAAATTTCAAGGGGTGTGAATACTTTTTCAAGGCACTGTACATTCAGAGTCCTATGCCTTGAACACGGAATGTCTCGGGGCATGTGTCCCTGAATGATAATAACACTTAGAGCAGCGTACAGCCACCACACATTTCAGCCTGTCATTGATCATTACAGGGCTGCTGGCAGTAGGTTGTACGCACCACCTGTGCATCCTCCTAGGCACCAGAATACGCCTGTTTTTTACTCTATACAAGCAAAAGCGCCCGTGTGTATGAGCCCTAATACAGCCATTGTCTGTGCCGCATTCCAGCCAGCCCCATGTGCTATGGGCAGAAAAGTGTATTACCAGGAAAAAACCGTGGGTCTATGCCACCTACTCTCATGCCTTTTTATTAAAAGATCTTATTATGATCAATGACTTCTTAAATAGAAAAGCAGGAGCTTGCATGGCTAACTTGGCTTCAATACCTAGTGAGTCACTGACCTGGAACAACTATGCAAGGCAGGCTTTCAGACTGGCGCTGTGTTTGTTCCAGGATTGTGACTCACTAGCTTGTGAACCATGGATGTGTTTAAAGGGGTTGTAAACCCTCGCCGATTTTTCACCCTAACGCATTCTATGCATTAAGGTGAAAAACATTTTTTAATGCAGCAGTGCCCCCGAACTGTCAATCAAATCCAAAGACGCGGGGGGCGGGGCCGAGTCATACATTCGGCAGCTATGGACGCCGAATGATGGACTCGGGAGCGCGCCCGCGCAAGGTAACCCCCCTGGGAGAGCGCTTCTCCTAGGGGGTTATCTGATGTGGGTGAGGAGCCGCCGGGGGACCCCAGAAGACCAGGTTTGGGGCCACTCTGTGCAAAACGAGCTGCACAGTGGGAGGTAAGTATGATATGTTTATTATTTAAAAGAAAATACGAACCCTTACAATCACTTTAAGGCCTCATGCACACTGGACGTTAAAATAACGTTATAAAAACGCCAGTAGCTTTGCAGTGAGTTTTTTAACATTTTTTAACGTTTTTGCAATAGTGTTTTTTAGCGTTTTTTTTTTTTTTAATGGATCAAAAATGTTAAAAAACGTTGGTGAGCCGCGTTTTTGAGCGTTTATTTTATTTTTATTTATTTATTTCAGTTACTTATATAGCGCCATCAATTTAAGCAGCGCTTTACATATACATTGTACATTCACATCAGTCCCAAGGAGCTTACAATCTAAGGTCCATAACTCACATTCATACATACTAGGGACAATTTAGACAGGATCTAATTAACCTACCAGCATGTCTTTGGAGTGCGGGAGGAAACCGGAGTACCCGGAGGAAACCCACGCAGGCACAGGGAGAACATGCAAACTCCGGGCAGGTAGTGTCGTGGTTGGGGTTTGAACCAGCAACCCTTCTTATTGCTAGGCGAGAGTGCTACCCACTACACCACTGTGCCGCCATTATCAGCGTTTTTTGACGTTAGAGCGTTTTTACAGCTGAAAAACTCCTCTCAGAACCCACTAGTTTTGGGGGTTTTTTAAAGCCAAAAAACGTCCCACCCAAAAATGTGTGCATGGACACATAGGATAACATGATGGGGAGTTTATTGACCGTAGAAAAAAACATCTGAAGCCAAAAACAGCTGCTGTAAAAAATGTTCAAAAACGTCCAGTGTGCAGGAGGCCTAAAGGTTCTGGAGCCTGTGTTTCGTCAGATTAGGCGACCCGTCAGAATGTGTAACGGACGTGACTTTCCATCGCCGACATTTTGCTACACCTCGCACTCCTCCATAGTTAGGATACACTGAGAAGGGGGGAAGCGGACATCTTGTTACACCCACCGGAGTTTTGCATTTTACACTTATTTAGTGACAGTAAAGTGAGTTCATATAGTGAAATACATTACTTAGAACTCCTTATGACTGGTAAGATGTTTTAAAAGCAGTATTTTAAAAGCAGCAGCAAGCCTGCTCATCTCATAGGTTTGCTACTTTGACAGAAGTCCCCTGCTGTAAAAATTCAACATCTAAACAGTCATACGGAGTTCTAAGTACTGTATTTCAGTATATAAACTCACTTTAAGTGTAAATTCAAAACTCCGGTGGGTGTAACAAAATGTCCGCTTTCCCCCTTCTCAGTGTATCTTTACTGTGGAGGAGTGCGGGGTGTAGCAAGATGGCGGCGACAGAACGTCACTTCCGTTACACAATCTGACGAAACACCCACACCTTTAGGCTGCATTCACACTTGAGCGTTTTCAGCTCGTAAAACGCTCATCTCAAAAGTTCCAAAACGCCCAACAAGCAAAATCCCATTCATTTAAAAAACCCTGTTCACATCTAAGCGTTCTGATGCCTGAAGCTCAAAAAAAGTACCTGAGCTTCTTTTTAGGCAGATTACAGGTGTTTTACATTGGTGACCTTTGGACCTCAAAAGGCCTGTACAAAAACGCTGCAAAAACGCCCGAAAAAAATCCCTAAAAAACGCCTGAAAACGATACGCTCAGGTGTGAATGCCGCCTTAAAGACCAAGCCAGCAAATGGCGGTCCCCATACAGTTTCATTCTCAGAGGTCCTGTTTCAGGGTTCTATCTCACATCGGGGTGTCCTAATGTTCTGCATGGTTGGTATAGTGTAAATGCTGGGAGAAATCTCAAGAGTGTTCCAGATCGTGGCTTACCCCGAAATACACAACAGCTGAACGGCTGACAAGTGACAGGAGAGCAGAGACAGCTGGGATTCTCCTAGGGAAGGTCACAATCAGGAAGAACTTGTCACCCTGCAGTCATGACACCCCGGTGTCACTGCTTTATAGAAAACTATTCTTGGGTTTGGTAGAGCCAGAGATGCAGGGTGTGACCGTACAATGTATACAAGCTGCGGAGCATGATGGGACTCGCCAATGTTCTGCTTTATGTCTGAGACCAGGGGCCGCTCACATAATATTCTACAGAAAGGTCCAACCTGCTGCTGCGATATAAATAGCGGAACATTCCGATGATCTGGAATGCGGCTGAAGAGGAGACACCAGCAGTTAACAGGCCTTCGACATCCACACTTCATAATCTGTACAATTCTCTACTTTAGAACAACATGAAAATCTGAAACTCTCCTCAATGCAGGTTCATAGGGCTGACCATACAATATATAACCTGGTTGTAATCTCTTTTTTCGATCTACCGTCAACTATGTAGTACAAGGCCCTGCCTGATTTGATACCAATTCAAATGATTGTTTAGGTTTGTCTTCATATTACATCGTTATGGTAAAGCTAAAGGATGGCCACCTTTAGTCTTTATCTCAGGGTTGGGGGCCATGGTGAGGAAAATGCATGGTACAACCTATCCCTCAACAGCTCACCTCACCCATATCAATAAGCCTTGTCTACCCAAACTTAACCCCTAAAATGAAAGTGTATCCAAACCCAAAAATGTTGCAGCTTAGGTCGGCTATAGATGAATTTAAATTTGGTTAGTTCAGCAGGAACCAAGAGGCTAGCGCACAGTGGCCTCACTAGGGTTGGTAGCCAACCCACCCTCCAATGGGTTCTCTCCAGTCTAGCCTGCCACAGGGCCCTGGGCAGGCTAGTTTTGGGGCAGCGGCACAAGGTCGCGGTGCGCACCCCAAACCGTTCCCTGCAAATGATGCGGTCGGTGCCGGCGCGCTGATCTGTGCGCTGTTACGGATAGGGGTGAACTTCCTACTTGATGTCACCCCTTTGGCGGGTGCTGTGTGCACCCCCATAGCGACTCCACTGCAAGCGGAGCAAGTATTCCCCCATAAACACCGATTGTGGCGATGGGGGAAATCAACTGATTTTCTTTCCTTAAGCCCATTGTTAAATTAAAGAAGAATACATAATCTACGGCTTGCTTTGCTGGTCCTTGGTGTGGTGGGTTGCAACAGCTCCACTTCATCTATAAAGGGAGCCATGGTTGTCATCCTAGGCTGCTCTCCTGATATGGACTACAAACATGTCCATATCCATCCATCTCCATTACAAGCAAAAGGTAGTTTACAGAAGATAGCTAGAGGAAGGAACGTCTTGTTCGGTGCAGCTCACAAGGAATGACAAGGACACAGCATTTCTGCCAAGATCAACAGGCCTGTTCTGTATTTGTTGAAAATGTTCTTAGCTTGAAATTTGGGAGCTTCCATCCAGGACTTGGTTTACAAACGATATCCTAATCCCTGAAATTACTGGCCTGAGACAAGGATGTAGGAGAGGGAGGGAGTGTCCGGGTGGAGAGGCTGGATTCAGGATGACACACCTAGAGCCAACACCTTTAATAACCAGCTTAACAATGGCGGCTCCCATAGTTCTATCCTGACAGGTCTCTTTCATCTTCAGACTGAGATCAGTTGGCCATACATTATACAATTTCCTGTACAATTTTCCAAAACCATATAATATTGAGGTCGAACCTAAACACTTTGCATACAAATTGAATCAGGCAGGCCCTTGCACTGCATAGTTGAAGGTAAACCTAAAGGAAATTGAACAGAAAAATGTTATAATGTATGGCCAACCTAAAAGGAGAAGTACAGCCAAAGTTAGTTTGGCTGTACTTCTATGGATCACAGGAGTGCAGTTTGTTCTGCATTCCTGTGACCCGTTTTTAGCAGACAGGGGGCTGAAGAGCGCTGTCGGTTGATATCACAGATCCGGTCCAGGCTCGGGCAAGAACGCGACAATGAAGTTGGGATCCACCGACAGCCTGACGAAGGGGTCCTGCGTAGTTTCGAAACGTTGCACTGTCGTTATTGTGATGTCATCCTGCTTCAATAAAAGCTGCTTGGACTCAACTTGATGATCCGTGGTGTGCTGGCAAATATCTTCATCATCACATGCCTAGACTGGCACCCGGCTCAGCAATCTGCTGAGAGCCTGAGCTGACCGCTCCTGCCCCCTCCACAGCCCAGCACTCCAGTGAGCATGGTGGTGGTGGGGGGGGGGGCAGAGCAGAAAGCTGGTGAGAGTCACCAGCTCTTTGCTCAGGGATCCCTGAGAACCGAGCGATCTGCGGTGTTTGATCACTCGGTTCTCAGTGTTATGAGTCAGTGGGGGACCGATGCTGCATCCACCTAGGTAAAAAAATTAAAAACATACTTCTCTTTTAAGGTACCCCATAAAATGGTATATCTACCTCACTGGTGCTAAAACCTTACAGTCTTGCTCTGATATCTGCCAGTGCTAACATCTCCCATTCCACCACAATACCCATTGAAGCTGCCATACCAAAAACCCCCAAAAACAGTATGACATCCCCTTCCCGATAATAGACAGTAACAACAGAGTATGGCTGTTAGCAGCTGTACTCAACACCCCATAGACGGTAGGGCACCCCCTTCCTGATAATAGATAATGACTTTAGATTATGGCTAAAAGCTGCTGTACCCAACATCAACATAGACAGTACGGCACCCCTTCCTGCCAATAGACAGTAACACCAGAGTATAGCTGTTACCAGTTGTATCCAACACCCCCATTAGACTGTATGGCACCCCTTCCTGCCAATAGACAGCAACACCAGAGTATAGCTGTTACCAGTTGTATCCAACACCCCCATAGACAGTATGGCACCCCTTTCTGCCAATAGACAGTAACACCAGAGTTTAGCTATTACCAGTTGTATCCAACACCCCCATAGACTGTATGGCACCCCTTCCTGCCAATAGACAGTAACACCAGAGTATGGCTGTTACCAGTTGTAACCAACACCCCCATAGACAGTATGGCACCTCTTCTTGCCAATAGACAGTAACACCAGAGTATGGCTGTTACCAGTTGTATCCAACACCCCCATAGACTGTATGGCACCCCTTCCTGCCAATAGACAGCAACACCAGAGTATGGCTGTTACCAGTTGTATCCAACACCCCCAAAGACAGTATGGCACCCCTTCCTGCCAATAGACAGCAACACCAGAGTATGGCTGTTACCAGTTGTATCCAACACCCCCATAGACAGTATGGCACCCCTTCCTGCCAATAGACAGTAACACCAGAGTATGGCTGTTACCAGTTGTATCCAACACCCCCATAGACTGTATGGCACCCCTTCCTGCCAATAGACAGCAACACCAGAGTATAGCTGTTACCAGTTGTATCCAACACCCCCATAGACTGTATGGCACCCCTTCCTGCCAATAGACAGCAACACCAGAGTATGGCTGTTACCAGTTGTATCCAACACCCCCATAGACGGTATGGCACCCCCTTCCTGATAATAGACATCATGGCTAAAAGCTGCTGTACCCAACACCCCCATAGACAGTATGGCACCCCCGTCCTGACGGTAGACAATGACAGCAGTTTATAGCTGGAAGTAGGGTGATGTAAGGTTCAAGCTTAACTCACTTTGACACAAACCCATGGGAAACTGTCACATGATATCAGGCCACCGGCCCAATCAACCGCAGTCGTGGAATTCTTCACCCTGCAACTCCACGTAACAAAGTGGTGAGGATGCTGGTGACATCAATGACCAAATATGGCCTCATGACCATATCTGGACAATGTCAATACCCAAATATGGTCATAATAGGTGATTGGTTCGCTAACCTTCTGTTTATTTATTTCAGATACTTATATAGCGCTGTCAATTTACACAGCGGTTTACTTATATATTATACATTCAGTCCCTACTGTCCAGGAGCTTACAATCTATGGTCCCTAACTCTCATTCATACACACAAACTAGGGCCAACTAATCTTCCAGCATGTCTTTGGAATGTGGGAGGAAATCAGAGTACCCGGAGGAAACCCACATAGGCCCAGGGAGAACATGCAAACTCCAGGCAGGGATTAGAACTGACGACCCCAGTGCTGCTAGGGATGAGGTGCTAACCACTGAGCCACTATGGAGCACCTCCCTCACTATAGGCAGGCCAGTAACTTTAGTGGCTCTCTCACTAATTAATGAAAGTCTCAGCCAGTGGGCGTGTGATTCCATCACCACTGATACAGCCCCTACGAGTTAACATTGTGAATAGATTGTAAGCTCTTATGAGCAGGGCCCTCCTAACCTTTCCTGCATTGAACTGTAACTGTTGATGCTAAATAAATACAGCACTGAATAATAACAAGTTAGATACAATGTATCAATTATAAATACACACAAAGTATCTGCTACAATGTATCATTCATCATTAATCACAAAGTATCTCAAATAATCTTTCAGCACAATGTAAATGTTGTCATAGCCCACAGTATGTCTGTCCTTATAGACTACCGATCTAGAATCCGGGGGGTCACAGGACAGTCTCTGCCAGTTGGTGACATGCCCAGCTATATCACGGGAAGACAGGAAAAGAAATCACACCAGAGTCATAAACGCAAATAAAGATCTGCTTAAATCTGGCCACAGACATTACAATCTTATTGTACAACCTCTTTTACATGCCAGCCCAGCTAAACAGCCATTTATCCATCGGGCCCTAGCACTAAAGAGTTGTCAGTGGTGGTCAAGGAGATTGTACAATCAGATTGTAATGTGTATGACCATCTTTAGCCAATAGGGATTTGCTTGTATAATGCCAGCAGTGCTCTGGGCCCCTTGTATCTGAAGAGAACAGTACCTGGGACCCTATGACAACAGCATCTGGGGCCCCTATGACAACAGCATCTGGGGCCCCTACGACAACAGCATCTGGGGCCCCTACGACAACAGCATCTGGGGCCCCTACGACAACAGCATCTGGGGCCCCTACGACAACAGCATCTGGGGCCCCTACGACAACAGCATCTGGGGCCCCTACGACAACAGCATCTGGGGCCCCTACGACAACAGCATCTGGGGCCCCTGGCCTTTTAAATTTAGCAGTGCATGCCTGGTGTCAATGGTGTCTGGGTCCCCTGAACCTATAAATTCAGCTGTGCCTGGGGCCCCTGCCTGTCTGATAAGATCATTGCCTGATGACAATGCTGTCTGGTGCCCCTGGACCTTTAAATTCAGCTGTGCCTCGGGCCCCTGCCTGCCTGATGAGCTCAGTGCCTGATGACAATAGTATCTTGGGCCCCTGGACCTTTAAATTCAGCTTTGCCTGGGGTCCCTGTGTGCTCGTTTAAAGCAATACCTGGGGCTCTACATGTCTAATGACAATGATGTCTGGGGCCCCTGGAAATTTAAATCTAGCAGTTTCTGAGGCCCCTGAGTGTCTGATGAGAAGGAAGCCTGGAGCCCCTGCATGTCCGATGAGAGCAGTGCCTTGGGCCCCTGCATGGCCGATGAGAGCAGTGCCTAGGGCTCCTGCATGTCCGATGAGAGCAGTGCCTAGGGCCCCTGCATGTCCGATGAGAGCAGTGCCTAGGGCCCCTGCATGTCCGATGAGAGCAGTGCCTAGGGCCCCTGCATGTCCGACGAGAGCAGTGCCTAGGGCCCCTGCATGGCCGACGAGAGCAGTGCCTAGGGCCCCTGCATGGCCGACGAGAGCAGTGCCTAGGGCCCCTGCATGGCCGACGAGAGCAGTGCCTAGGGCTCCTGCATGGCCGATGAGAGCAGTGCCTAGGGCTCCTGCATGACCGATGAGAGCAGTGCCTAGGGCTCCTGCATGGCCGATGAGAGCAGTGCCTAGGGCTCCTGCATGGCCGATGAGAGCAGTGCCTAGGGCTCCTGCATGCCCGATGCGAGCAGTGCCTGGGGCCCCTGCATGCCCGATGCGAGCAGTGCCTGGGGCCCCTGCATGCCCGATGAGAGCAGTGCCTGGGGCCCCTGCATGCCCGATGAGAGCAGTTCCTGGGGCCCCTGCATGCCCGATGCGAGCAGTGCCTGGGGCCCCTGCATGCCCGATGAGAGCAGTTCCTGGGGCCCCTGCATGCCCGATGAGAGCAGTTCCTGGGGCCCCTGCATGCCCGATGAGAGCAGTTCATGGGGCCCCTGCATGCCCGATCAGAGCAGTTCCTGGGGCCCCTGCATGCCCGATGAGAGCAGTTCCTGGGGCCCCTGCATGCCCGATGAGAGCAGTTCCTGGGGCCCCTGCATGCCCGATGAGAGCAGTTCCTGGGGCCCCTGCATGCCCGATGAGAGCAGTTCCTGGGGCCCCTGCATGCCCGATGAGAGCAGTTCCTGGGGCCCCTGCATGCCCGATGAGAGCAGTTCCTGGGGCCCCTGCATGCCCGATGAGAGCAGTTCCTGGGGCCCCTGCATGCCCGACGAGAGCAGTTCCTGGGGCCCCTGCATGCCCGATGAGAGCAGTGCCTAGGGCCCCTGCATGCCTGATGAGAGTAGTGCCTAGGGCCCCTGCATGCCCGATGAGAGCAGTGCCCAGGGCCCCTGCATGCCCGATGAGAGCAGTGCCCAGGGCCCCTGCATGCCCGATGAGAGCAGTGCCCAGGGCCCCTGCATGCCCGATGAGAGCAGTGCCCAGGGCCCCTGCATGCCCGATGAGAGCAGTGCCTAGGGCCCCTGCATGGCCGATGAGAGCAGTGCCTAGGGCCCCTGCATGGCCGATGAGAGCAGTGCCTAGGGCCCCTGCATGCCCAATGACAATGCTGTCTGGAACCCCTGTACAATAAATTTAGAAATACATGGGACTCCTGCTTGTCTGATGAGAGCAGTGCCTGGGGCCCCTATGACAGTAGTGCCTGGGGCCCCTATGACAGTAGTGCCTGGGGCCCCTATGACAGTAGTGCCTGGGGCCCCTATGACAGTATTGCCTGGGGCCCCTATGACAGTATTGCCTGGGGCCCCTATGACAGTAGTGCCTGGGGCCCCTATGACAGTAGTGCCTGGGGCCCCTATGACAGTAGTGCCTGGGGCCCCTATGACAGTAGTGCCTGGGGCCCCTGGATGTTTACATTTATCATTCGATGGGGCCCCTAAATGGCTGGTGACAGTGCTGTCTGGGGGCCCCTGGACATTTAAATGTAGCAGTGTGTGTCTTGGGCCCCTGGATGTTTGGGGCCCCTGTCTGGTACAGATGGTGTCCCGGCAGGTCTCACCTTGTCCCGTATACGGGGGTCGCTCCAGGTGGTCGTCCTGTTATTGTGATCCACAAAGAAGGGCCAGCCGGTGTTCGGATCCACTTTGATCTCCCAGCCGGGTGGCAGCGGGTCTCCGGACAGGTGAGTCTTCATGGTGCTCCTGGAAAGAGGCTGATGTGCCATCCCGACCCCGACACACTTTATCTACTGACTTCAGGTGACGCCAGACACCGACCTGGAAATGTCTGGAAGAACCGAGGACACCCGACACCGGGAGGGGGGAGAAGAGGGCGGGGCTCTGCGCGGAGACAGCGGGGACAATGGGCGGGGGCTCAAAGGAGTGGGCGGAGATACGAGAGAGTGAGTCTATGTAGGAGATGGCAGCTTGGGGCGGAGAACTCAACGAATGGGTGGGGCTTGGGGCGGGGACTTAGAGAGTGGGCGACGATGTGGGCGGAGACTCGGAGTAGAGTGGCACTTTGGGCAGGGAGGCTGCCAGTATACAGGAGGAGGAGAAGGAGGAGACAGAGGGTGCAAGTAACTGCTGGAAACTTCTGCAGAACTTGGCTGGACACAGCTTCACCCTGACTCATCACAGACACAGCTCCACCCACAAATGCCAGTCTGCTGCCTTACTCCACATTTCTCCTGGCCTCATTCATTCTCCATATGTGCATAGCGCTGACATATACCACAGTGCTGTACATTGAGCCAATCACATCAGTCTCTGCACCAGAAGAGCATACACTCTAATGCCTCCCAACATTATTATTAATATACATTATATAGCTCTGACATATTCTGCAATGCTGTACAGCGGGGGTCCCCAAACTGCGGCCCGGGGGCCGGATGCGCCCTTTGCTCGACTTTATCTAGCCTGTGGGGAACTTTTCTTAACACTGACACCAACAATAGGGCACAATCTCTGCTACTGACACCAACAATGGGGCACTATTTTTCCAATTGACACCAACAATAGGGCATAATCCCTGCTACTGACACCAACAATGGGGCACTATTTCTCCAATTGACACCAACAATTGGTCACTATTCTTCCCACCGACACCAATGATGGAGCACTATTCTTTACACTGATACCAACGATGGGTCACTATTCCTCCCACTGATACCAATGATGGGTCACTATTCCTCCCACTGACACCAATGATGGGTCACTATTTCCCACTGACACCAACGATGGGGCATTATTCCTCCCACTGACACCGATGATGGGGCACTATTCCTCTTAATGATGCCAATGATGGGACACTATTCTTTCCACGGATACAGATGATGGGCAATATTCCTCCCACGGACACCAACGATGGGTCACTTTTCCTCCCTCTGATACCAACAATGGGTCACTATTTCCCACTGACACCAACGATGGGGCCTTATTCCTCCCACTGACACCAATGATGGGGCACTATTCCTCCCACTGACACAAACGATGGGTCACTATTCCTCCCACTGGCACCAACGATGGGGCATTATTCCTCCCACTGACACCAATGATGGGGCACTATTCCTCCCACTGACACCAATGATGGGGCACTATTCCTCCCACTGACACCAACGATGGGGCATTATTCCTCCCACTGACACCAATGATGGGGCACTATTCCTCCCACTGATACCAACGATGGGGCACTATTCCTCCCACTGATACCAACGATGAGTCACTATTCCTCCCACTGACACCATCGATGGGGCATTATTCCTCCCACTGACACCAATGATGGGGCACTATTCCTCCCACTGACACAAACGATGGGTCACTATTCCTCCCACTGGCACCAACGATGGGGCATTATTCCTCCCACTGACACCAATGATGGGGCACTATTCCTCCCACTGATACCAGCGATGGGTCACTATTCCTCCCACTGACACCAACAATGGGGCATTATTCCTCCCACTGACACCAATGATGGGGCACTATTCCTCCCACCGACACCAATGATGGGGCACTATTCCTCCCACTGATACCAATGATGAGTCACTATTCCTCCCACTGACACAAACGATGGGGCATTATTCCTCCCACTGACACCAATGATGGGGCACTATTCCTCCCTCTGATACCAACGATGGGTCACTATTTCCCACTGACACCAATGATGGGTCACTATTCCTCCCACTGACACCAACGATGGGGCATTATTCCTCCCACCGACACCAATGATGTGGCACTATTCCTCCCACTGATACCAACCATGGGGCACTATTCCTCCCACTGACACAAACGATGGGGCATTATTCCTCCCACTGACACCAATGATGGGGCACTATTCCTCCCACTGACACCAATGATGGGGCACTATTCCTCCCACTGACACAAATGATGGGTCACTATTCCTCCCACTGGCACCAACAATGGGGCATTATTCCTCCCACTGACACCAATGATGGGGCACTATTCCTCCCACTGACACCAATGATGGGGCACTATTCCTCCCACTGATACCAACGATGGGTCACTGTTCCTCCCACTGACACCAATAATGGGGCATTATTCCTTCCACTGACACTGATGATGGGGCACTATTCCTCTTAATGATGCCAAAGATGGGACACTATTCTTTCCACGGATAAAGATGATGGGCAATATTCCTCCACGGACACCAAAGATGCATTGTATACTCCCACTGATTCCAGGACAATTTCAACTCCCAGTGGCCACAGTCTAGCTCCCCTTTAAGTCTGAAGGACAGTAAAATGACCCTTTGTTTAGAAAGTTTGGAGACCCCTGCTGTACAGAGAACACTGAGGACCAGTTCACACCAGAATCACACAGGAACGCATGTCACATTCCTGTGTGGTGTGATTTTGCAGCCCATTCATTTGAATGGGCTGCAAATCACCCCGGAAAGCAAAAAAAAAATAAGTGCATGCACTACTTTTAAAAACATGCCACACCAAATTGCATGGTACTGAGGTATTATGTGATTTGCTGCCCACAAACGTGCTGCTTTTGGGGTGCCAAAGTAATTTTAAAATTACTTTGGCACCCGCAGCATATTGCGAGGGCAGTGCGTTCAAGTTGTGTGCGAGAAACGCGCACAAAATGCGCTTTTTCCGCACAGTATTTTGGTGTGAACCGGCACTGAGACATTTACATCAGTTTCTGTATCAGAGGAGTTTACACTCTAATGTCCCACCCACAGTCACACACACTGTAATTATCAGTGGCGGCTGATGGTATATTTTTTTGGGGGGCGGCAATCCACCCAACCCCCCACCCCCCGGTTGATCGGTCAATCACCAGCCCCGCACTTACCCCATCTATTGATTGGTTTGTGCAAAAATTATAGCCCCTACAAAATAGGGGATAGATTTATAGCATTTTTGTTATTTGTTTTTTACTAGTAATGGCGGCGATCTGCGATTTTTATCGGGACTGCGACATTATGGCAGATACATCGGACACTTTTAACACATTTTTGGGACCATTTGCATTTATACAGCGATCAGTGCTATAAAATGCACTGATTACTGTAAAAATGTCACTGGCAGGGAAGGGGTTAAACACTAGGGGGCGATCAAAGGGTTAAGTGTGTTCCCTCTCTGTGTTCTAACTGAAGGGGGGAGGGGACTGTCTAGGGGAGATGACAGATCACTGTTCATACTTTGTATGAACACACGATCAGTCTCTTCTCCCCTCAAAGAACTGGGATCTGTGTTCATCGGTTCTCGGTGTGTCACGAGCGATCGCGGGAGCCTGGTAGTCATTGCACCCACCGGGCACTCGCATCGGTTTGGGGGAGTGAGCAGCGGGTGCGCGCCCCTAGTGGCCACAGGGCGAAGCGACGTAACATAACATCGTTTCGCCCAGCCGTGCCATTCTGCCGCAGTAAAACTGCGGTGTCTGGTCGGCAAGTGGATAAAAGCAAAAGATCCAAAAAAAAAACAAAACATTTTTTTGATCCTTTGCTTTAAAAAAGAAGAAATGGTTTACTTCCACCCTGGACCAGAAGTGACGTCATAATGTCGCTCCGGTCCTCCAAGGCCATAGAGGCGATCAAATCTGGTCTTTTATCGACATCGGTGACCAGCCAGCCGCACCGTTGGATCGTTTCTCGGGTGCGCTGTTGGAAACAGTAAGCCTGACTAATTCCAGGGGGGTGCGCCCCCTCCCCCCACTTCTGAAAAGCCGCTCTGAACACTTTCAAGAGAAAGGTTGAAAAAAAAAATACTGGACTTATAGCTGAAAACTTCAGCCATAATCTCGGTAAACCACTTGCAAACCTCAATATAGTATATATACGTATTACGGTCGGCAAGTGGATACTTTATGCTAGAATGTGTGCTTCTTTCTTGTGTGGCACCCTCTAGTAGTGTGCTAGCAGTAAGGTAGGTTTGTTAGTGTAGGAAAATTTAGTTTGGCTGAGGACTAAGCCTTAGCTGTGCATCCAGCTGCTCTGGTGCCTTCCCCTGGCCTAGAAAGTTGTAAAGACATCTAGAGCTAGTGGGTGGAGTTTAGGAGGAGCTGTTTGGAATATTTATGAGGGCCTCAGCCAATCCCCAGTAAAGGGCTGGCAGGGGGCAAGGCTTACCTCATAAATAGGTATGAGCCATGCCGGCGGGGGAGTCGGGTGTAAGATCTTGGGGTGGGCCAGGGCTTGGGTGTTGGAAGGATCCTGCCACAACACCCCAGATGATGTCTTATTAGACGAAACATGTCGGGACGGGCTCTGCTGATGCGTCATATTTTATATCAAGCGTTTTTTTTTTATCTTCACAAATTTGAGTGTTCCTTTTATTCATTAAATACCCTTTTTCCTTAAAGAAATTACACTATGTTACATAGTTACATAGTAGGTGAGGTTGAAAAAAGACACAAGTCCATCAAGTCCAACCTATATGTGTGATTATATGTCAGTATTACATTGTATATCCCTGTATATTGCGGTCGTTCAGGGGCTTATCTAATAGTTTCTTGAAACTATCGATGCCCCCCGCTGAGACCACCGCCTGTGGAAGGGAATTTCACATCCTTGCCGCTCTTACAGTAAAGAACTCTTTACGTAGTTTAAGGACCTCTTTTCTTCTAATTTTAATGAGTGGCCACGAGTCTTGTTAAACTCCCTTCTGCGAAAAAGTTTTAACCCTATTGTGGGGTCACCAGTACGGTATTTGTATATTGAAATCATATCCCCTCTCAAGCGTCTCTTCTCCAGAGAGAATAAGTTCAGTGCTCTCTACCTTTCCTCATAACTAATATCCTCCAGACCCTTTATTAGCTTTGTTGCCCTTCTTTGTACTCACTTCATTTCCAGTACATCCTTCCTGAGGACTGGTGCACAGAACTGGACAGCATACTCCAGGTGCGGCCGGACCAGAGTCTTGTAGAGTGGGAGAATTATCGTTTTATCTCCGGAGTTGATCCCCTTTTTAATGCATGCCAATATTCTGTTTGCTTTGTTAGCAGCAGCTTGTAATTGCATACCATTGCCGAGCCTATCATCTACTAGGACCCCCAGGTCCTTTTCCATCCTAGATTCCCCCAGAGGTTCTCCCCCCAGTGTATAGATTGCATTCATATTTTTGCCACCCAAATGCATTATTTTACATTTTTCTACATTGATCCTCATTTGCCATTTAGTTGCCCACCCCATTAATTTGTTCAGGTCTTTTCGCAAGGTTTCCACATCCTGCGGAGAAGGACTATGTGGCCCCTTTCCTTCTTTCCTTATAACTAAATCACAAGGGAGAGATCATCCATCTGGCTCTCCATCTCAATCCTTTTGGAGGGCTATCCTTTTGTGAGGGACCACTGGAGTTTATACCCCTAACAGGAGGTCGCGTGTGTTGAGGCCGTTATCCCCTGGTGTGTCACACCACAAGTCTGATTGACTCATTATGCTGCGTACACACGACCGGACTTTCCGTCAGAATAGACTCCGATGGTCTTTCCAACGGAGTTCCGACAGAGTTCCGCTGAAACGGACTTGCCTACACACGATCACACCAAAGTCCGATCGTTTAGAACGCGATGACGTACGACGGGACTAGAAAAAGGAAGTTCAATAGCCAGTAGCCAATAGCTGCCCTTGCATCGTTTTTGGTCAGTCGGAATAGCATACAGACGAGCGGTTTTCCCGATAGGAACTGATTCCGACGGAAAGATTTGAAACATGTTCTATTTCTAGGTCCGTCAGAATTTTAGAAAGAAAAAGTCAGTTGAAGCCCACACACGATCGGAATGTCCGACGGAATGATTCCATCTGACCTTTTCTGCCGGAAAGCCCGGTCGTGTGTACGCGGCATTAGGCGTATGCTCAATCTTTTCAGTAAGCCTTTTACTTATTAGGGGTGGGTCGTCTATCGGCAACTTTTCTGCACAATCCTATATTTGAAGTCACAATGATGTTTTGCCCATTCATTTATGGACTCTGAATTACTTTGACTTTGTATATATTAGAGATATGTCACTCTTATGCCCCGTACACACGGTCGGACATTGATCGGACATTCCGACAACAAAATCAATGGATTTTGGCTCAAACTTGTCTTACATACACACGGTCACACAAAGTTGTTTGTGATGGCGAGACTGCGCTTGCGCACAAAAGCCGATGGAAGAAATTTTTCTGTCAGATTGTGCCTGGCCCTGGCGAGGCGTGTTCATGTCGGTGAGGGGCGGATTTGTAAATGTTGGGGGCGGATTTTTAAATGATGGGCAGTGCTGCAAAGATGGGGGCGGATTTTGCAAAGATGGGCAGTGCTGCAAAACAAATTTTATTCTGCTATTTTTCATGGACACTTGCGGGGCGTGCCCATCTATTAAAAATCTGCACCCAACATGTACAAATCCGCCTCTCACCGACATGAGGCAATATTTAAAAATCCGCCCCCATCTTTCCAGCACTGCCCATAATTTTACAATCCGCCCCAACATGTACAAATCCGCCCCTCACCGACATGAGCACACCTAGGCGGCACGAGGCATAATCTGACAGAAAATTTCTTCCGTTGGCTATTGTGCGCAGGCGCCGTAAAATCAGCTGTTGTGCTGTTCCGTACGGCGCATGCGCAGTACATCCCAGGCACTTTTGGATAGCGGGCACTATCTGACAGAACACCGGCTGCTATCTAACAACTTAAAGAGACAGCGCAGTATAGTTGTTTTGTTTTCCCAACACACAGGGGAAGCCCTTCCTGGAGGCACCGGAGAAAGTGTGAGAACACCAGAACTACTGTGAGATCTTCTTCAGAGCCAGCAGGGCAGTCTAGAGCAGTGGTTCTCAACCCTGTCCTCAAGTACCCCCAACAGGCCATGTTTTAGGAATGTCTCTTAAAAGAAAACCTGCAAACATGGCCTGTTGGGGGTACTTGAGGACAGGGCTGAGAACCACTGTGTCACGAGGGCCACGTACCTGAGGTGGGACCGAAGTAGTTGGGAGGCCTCCCTTGCACCTCGGGTTCTTGAAGCCTCTGGAGATAGAGAAAGAGACTTGGCGGACACCGAGTGGCACGGTGCTAGGGGTGCGGAGCACCGTGCAATCCTTAGTCCGAGATCCGAGTCGAGGTCAAGTCCAGTTTGGCAACGAAGTATAAAAGGGTTAAATCAGAAGAATAATGGTCGAGATCCAATCCGGGGTCGGTTCCAATCTGGCAGCTGAGTACTAAAGGGGCAAAGAAGTAGAATGATCAAGGTACAAATCCGAGGTCAATGCCAAGCAGCAATCAAGAGTAGTCAAATCGGTTTCCAGGTCACAACAAGTTCAGACAGATCACACACTAGCACAGCAACAAAGGGGGACTGAAGATAATCCAGCAATTTGGCAGTGTCTGGGCTGGGCTTATATAGGGAAGTTTGAGGTCACTTCCTGTGCGCCCCCTGGGCATTTTCCCGCCTTTTTCCATTAGGTTGAGGTCACTTCCTGTGCGCCTCCTGGGCATTTTCCCACCTTTTTCCATCAGGTTGAGGTCACTTCTTGTGCGTCTCCTGGTCATTTTCCTGCCTTTTTCCATCAGGTCTTCTGCGCAGGTGCAGGTTGGCGCACTGAGGCGTCTTTGGCGCATGCTTAGTTGGCAGGGATTTCCTCTTGCGGCAACGCTATATTGACGCATGCATAGTAAGCCCTGGACTCTTACACACTGGTCTAGAGGACTGCTGTGTGGAGTTAGCCTGGAGGGCTAGTGAAAGGGGCAGCTGCAGCCAGGTGGGTTGGCAGTGCATGAAGAGGTGGTGCTGGGATCAGTAGAAGAAGAGGGAGATTGCAGATTGCAAGCTGATCACTGTGTTCTGCTACACAAGGGATTCAAGTTAATGCCTACAAAGGGCTATTGCTAAATCTGACTGTGCCTGTCAGGTCTATTTCAGTGATTCAGCAGGAGTCTGCAAGCAAGTAAAGTGCAGGAGGAGTGTCGAGGAAGCTGTATATAGATGGTGTTCAGGAAGATGTCCCTGAAGATGTTGCTAAAATGTTGTTGCTGAAGTCAAGTGGGCATCCCATAATTTCCCATCCCCATCCAAGTTATTAACCCCTCAATAAACCACAAAAACAAAGTAGTAAAGAATGAAACAAAGAAGACCAAAAATGATAACTCCACATCCCAAATAAATATTAATGGAAAGAAATGGGCTTTGAGGCTTAATAAGCCTCGGGACTTTATTGGTGTATTGAATTAGCAATATTCGAAATATATCGATTCAGAAATTATATTTTGTTAAAACAAGAAAATTTTTATTTAAACAATGTTTAAAAGGTATAAGACCAATACAGAAATTTCATAGAATGCAATGACAGATCATGATAAGAGTACCACTTTTCTCAACATGTTTTGCTCACTAGAGCTTCTTCAGGAGATTTGGCATGTGGCATTATTGTTGTACTAAAGGGTATACAAAAAGAAACAAAACAAAAGAATCAGTTATTAGATACACCATTGATTAGGTATACATAGTTTTTTATTTAGACAGAAAAGGAACTTGTATATATAGATATGGACTATACTTGGTATTACAAGACATAATGTAAAGGCATGGAGTCTACATTTTGTGTACAAGCAAAATATTAAACTATTAAACTGCTATATAGAAGTGAACCTTACCCAAAAAAATGTATTTCAATGTGTTACACTCAGGATTAGAGATCCTAGATGCTTTGGGTTTTTCTCCATGTATTGCCTCCCCCCATAGCCCGGCGCCTCATAGAAACGTTTGCAGAGATAATACAAGGGCGATCAGTGTTGAAAAAGTCCTTGCTGACAAAGAAAGGACCAAGGAAAATAGAGTCAGTGAAAGAATATATATATATATATATATATATATATATATATATATATATATATATATATATATATATATATATATATATAATATTTTGTATCACATATATATTATATATAATTGGATAATAATATATCAAATAGAAAAAAATTATTTTGAGAGTTACCTCAGCGGTATCAATTAGTAGAATCGATCTTATCCAATAGTCACATCCACAGTGTTACTTGGACAAAAGCACTTTGTAGATAGGATGTATGGAGTAGGTAAAGCGTGGTAAGTCAGGAGTATTGAGGGAAAACTGGAGAGGGAGAAGGCAGCGCCCGCTCAGTCTAAACCAGACCCTGGAACACAATAGTAAACAAGAGTAACTGAACATAAATAGATTGATTTGTATATGTAAATGGATAAAAATGTCAAATAATAGAGGTCAAGCAGCTGCTTTGTCACAGCGCAATACAGACCAACCTCAATAAGGCAGTGAGCAAGGATTAGGGGAAATCCGCCAAAGAAGGAGAGCACCTTCAGTCTTGTCCCTAGTGTGTCCAGCAGAGAAGTGATGGGGAAGGGAGAACGAATTCCCCGTATTTGTATTACACTCCGGCGCAGCGGCATCTGACATCACCGCTACGGCGCGGACATGGAAGGAGCGTCACTGCGCATGCACCCGCACGTGAAGACAGGGCGTCAGGGCTGCGCCTGTGACGCGCAGTCACTGAACGCCATGTTGAAAAGTACATTGCCCTTAGAAGGTGGAAGAGGGGCGGAAAGGCACAGGAGAGAGTGAAACCGGATTGAAAACATATCGATCCGGGATCAGACCTCGAGGCCAAAGATAAGGATGGAAAAGAAGTTAAATACCGGGGGATGAAAAATGCGCAAAGTGACACACAAAGGGCACAAAGGGCACAAATGGCGGAGGTCATTGATTGGGGACCAGCACCGAAGGTGCCCTGGGTGTCCGTGCAAACTGGAGAAGAGAGAAGAGGCTTCAGGGTGGGAGGAGACAAAACATGGAGAAAAGGATGAATCATTGTTATAAGTGAAAAATTAAATTAAATTAGGCGTCATTGAGACCAGGATATTTAAGAGCACATAAATTTGAAATCCAGTTGGCCTCCCGTTGTAATAAAATCTGATCATAATCCCCTCCTCTTACATCAGTGGGAACATGTTCCAGGGCTACAAAGTGCATCATAGTGTCGTCAAATTGATGGAAGAGGCCCATGTGTCAACTAATGGGTGTCTCCATCTTTTTTTTGCATACCAGAGAGACATGGTCTCTAATACGGTGAAAAAATGGGCGTTTTGTTTTTCCCACATAGAAGGCATTACAGCCACAGGTCAATCCCAACTGATTGACATGTGACTGAAAATTTGGGAAAATAAGTGCAGCCGTTAGGAAGAGCAATGGTGCGTGTTGCATGAATATATCTACAGAAGCCACATTTATGACATGGTCTCATACCTCTACTTCCATTGGGGGTAATGGAGAATGGAGCATAATGACTATGTACAATTTTATCTTTGATGGATCATGATCGTCTGTAAGTTATATCAGGATAGTTCTTTAAGTGTTTAGAAACACATGGGTCCCCCATAAGGAGGTACCAGGAGGTACCAGTGTCTCTGCATCAGATCGCGTATTTGTTTATGTTGTCCTGAATATCTGGTAATTATTCTTAATCCAGAGGCAGATTTAGAGGTTGGGAGACCATGAATGAGATCAGATCTGTTCTATTTTTTAGCCCTGTCATAAGCCTTTTTTAGGCACTTATTGCTATATCCACGTAATCTTAAACGGTTTTGTAGAGCTCTGGCTTCCTGCTCAAAATGATTGTTTTCACTACAGTTCCTCCTCAGACGGAGATATTGTCCATAAGGTATGTTAGCAAGTTAGTAGTCATTTCTCTCATATTCTATTTTCTCCTTTTCGAAATTTTTCTTTTACTTTTCCATTTTTTTCCTTCTCTTTCTTTCACTCTTTTTTTACTCCAACCCATTTTCACTGCTTTATACTCTTCTTTCATTTTTTCACACTATTCTTATCTATTCACTTCGTGTTTTTGCTTTTCAGGTCTTTTTCCTCCTCCCACTGAGGTCACCCCCGTCACACTCTGACCCAATCTGGGGGTTACTCATTGCCGGATCTGCTGCCTGGATACGCTCCCTCAGCTTCGGACCCTGGCATTGTGGGTGGGCTTTGCATTCAGGGCTGCGCCGCCTTTGCACGGACGCAATTGTAAGTCCATGGTCTTTGTGGAAGAATGTGGAATCTTATGTTTTCTATTTGCCCACTTGTCCTTTAAACTATTCTAAATATTGCTATTTTCCCTATTTATAGGTGATTAATATGGTTATGCTCCTAAAGAGTGGCTATAAGGTCCCGAAATGGCGTAGAGCTTACAACTACTGCTATTTATACACTATTATTAGCTATGTATGGAAGTTCCAATGTTATTGCCTATTGTCTTTGCCACCTTTTTCTAGTGACACTGTGTGCCACATATTTATTGTTATGTATCTTTTATTCATATCCTCATATGTTTACATAGAAGTCCTTGGAATGTATTTTATGATTGAATACAAATTATATTTATTGAGCTATGTGCCTATAAATGTAAACTTATGAATTCATGTATTACTTCATATTAAAAAATTGAAACTTTATTCTAGTTTGACTTCTGCTCCCGTGTGCCTCACTCAAAGTCCCACATCTGCTCTCTTTTTTAGTTTCTAATATTGTCCATAAGGTATGTTAGTAATCAAAGATGGAGGATGAGAACTCGTAGCATGGAGGAGTGAGTTACCCGCTGAGGGTTTGCGATAGAGTGTAGTACCTATAGTTCTATCTTCAGTAATGAAGATTTGAATGTCTAGGAAGGTCAGCCTTTCTTGGCTGGCTTCCATAGAGAAGGTAAGATTATATTGATTTGATTTTAAACTCTCAAAAAAGAGAGATAAATCGTCATGGGATCCTGGCCATACGAAAAAAATATTGTCAATGTATCGTCTCCAAATTGGTATCCGTTCAAAAAAGTACTGAAAATCGTCATTGAAGGATAGGTCACGCTCCCACCCCCCCAGATACAGGTTTGCATAGGATGGAGCACATTTAGTTACCATGGCTATTCCCTGTATCTGGAGGTAGTGGGAGCGTTCAAAAATGAAAACGTTATTGTGTAAGATAAATTGTAAAAGATCCAGAATGAATTGATTATAGGCTGGAGGTACCTCACTATTGAGTGAAATGAAGCCCTCCACAACCCCAATCCCCCTCTCATGGAGGATGGAGTTATAGAGGGCTTCTACATCTAAACAGACCAGCCATGCCCCACTGGGCAAAGCTAGACCCTCAAGGGCTCTAAGAAGTTCTCTAGTATTTTGTAAATAGGAAGCTAAGTCCTCCACAGATAGTCATTGACAATTTGGGACTGTTCTCTGTCTCTGGAGTGCCTGTGAAAATTTGGTGTGCCTGGCTGTGCAGAGTGGGGGATCCCAGTTTAACTGCGGCTCCTTAGGGGGTGTGCTACACTTGTCTCACAATGTTGGGAGGTATAATAGTATATGATTTCTAAAGCCTCATCCACGCACTTATACTTTTGGACGACCGAACGTCCATTTTTTGTTTGATGCTAGTCTCATATCGAAAGTGAAGAGGTTACTCACAATACGTAAATTTTCGTACGACAGAATACATCATCAGAAGTCACGTAGCGTGTTGAATGGTTTTGTATGTGTTCTTTCGTTTCTGAGCATGTGTAGTCTTGCTCTTACGATTTTTTTAGTACGAAAACCGTACTAATGAAACGAAAATCGGACCTTGAGTTCATATCCGACAAAAATGTTATAGTCTGCATATCCAGCTGTTGTCTGACGAAAAAGCAAAATCGGCTGATGAAAGGACCAAAAATTAGCAGACAACTCGTCGTACGAATTTTTCCATCCGATTTTCGTATCATGTGTACCAGCCTTATGGATATCTTCACACCAGATGCGGTGGCACTGCATTGCGAACACGCCCACACACCACATGCAGTGCCTTGAAAAAGTATTCATACCCCTTGAAATTTTCCACATTTTGTCATGTTACAACCAAAAACCTAAATGTTTTTTTTTTTTTTGTTTAGAAAAAAAATTAAAAAACCCAGTGGCGATTAAATACCGCCAAAAGAAAGCTCTATTTGTGTGAAAAAAATGATAAAAATTTCATATGGGTACAGTGTCGCATGACCGTGCATTTGATATTCAAAGAGCGACAACGCTGAAAATTAGCCTGGGCAGGAAGGGGGTGTATGTGCCCAGTAAGCAAGTGGTTAAAATAATACTACGCCTATATCAAAAAAAGTGTGGCTAAAATTTTTTTTGAGAATGTTTGCAACTACGTTAGGGGGTGCGCATGCAGATTAGAGCTCAGTGTTGGTCTAGATCAGGGGTCTCAAAGTATCGCCCCACGGGCCATTTACGTCCCCGCGGACCGGTTACAAATGGCAGGCAGGGCCGATCCTAGGCGGGTGGCAGCAGCTGGGAACTTTCTCACTCCGTCTCCTCTCCCCTGCATGCTGCTGCAGCCCAGCGTGCACAACAGAGGAGAACAGAGAGGAGGGAGGATCCGCCCATTGCCCCGCCCACCTAGTTCTATCGAGCAGTGCTCGCTATCGAATAGTGCCTGGAACGAACTGCGCATGCGCCTAACGTAATACCACAACAGCTGATTTTACAATCAGCTGTTGTGTCGGCGAGACGGTGCCTACGCACAATAGCCGACTAAAGACATTTTTCAGTCAGATTGTGCCGAGGCACGTTCATGTAGGCGAGGGGGGGGCTGATGTTTTCATTGATGGCCAGTGCTGATCTAACATGAAGGGGGCTGGCAATCTGGTTCCATGCCCTCCTCTTGCTCGCTCGCAGCTTGTAGCATGGATCTCTGGAATCGTGGAGTTAGGGGTGCTGCTTTACCATTCGGATAAAGCTCTCCGGATCTAAAAGAGATACTGTCTCATCCACTTCCTCCTCCATATTGCTTGCCTCCATGTCTGATAACCAAAAATGGAGATCTGTGCATTTCCTGTATATTTTTATGTTATTTCCTTTATGTAAATCTATTTTACTTGTGCAGATAAAAGCAGCAAAACGCGAGTAGAAACGCTTAAAGAAGCACGATGTCACGCTAAGACGCCCGAATCGAGCGTTTCCAATTAATCTCTATGGGAATACAAACGCTCCAAAAACGCCAAAATCTGCCCGATTCGAGTGACAAAAAAGGGTTCAGAACTTGTTTGAGCTTCAGGTGACTTGGAGTGGAGATGTGAACCCAACCATCTCCATAGAGAATCATTGATTTTTTCACCTCAAGCTTTTTGTAGCTTCAGGCTTCAAGATACAAAATGCTCAGGTGTGAATTGGGCCTAATGTTTGGGGTTAATATTGCGTCCGCTGACACCAATGCTGGGGGTTAATGTTGCGTCCGCTGATACCAATGCTGGGGGTTAATATTGCGTCCGCTGACACCAATGCTGGGGGTTAATGTTGCGTCCGCTGACACCAATGCTGGGGGTTAATATTGCGTCCGCTGACACCAATGCTGGGGGTTAATATTGAGTCCGCTGACACCAATGCTGGGGGTTAATACTGTGTCCGCTGACACCATGCTGGGGGTTAATGTTGCGTCCGCTGACACCAATGCTACGGGTTAATATTGCGTCCGCTGACACCATGCTGGGGGTTAATGTTGCGTCCGCTGACACCAATGCTGGGGGTTAATATTGCGTCCGCTGACACCATGCTGGGGGTTAATGTTGCGTCCGCTGACACCAATGCTGGGGGTTAATATTGCGTCCGCTGACACCAATGCTGAGGGTTAATATTGCGTCTGCTGACACCAATGCTTGGGGTTAATATTGCGTCTGCTGACACCAATGCTTGGGGTTAATGTTGCGTCCGCTGACACCAATGCTGGGGGTTAATAGTGCGTCCGCTGACAGAATTAATAGTGCGGCCCCCATTGGATGTGAAAACTTTTTCTGTGGCCCTCAGGTAATTTGAGTTTGAGACCCCTAGTCTAGATGACCTTATCCTGGCACTGCCTACAGGCGTGACTGTGTGCGGGCGTGTAGGGCAGCCCATTCATTTCAATGGGCTGCTCTACAGTCTACACGTGAAATACATGGAAAAGAGGTCCCATACGCGCTACAAAAATGTGCCACATTCAACCGTGTGGTGCTTTCGGCGTTCACAAAAATCCGCTTGTTGGTGTCGTTAACCATTATTGGCACCAGCACGCATCTGCTAAAAGGCAGCGCTTACATGTAATTTTGCGCATGTTCCGACTTGCAAGATGTGAACAACTCCTCAGAGAAAATGGTGGATTCTTCTTTATTTGTGGGGTGGGGGTATTCAATGTATACACATGATATAGGCGATATATAAGGTATATATTTTATAGGTTCTTCTATCAAATGCACAGCACACAGCTCCCTCCTGCTCTTCTCCTCATTTACAAGCTGTGGCGCTATTGGCGGGGCTCGTACCCGCGGACGAGGGAGCGCGCGGCTCACATGGGTGACGTAGCAGCCGGGGCGTCGGGAGCGTGCGGTGGTGATGCGCCTGCGCGGTGGGCGGCCTCTCTCTGACTGGTCACCGCTGCGGCCGCCATTTTCCTCCGGGCCGGACGGAGCTTCCCCATATTTCCTGCACCGGGAGCCTGCACCCTCCCTCCCCCGGCCAACATGGACGACGACGGGCAACCCCGCACCCTGTGAGTACCTGAAACACCCATTGCCCTTCCTCAGGGGCCCCTCTCTCTGTGTAGCATCGGCTGCCTGGGGCCCCGGCCTCATAGTGACCGTTTTGGAATCTTGCCTGTATGTGTGGTGGGGAATGTTCAGGCCCCATGGCCTACTACATACCGCACAGGGGCCCTACGTGGTATGTGCTGCCACACATTGAACAAGGGGCCCCTGGCCTGCTTCCCATTGTACGTGATCCCTGATGGTGTAGTCAGGACACATTCTACAGGGACCCAGCACTATTTTCAGGGCCCCTGGTGGTATAGTCTGGGCGCTCAGCCTGGTGCTTACTGTACCGGGGGGGGGGGGGGGGGTCTGCAGGCCTGGCCCTTATCGTATGGAGGGGGGTTCGCAGGCCTGGTGTGTGTTGTACCCGGGGGGTCCGCAGGCCTGGTGCGTATTGTACCTGGGAGGGGTCCGCAGGCTTGGCGCGTATTGTACCTGGGAAGGGTCCGCAGGCTTGGCGCGTATTGTACGGGGGGCTGGGGGGTCCGCAGGCCTGGGGCGTATTGTACGGAGGGGGCTGGGGGGTCCGCAGGCCTGGGACGTATTGTACTGGGGGGGGGGCTGGGGGGTCCGCAGGCCTGGGGCGTATTGTACTGGGGGGGGGCTGGGGGGTCCGCAGGCCTGGGGCGTATTGTACGGGAGGGGGGGAATCCGCAGGCTTGGTGCGTATTGTACGGGGGGGCTGGGGGGTCCGCAGGCCTGGGGCGTATTGTACGGGGGGGGGCTGGGGGGTCCGCAGACCTGGGGCGTATTGTACGGGGGGGGCTGGGGGGTCCGCAGACCTGGGGCGTATTGTACGGGGGGGGCTGGGGGGGTCCGCAGACCTGGGGCGTACTGTACGGGGGGGCTGGGGGGTCCGCAGGCCTGGGACGTATTATGGGGGGGTCCTCAGGCCTGGCGCATATTGTACGGAGCGGGGGAATCCGCAGGCCTGGCGCGTATTGTACCGGGGGCGTCCGCAGGCCTGGGGCATATTATGGGGGGGTCCGCAGGCCTGGAGCATATTGTACCGGGGGGTCCGCAGGCCTGGCGCGTTTTGTACCGGGGTGTCCGCAGGCCTGGTGCGTACTGTATGGGGGGGGTCCGCAGGCCTGGGGCGTATTGTACGGGGGGGTGCTGGGGGGTCCGCAGGCCTGGGGCGTACTGTACGGGGGGGGGGGCTGGGGGGTCCGCAGGCCTGGGACGTATTATGGGGGGGTCCTCAGGCCTGGCGCATATTGTACGGAGCGGGGGAATCCGCAGGCCTGGCGCATATTGTGCCTGGGGCATATTATGGGGGGGTCCGCAGGCCTGGGGCATATTATGGGGGGGTCCGCAGGCCTGGGGCATATTATGGGGGGGTCCGCAGGCCTGGGGCATATTATGGGGGGGTCCGCAGGCCTGGAGCATATTGTACCGGGGGTCCGCAGGCCTGGTGCGTACTGTATGGGGGGGGGGTCCGCAGGCCTGGCACGTATTGTACGGAGGGAGGGGGGATCCGTAGGTCTGGCATGTATTGTACGGGGTCCGCAGGCCTGGCGCATATTGTACAGGGGGGGGGGGGGGTCGCAGGCCTGGCGCATATTGTACAGGGGGGGGGGGTCGCAGGCCTGGCGCGCATTGTATGGAGGGAGGGGGTTCGCAAGCCTGCCGCTTATTGCACAGGGGGGGCACAGCATATGGCAATTGAAATACAGGCTTTACAACATATGGAATAAGTGAGTGTGGCCCTAACATGTCATATCAGCACTCCCAGGGATCTCTGGCAGATTTGAATCTGTCCCTGTGCTGACTTCATATGATCAGCCCATTCATGGGGTCACTGTCCACACAGAGATCTGATTGGTCCAAGAATTGGCCTTTACTTCCTGCCTATAGATGGCCATGGCAGAGATTTCCCCTTAGCTTATATGGGATTATCTGTATTTTTCCCGCTGTCCACGGCAGATCAGACAGAGGTGCGGCTACTTATTAAAGCCCAGCACCAGATGAAGCCTTTTTGGTAACACCTTAAATCATCCATCAGATTATATTTCCTTTTGGTGTCTTGATTTACAACAATTCTTCTTTCTGCCATCAGTGACACCAAAACAGGAAGACACAGATTGCAAAAAGAAATCCCTTCCCCCACTCTGCTAGAATCAATGTTCTTGTCTTTGTCCCCAGTGAGAAGATTTCTCATCACTTCCTATCCTGATGACACGGTCTTTGTATCAGAATGTGTGTATGAGAGAGGGCATAGACGGCAATTGAAACCTGACAGATGTTATATTTGCTCTTTCCAAAACTAGAGTTACGGATTGCAAAATGTCACTGCTGGAAATGTATAAAATATATATTCTGTTTTGCCCAAGAATGGATTTGTTAGGAATAAAGCATAGTCAGGTCATATTCAGATTATGATTATTCTTTGGAATAATACATCATTCACATGGGTGTAAATAATGCTGTGTACAGCTTGTTTTGTGTGCAGAATCAGGCTATGGCCACATTCAGACTGCTGTGCCTGGCAGCATAGCCTGTTACTGCATTCAACAGCATAGGATGTAGCCTCCCACTGTTGCCTAGCATCCTTTGTTGCTAGGACAAAGGTGGCCCCTGGTTGCTAGAATGTAGGAATTCAATGCTGCCTAGCATCCTTGGTTGCTAGGATGCATGTGGACCCTGGTACTTTGCACCCTTGGTTGCTAGGATGCAGACGGCTGCTGGTTGCTAGGATAAAAACATCCCGTGCCGCCTAGCCTCAATAGTTGCTAGGATGCTGGTGGACCATGATGTCTAGCTTACTTGGTACATAGGTGGCCCCTAAATTATTGGAGGCAGGCTTCCTGATCCGCCTAGCATCAGTGGTTGCTAAGATGCTGTTGGCCTTTGATCCCTAGCATCCTTGGTTGCTTAGGTGCAGTCGGCCCTTGATGGCTAGGATGCGGACATCCCATGCTGCCTATCATACTTGGCTGCTTAGGTGCAGTATGCCCTTGGTTGTTAGGATGCAGGCATCCCATGTTGCCTATCATCCTTGGTTGCGAAGACACCGTTGGCCCCTGATGCCTAGAATCCTTGGTTGCTAGGTTGCAGGTATCCCATGCTGCCTAGCATCTTTAGTTGCTAGGATGCAGACAGACTCTGGTTGTTAGGACACTGGTGGCCCCTGATGCTTAGCATCTTTGGTTGCTAGGACGCTGGTGGCCCCAAATGTCTAGCATCCTTGGTTGCTAGGATTCAGGCAGTCCCTGGTTGCTAGGCATCCTTGGCTGTAGGGATGCAGGTGGCCCCAAGTTGCTTGTGCAAACTAGCATCATTGGGTACAAAGATGCAGGTATACAGGTTGCTAGGATGCAGGTGGACCATACTACCTAGTGTACTTGATTGCTAGAACACAGATGGCCCCAGTTGCAAATTCGTGAGGTGGTACATGCCCACAGTGACCTCAGCAGTCATTCATAAATACGTTGGTGTAGGGCCCGGAGAAAGGAAGCACAACTTGCACATGGGAACCGGGCATCTCACACTCCTAGAAGCTTATCAGATGCAAAAGGGTTGTCAGAAGAGATCGGAGGATTAAATATGAACCCTTTTCTTTGCTGACTATTCTGTTGTAAAACTTTGTTCAACTATTGACAGTCTCTTTAATGATTCACCACGTAATATTTGCTTTTCAGGACTGCTTCAGTTTAGTTTTTATTTTGTAAGATGACACTATGATTTTAACCACTTACCCACTGGGCACTTAAACCCCCTTCCTAACCAGACCAATTTTCAGCTTTCGGTGCTCTCACATTTTGCATGACAATTACTCAGTCAGCTTTCTTTTGGTGGTATTTATTCACCGCTGGGTTTTTTATTTTTTGCGCTATAAAAAAAAAAAGACCGAAAATTCTGTAAAAAAATGCATTTTCTTCGTTTCTGTTATAACATTTTGCAAATTAGTAATTTTTCTTCATATATTTTGGCCAAAATTTATACCGCTAAATATCTTTGGTAAAAATAACCCAAATCGGTGTATATTATTTGGTCTTTGTGAAAGTTATAGAGTCCACAAGCTATGGTGCCAATCTCTGAAAATTGATGACACCTGAAGTACTGACGGCCTATCTCATTTCTTGAGACACAAGCTAGGAAAGTACAAATACCCCCCAAATGACCCCTTTTTTAGAAAATAGACATTCCAAAGTATTTAGTAAGAGGCCTGGAGAGTTTTTTGAAGTTGTAATTTTTTCCCACAATTCTTTGCAAAATCAAGATTTTTTTTTTTTCACAAAATTGTTATATTAGCAGGTTATTTCTCACACACAGCATATGCATTGCACAAATTACACCCCAAAACACATTCTGCTACTCCTCAGTATGGTGATACCACATGTGTGAGACTTTTACACAGCGTGTCCACATACAGAGGCCCAACATGCAGGGAGTACCTTCAGGCGTTCTTGGAGCATAAATTACACATATAATTTCTTGACTACCTCTTACACTTTTGAAAGCCCTGGAGAACCAGGACATTGGAAACGCCCCCAAAATGACCCCATTTTGGAAAGAAAACAACCCAATGTATAATCTATTAGGCATATCGAGTCTTTTGAACATGTCATTTTTTTTCTACAAGTTTTTGGAAAATGTGTAAAGAAAATGAAAACGCATTGTTTTTTTTTTTTTGTTTTGTTTTTTTCTACACGTCCATTTACGTAATGTTTCTAACACATAGCATGTACATACCAAAAATTACACCCCAAAATAGATTCTCCTACAGCTCCTAAATTGGGCGATACCACATGTGTGAGACTTTTCCACAGCGTGGCCACATAGAGAGGCCCAACATGCAGGGAGCACCATCAGCTGTTCTAGGGATATAAGTTTCAAATCTAATTTGACTACCTATTACCCTTTTGTGAGGCACTGTAGTGGCATGGATGATAACTGATGTGGCATGGATGAGCATGAATGGGGACAGTTGAGTATGGATAATGATGGATGGATGAGTATGCTGAGTATGGATGGGTATGCTGAGCATGGATGGGTATGTATGGCTGGAATGGGCACTGAGCAGCGCTGTGGGCACTACACATCCAGCCCATGGCGCTGCTGCCACCGATCTCTCCCCTTCCTCCTCTCTCTCCTCGCACTGTACCAATAGGTACGGGGAGGGGAGAGAGGAACCGGACGTGTCTCCGGTTTGTTTACTAGTGATCGTTCCGTCATTTGACGGAGCGATCACGTGGTAAACAGCTGCTATCAGCGTCCATTTACCGTGATGCGTCCCGGTGGTCACGGATGTTCTCGGGTGCGCGTGAGAGCGGGATTCTGGGAGAATGTCATCGTACGCCCTCCCAGAGTTATCCAACCGCCCTGTATCCGTCATTCAGCTGTGGGCCGGTTGGTAGGTGGTTAAGGAGGCCGAGTAGTAATTAAACATTTAATATAAATCCGATTACAGGTCTGTTAATAGTGGATGTGTATGGAATATTTTAGGAGAATAAGACTATCAAGTGTCACTTTAAGAGTGTTGGACAGAATAGATGGAAATTTTTTCTTGAACAAACACATTTTTAATAGTGTATGGGGTTTTCGCCTGTTAAAGGGTAACTCCACTTTTGCAGGGAAAAAAAATTAGGGAATTAATCAAAAAAAATATGGTGTTTACAATTGCGACTCAAGTCATAATGTACCGTAATTAAGTGTTTTTAAAAATGACCTTTCCTTTTAAATCTGCAGCTCTGTCATTTTCAGTAAAATGCAATATGGCAACTTGGAGGTGTTCTATACACAGAGTACAGAACACCCTCCCCCCGATATGTCATTTCCTGCTTGTGTAATTGGCCCACTGACTTTTCTAGAAGCCTACACTAAAGCCCCATACACACTATTATATTTTCTTTAGATTTTTGTCTTCAGATTTACCAAAACCATATAATATGAGGTCAGACCTTAAGAGTTTCAATTTGTATGCAATCAGGCAGGCCCTTGCACTACATAGTTTTGGTAAATCTGAAGACAAAAATCTGCAGAAAATGTAATAGTGTGTATGGGGCTTAAGGTACAAGTCAGATTTTTTTTTTTGGCATCCCCTGCAACAAAAACAAACGATGCCACTTTTGGTGAAATACTCCCAAAGAGAAATTGCGTATAAAGGGATGCCGACCCTGCCACTTTCCTCATTAGAGCCATGCAGATGCAGCAGCTGATTGATAATTCTAAAACCACTCCCATACAGATTCACTCAGCACATGAATACAGAGAAAAGAAACAGCTATTCACAATAAAAAAAAAGTAGGAATCTGATTAAAAATCCTTGCACTGTACATTGATTACCAAGAGGGGAATGTTTTTTTCACAACAAAAGTGCAGTTATTGTTTAACCACTTCCGCTCTGGAAGGTTTTTACCTCCTTCATGACCAGGACATTTTTTTTGCAGTGCAGCACTGCACTATTTAAAATGGTAATTGTGCAGTCATGCAACGCTGTACCCAAATTAAATTGATTTCATTTTTTTCACACACATTGGGGTTGATTTACTAAAACTGGAGAGTGCAAAATCTGGTGCAGCTCTGCAAAGAAACCAATCGGCTTCCAGGTTTTATTGTCAAACCTTAATTGAACAAGCTGAAGTTGGAAGCTGTTTGGCTGCCCCAGATGATGCACTTTCCAGTTTTAGTAAATCAACCCCATAGAGTTTTTTCTTTTGGTGGTATTTGATCACCACTGAGTTTTATTTTTTGCATAATGGACGTAAAAAAAAACACCCACCATTTAAAAAAATGTCGATTAGTGACTTCTAGTGGCACTGCTATGGTGCAGAAGTCAATCTGACACTAGCTGCTGCTGGAGGAAACTGACTGACCTCTCCAGTGACAATAATACACAGTGATCAGTGATAATACCATACTACACTGATACACTCACTGTACTAACGACACCGGCTGGAAAGGGGTAACATCTAGAATGATCAAGGGGTTAAATGTATGTCTAAAAATGATTAGTGTGTTGGTGTCCCCCCTTTGCAAGGAGAAAAAAAAAAGTCAATCGCTGCTGTATAGAGGGCTCTGTGGTTACCAACACAGGACTTTCTTCTGTCATTCGCTGAGCCGATCAGCGGGTGCCGGGACCCGTTGATCAGCTTGTTCTGCAGCGAATAGCAGGGCAATTTTCTAGGTCTGCACGTACGAGCGGATCTGGAAGAAAGCTGCAACATACAGGTGCGTAATTGTGCCTGTACAAGCCGGCCTGCCGCGGTAAATGTACTGCAGCGGGTCAGCAAGCAGTTAGACCCCTTTCAAACTGAGGCAGTTTTCAGGCGTTTTAGCGCTAGAATTAGTGCTTGAAAAAGGACTCCCATGCCGTCCGAGTGTGAAAGCCCGGGTGCTTTCACACTGGGGCGGTGCGCTTGCGAGACGTTAGAAAAGACCTGCAAGCAGCACCTTAGGGGTGGTTTGGGAGCAGTGTATACGCCGCTTCCAAAACACCCCCTGCGCAATGCAATGAATGGGCAGGGCCTCAGAAGTGCCTGAAAAGCGATTCTGAAGCACCACAACACAAACGTTTTTAACCCCTTGTTTGGGGTTAAAAGCGCCGCTAAAACAAGCCGCACTTTACCGCACGGGCGACCCCAGCGTGAAAGGGGTCTTAAAGTCCACTCGTTCAAAATTTTACGTGATTTTACCATTTGATTTTGGAACTACTTTTTTTTTTTTTTTTTGTTTTTGTCAAGCTGTCAAATGTTTTGATAATTTTTGTACAAAAATGTACTAGTGTATAGCCAGCTTAAAGACTTTGTAACCTTTATCTATTATGGTTCAGTCCAAATGACCTCTTTCTTCAGATACAAAATGTCATAAATGTCATCAGAACAAGATATTGGCATCAGCAAGGAGGAAGGAGAGGTCGTTTGCCAGTCACTCCTTCTTCAACCTTATTTCCAAGTTCCATCCTGGTCAGGTTTGGACACGTGTAATGAAATGTGAAATATCTAGCTGTTCATTGGTCAGAGCCGGTCACATGGTCCTGCCAGAGAACTCGCAGTCATGCTCTGAACTCTGAGTTCACTTCTCTATTTAGAATTTATTACAGCGGCAGCATAGTGTTGTGCTTAGGGTTCTGTACTCTTTAGGCATGCAGATAGTATATGACATTAGGAGGCATTACACTTATGGAGGAGTACTTAGTTAAGTCTCCAAACTGAATGGCAGTCCTTCTATATATCGTTGCACTTTTGTAGTGCTTCTGTATGTTTGCCCATACATTTATTGAAGTTTTTAGCTTATGGCTAGTTTACACCACATGCGTTCCAGTGCTTTTTTTTTCTGCATCCAAAACTCAGACTAGATTTCATGGCATCATTCACACCAGTGTGTCTGGGTTCCAGAAAAAAAAATAGAACATGCTGCATTTTCCTGCACAGTACTGTACTGGAATGTGGAACGCATCATAAACATGCCGGACTCCAGTGCAGTGGAAGAAAAACCAGGAGGAGAAAAAAAAGCATCTGAAACACATGAAAAACACACCGGAATGCATAAAAAAACGCGCATGCAGAGATGCATCCGGAATGGACCTGCGGGATGTTTTTGTGCCCTCAAAGTTGTACTAAAGCCTAAATGTTTTTTTATCTTCATGCATTCTCTACATTATAGTAAAATACTTCCTACTACCTGCCCCCCCCTCCCCCCCCACTATCACTAAACATGTAGGCACCTTTCACACAGGTGGACTCTGCCAAGCGGATCTGTCTGCTTATCCCCGCTGAACAGACGGATGAGAGATCTATGTCTTTGCCCATGTCAGATGTACACGGCCTCACAGTCTGTTTACATCCAGCTCTGATCCCCCCCCCCCATCTGTCTGTTTTTAGCAGATAGGATCGGATGTAGCGGGGGTATACAGACTAACATGTCCATTTGCATACACCGCTCCATAGAGGGCAATAGATGGTCTAATCGGGACCACCTAAAAAACTGACAGGCAGACCCGATCAGTCCGCCTGTGTTAAAGGGGCCTTACTTGGCTGCATATCACTTCTCTAAGCCATGTGTCTGGCTCCAGCACCATTTCCTGCTTTCACAGGAGAAATTAAGGGCAGACTAGCCATAGGCCCCAGCTGCTGTCATTCAGAGGGAAGGCGGGGTGTGGCTTGCCAGTGCTGTGTGCGTCTATGGACACATACAGCCCAGCTCAGGACCCAGTGGGATTGTGCATATGTGGGCGTCTTCATAGCACCTGGCTTGCTACAGGAGGCATTCGAAATAGGACTGAGGAAAAAATCAATTTAAATTCGAGTTGAGAGCTCAAATCGATTCAAAATTTAAGCAAATTGATTTTTTTTTCACTGCGCCAGTCCTGAATGTGCACCAAAAAAAAAAAAAAAATGTCTGCATTGATGAGGACGTCCAGGGGAGGAATGCCGAGTCAAGAGTTGGGTTTTGTGCTGGATTCACACTTGTTTTGCAGTAACATTCTGCTGTGCATGTTGCAGTGCTGTGGTGCCATTCAGGACCAGTACACACCACAGAACCGCAGTCTGGATGCTTTCCGGATGCATTTATGCATGCGCGTCTTTGATCCATTTTTACTGCCTTCTAGTGTGTTTGATGCGTTTTCAATGCGCCCCCCCCCCAGTTCAATTATTTATTTTTTTGCCATAATACGTTTTTAGATGCATTTTTGATGTGTTTTGCCAAGTTCTGTGTAGAAAAAATGCTTTTTTTTTGCCCTGGAACTGATGGCACTGGTGTGAACTAGAGCATTGGAGACCATAAAATCTACTGTCTATGCGTTTTTGATGCAGAAAAAAAACACACTGGACTGCATCTGTTGTGAACCAGCTCTCATTTTGAATGGCATTCCAATACCCTTTCCACAACACCTGCAGTGTTAAAAATGGTGCATGTGCTTTTTTGATTTGGCTGTTTAAAGTGGTTGTAAAATGAAATGTTCGATGGGAGCTTGTTGTCGGAAATTCCGACCACGTGTAGGCTCTATCGGACATTTTCCGTCGGAATTTCCAACAAACAAAATTTGAGATCTCAAATTTTTCGACAACAAAATCCGTTGTACACAATTCCGACGCACAAAACTCCACACATGTTCGAAATCGAGAAGAAGAGTCACACTGGCTATTGAACTTATTTTTTCACGGCTCGTCGTACATCACCACGTTCGTGACGTTCGGAATTTCTGACAAGATTTGTGTGACCGTGTGTATGCAAGACAAGTTTGAGTCAACATCCGTTGGAAAAAAAACATGAATTTTGTTGTCGGAGTGTCCGATCGTGTGTACGCGGCATTACGGGTCAGATATAATAAGGCTTACCTGTAGCTATCGTGCATGTGCCAACGTCATCGGCACATGTGCACTGAAGCAACGGCTCGTTCGTGCTGTTGCTTCAGCTGACATGTTGTTACCCGTGGCTCCCGCGTGCATGCGTGGGAGTGACCGCAGAGCCCACGATACCCGTAAAGAACTTCGGGAGACATGACGCTGGGCAGAGCAGTGTGCCGCTGCGGGGGCTTCGATCTAAGGTGAGTATTTCGTAATGAGCTAGTGTTATGCTATGCATACTAGCTTATTATGCCTTTGTCTTGCAGGTTTTTTTGTTTTCTTTTTTGTGGGTTTACAACCACTTTAAGGCCCATACCGTTGAGTATCTGTGCAACTTCAAAGTAGTCCCTGCACTACTTTTTATTAACAACTTTTAACAGTACAATAATCCATGCACATTCCGAAGTATTACCTTTATACAATACCTTCACAATATACAAAGTATAATAATGTTTTTGTACATAGCCAAAGCAGGTTTACAAAGCACATGGAACCTGAGATGTCATTAATCGTTATATCTCACAGGTGTATGCATCTCTAGATATGATTTAGGAAGATATTCTCATCATATCTCTTCCCCAGTACTTTAAGCTCACTCCAAGGTTGAGGACACACTGAGCGGTTGAGTTCCCCTGTTACGAGAATTAGGTCTAATGGAGCCAAGCCAGGGGTAGCCAGCATCCCCAGATCTTATTGAACCGGGTCGGATTGCCTCTATGCTGATAGATCAAGCACTCATATCTCAAAGTTAATCCCATATTGGCTAACCACAACTTTAGTTCAACTTTAATGTGCCTTGATGTCCATAGAACCCAAGATTACACAGGCATTGCTTGAAGTTGCGTGACTGCGTACAAGTGTGAAAGGGGCCTTAACGCAACACGCATTCATTTGCAAAACATAACAAGCATGCGTTAGTACTTCTCAAATATAAATAGACCCGCAAAGAACCATTTAAGACCAGAAGTGGAACTAATCAGTGAGCTACTCATGCATTCCAGCACACTTCACAAAGTTGAAATCTGTTGCCTCAATTCACCATGTGAACGCAGGCCATCTCTATAATGACGTGCATTCACAGCACACACAGAGCGCCTCACATGGTCAGATCCTAAGGTTATACTTAGTTAAAGCTGGTGCTGTGTAACAACCTGAATATTTTACTAGAACCCTACGACTACATATACTGGAATATATTGTTTCTGGACTGGCATCTTGGTGGTAAAGGCAGTTGAAGTTGCATGCCAATTTCCTGTGAAAGTTAGGCGTCACCCTGGCCTCCCAAGCACCACCATTGGTCAGCAAAGCATCCCAAATCTTAAAGTGGTTCTAAAGGCTGAAGATTTTTGTATCTTTTTGCATTCTATGCATGAAGATAAAAAACCTTCAGTATGCAGTCCTGTTTCCCGCCTCCCCCTCATATTTAAATGAACCCAATCCTGATCCAGCCATGTGCATGAGCAAAAGATCTCCCAGGTCTATCCCTGATCATTGGATAAGACACCCCATTGTCTCCCCTCCATAGACGCACAGAGGTGTCTTGGGAGCGAGCACATGCGTGTGCCCCCCAGAGCAAGCAGCCTGCTGTGGGGTGACTGCTGACTGGGGACTCGAGAAGAGGGGGATCAGGGCTGCTTTGTGCACAGTTATTGCACTGAGTGGGTAAGTATGATGATTGTTTTCTTTTTTAATTGCCTTTACAAACGCTCCACTTCAATACATGGCATTTTCACCCCCTTCTTGCCCTGGCCAATTTTCAGTTTTCAGCACTGTCGCACTTTGAATGACAATTGCGCTATCATGCAAGACTTACCCAAATTAAATATCATTTTTTTCCCCATAAATAGAGCTTTCTTTTGGTGGTATTTGATCATCTCTGCGGTTTATATTTTTTGCACTATAAACAAAAGAATAGCAACAAGTTTGAAAAAAAAATTAATATTTTTTTTACTTATTGCTATAATATCCCAATTTTTTTTCCCTCAGTTTAGGCCAATATGTATTTGTCGACATATTTTTGGTAAAAAAAAAAATCGCAATAAGCCTATGTTGATTGCTTTGGGCAAAAGTTATAGTGCCTACAAAATAAGGGATAGTTTTATGGCATTTTTATTTATTTATTTTTAACTAGTAATGGCGGCGATCTGCGATTTTTTTATTTTTTTTTTATCATGACTATGACATTATGGCGGACAGATCGGACACTTTTCACACCATTTTGGGACCATTCACATTTATACAGTGATCAGTGGTAAAAAAAAATGCACTGATTACTGTATAAATGTCACTGGCAGGGAAGGGGTTCACACTAGGGGGCGATCAAGGGGTTAAGTGTGTTACCTAGGGAGTCATTTTAACTGTAGGGGGAGGGGACTCACAAGGGGAGGAGACCGATCAGTGCTCCTTTGTACTGGGAACACATGATCAGTTTCCTCTCACCTGACAGGACGTGGATCATGCATGGTCCTGCTCTGTTATCGGGCAATAGTGGGTCCCCGGCGGACATCGCGGCCGCTGGGCACGCGCATCGGCTCTCGAGTGATGCGACGTGCACCCCCCCAGAAGGCTGGGAAGCCCAGGACGTCATATGACGCCCGCCCAGGGTGGGAGATCCCTCCTGCGGATGTCATATGAAAATGGGCGGGATGTGAAGTGGTTAAAGCCATGATTGCTCAGAATCAGGCCTCAGGCTTGGCTTTGCATGAAAGGTGGAATTTTGTGTCTACCCTCCATACAGTTTGTTCCACTGATAGTTTTGATATGCTGGAACGGTGATGGTCAAACTGAATTACACCCAGCTGCCAGAGTGTTTAATAACTTAAAGTGACACTGAATGATATTCTCGACAGGTAATCCATGCACATCCTTTAATGGCCCTATAATCTTTTGAAATTGTGTTTTACTGCCTCCCTGTAATGTCCTCTGTAAGCACTCTCAACCTCTCCTCATCCCCTCTCACTCATTTTATTTTCAGTCATATGCACTGCTCTATGCACACTAAAAATCTCAGTCCGTCTCAGGAGCAAGCAAGAAAAGGGTGGCTATGTTTTTATATACATACAATGGAACCCTGCAGAATAAACGTAGCCACTCTCTAAAAAAGTCGGAGCACAGCAGAAAACAAAATAATAATTTGGAGGAGGCTGAGAACAATAGAATGTACTGCTTTGAGTTAAAGAATACAAACTAGAATAGAACTTTTTTTTTTCATAAAGAGTTAATGACCCTTATTCTGCTTGTTTTTAGCTTTTTTTCATTTGTATTTTTTAATTGGACTGGGGCTTTGAGAATTTAGTAACCTAGACATATAATTTTAGAGCCAAAGTCATTATTTTATTTTGTTTCTTCTACAGGTATGTAGGCAACCTCTCCAGGGATGTAACGGAAGTCCTGATTCTTCAGTTATTCAGTCAGATTGGGCCGTGTAAAAGCTGTAAAATGATTACAGATGTAAGTAAGACCATGTCCTGCTGTTTACAAGTGTTTACGTGTTGCTCCACGTTTTGCTGCTTACCTGTGTTTACCTCTGACTCCATGTCCTGCTGCTTACCTGTGTTTACCTCCTTTTTCATGTCCTGCTGCTTATCCATGTTTACATGCCGCTCCCTGTCTTATGTTTATGCCTGTTTACATCCAGACCCATGTCCTGCTGCTTGCCTGATTTTACCTTTTTGCTCTGTTTTGCTGCTTACCTGTGTTTACCTCCCACTGCTTACCTGTGGTTTACCTCCCGCTGCTTACCTGTGGTTTACCTCCCGCTGCTTACCTGTGGTTTACCTCCCGCTGCTTACCTGTGTTTACCTCCCGCTGCTTACCTGTGGTTTACCTCCCGCTGCTTACCTGTGGTTTACCTCCCGCTGCTTACCTGTGGTTTACCTCCCGCTGCTTACCTGTGGTTTACCTCCCGCTGCTTACCTGTGGTTTACCTCCCGCTGCTTACCTGTGGTTTACCTCCCGCTGCTTACCTGTGGTTTGCCTCCCGCTGCTTACCTGTGGTTTGCCTCCCGCTGCTTACCTGTGGTTTGCCTCCCGCTGCTTACCTGTGGTTTGCCTCCCGCTGCTTACCTGTGGTTTGCCTCCCGCTGCTTACCTGTGGTTTGCCTCCCGCTGCTTACCTGTGACTGACGATACTCCTATATATTTGTACGTGGAAGTTGTGGCTAATGTGGGGAGCTTGAGAAGATAGATATGTTGATAATTGATGCCAGTGTGAGGAGATGCAAATCCAATTGGAGATGGAGACTTTGATCGATGTGTGTGTTCTCTCACTGACTAGTAAGGGGGGCACAGCCATATAAGCACCCCCCTACCATGTCAAATGTGATTGAGCTCCTGAGCAGCAGTGAGTGAGTGGCTTCACTAGCTGGGATGGTATTTGGAAGGGTGTTCTGTCTGCAGTGTAAATGTTTTGTGCTCCTCATTGAACGGTGTGTGTCTGTCTGAAAAGGTGCCAATGAGGATGTGTCATGTCTGTTTGTCTTGTGTGTGTATAAAGACTTTTATTCTCTGATTTTAGCAAACGGACGGTCGGAGGGTGGCAGCAGCTACTGGCTTCTCCGCCATGCCGAATAGCAACAATGACCCTTATTGTTTTGTGGAGTTTTATGAACATAGAGACGCTGCTGCTGCATTAGCAGCAATGAATGGGCGGAAGATCTTGGGAAAGGTGAGCAGGTTTTATGATTTGTGTGGAGAGATGTGGCATAGATTTGGTACTTGGCTTTTGCCATAATGCTCTATAAAGAATACAGATGTTTTATTCTGTCACTCCTTTATATGGAAGTCTCTGTACTTGTGCAGTGGTGGTGCAGCCTCGCTGAGTGCTTAGATCCTAACATTATCTTCTGTACCTTGTATCTAATATATGTCCCTAGATGTACCCTGCTCTCCCTGTCATAGTGGTAGAGGGTGGGGTGTCTAAAGCAGTTATGGAGTTTATTGTCCAATCTGCACCAGAAAAGTTAGATTTCACAGTCATTTATGCTGATCTTAAAGTGTACTTAAACTCAAAATGAACATTTTGCTATCTATGGGGAACCTCTAGAAATGCTCAGGCCTAGTAGCGGGCTTTTCCTTTGTGTAAGAACCTTTGCTTTCCCCCATACAAGTCTAAAGAAATGCAAAAGTAGCTCAAAACAATCTAAAGCAGGTCAGGTTAAGGTCAACTGCAGGTCAGATACACCTCTAGGAGAATTCTAAATGATCTCAGAAGCATCTTAAAGTGGAAATCCGTTCTACACGTATCTAAGCTTAAATCGACTCTCGCTTACATTCTAAGCCCTATACTAACTACCCTGTAAAGGGGAGATGTGTATCGTTATAATCTAAGGGCACTCTACTTTGGTCACATGATCCCCCCCACCCCCCAGCACCTGGCTTTAGGGGAGAAGAGAGAGCAGCGACCACCGCTGCAGTGCCTAGGTGGTAATAATACCCATAGACTTATTATGGGGCCTCTGTTGTCTGCTGTCCCTCCTCTCCCCTGAACGTGGCGCTGGGAGCCAATCACATGACAGGACCAGAGCTCTCTTAGATTTGGTAAGTATACACATCGTTCCTTTAGGGTAGTCCATAGAGGGCTTAGAATGGGGGTGGGAGTAGATTTTAAGCTTTGATCATTTTAGCCCAGACTTCCTTTTTAAGCTGATGTCAAAAGCCAGTTGTATTTGCCCATTGACACAAACTTGGTGTTGGCAAACTCAGTAATATGAAAATAGTTCATCTGCCCCAAACAGTGCTTCCATCTTATCAATGTACTTTTTACATTAAAATACTGTCACTATATACCTTTTTGGCTGATCTGTATACCACAGTTACATGATAAACTGAAGAGTTTCTCCAGTGCCGAGAATTTAGGAAGGAGGAGATTTTCACTGCAGCCTGTATACACGCCCACATGTGTGATGTCAATATCATGTGACCTGGCTATCTTTGAGAACAAGAGGAAGTTCTCTCAGCATAAGACACAACTGAGCATGTGCAGGTCGGCTACCCTGCCTGTGTTAGCTGGCCTTCCCCAGATAGACAGTGCAGGAGGGGGAGGATCTGTGCATACAGGATATAACAGCCTTTTTACACAAATGCAGAGGGTTAACCCCTTAAGTTCCACAGTGAGTATAACAAGCATGTTATGCTGCATATACAGACTGATTTCACTGTTGTGGGTTTAGTAACACTCTAAAGCCCATTGACAAAACCCCTAATTGTGTCTAAGCAGTACAAAGTGCTGTACCCTTTGCCCTAAATGTCTTCAGAAAAACATTGGTGCAGTTCCTGTGCCTAGGCATTCCTATACTTTAGCCTCATAGTTGTGTAGTAGTAGTGTGAAATCATATAAGGCACTGCTGTCTCTGACTGCTAATCGCAACAGAATCTGAGTGAGATCTTCATCTCTCCTCCTGTTACGTAAATGCTATTCCACCAGTCAGCGGCCTTGCTTCTCTTCCAAGATGGCTGCCTGCATATAGAGCCAGTGTGGAAGAATGCATGGTAGGCCAGTAACAGGGAGAGAAAAAAAGATGCAGGGGGACCACAGGCAATACCGATAACTTGTCTTTTATTCTCTGCTTGCCTTTTTTTCTCTGCTTGCCTTTTTCGGGCCACAGTACAGGTCCTCTTTGAGGCATAATGGGCAGAGGTACTGCACATGTGAAGGCATTTTTATAGAGAGCTCTTCTTTCTTCACATTGCAGCAGTATAAATTCCTTCAGCTCTGAATGTAAAAGCAGTTTTTCAGCCAAAGGACATCCTGAATAGTTCATTTAAGGACAACCAATTTTTACAGAGCCAGCACTCCCTTCCCATCCCAGAGACTGCCATTACATCACTTGCAGAAGCAGGATTAGTTCCAGAGCACAGTTCTGCTTCATAATGCCCAATAACACGTTTGCTCTAGAGCTAGCACCTCTTCTAGAAGTCCTACTGTGATGTGAGCCTCAGCTATACCAATAGGTTTGCATTAAAGCTGAACTCCAGCTTTTGTCAGACTTTATAAGTTATTTTGGGCCAGTTTGGCCCAAATGAACTATGTCCCTCTCTAACATGTTAGGCCGCTGGATGTGCGTTATAAACTGTATGTAGCTGAGCATACCGGGTGCGAGCCGAGACTTCCGTTCTTATACCCGGAACACAATAGAGTCCATCTGATCATCGCTCAGCCAATCAGAGAAAGCAATGTATTCTAGCAATGTATACAAAGCCTCCGTTAGAGGTTGTGCCATCATCAGCCCACGCCCCTGACTCGGCCAATCAGGAAACTGTGTATTGATAGAATACATCACTTTCTCTGATCTGAACGACGATCAGATAGACCCTCTTGTGTTCCGGGTATCAGACAGGAAGTCTCGGTTACATACAGTTTATTCTGCATATCCAGTGGCTTCACAGGTTAGTCAGGGACATAGTTTGTTTGGGCCAAGCTGGCCCAAATGAGCTATGTAAAGTCTAACAAAAGCTGGAGTTCAGCTTTAAAGTCCAACTCGGGGCATGGGAAACAAATACCCTTGTGATGGGGGATCCAAACACTTCCAAAGGTTAAATGCTTCTTTTTGCTATGGGGTATAAAAATAAGGTGTACTTCTTACCACACCCTTCACTCCAGCAGGGTTCTTCCAGCTCCTGCAATTTTCTCTCTAATACCTCATTCACACAGGTCCTGTATTGCACATGATGATAAGGGCCCATCCACTGCCCTGGGCAATAAAGGACAGAGTGCTGGAGGAAGGGGTAGGGTAATTGATATAGCCTTCTCTTCTACCCCTTGAGTTATTGAGCAATTAACACTTGCAATGTAGGGGGACTGCAAGTGGGTTGTTTTTTTTCCATTCCGCAGTTGGGATTTAAAATCTAGAAATTGTTGATCGATTGTGGTTGGTGGGAGGAGGAACAGTGGCTGCTTGTTGTTCAGAAGCAAGGGCTTTCTCCACGTAGTCTCTTCTCTGTGCTAATCCGCTATCTGCTTTTTTTCTGCAGGAGGTGAAGGTGAATTGGGCCACAACTCCCAGCAGTCAGAAGAAAGACACATCAAGTAAGTATACAGTTGAGCTTCGGACATAACACAGCTGTCTCCTCCATTGTGGCAGCAATCATCTTCACTGTATGATGGTGCTATTAATCCCTTTTTGTTGCAGGCCCCTCCAGCAGGAAAGGGGTTAAGAGAAAGTCTGGCCGATAGCATTTACAAGTCCATGTGCTGTTTAGGCTGCCTCTCTTGGTATTCTCTCTTAATTTATCTTAATTCAAAACACTTTTTATTCCTTACTACGTTAAGTGTTTTCAGATTCTCCAAACGTCAATTGGACACTGGAAAGCGTATCTGAAAGTGCCCCTATTTATATTCTATAGATAACTGTTGCCTCTGTGTGTAGCTTCAGCTAGCTCCTAGTTCTGTGTACATCTCAGATTGGTCTCTCTGTGAATCACACTGATTGCACAAATCTCTCTCTCTGCAGATCACTTCCATGTATTTGTTGGAGATCTGAGTCCAGAAATAACCACAGAAGACATAAAATCGGCTTTTGCTCCATTTGGTAAAATCTCGTAAGTATTAGTGAGTTGTTTTAATCTCTCTCATGTCTAATACAACAAGGTTATGTACGTGTTTGCCCAATGAACTGAATTCTCTGTTTCAGTTAAATCTGATATGTTATATTATGACTGTATATATGTATGTAATAAAGTATTGGAGACTTGGGGGCTGTACAGAAAGTCCTCAGCCAATTATTTGTCAGGGTCTTGGGTCCTGGTACAGCTGGACTGAGACCGCTATTGGCATTCCTGCTGTTTGATGGTAATGTCCTGGTCATGGTGTGTGGCACGGAAGCTGGCGCACCCTTCCTAATCCAGTAAGTATGGGCTGATGGGCGCAATTAGTATTTGTCTATCTATAGGAGCGGATCGCTGGTGAACAGCATGAACTGTATGCAATTCCTTTGTGCCTCCAGATAGCAACCATGGTGAATTAGAGGGGCTTATTTGGAGAGCTAATGGAAAATATTTGGTGAAAATTGTAGCAATCAGCACATCACCAGTGCTGGGCATGCTACGCACCTTTGCTCTGTCTCCATGTAACATGAGCTGATTATTGTGGTTGTAGCGATCGGCTGATTACCAGTGCCGGACATGCTCTGCACCATCTTTCTGTCTCCATATAGGGATCAGCTGATCACCAGTGCCGGGCATGCTCTGCACCGTCGCTCTGTCTCCATATAGGAATCAGCTGATCACCAGTGCCGGGCATGCTCTGCACCGTCGCTCTGTCTCCATATAGGAATCAGCTGATCACCAGTGCCGGGCATGCTCTGCATGGTCGCTCTGTCTCTATATAGGGATCAGCTGATCACCAGTGCCGGGCATGCTCTGCACCGTCGCTCTGTCTCTATATAGGGATCAGCTGATCACCAGTGCCAGGCGTGCTCTGCATTGTCGCTCTGCCTCTACATGTAGGGATCAGCTGATCACCAGTGCCAGGCGTGCTCTGCATTGTCGCTCTGCCTCCATATGTAGGGATCAGCTGATCACCAGTGCCAGGTGTGCTCTGCATTGTCGCTCTGGCTCCATATGTAGGGATCAGCTGATCACCAGTGCTGGGCATGCTCTGCATTGTCGTTCTGCCTCCATATATAGGGATCAGCTGATCACCAGTGCTGGGCGTGCTCCACACCATCTCTGTCTCCATATAACTTGAGCTGAATATTGCTGTTTTTCTCTGGGTCACTGTGCAGGTGTAAGGATTCTTGCCTCCCTCCCACTCATCATTAAACATAATAGCATTCTGATTATTTTGCAGAATGGCTGCTATATGGACAGACTCTTGAAGGCTAACTGCAAGGAACTGTGCACACTGGAGTCAGTTGTAGATTTTTTTTCTCATTTCTATTTATTCTTATATATTTTCTACTGGTATAATCAGATTTCTATGACACAATACATTTCTGTGTTAGTTTTGTTGTTTTGTACTGGTGTGCTGAACTATTGTTCTTTAGTTTTATTCGCCTTTCTTAAATTTTCTGAAAATGTCAATTTTTCAAAATTTACAGCTGCCCAAACTCCAAAATGGTGGTAAAGAATTGAGCAAGAAAAATAAAGAAATCTGTTAACAGGCCATGTATGCCTTTTAATTCCTATTTTTCCTCTTTTCCATTTTGATATTTGATATATTCTGCAGCCATTGATATTAGTGAGTGCATGGTGAGCCAGGGCTGAGTGCTAGACTAGAAAGAGACCATATTTTATTTTCTAGTGTAATGGTTAGGTTGCATGTTTAATACAAAGTGTTAATATTAGAATTCTGTGCTGTAGATATCATTGATCTCTAGCAATATGTCAGAGCTGCTTAGGGAGTCAGTGCTCCTAAGACTAGATTAAGGATAAAGATGGAGGAGGAATATCTGCCAATAACAGTGTGTGTGGTTCCTATAGTTTTTATTTATTGCTTATTCATCTTTGTGCCATGAACTTATCTCTCTGGTCTCTTTTCCACAGAGATGCCAGAGTAGTGAAGGACATGGCAACGGGGAAGTCGAAAGGTTATGGCTTTGTTTCCTTCTACAATAAGTTGGTGAGTGTCTTGTGTGTTCACTGTGCACATGTCTAAAATATTCATCTACCACCTAAGTCAACTCCCTATGTGACTGAGGAAAGATTAGAAGCTCTCCTTAGTTTTTTTTTTTTGTTTACAAACTTTTATGAAGTGCAAAAATAAAGTATAAGGCTCCATTTACACCTAGGCGATTTGAATCGCAGGCAGACTCACCACGATTCCATTATTGCGGCAAAGCGTGGGACACGTTTGCGATACCATTACTTGTTAATGCCACCCCAATCGTGACAAAAACGCAGCGCGGTTGCCCAAACGAAGCTTTTTTTTGAGTGCCAAGCTTTGTGCGTTGTGATTTTGCTGCAACCGTGGAAAAAAGCAATGCGATAACAAGTAATGGTATCGCAAACAGGCCCTGCATTTTGCAGTGATTTTGCAATCATGGGCAGAATTGCGGCGATTCCACCCGCGATTCAAATCGCCTAGGTGTGAACGGAGCCTAACATACAGCAAATATATCAAAAGGTTCAATAAGGAATCAGTACTGATACATATCAGCTGTATAAAGTGTTCAAAACATACAGATATCAAAAATGAAATTAATAAAAAGGTACCTTCAAATATGATATTTATTGTACTTCAAGTGTATCTAATATATAAAAAATTGTCTGATTATGCTAGAAAACCACTCCAGCCTAAGGTAATGCTGGGTACACAGAGTTTTTTTTTTTTCTTTTAACCCAGCAATCTGAACGATAAAAAAACATACAGAGCCATACTAACACATCCGATCTCCCCGCTGTGATTTTGTATTCTGAAGGGTAACTGCCCCCCCCCCCCCCCCCCCCCCCGCCAGAACAGCCATTGGCTGCGAGCGCTGATTTAATGCCAGTCTTCCAGTATGTTTGTTTGACCGAAGCCGGTTGTAAGACCGGCTTCTGTCGAATGAGGAGCTGTAAAAAATAAGCCGAAAGCCGGCTGGTTGCTGCCGAACCAACCATTTTGGCCCCCGGCTTAATTGGGACAATAGAAAGTACAATACAAATTGCGTTAATCTGCTGTGGGTAAGGGATATAAAAACCGCAGATCCCAGACAGGATTTAGAGTCTTGAATAGTGTGAAATATTTGTTCCATCAACGTAATCGCATCCATTCTAGAGAGAATTTGTGATACGGGATAGCCGCAGACTTCCAGTGACATGCAATGACCCAAGGGCATAGTCAAATATAAAGTGTGCATCAATCTCTCTAGAGGGAACAGGAGAGCAGAAATAGTGGAAAACCAAAAAACATTGAGCCAGAGTTAAAGTAATCTGTTCACCCGCTAATTTAGTAATGAGATTTTTATTATACAGGATTCGTATAGCACCAACAGTATGTACAGCGCTTTACATGATGGCAGACATTACAGTTACAATACAATTCAATACAGGAGAAATCGGAGGGCCCTGCTCGTTGGAGCTTACAATCTAAAAGGGAGGGACAAATGATACAAATATTATCAATGATTAAAAATTTCCTGCCAGTGTAGGGTTATTTTTTTGCATTCCCAAAACGTATGAAAGCATGAACCTACTTGGTGACAACCGCGAAAGCACTGCGTTGGGACTTGGGGATATATAGTAGAACGCCTAAGCAGAGTATAGTACCACCTAGTAAACAGTTTTAATTCTGTATCTCGAACTGTCAGAGATCTGGTACATTTCCTGAGCTTGGCCCACACAGTGTCCCATTCTGTCAGCTTTTTACTGATGTGTTCACGTTGCTGACAATCTTTTTCATGTCTGCCTTGGTGACACAACCAGAACTCCAGGGAAATTTTCCTGAGGGGAGCCTAAAGCTTCTAACCCAACTTTACTTCCCCAAGCTAAAGATTGGCTTGAGTTCCAATTTCTCACTGATCACCTGCTAGTCATTGTGGCACCATTCTTTTCTTGTTTTTGTAGCCCACGTTTTCATGGCAGTACTCTTACCTGTATCTCTTGCTCCTAGGATGCTGAAAATGCCATAGTACATATGGGAGGACAGTGGTTAGGTGGCCGACAGATCAGAACTAACTGGGCAACTCGTAAACCACCCGCACCAAAAAGCGCACAAGAAAGTGAGTAGTGCTCTCAGCTTTACAGCCACTTTTTTTATAGCTTGGAGCTTTTCTGATGTTTCTGCTTTTTTACTTCAGGTAATACAAAGCAGCTGAGGTTCGAAGATGTTGTGAACCAGTCCAGTCCAAAAAATTGTACAGTTTACTGTGGAGGGATCGGGTCAGGTTTAACTGGTAAGATGCTTCCATTCTCATACACTCTGCTTGGGGGGGGTTTAGGCCAACAGTTTTAGGGTTTTTTTTTTTTTCTCGACATGAGTATTTAAGTCATCTTAGGCCTCATGCACACGAGACGCTGTTAAACTTGCGTTCAGAGGCAGTTAGACACTTTTTTCAACTGCCCCTGAACCCATTCAATTTTATCCTATGTGTCCATGTACACAGTCTCGTTTTTTGGCATTTTTAGGCAATTGCGTTTAACCTCGTTTTTCCAGAAGCAAAAAAATGGGTTCAGACGCAAACCTTTTTCCACGTTTCAGACGCCAAATGCGGCTAAACGCCGGTACCTCGTTTAGCCGCGTTTGCGTTTTTAAGTGTTTTTACAAACCGACTTTGGGGCCCCATATCTCGGGGCCACTTGGTGCAAATTTGGTGTGCAAACACAGTGGACCTAGCACTACAACATATCCAAATTTGTGGTTCCCTTCACCAAGTGGCCCTGAGATATGGGGCCCCAAAGTCAGGTCGGAAAAGGTAATTTTCTGCTGCAGCCCGACATTTTGCGACCCGACTTTGGGGCCCTGTATGTCGGGGCCACTTGGTGCTAGGAACATATCCAAATTTGGGGTTCCTAGCACCAAGTGACCCCGAGATACGGGGCCCCAAAGTCAGGTCGCAAAATGTCTAGCACTTCTGCAGCAGAGAATGACATTTTCCGACCTGACTTTGGGGCCCCATATCTCGGGGCCACTTGGTGCTAGGGACTTCAACTTTGGATATATTAGTCCAACTGTGTTAGCACACCAAATTTGGGGTTCCTAGCACCAAGTGGCCCTGAGATATGGGGCCCCAAAGTTGGGTCGCAAAATGTCATTTTCTGCTCTGCAGATGCTTCTAGACGCAAACGCGGCATGCAAACGCTGCAAAACGGGAGTTTCTAAATGCCCGTTTCAGCTTTTAAAAACATGTTCAGCAGAGTTTGCACTGGCGTATCGTGTGCATGAGGCCTTAACCTGATGATTCCACCTTTTGTAAGCTGTACTGTTATTCTGTACAGTGTGTGTGACACATTTATTATGGGGTTTTGATGGTATCGCTAGGGGGAGTCCTTATTTCTTGGATAGATGTTAAAACATCCCTGATGGCTCATTGTAGACCTCATAAGGAATGTTACTGTATACTTGCTGATGACCGAATTCATTATAAACTTTATAAAGAACATCACTGTATAGATCCTCATAGCTGGTTCTAGACTTCATGAACTTTACCGTGTAGTCCCTGATGGCTCATTCTAGACTTTATAAAAAAAAAAAAAACAAACGCTGTGTAGTTGCCGATGGCTGAGCTCATTATAGACTATAAGGGATGTCACTCTATAGTTCCTGATGGCACATTATATGCTTAAAAAAAATCACTATATAGTTTTGAATGTCAGAACTCACTATAAACTTCATAAAGAACATAGCTGTTTTGTTCCTAATGTCTTATTATATACAATGAATAAATTACAGAGCTTGCAACATTATAAATAAAGCAAATAACTTATCACAATTGTGTTGATGTATTTCCAAAATTATACTATTAAAGTGCTCCAATAAAACTTCAAACACTGTCTGAAATTGCAACACTTAAAACAGTGCGGAATTAATATGTAAACAACATGAGATTGAATTATATTATTACAAAAACGTCCCAATAGAGGTGCTCTTGTGCTCCAATCCACTGAAAAGTGCTTCAAACTTCCACTCTGTGATGTGACACGCTCCCCTTCAGTGTCCCCACTCACCTGATAAAATGGACCCCTAGCTTTTCAGTCTAAGGGTCAAGTAAGCTGATATCTGGCTGAGGATGATGGTTTAAACGGGTCCACAAGAGATCTCTTCCAGCGTGGTTAAAGTTGCAATATTCACCAGAAAAAAAGGAAAGGGAACTAATAGTGAAGTTCTGTATGATCGGTATTTATTGCGCAAACAAAAAAATTTTACTTACAAGACTCCAAATTACAATGGCCATGTAATTAGGTACAGGGATACAATCCAGGAACACCGCATCCGGCGTGCTTTCCACCGAAACCGGAAATGACGTCGTCTGGACTCTGCACCGGAAATTACATCAACGCGTTTCGCCCTCCCACAAGGCGTCAAGGACCTCAGTTTTTGTAATAATATAATTCAATCTCATATTTTTTTGTTTACATATTAATTTTGCACTGTTTCATACAGTGTTTGAAGTTTTTTTTTTTTTTTTTGGAGCACTTTAATAGTATAATTTTGGAAATACATCAACGCAATTGTGATAAGTTATTTGCTTTATTTATAATGTTGCGAGCGCTGTAATTTATCCATTGTATGTTATCAAGTGGTTAGCACGTTGTGTACAGCAGCTGTAAGTGCTATATACATTATTAATTGTTTTTCACCTTAGTGTGAGTATATATTATTTTCACTAATGTCTTATTATAGACTTCGTAAAAACAGTTGTGGATGGCAGAGTTCATTATAGACTTTTATACAGAATGTCACTTAATAGTTCCTGATAAATTATTACAGCCGTTATAAAGAACCACACTGTATAGTTCCTAATTGCTCATTATAGATTTAATAAGAGATGTCACTCTATGCTTTCTAATGGTAGAGCTCATTATAGACTCAAAGAAAAACATTGTGGAGTTCCTGATAGCAGAGCTACCTAAAATACGAACTTGTTTGCCTCTTTCTGAATCTAAATGGAAAATTATTGGACTTTCTAAACCAGATATTTAGAATATGTTGTATATGCTCACTTTGCTTAAACATTTGGGGTGCGTAGGATGTATTTTTCCTGTGCATGCTCATAGTATTGAAAATGCAGAGTGCTACTGCAGATAGTTCTGTTCTTCCACATGTGTGTGATTGTGATCTGACAATGTGCACAGCATACTTCTGAGAAATGGTGGTTACTCTTAAGTGACAATAGGGTTTGTGTTCAGATGAAGTATTGTCATTGTTTGTATCTGACAAATATCTGTTATACATGTTTGCCAAACCTCAGAGTTGGGCAGATCTTTACAGCAAGCTGGGTAATGTACTTAAATGATTATGGCTGGCTTTAAGTTTTTGTTTTTTTATCTCTCACCTTAGGCCCCTTTCACACTTGTGCGACCTGAAAGTCACGCGATTTTGCTGAGATTTTGATGAGACTTTAAGCAATACCTGTGTATTTTTGTGGTCTATGGACCTCAAATCGCATCAGTAGGCCTAGAGAAGTGCAGGGACTACTTTGAAGTCGCACATGTTACTCTTTGGAAATCATGGGGTACGACTTGTCATGCGACTTTGCAGTCCCAAGTCGCAGGACAAGTCACACAAGTGTGAAAGGGGCCTAAAGTGGAACTTAACTCCCTGTAGCAACATTTTTTCTTTTTGGTCCAGTATGTTTTTTTACCTTTTTTAGATGTGCAAGGCAGCACTTCCTGGTTTTCAGCCTAGCTCCACTGCCTCCTGGGATTGTTACATCATAGCTATCCCAGGAGGCAGTGTGCTGTGCATCTTCACACTTGCTGAGCTTTGGGAGCATGTGCACAAATGCCACTGGCAACTAGGGTGCCCAGGAATTAGAAATGGAGGTTTTCATGGGCATGCACAGAAAAGCCCCCACGTGTGCACAGATGCACCACTGGTCTCTCCCCAGGTCTCAAATGTCTGGCAAAAAAACAGCATTGCATTTGTGCATGCACTGGACCCTCCATGTTGGCGATGTGGAAGAGAGACGGAGGCAGGGAACAAATTCAGCTGTGAAGTTCTGCTTTAAAGCTGAACTCCAGGAGAATCAAATTTTGTCCAAATACAAGGAGCATGTGTCTTCTTACTTGCATCTCTGTGCTCGTTGTGTTTTTTTTATTCCAGATCATCTGTGTGGTAATACTGTGTAAAATTTTACATTTGAGCAGAAGCTTCCTGTAATAAAGGCTGGTCAATGCTCTCTCTCCTTGTGCAGGATGACTGGTCTGGTCCCTCCCCCTCCCCCCTATAGTTTTCTGTAGGCAGTCAGTAGTGGATGGGTTTGCCCCTCCCACAGCTCTGCAGAGGTTATATTCCACACAGTGTTTGACTGCTGCTTTTACAAAGTAGTAGCTGGGTTTGCAAGGACATTTGTACACAAAGTGAATTTGTTTCCCTTGTGCTATATATGAGTAATATAGAACTTTCCTGACTCCCAGCTGAGTGTTTTTTTTTACTTATCTAACATTTATTTTCATTACAGAGCAACTAATGAGACAGACATTTGGTGTGTTCGGACAGATTATGGAAATTCGAGTTTTTCCAGAAAAAGGCTACTCTTTTATCAGGTGACTACTCCATAATAATGTGGTTTTTGCTTGTTAAACACATGTAAAACCTCGGTATCAGTATTTTTGTAGTTGTGTGTTTTCGCTCAGTGTATAATTTTTTTTCTATGTATAATTTTTAATTCTATATATACGTAAGCAAAGCCATATGTTCATTAAATACGGTGGTTCTGCTCAGTTGTTACTTCTGACAATACAAGTCTGAAGCAGCCAATTGACTGAAAACCGAACCAACTGTGGCTGCTATTTGGTCTCCACCCACTAAGTAGAGAGGCAACATAGTCTTCATTTTGTTCACTTAACCGCTTCAGCCCCGGAAGATTTTACCCCCTTCCTGACCAGAGCACTTTTTGCGATTCGGCACTGCGTCGCTTTAACTGACAAATGTGCAGTCGTGTGACGCTGTACCCAAACAAAATTGACGTCCTTTTTTTCCCACAAATAGAGCTTTCTTTTGGTGGTATTTGATCGCCTCTGGGGTTTTTTTATTTTTTGGGTGTTGGACCCATCAACGCATTTGGCGCGTTACAAGACGCACATTGCACATATCCTGGGACAACACACGACTAAATGATTTGTTCTGATGTTTATGACTAATGCGTGTCTGGTGAAGCAAGAAGATTTGGGTTGAGCTGATGTCTGATGTACCTGGTACACAGTTGTGCCTTCTCTGCTGCTACTTGTCGGTAGAGCAGATCCGACTCAGCTTTCCCAAATACGTCATCTTAGCATAAGCTTTTTTTTTTCCCCCCGGGGCTAGAACCATGTGCTGTTTGCCGCCACACTGCCTAACTTCCGGTCTAAACCTGTTAGGCCTGTATTCGTATGGTAGTTGGCCAAGAATCTGTTCTGGCATTCAAGGATCTAATTTTTCTGATGAGATGGCTTCTAGCTTTTCTAGCTTTCACATGTATTCATTCTATATTTGCACAAGCTGTTTCCTCTGTCCCAACTCTCAGATTATGAGCCTAGATTGTCTTATACAATCTGAGTTATGGTTAAAAGGCTAAAGGGTGTCTGAGAAGTTCTCTTACTCCTTTTATGGAAGACCAGCACACAGATTTGCAAGCTGATATGACAAGAGTGCAAAGATTGCAAATTCTCTTCTTCTCTAGCTGAGATAAAAGAAATGTTTTATTGTAATAAGGATTTCGGGGGCAACCATTGTTGGCTAACTTCTAAAAAAAAAAAATACTGAGCCACTGACCCAGAACAAGCTTACAGATTACAAAATGTAATGCAACAATCCTGATCTGTGTACTACATCTCTGCTTCCTTAAGGATTCAAGCCTATCAGAGGAGCAATACAGGGAGGATACTATCATTTTCGCGATGAGATGTACAAATGACAGCTTGCAACTGTCTTACTACATGTTTTCTTTAAAGCTTCAGCAAATTTAGTTTGTATATGTATACAACTGTGTATATGGACATACAGCAGAAAAGTACTAGATACAATACTTTTCTTTAGAGAGGGTAGCTGTGCAATGAGAGAAGGCTTTTCTTTTCAGAAGAAGATTGTTGCTTTACTTTTATAATTTGTACTCGGAGTCTCTAGTAGACCGTATTAGGAAAAGGTATGAGGGGAAATGGGAAAAGTGACCTTGGGTGTGCCATATGAGGCAATATGAACTCCACCGCTCAGGTAAATCCAAACCAAAATGCATACGTCCTTAACCTCCAGAAAAGGGGGAGCCCCAGGTGCTGGCTAATGCCTGTATAGGTAGGGATGAGCGAAGAAGTCTGGACAGCCGCACACCGGAAGAAATTTCATAGCTGAGTAATGAGTAAGCACTTAGTTTAAGTGTGAAACCCGTCAGCTGTTTTTCTGTACCACCTTACCGTGGTGCCTTGTGTACTTCATGATCCTGTTCTACGAATAAAGGCATATGATATTTCTTCCGGTGTGCGGCTGTCCAGACTTCTTCGCTCATCTCTACCTTGGGTGTGCCATAGTCACATGGGCAGTATGCCTAAATGGGGCATACCCAAGTATAAGTTAAAAGAGAAGAAATAGAAAGAAAAAGGGAAGGGCGAGTGGGACACGAGAGAACATTCGACAGGCAATGGAGGATAGACGGCAGGTTTAAATACAGCCCGACTCCTCCTACAAATACAGGCTGACCTGCAGTCAGCCTTCCCATTTGTACTCGGAGTCTCTAGTAGACCGTATTAGGAAAAGGTATGAGGGGAAATGGGAAAAGTGACCTGGGGTGTGCCGTAGTCAGTATGCCTAAAGGGGGCAAAAATAAAGACAGTAGGATCAGCTAGCAAACAATTTCAAAGTAATCGTATGTAACATTAACCAGCCAAATGCATGAAAGCCCATGACATCTCACCATGTGAATCAGGGATATATCTGGAGAAACATTCTGAATTCCACCTACCTCACGTCTTGATCACATGAACAGGGACCCCTTGGCAAGAAGCAGCAGAAGCCGCACCTATCCTGAAAGAATAGCCGGAATAAGCTTTGGGGTCTATACCTAGGTTTGACAGCAAGGTGCGGCAACGATTCATGAACTGTGCTGAGGAGAGGGGAGCATCAGGGAGTAGAATTCTTGCCAGTTATGTCTTGATAGTGAGCAGATAGTGGCAGAAGGCAATGAAAACCAGTAATCATTGAAGGTTTGTGACAATAGCTCCCAGGATACTGAGACTGGAAAGCCTGGAAGGTAATCCAGGCCGTGTCAAAAGCCTTCCTGGTGTTAATTGATAATGACTTGTAGATCCAAACTGCCACATCAGCCCAGTGGGAACCTAGTTCATCGTTGGCAGGGAGAAATGCGGGGACAGTGTGGCACAGGCATCTGTGTCTGGGACCTGTCGGAAAATAGCGCGTGGTTAAAAAGGGACAGAGCATCCGCTGCTGTATTCTATACACCACTGTTGAACCTACAGTGTATGTGGAAATGGAACTGAAGGGACAGCCAAATCGGCCTACGTACAAAAGACATGATGCGTAAAGACCTGGTTCTGCCTTTAACAATTTCTGAGGTAGCCTGATTGTGAAGAAAATAATCGTTTAACCTGTGTAAAAGTTACCCCACGCCTGCGCTGCCGACACTATGGGGCAAATCTCGAACAAAGCTGATGTCTCCGCAAACCCTGGAATAGCCAAGATCTTGACTGGCCATAGTGCGTGCCAAAAATAGCTGCATAGCATTTGGTGGCTGCTGTATCAGTCAAGACTTGAGGAGAAAAAACAGACTCTGCAGGGATGAACATGGCGATTCCGTTCCAGTGTTAGAAGAATTCGTTCACATACGTAAGTCGGATAGAGCCGCAGAATCTAACTTGACCCAAGAGTCAGAGTCGGGGGTTGAAGGTAACAAGGCCAACAAACGAGAAATGAACGACCTACCCCGGGGAATGATCCTCATGGCAAAATTTAGCATGCCTGACAGTGACTGCAATTTTACTCTGGAACAGGTTTGGGAGATCGTGAACGCACGTATCCGGTCTCTGATCCTAATTTGTCTGAAGGCAAACCTGGCATACATAGCCTGAGTATCCAGCGTGATCCCCAGGAATGTAAGTGTAGTCACTGAGCCTTACATTTTTCTTGCCACCAGTGGGATGTTGCGAGCAGAGAAAACTGATGTCAGCTTCTGTAGATCGGCGGGGGCCTGTTTGGAACTTTAGAGGAGCAGAAAAACACCCAGAGAATGGATGACTTCTTGACAGCTTTTTTTATGGGTGACTATCCAGCTGAGTGCCTGCGTGAAAGTATCAAACCGCATAATACAGACCCCTCCACTTTATCCCATGCCACTGTCAGAGTGATGGGAGAAGTTTGAAAGAATCCGCTGCTGAATGAGCTGGGGCCAGGAGTAAACTCTGGAATGCCCTGGACGTACCTGGTAGGACACCGGGGTAATGGAAGGAGCACTGGTACTTTTACCTAAAGCTAAAGGTACATGGCATGGTACCAAGGGGGTCCCAGAACCTGCTGATGTCCCTAGAACGGTAGGAGCCTCTGGGGCCGGACTCTGATGGTTTTCCAAAACCTCAACCCTGGCCCGCAACTCCTGACAGGAGGTTGCCAGTGAGTTTAGGGTGGCGTGAATCTGTGAAAGGGACGAGGCGACAGACCGTAGGGTTACCTGCTCAGCATTAGAGCCTGAAGCATAGGGGAATAATAATCTGAATAGCTCCGCTTTGCGAGCCGAATCCGGGTACGAAATACCCCTGTGTCGTAAGTTCCGCCAAGAGTCTTGGGACAGTCCAAGTTCTTAAGGAGGGCGAGCTACCATGTTTAGAACCCCTAGACGTTCATATCTTCTAAAACGTGAAGATATGAACGCGACATGTATGAGATGACAATGAAAAATGAAATGGACGTTTATGCAGGGCTAAAACGTGTCAGTCTCGGGATTTAGACAAAAGCCGAATCACCTGAGGCGTAGCAGGCAAATTTAATGTAAAAGTCCAGCCCAGTAAATCTGAAAATGTGTTAGCCAAATGATCTGAGTGGTGAAAACACCCTGACGTAAGAATGTATGTTGAGTGAGGAAACATATGAGGAGACCTGCCACTGTACAAGCCAATTAGAAACTACCATCTCAACCCGTTGGTACCCATAAATATGATAGGTAACACTGCAGTGGTTTGATGCCATAATACCTACAATGTGAAGATTGATCATGTACCGTATATGCGATGACAACAAAGCTGGTGTTAAAGGGAGATGAGAAGTACCAACCTGAAATGGACTGCAAGTATGAACTTCGTGCAACCTGTTATGTAGAAACCCACTTATAGAAAAGGAACACAAGCACACCAAAAGCTACCACTCAGATCAGCGCATGCAGACCGATGTCTGTTCCAAAAAATGTGTGTAACAACCCCCACGGATTTCCGATATTTGGAAGAAACTATACCTACCCGAAACGGACTGAAAAAAAAACGAACCTATCTCTTACCTTGACATTGATTAAACCCTTCTTTGTTCTTTTTTTTTTTTTAACCGTGGCTAAAGATGACATATGTGTTGTGTAAGAATGAGAAAATTTAAGTCGCATTAAATTACAGAGGCCGAGTAACCCAAAGTGAAGCAAGCAAATTAAAAACGTAAACTCAGGCCTATAGAACCTGACAAGCGTGTCAGGCCAACGAAGTAAGTAGTGCAAAGCAAAAAAACTTATGAAAGTCGAACGTATGCTGTATGAGAAACCGATGAGGAGACTTGCCACCGCACAAGCCAATTAGAAACGATCATCTCAACCCGTTGGTACCTATAAAAGTGATAGGTCACGGCATTCACCACTACAGTAGTTGCCTAACACGTGAAGGCAAAATCATGTACCATGTATGAGATAACGAAAATCCGGTATGCGGTGAACTAAAAATATCGACACATAAGCCAGAAATACACATTAAAAGCAACCATATCTTACCTTTGACATGGATACCTCGCCCTCTTATTTTATTTTTTATTTTTTCTGGCAAGGCCTGCACCTGGTGACCGAGGCCCACCATGAAATACAACGTATCAGCAGGACTGAAAACGTGTCAAACTCATGAGTTTACAGAGGCCGAGCAACCTGAGGCATAGCAGGCAAATTAAAAACGTAACCTCAGGCCTGATGAGCCTGAAGATGTCAGGCCACTGTATGAGTAGTGAAATGTCATGATGCATGAAAACCGAAACGTGAAACGGTTGAGGAGACTTGCCACTGCCCAAGCCAATTAGAAACTATCATCTCAGTCCGTTAGCACCCATAAATGTGATGGGTGACCCCACAGTGGTGCAACGCCATAAGCCTAACACATGAAAATATGATCATGTAAAATGTATGAGCCACAAAGACCGTGCCGGAAAACCTTTGTGATTCCTAATGACACGTAGAGACAATACCTATGGAAAAAAAACATACTAACGCTACCACTTGTAACCGCACATGGATTGTTGAAATCGGTTTGAAAAATAAATCATAACTTAACCATGCCTGACTTGTGGAGTAAAGGAACACAGGGAATGACCTCCAAAGTGAAGGCGATCCGGACAATATGTGCACTATGTGACCCCTGCCAAGCTATGATGTAGGGTGCCTAGGTGAAAACAGGAAGGTTCTTGCACCTAAAATGGACTGATGGTTAATTTTTTTTTTTTTTTACCTTGGTCATGAGAATTTGGTATACCAAAAGCACATTAGTAAGCGGAGTTCCAATTAAAAAAAAATAAATAAACCACAGCTACAAATACTGCAGCTGCTGACTTTTAATAATCGGACACTTACCTGTCCCAGGGTCCAGCGATGCAGGGGAACGAAGCCTCGCTCGTCTCCCCCTCCTCTCTGCGTTGCTGGCATTGTCACAGTGTGGGCGCCCGGCTGTGGCTTCACAGCTGGGCACGCGCTGTGACTGGCTGGGCAATCATCTGGGACCTGTGAGGAAGTGGGAGCTGGAACCCTCTAAAAAGAGGGTTTCCGGTCCTCGCCCCCCATGCCACACATGACACCAATGCCCAAATGTTACTTGCCTGGCTCTGCCCCCCGCCCCCATGTATACAAGAGAACCATCGACACTCAATGGAGGATAGAGGGCGGGTTTAAATACAGCCCAACTCCTCCTACAAATACAGGCTGACCTGCTAAAGGTCAGCTTTCCCATTTATATTCCTAAAATGTCCAAAAAAAACTGTTCATCTTTCAGTGACAGGATCCTTCAGAGAACACATGTCAATAAGCTGATTTTCTTCTCAAATGGCCATTGGCAATAGCAGAAAGTTTTATAGTGGCCCAATTTACTGCCCTTCATGAAGAGCAGTCTGGGCAAAGACATTGCTCAGTCTCAATTATATGGTATATCCTGCTGGCAGTTGTCACTTTGGTTTTAGACACGCTGCTGTCCTTTGCTTCCAGTAAGAAGCAAGGGCTTCTAGGCAGACAGTGATTTTAGAAATAAGCTTAAAGCGGGGGTTCACCAATACCGCCAAAAAGAAAATATTAAAAGCCAGCAGCTACAAATACTGCAGCTGCTGACTTTTAATACATTGCCACTTACCTGTCCCGGGGTCCAGCGATGTCGGCAGGGGACGCCGAGAACCCGCTCGGTTCTCGGCAGCTGCCGCCGCCATCCTAGGTGAGGGAATCGGGCAGTGAAGCGTTGCGGCTTCACTTCCCGGTTCCCTACTGCGCATGCGCGAGTCGCGCTGCGCGTCCCTAGTGGTCCCCACTCTCTGCTGGGAGCTGTGTGTTCCCAGCAGACAGCGCGGTCGGGACGGGAAGAGGCATAGACTCCCATGGGAGTCTATGCCGGAAGTGGGTGCAAATACCTGTCTTTGACAAGTATCTGCACCCCCCTCCCCCCTGAAAGGTGCCAAATGTGACACCGGAGGGGGGGGAGGGTTCCGAAAAGCGGAAGTTACATTTTTGTGTGGAACTCTGCTTTAATTCCAAATCGAGAACCTGCTAAAAATCGACCCACAAAGAAATTGTTCTTGAAGAGCAGGATATGGTAGTTTCCATTCTGGGGAAGACTGGGGACCTTCCTCCTTCAATTGGAACAGATCACATCCTACCCCATTTACCTTTGATATCATTTGCAAAGGTTATCAGTTGGAGTCATGGCCCCATGGTGATTTTTCATTATCTACTGTGCCACCACAGTCCTTGTTTCGATCTTTGAGAAGTCCTCAGCTTTGCTAGAATTTGTTCATGGAGATGTTGAAGTCATAGTTAGGAAACCATCAGAGAAGAGTTGTCCATTTCTAATCTTACAAACTTACTTTACCTAAACTACTTTATGGTAATATTGGGTTTACACTAGGGAAAGACCGATATACCATATTTATCGGCGTATAACACGCACCCCAAGTTTAGGAGGGCATTTTAAGGAAAAAAAAACTTACATTTAAATGCCCATCAATGCAGCCTCATCGGTGTCCATCTGCAGCCTTGTCCATCATTGCAGAATGATCAGTGTCCATTTGCAGCCTTGCCCAGTGCAGCCTTGCCCAGTGCAGCCTTGCCCATTGTCATATGCAGCCTTGCCCAGTGCTGTGTGCCGTTTGCAGTTGCCCATTGTCATATGAACTTTGCCCAGTGGAGCCTTTCCCGGTGCCGTGTGCAGTGTTTCATTGTTTAAATCTGCCGCCATGATAGAGCCTGTGTACTCAGCTCGTCACGCTGCCCCGCCTCCCTGCTGTCTCTGCATAAGGAGCGGGCGCTGCCGAAAAAGACCGAGCCGAGTGTACTGTGTACTCGGCTCGCAGTCCCGCCATTGGACGGAGTGTTCTGTCCATCACAGGAGCTGGGTGGGACTGCGAGCAGAGCCGAGCATTCGGCTCGGTCTTTTTCGGCAGCACTCGCTCCTCATACTCTCACAGCAGGGAGGCGTGACTGCAAGCACTGCTATTTTTCGGCGGCGTTCGGTCTTTTGCGGCGGCGCTCGTTTTTTTTTTCGGCGGCGCTCGCTTTTTTTGGCACACAGACAGTGGGGATCGGCGTATAACAGGCACCCATGATTTTCCCCTGATTTTAAGGGGAAAAAAGTGCGTGTTATACGCCGCTAAATACGGTAGTTTTTTCAGGGCTGATACGAATTATCGGCCGCCTTTCAAGCCGATAACAGGTGCCGATATTCTGTACATTTAAAGTTTTGAAAAATCAACACAATTTCTACACAAATCTATAAACTCAACATGTTTATTAAAATTTTAAACATTAAAGGTAAACAACTGGGAAAAATAAAGTTCTTGAAAAATAACCTATTAAATGGCTTCCCAAAACATAGAAAAATGGCATAAATGCCTATAAACCAGATGCAGTATGTCACTTGTCACCTGCCACCAGATGCAGAGTGTCACTTGCTACCCAGATGCAGTATGTCTCTTGCCACCAAATGCAGAGTGTCACTTGTCACCGTCACCTGCCACCCAGATGCATCGTGTCACCCATATGCAGCTTGTCACTACTTACACTACTTCTGTAGGGGCGGAACAGCGGTTATGCGAGGCGGGTAGTGAGAGATGTCATCTCTCTGCTCCCATCGGATCGCTGACAGGGCAGCCTTCGCAGCTCGGCTGCAGAGGCACCACAGCCTGGTACCGGGGACCCCCGCTTTAAATAGTATCCAGAGGAGCAGATTGGCAGAGAGCACTGCGTGTGGACAGGGGGAGGTCTGACCAATATTGGTAAGTTTGTGACCGATACCTTTTTTTGAAAAATTGTGAATATCGGCCGACTGCTAGTTTACACAATGTGTACTTAAAGTGTCACTACACTGCATCAAAGCACAAAGAAAAAAAAAACGCAATTTAAAGTGGATCTCCAGGTTTTCTGTCACTTGAAATAGTTTGGACCAAACTGGTCCAACTTCACTAACTGCTGCATTGGCCCTAAGCCCTGTATACACTGTATGTAGCTTCAGCTACATGGATCTGTCTCCTTCAGCTGTAAAGGTGTATTCTACACCTTCCTTCTGGATTAATCTAGTCTGCTCTTCTCGGGAGATCTGTAGGGAAACCACCGTTTTGTTTTTTTTTTCTTTTTTCTTTTTGTTTTTTTTTCACTATACCGTTATTTGCCCTTTAAATGCATCCACAATTTCAGTCTTGGGGAGAATAGATTTAGGTAGTCCTTCCCTAATCTGGTATTTCTTTGCTGACCTGGAAAATGAATTGATCGAAAGAGAGCACTATTCTTACTAGTGATACTTCCATGAACCTACAGGACTTCACAGGTTTCTTTCCTGTGATAGTCATGTATATTATGATTCTTGATTTTTATTCTTGATATTTATTTTATACTGTATTTGTTTAGTAGAGAGAATAGCTTGTGTTTCCTGTCTGGGCATCTGTGCTGTCTGGGAGGATTCCTGAAATTGAATTAGCAAGTCCAACGTTTTTTTCTTTAGAGAAAGGCTTGCTATTTAGAGCCGTGGCCAAAAGTTTTGTGAGTGACACAAATAGAAATTTTCACAAGATCTGCTGACTTAGTTTTTATGATGGCAATTTTCGTATACTCCAGAATGTTATGAAGAGTTATCAGATAAATTGCAATTAATTGCAAAGTCCATCTTTGCCATGAAAATGAACTTAATCCCCCCCAAAAAAATTCCACTGCATTTCAGCCCACAAAAGGAACAGCTGACATATCAGCGATTCCCTTGTTAACACAGGTGTCAGTGACGAGGACAAGGCTGGAAATCACTCTGTAACGCTGATCAAGTTAGAATAACAAATTGGAAGCTTTAAAAGGAGGGTGGTGCTTGAAATCATTGTTCTCTCCTGTACTAACCATGGTTACTTGCAAGGAAACACATACAGTCATCATTGCTTTGCACAAAAAGGGAATCACAAGCAAGGATATTGCTGCTGCTAAGATTGCACCTAGTTACATAGTACACCTACATCAACCATTTATTGGATAATCGAGAACTTCAAGGAGAGAGGTTCAATTGTTGTAAAGAAGGCTTCAGGGCACCCAAGAAAGTTCAGCAAACACCAGGACCATATACTACAGTTGATTCAGCTGACGGATCCACAGGGCTTGCTTAGGAATGGCAGCAGTGAGTGCATCTGCATGCACAGTGAGGAGAATACTTTTGGAGGATGGCCTGGTGTCAAGAAGGGCAGCAAATAAGCCACTTCTCCCCAGGACATCAGGGACAGACTGATATTCTGGAAAAGGTACAGGGATTGGACTGCTGAAGACTGGGGTAAATACATATTCTCTGATGAATCCCCTTTCCAATTGTTTGGGACATCTGGAAAAAACCTTGTCCAGAGAAGAAAAGGTGTTCTACTATCAGTCCTGTGTCATGCTAACAGTAAAGCATCCTGAGACCATTCATGTGTGGGGTTGTTTCTCAGACAGGGGAATGGGCTCACAATTTTGCCTAAGAACACAGCCATGCACAAAGAATAGTACAAAAACATCCTCCGAGAGCAACTTCTCCCAACCATCCAAGAAAAGTTTGGTGATGAACAATGCTTTTTCCAGCATGATGGAGCATCTTGTCATAAGGCAAAAGTGATAACGAAGTGACTTGAGGAGCAAAACATCAACATTTTGGGTCCATGGCCAGGAAAATCCCCAGATCTTAATCCCATTATGAATTTGTGGTCAATTCTCAAGAGGTGAGTGAACAAAAAAAAAAAAAATAATTCTGACAAACTCCAAGCATTGATAATGCAAGAATGGGCTGCCATCAATCATGATGTGGCCCAGAAGTTGATTGACAGCATGCCAGGGCAAATTGCAGAGGTCTTGAAAAAGAAGGGTCAACACTGCAAATATTGACTCTTTGCATAAACCTAATGTAATTGTCAGTGAAAGCCTTTGACACTTATAAAATGCTTGTAATTATACTTCAGTATATCATAGTAACATCTGACAAAAAGATCTAAAAACACTGAAGCAGCAGAATTTGAAAATGAATATTTGTGTCATTCTCAAAACTTTTGGCCACGGCTGTATTTGTAATTGGCATGTCTTGAGTTTAGATATGAAGTTTTGGATAAATGGTGTGGCTTACCTATTCCAGGACCCTGAAGCACAGATGGTAGTTTACAAGTATGGGCAGCATTAGGTTTCAGGAAAGCTCTTTATTCCATTTATTAAATCTGTATTTCTCTCTTGTCCTTGTTGTAGATTTTCCAGCCATGACAGTGCTGCACACGCTATTGTGTCTGTAAATGGCACCACCATAGAAGGGCATGTTGTGAAATGCTACTGGGGTAAAGAGACGCCAGACATGGCAAAGGGCTTCCAGCAGGTCAGTATTGTGCTTACCAACAATAAAGGATTGTCTGCTGTCTGCAAAATGTGATTTGTTTGAAAAGCTTTATCCATATGTAAGAATAAAAAATGTCTATCGCGGTTGAAGGTTAGCTCTGCAGGATAGATTTTTTTTTTTTTTTTTTTAGCTTTATCCTACTTCTGCCTTTTTTCTCCATTCCCATTCAGTTTGTCTAATATGAGAGTCAGATGATTGCAAATGTTGTCACGACCCTTACTGTACCATACGACTTATGTCCTGTATCTTCCAGGTGGACTATACTCAGTGGGGCCAGTGGAGCCAGATGTATGGTAGTCCCCAGCAATATGGCCAGTACGTGACCAATGGATGGCAGGTGCCATCTTACAGCATGTATGGACAAGCTTGGAATCAGCAAAACTTCGGAGTTGAGTAAGTGACCTGTTATTGGTCTTAACTGGAAGTGGACTTTTTTTTATGGAAACTGCTCATTTTTAAATTCATTTTTGTTTATGTATTATAGACAATCACAGTCTGCTACATGGATGGGTGGCTTCAATGCCCAGGCTCCACCACCAGCACAGGGACCGCCAGTCCTACCAAACCCACCCGGGTACAGTATGGCCAGCTATCAAACACAGTGAAAAGAACTTTTCTACGAGTGGGTTCACCAGAGGAGACAAACTGGCTGAGGGGGGCATGACGTGAAGAAAAGGCCAATATTCATAGGCAAAATATTTATTTCAAGCTGAAACTGTTCTGGAAACTTTAGCACCACTCGGCTTTAAAAGGACATGACTTTCTAGAATTTGCTTTTTATGAATCCTTTCCCCCGGAATTCAGGACTGGTCTTACAGACCCAGCTTTCTTTCTTTGTAAAATAAAAGCCATTTGATGGAACTGGCTAGAGAAATGTTTCACTAGAAATTCAGCATTTTTTTTTTTTTTGAATTTTTACCGGCTTTACTTTCTTTTAAAGACATTTTTGATTTTAACCTGTAGGGTGGGCTTTAGGGTGGTCACTAAAATGGGGGAATTGGATACCCTTTTACTATTCAGCTGTTCGTGTTCCATTCGATCATGTTCACTAAGTGCTGCTGGAAGAGATGCGTTGTGGAAGTCAACGGATCCTGGATATCTGTAATGCAGTTATCTGCTTGTGTCCACAGTCACCTTCCGTTCTGCCACTTGTACACACACACACAGGTTAAGACAGTAATCTGATGTGGCAGCTTAAGGATGAATCCTTTTTATTTATTGTCACTAGGTAACCCTTATCCTGATACATTGGGGCCCCTTCCCTTTCAAGTTGTGTTTTGGCTGCCCCAGTGCTCTGTTCTCAGATATGAGGTGAATATGGAGCATTGTGCCTGCCTGACCCACCCAAGGTCTAATGGTTTATTTGAGCTCCCAAGGATTTCATCACCCCTGTATATAAGTATAGCTGCTGTCCACTAGTCTGATTTCATTACTCCAAAGGTGAGCCAATGAAAATATTCTAAGAAAGAAGCCTTAATTTCAATTTTCTAAACATTTTTATTTGTCACCTTCTGTTGTTGCAGAAAGTTTTGGTATGTAAATACCTTGTTTGATCTTATTTTCAGCTGTTTCTAAGATGTTCATTCTCCTGCATTGGATAAAGAGGATGGACGTATTGTTCTGTGTTGGCCTATATACATAATTTTCTTTTTAATAAATCACCTTACATACCTTGCAAATGTGCCATTTAACTGCTATGTGATAAATGGTATTTGTGGATTTCACCTTTTTGCTGAGTGGTTTCTGATTATAGGTTAATGACAGGCTGTAGTAGCCGCTTTCTGCTTGCTGTACCAGGAGCGTGGAAGAGGCTTCTGGGGTACCTACAGTGGCAAAAAAAAAAAAAATTAGATCCCCTGCAGATTTTGTAAGTTTGCCCACTTACAAAAATGAAGGGTCTATAATTGTTATCATAGGTGTATTTTAATGATAGGGACAGAATATCAACCAAAAATCCAGACAAAACGCATGTTACCAATGTTATAAATTGGGTTGCAGTTCAGATAGTAAAATAAGTTTTTGATCCCCTATCAACCAACAATAATTTTGGCTTCCACAGACTGACTACAGTATGTGCTCATGTGGTGCACAGATTAGTCCTGTCAATATAAGAAGGTGCTCCTAACGGCAACTCGTTATGTGTATAAAAGACACCTGTCCACAGAATCTTTCTTACATTCAAACCTCACCATCATGGGCAAGACCAAAGATTGTAGACCTGCACAAGGCTGGGATGGGCTACAAGACCATCAGCAAGAAGCTTGGTAAGTAGGAGACAACTGTTGGAGCGTTTATTCACAAATGGAAGAAATACAAAATAACTATCAATAACCCTTGGTCTGGAGCTCTGTGCAAGATTTAGTCTCATGGAGTAAGGATGATCATGAGAAAAATGAGGGATCAGCCCAGAACTACATGGGAGGAGCTTGTGAATGATCTCAAGGCAGTTAGGACCACAGTCACCAAACAAACCATTGGTAACACAATACGCTGCCAAGAATTGAAATCCTGCAGTGCCCACAAGGTCCCTCCCTCAAGAAGGCACATGTACAGGCCTGTCTGAAGTTTGCCGATGAACATCTAAATGATTCAGAGAGAGATTGGAAGAAAGTTCTGTGGTCAGATGAGACCAAAATTGAGCTCTTTTGGCATTAACTCGACTTGTCATGTTTGGAGGAAGGAAAATGCTGACTATGGCCCTAAGAACACCATCCCTGCAGTCAAGTACGGAGGTGGAAACCTTATGCTTTAGGGCTGTTTCTCTGCTAAAGGTACAGGCTGACTTTGCCGCACTGAGGTGCCAATGGATAGGGCCATGTAAAACAAAAAAATTCCGCGCTAGAAGTACAAAAGAATAAGCAGCAGTAAACAGTGCGACAACACCAACAAAACAGATAAAATTAAATAAACTGCGCTAAAACAAAAGTTATATGTGTTGGAGTGAGTTAATAGTGTGACCTAACACCAACAAAAATATAGAAAACGAATCCAGTAAATAAAAGTCCAAAATCCCAAAGTAATATGTATTCAGTATAGGTGTGGATGATGCTCCAAATGAGCTATGATTGCTCTTACCAGAACTCCAAAGATATAAGCGGATGGCAAAAAACCCTTGCCAGGGCCTCTCGGGTATTGGACCAATCAGCACCGTCCGTGGTCAGATCAAACTCCCCTCAATGGATGCAGGAGAGAAGCAAACACAAGAAAAACTGGCCATAGTGTAGTATGTTAAATGCTAGACATGGACATACGAACATACCAATCACCCTGGTGTGCACATAAAAACAACCAAAAAGGGGGGGGAGAGAAGTGAAAAAAAACCCCACCACCGTGGCTGTAGATTGTGCTTACCGACTCACGGTGATAAACAGGTTCTTAGTAGGTTAGGAGCTGACATATAGCTGGCAAGGAGCACTCTGATACGTCCAGGTCTGCATGGCATGCACAGCACTGACGAGGCCATGTATTGTAAAATCTTGGATGAGAATCTTCTTCCCTCAGCCAGAACACTGAAGATGGGTCGTGGATGGGTGTTCTAGCATGACAATGATCCAAAACATACCGATTACAACAAAGGAGTTTCTCAAGAAGGACATTAAGGTTGTAGAGTGGCCTAGCCAGTCTCTAGGCCTTAATCCTATAGAAAATGTATGGAAGGAGCTAAAACTTTGAGTTGCCAAGCGACAGCCAAGAAACCTTTAAGGATTTAGAGATCTGTAAAGAAGAGTGGACCAAAATCCCTCCTGAGATGTGTGCAAACCTGGTAACCAACTACAAGAAAGTCTTGCCTCTGTGCTTGCCAACAAGGGTTTCTCCACCAAGTATGAAGTTATGTTTTGCTTGGGGTTCAAATACTTTTTTTATTCACTGAATTGCAACTCAATTTATAACATTTGTATCATGTGTTTTTTTTCTGGATTTTTGGTTAATATTCTGTCTCTTATCATTCAAAATACACCTAGGATAAAAATTAGACCCTTCATTTCTTTGTAAGTGGGCAAACTTACAAAATCTGCAGGGGATCAAATAATTATTTCCCCCACTGTATAAACTCTGAAATGTATTTCCCCCAAACATGCTTTATCTACTTCTCATCCAGTCAAGAAATTTCAGTTAATGAAACAGGTCAATTATTTTCATGCGGCATTTCATGTGACTCGGCATTGTTGGAGTTTGACACCTGCACATATTGGGGGATGCATATGCTGCAATTGAAATTTCAGCACATAAAGTGGAGATAGAACACTGTGCCATATACAGATTAAATATCTGAAAGGCAGACGTTAGAGAGCAGCTGCTGCTCCTTTCTGGATTTATAAAATGGACATTGGGGTGTCTTCAGCGATGGCACAGGGCCTGGACAGTATGCCCTAGGCCTAGACCAATGTTTCTCAACCTTTTTCCAGTCATGGCGCTCTTGAAATTAATTTTCAACCTTGAGGCATCCCAGTTGAGGCTTGGTTCACATTTCTGTGTGTTGGGGTATGCATCCAAAATTGTGTGCGTTCCCAAAACACACACACAAATGCACTGCTCTTTGGCAGTGGTGACATTCTTAATGGTACCGCCATGCATTGGCTAATGCAATGCATTTTCGGTGTGGTGTGATTTAAAAAATAAAATAAAGGGTTGAGGACTAGGACCACTTTACGCCAGAATACAGAAAAGGTACGCTCTGTGTGCATTTCCCGCACAGCAGGTGATTGCACTCACCTTGCAATCTGCATACAGGTGCCAGTGCATTGTAAACGGCACTCCAAGTGCAGATCACAAATGCAGTGTTATTTGAATTCACCAAATTGCCAGTATCATGCGGCTTGGTGTGCAGGCACTACTTTTTCCTACGTTCCAGTGTGGTTTGCAGCACATTCAAATGAATAGGCTGCAAAATAACACTGCGCGTTCCCCTCGCTGCTAACTTCTGCACCCCAAGCCCACTCTGCTCACCTTTTGGACCCCAGAACCCTTCTGCTCAACTCTGCACCACCACCACCCCCCCCCCTTTTTTCATCTCTGCAACCTAAACCCCCTTTGCACCCTACTGTCTCTGCAAACCAACCCACACCTCCCTTTTCATCCTCTCTGTGCCCTGCTTTTTTCTCACCAGACCCTCAGGGCAAGACTGTTCCTCCATTGCAATCCGCACAGCTGTGGCCAGTGCTGATTCCGGTACTCTTCTTTAGGGAATCCTGAGCATAGCTCAGGATTCAGTAAGCCACCTCCCCTGCTTTTCACTGCACTGTGCCAACCAAGCTCTTGCTTTGCTGATTTTCGGTTGGATCTGCCAGCCTTTTTCAACCAGGATACCCAATTGAGAAAGGCTGCCCCAGACATTGCATCAAAGCCACTTCCTATTCAAGTGAGCCAATGTGTACAGCAAGGTTTGATGGCAGGTTTTAGGATTTCCCTAAATTACTTTTTCGGACTTGGCTCTGCATGTATTGGAGGTAGATATTTTAAAGCGAAGCTCCACTCGTTCTTCTGTTAAAAGTCAACAGCTACAAACAGTGTAGCTGCTGACTTTTAATAAACACACATTCACCTGTCCCAAGGCCCAGCGATGCGGCCGCCTGAAGCCTCGGTTCTCTCTCTCCTCTCCCTGGCGCCCGGCATCACTAGTGTGGGCACCTGGCTGTGACAGCTTGCGGCTTCACAGCTGGGTGCGCACTGTGCATGCAGGAGTCCTGAACCTGTGACGTGTCCCAGAAGATTGCAGGGAGGGGGAGAGAAGTCGCCACCTAGGCAGCACGAGCGGAAGTGGGAGCTGGGTACCTGTCAAAACTAGGTACCCAATGTACCAAATGTGACATGTCATGGGGTGAGTCCTTAAAGCACTTTTGAGTGGAACTCTGCTTTTAGACCAGCTTCAGGAGCTTTTTGGGTGTCTTGAACAATAGTAGTCAAGTTTTTCTAATAAAGTGATGCTGACTTTGTTGTTAGAAGTGGCCCAAAAGTCAATTCGTTTAGGTCAGTCCCAAAATGAGAAACGTCCCACACCTGATCATATATCAGTGAGACTGTAATTCCTTGCTTGCTTATATATCAACGGGACTTTTTTTTTTACCATGCCGGGCCATGGACCAGCAGGACTGTGCTAACTCCATGCCTGGCCATAGATCAACAGGACTGTACTAACTCCATGCTTGGCCATAGGTCAGCTAACTCCATGCCTGGCCATAGGTCAGCTAACTCCATGCCTGGCCATAGGTCAGCTAACTCCATGCCTGGCCATAGGTCAGCTAACTCCATGCCTGGCCATAGGTCAGCTAACTCCATGCCTGGCCATAGGTCAGCAGGACTGTGCTAACTCCATGCCTAAATTTGTTGTTTACATCAACCCTGTCCTCAAGTACCAACAACAGGACATGTTTTGGGAATTTCTCTTAGATAAAATAGCTGTCAAAAACATCAAGCCATTGACTCTGCTTTAAAGCACCTGTGCAAGATTAAAGGGAAACCTGAAAACATGGCCTGTTGGGGGTACTTGAGGACAGGGTTGAGAACCACTGGTTTAGATTTCATTCATTTTCAAATTGATAGTGAGGTTGAATCAACATTTTGTTTTCAACTGCAATGACCAGAAATTTTGAAGGAGCAGGAAGGACATTTTTTTCTAAATTTTCAAGTGTTTGCATTGTGAAAAGTCCCTTCCAAAATGGATTGTTAAAAGCAAACAAAATTTTGAAGTAGTTTTGAATGACATTCATCAACTCAAATCACATGTACTGAGCATTTTAGAACAAATGTTTGCACAAATATTTTTGTGAATGTTTGTTTAAAAATCGAATGTATGGCCAGCATTAGTTTTAGCTCAGATGATATCCACTTGCTGCAAGCAGAAGGAAGAACACAGCCAACAGCTGCAAAGGCACCACGACTGGTATGATTATGTCGTCTCTAAACCAGGTATTCTCATTCCAAGCAGTAGATGATGGCCTTGGATGATGCCTGAACAAAACTTGTTCCATACTTTTGGTCAGAAAAGCAGATGAGGGCATTTTCAAGGGATTTACTGTGATCTCTGAGAGGTTATAAATACCTGAAAGTGTTACACATTACTGAGCATACAGCACTTATTGTAGCAAATCTATTACACAACAGTCCACTTTAACCCTTTTGCCGCCAGAGCTGTTTTTGTCTTTTTTTGCATTCATGCTGCAAAAAAGAAAAAAAAAATCATTTTAGGCCGAAAATTATATAAAACCCACCAAATATATATTTTCTGAAAGCCCACACCCTACAGAATAAAATAGTGGTAGTTCCAATTTTTTTATGTCATATGATATTACCGCAAAGGTCTAGGAAATGTAAAGTTTCAGTAACAAATACACTAAAGCTAATTTAAGGGCACCCAAACTCAATAAATTACTCAACTTTTTGGTAAAATATAAAAGATGAGGTTGCACCAAGTAAATAGATACCAAACATGTTAAACCTTAAATTTGTGTGCATCCGTGATATGGCTATAAGCTTCAGTACCCTATATTTTTCTATAGGTGACACTTCAAAAGCCCCCTATAGGTGATCCATTTAGCATTACAGTGGAGGTCTGGTGCTCTCACTCTGGCGTGCGCGGCGACATGTAACGTGTATCGCAATCATCGTTTTCATGTGTAGGTGTCCCGATGCATGACAATTTTTTTTATTTTTGGGGGGGGGGGGGGATTTTATATGCTTGGGTGCAACTTAAATTATTTGCATTTTTTTTTTTTTAAATGCACTCTTTTTTTCATCTCATAAGGGACATGTGTGTAGGCAATCAGGCGGCAGGTCTGTACGGCGGACCTGGCAGCGAAAGGGTTAAAGTAGTTGTAACCTCAGACGTGAAATATGAACAAAGCATATCCCTCTATAGTATGTACTTATCTCAATTCAGAGCACTAGGTGTCATTTATGTCTGCTGCTTTTTGTTCCTTTGCTATCAGCATGAATCACTTCTGACAAGTTTTCCTGACACCAAGAGAAAAATGATAATTGCCAGCCCCTGCTCTGTTCCCGTGTGGTGAGGGTCTGTCCCTTCCCTCCAATCAGCTTTCTAAGCTCTCCTCATTGAGCTCTGCAGAGTGTAACATCAGCTCCCCCCCCCCCCTTTTTCTGAACTCTGACAAGCTTTAAAATTCAGCACTTTGAACAGATGAAGAGAAGACTGCAGATAAAACAGGTACAACTTATGTAGGAAGATTTGTTTTATCTCTGTATCACCTGAGTCCAGTCACTTCACTGGGGATATGGAATGGTTTGCAACCACTTGAATGTAATATATTGACCATACAAAGTTATTGTACTATTAACAGATGTGGGCCTTTTTTCTTGTTGCTCATAGTTACCACCATCTATCCACCAGCCTTATTTTCTGCATTGTAGAGTTATAGTGTTATTGAACCCTCCATGTGAAACAGCATACCTTGCATCTAACATTTCTTACTGTGTGCTAACGTCATTTTTTCACCATAAACCTTTCCAGATTGTCAGTAGGTGGCGCCACTCCTGTATAAGGAGTCCCCCTTATGTGTGAGCTCCAGCCATGACTTCAAAGCACTGCACTCAATGCTACTCCCGTGGATCCTCCTCTGATGACTTTGCCGAGACAGCGCTTTCAATAGAAGATGATCTGTGGTGCTGTGAAGAATGCAAGGCTCTCTTTCCGAATTTCCAGTACAAGCAAATGGTGCAGGGAGAACAGTGTTAGGCATTTTTACAGCTTAAAAATGTAAGTCATTAACTATTTAGGAAAGATACAATATGGAGACAGTTTATGGTAGACCAACAACTAGTACTGTAGTAGATTTAGTGATAAGAGTTTATAAAAGTACAAATAATGCAAGGATTCTGACTGGTTGCATCAACAAGAAATGGCATGTTTTTTCCTATCTGAATGTGGAATTGTCAGCGCTAGAAATGGTTAATACTTTTTTTTTTTTTTCTACATGAGCCCCTAAATGTCCAAAACTTTACCAGTGGAAGAGAAAAGAACCATATGTAACAAAAGCAGTATATATATTGTTCCCTTCAAAAAGAAATAGACCAATAATCAATATGTGCATAAAATATTTTAATTTCTGTCACTGTCTTTAGAGGAGGGGATGGTGTCCAAATGTGGCCTTCTGTGTGCTATCTTCCAGTAGCGGGTTGAAGAGGACAGGCATACTAGGAGATTCGCTTTCAGGCTGTGGAATATGCCTAATTTCCTTTGTAACACACCTGCTGACCCAGAGAAGCATGGTACATAGAAGATACTTTGGTCCATCTATAACATGCGGTCTTCCAACTTCTGTGGTCAGTATCTTAACCATTTCAGCTCCGGAAGGTTTTACCCCCTTTCTGACCACGCTATTTTTTGCGATACTGCACTGCGTTGTTTAAACTGACAATTGCGCGGTCGTGCGACGCTGTAGCCAAATAAAATGTATGTCCTTTTTTTCCCATAAATAGAGATTTCTATTGGTGGTATTTAAGCCAATGTGTATATTATCTGTATATTTGTCTGCTACATATTTTTGGTTAAAAAAAAATCCCAATAGGCGTATATTGATTGGTTTGCACAAAAGTTATAGCGTTTACAAACTATGGGATAGATTTATGGAATCATTTTTTTAAAATGGTTTTTACTAGTAATGGAGGCAATCAGCGATGTTTAGCAGGACTGCAACATTGCTGCAGACAAATCTGACACTCAGTGACACTTTGTTGGCACCAGTGACACCAATACAATGATCAGTGCTAAAAACAATGGACTGACACTGTATAGATGACACTGAAAGGGGTTAACATCAGGGGCAATGAAAGGGTTAACTGTTCCCTATGAGTGTTTTCTTACTGTGTGGTGGACGGATGCATTTGAGGAAGAGATATCTGTGTTCCTGATTAACAGGAATCACAGATGGTCTCTCTTCCTGTCTGACAGAAGGACAATCTGCCTTCTTTACATAGACAGACCATCGTTCTGTCTCTCCAGTGAGCGATCGCTAGTGGCTAGCGGCCGCCGGACCCGCTGATTGGCTCCCGATGTGTCCAATCACAGCGGGAGCGCTGTTCCGACGGCCCGCGCCCCAGAGCCGTCCATGACAATCGCATACATATATTTTATGTTGCGCTTAAGGGCTGCCCTGCCGCAGTAAATGTACGTGGGGCGATGATACCAAAGTCTTGGTTTTTTCTTTAAAAATAACAAACTTGTTATACTTACCTGCTCTGTGAAATGGTTTTGCACAAAGCAGCTTGGATCCTCCTTCTCGGGTCCCTCTTCAGCGCTCCTGGCCCTCCCCTCCTATCTAGTGCACCCGCAGCAAGCAGAAGCGGAACTGAAAGGGAAGACAAACTCAACGCTTCCTGTTTCTGGGGTCACAGAGAGGGAAGAACGTTGTCGGTTCCTCTCTCTCTGTTCTGTGCAGCCAGCGCCGACGTGCGCATCACTCCTGGGGTCCACAATCAGACTGCTGAGTTTTAATATAAGGACATTTACCTGTTCAGGGATCCAGCGATATCCTCACTTTAGCCGATTCTTTCATCGGCTTTGGGTGTATGCACAGTCAGTGTAGGTAGCTGAAACTGGCAGTGAAGCCTTGGGGATTCACAGCCGGTTACCTACTGCACAAGCACAAGTCGGGCCGCGCTTTGGTCGTGTAGTCTCCTGGGACCTGTGATGTGTCCTAGAAGGCTGTGGGGGAGGGAGGGGGGGGCCGAACTTCTGTCTCAGATCGCCGCGGTGCATCTGACCAGAGGTGGGAGCAGGTACCTGTCAACCCCCCCCCCCCCCAATAAAAAAAAGTGCCAAATGAGGCAGTGGAGGGGGGAGGATGCAAAGAAGCAGAACTTCCCCTTTTGTGTGAAGTTCCGCTTTAAATACACTAACAAGCCAAACTATTTTATAAGCTGTTTTACAGCAAACTCATTTTTTCCTTTTGACATAAGTAAACGTTGATCATAGATACATTCTGTTGGAAAGCTTGTTCTTTTGAAAAACTACTCGCTAGATTATGGGATAAAAACAAAGGACAGGAAGTCTAAATAGAAAACAAATGAAGCCATCACATCTAAGAATAGGTAAGCTGCAATATAATGTTTGCTTTTGGGTTTAACCTTTCATGCCTAATAGTTGCCACAACAATGCAGCCATTCTAATCTGTAGCGTTTTCATTACAGTAGGTTAGTCTCAGCCATTGTGTGTATGGAGTTAGTTTTGCTTGGATTTGATTTTTTTTATTTTCCTTGTTTCTTAAAGTGAACAGCTCAGAAAATGCCCAGTATGTTTTAATGGGATGGTATTTTAACCACTTGACCTCCGGAAGATTTACCTCCTTCATGACCAGGCCACTTTTTGCGAAACAGCACTGTGCTACTGTAACGACTATTGCGCGGTTATGCAATGCTGAACCCAAATAAAATTTGGAGATCAATGGGTGCCAGAGGACAGCGAGTGCCTGGCACCCACAGATCGGTTTCTGCTGTGAAGAATTTCTATAGGGCGGTCGGCAAGTGGTTAAAGGATATTGTATATTAAATGATTTTTCAAAAAAAAAAAATCTACAAAAATGGACTAGAAATGTATGTCTTATATAGCCACAGAGGCTGCTAAACATTCACAGAGAGGTCATGATGGTGAAACAGTTGTGGTATACATGTTGTTTCAGCTGCTGTTTGGTAAGCTTGATTTTACACCTTGTGGCTTGAACTATAAATGTCCTGAGACAACTTTTATAATAAAGGCCGTCTTTCATGATCTGCCAAATGTTTGTAGATGCTTTGCTGGCCCGTGGGAAAATTTGTGATAAACATAGTTTTCCTCGTCATTTCTCCTAATGGCAGCGTAATGTCCATTGGATCTGAAAGAAGCTGCAACATTCAGAAATGCTGTGACATAAGCTTTTGAAGAGATGGCTGTAAGAGGATGTTTTATGCAAAAAGTGAAATCTATTATGCTGAACTCGATTTAAATGGTTCTAGACTGGAGAAGGTGATTGAGAAGAAACTTTTCTTAATCATACACAACGGGATGTAAGGCTTGTAGTCATTACCATGGGTTATAGGCTGCTACATTCAAGTGATTGGACATTGGCAAAAACTTTGCTGAGAATCCTCCCAGTGCACCCCCAAATAATCCCTCCCACTTCATGGACCTCCATTTTCTTATTTGCTAGTGTCCTACTTAGAGACTTCTCCCAAGGTTCCCCTGCTTTATTGTTTGTGTTAACTAGCAGTTTCCAGATCAGGTACTCTTCTACCCTACAGTTTTAAGCATGCTATACTATGGCTACAATCGCCTTTGACTGAAAGGGCATCCTCCTCTAAGTCAAAAGTGGGTCTATCCTTTTGTCGCAAAGCCTTGGACACCAAAACCCTCCAAGCCTATCCAGAAACAATGAAGGGCCTTCCCCAATCTCAGGAGTGGGGGGACATTTGTTGGCAGTTGCACCAGTATAGATTAAAAACGTCTGGATCCAATCTCTTGTTTCCAAGGTATACAAAATAGATAGTCTATCCCTGCTCCCTCTCTAATCTCCAATCTGCCAGTTTAACCTCAAAGACAGGCAGATTTTTGGGCATCCCCGAGTGCCTTTCAGGCAAAAAGAGTGGTAATCTCGGTTCTTGCAGAGGAAAGGTTGAAAGGGTTTTACTTTAACCTATGCAATTCTCTGATTGGAACTAAAATGCCTTAACAGATATCTGTGTGTCCTCAAACTTTGCACAAAGCCTGCCAGATCTGCCATCACGTCTCTCAGATTAGGAGAATTTCTGGCATCTGTGGGTATCCATGATGCTTATCTTCACATTCTCATTATACCCACACACCAACATCTTCTACACTTTTACGTTGGACACTACCGTTTTCAGTAAGTCAACCTGCCATTTGAGCTCTTCTCTACACCAAGAGTCTTCACAAAAGTACTGGCTCTGCTTCTGGTTCTGTTAAGGTCTTGACATTTATGTCACAGGGTAACTAGACAACCTTGCACTGAAAGATTCCTCAGTCACAGTCCTGTTTTCCTTTGGTCAAAGAACAGTCCAGATCCTTCAAGCTTTTGGTTGGTGATCAATTTCAAGAAGTCTTCCATCCAGCCTTCCCCTCACCTGCAGTATTTGGGGCTGGTCTTGATCACGGTCCAAGAAAATATTCCCCCACACCCCCACCCGCCCCAGAAAATTGAGACACAACTGTCAGAATCTCAGATCAACTAGACATCCCATGTCTCCCTTCTGCATGAGTGCTTTAGGCGTCATGGTAACCCCCTTCGAGGTGGTCCGCTTTGCTCAGTATCACTCAGGACATTTTCAGAGAAAAGTCTAACCCTGACATCCTAGCATCCTTCCAGTTTGGCCTGGATCAGCATTTGGCTCTTAGTACTCTAAAGGTATCCATTCTATTCCAGAAAGCTTTGGTTTCAAATTCTCTTGTCAAGACTTTTGTACAGGGAAGTTACTCTGTCCCCCACTTCGACCCCCTGGGATCTGGTGCTTTTGGTTCTTTGAAGCACAAAGAGAGGCCTTCAAAGAACTAAAAGTACCAGATTCAGGATATTCCATTGTTGGATTTCACCAGTAAGAGAGGGCCTTTTTGATGGCCATTACTTCCATCAGACATGTCTCCAAGTTGGTGGCTTTTTCTTATGAAAGAGCTTTTCTTATTCATAGGCAGAGGGTGGTTCTGACACCCAGATTCCCCTTCCTCCCCAAGGCGGTCTCTTTCGTCACAATGAGGCTATTATCCTCCCTTCGATATTTCCTGCCCCAAAGGACACAAAGATTTCCCCTACTGCCTGAATGTGGTTAAAGCCGTCAGACCTGCAACATTTTTGTTCAGGAAAACTTAGTCTCTTTGCCCTCCCTGAAAGGTAGATCCTGCTTCTTCACCATTTCTAGGCCTGCTCAGGCACCTCAAGGAAAGCGTTCCTTCCTTCTCTATCAGGGCCCATTCCACCAGAGCTGTCTGTGTTTCTTGAGCTTTTTAGCATCAAGCATCTGTTTAACAGGTTTGCAAGGCCACCATCTGGTTCATACCTTTTCAAAGTTTTCCTAGGTAGATTTTCCTGCCTCTGCAGATGTGAGCTTTGACTGCAAGGTGCTTTAAGCTGCCAGCTGATTTCAGATTTGTTTATCCTTGTTTTCCATGGGCCTGTTTCCCATGTTTTGCTTGCCCTTCAATTTATTGCTTGATGACGTCCCATGGTCCATGACTGCAAGTCCTGTACTGTACAGTTAAGATATTGGAAATTTTGAATTGTCTATAAATTTAATAGCTTGGAGTACAGGACACAGATCCCTCCCCTCTGTGTCTCCTTGTTGTTCCCTACAAAACTTGCCTCCCATGAAGTGGGAGGGATCATATGAGGGTGCACTGGGGGCATTCCCAGCAAAGCTTTGGCAGTGTCCAGTCACATAGGGGCATATAACGCATGGGCAAGTCCTGTACTGTACTCCACTCCAAGTTATGGAAATTACAGGCAAGACAATACTCCCTTTTTTTTATGTACGGTGCATTGAATGTCCAGGGGCAGTTTTTCCATGCGGAGACCTTCTAGAGCTGGTTGTTCTACTCAGTGGATGCTTGGGAATGAATGTACAGGAATAGTTGTTCCTTGCAGATGATGTGCAGGGGTGATTTTTTTTCTATTCAGTGGATGCCTGTGAATGTATGTCCAGGATGCTTGAGAGTGCTTGTTTAATGCAAAGGATGCCCAGATATGGTTGGTTAGTCCTGTGTATGCTACAGGTTTTTTGTTAGTTTTTTTTTCTGATCAGTAGAAAGGCTTAATGATCTCTTGATGCAGTAATGCCACATATGAAGATTTGTAACACTGTTTCCCTTGTATTCTATATTGTTTTTTTCTGCTATTCATGGCATTGTATATATTTATCAATCATGCTTTAACAATCTGTACATTTAAAGCTTTTCGTAAAACTCACTGTGCTGACTTTTAATAAATACTTATCATCCTAGTCATCTTCTACAACAAATGCTCGGGCTTTTCTCAAATACCAGACCGACACTGTAATAACCGAGGTAACAATAGTGAAGGGGAAACGGAAGTGGAAGCCTGCCTGTCAATGGTGAATGATACTACAAGCTAAAGCCTGGTACACACCAGCAGTTTTTTTCTGTTCAACCCAGCAGGCTGAACGAAAAAAAAACTGAAGAGCTCGGGAGGAGCCACTTTACTATGTTAGTGCAGCAATCTACCCTGCTGAGCTATTGTTTCCCCCCCCCCCTCCTTTCAGAACATACTGGTCAGATTTGATCAGATGCTGATCAGCAGACCTTTTTCGGTCATGTCCCTTTTGACAGAAGCCTGCCCAGCTGCCATACACATGGGCCAAATGTTGTTCAGTTTCTAATGAACCGCCCGATATTCGGCCTGTATGTACGGGGATTCAAAGCTTCTAAAGCTGGCCATATACTGATGAAAATGCAGCTGGTTTAGCAGGGAACTATAGGGACAAAGGAACTGGATGGTTGCATGGGATGATAATGTAAATTTAGTGTAGCTGGAACAGGAATCTGAGCACAGTGCAGAGATACAGGAGTGCGGGTATGGGAGCAGGTTAGAGAAATGGGAGAATATCCCATTTTGTTGGCTGGTGGAATGTACTGACAGTAGACAGCATATAATTGGCCTCAAATTTAGAGCAAGTAGGACACTGGTTAAGATGCTGACAGGGCAACTAACCAGACTAATGATATATTTCTGTTTTCTATAAATTTTAATTCGATTTGCTCTCAAAGGTCAGGAAGTCTTCTATCTTCATTTTATTAGCTCTACCCTTTGGGCTTTTTTTTCTCTTGTCTCAAAGCTTTCATAGAGATGCGTTTTCCCTTTAACCGTGTTTCATAATGTACAAAGATGATCTAATTTATGCTGCTTCCAAAGGGATTTTGGTAACGCAATCTATGTTGAGTCAAGGAGGTATTGAAAAGCCTCAGATGGATTCTAAACCTCTTTAAATTAAATTGTGTGCCCTTTCAAAAATATTCTGAGTGATTCATATCTTATCTGCCCACTTTGTATCTTCTTGCCACATTATGTTGGACTTGACACTTGAAGTGTGGTGGCTTGGAAAGGAGAACTTGCCTAAAGGAAAAACTTAGGTATTTTCTAATCAGTTCAGATCTTCACATGCCAACTCCTGGGTCGGGTAGCTCATCTGGAAAATCTTCCTGGCCCATGTCTTTAGAAACATCTCTCCTCATCCAACCTTTAAGAGAAAGCAATGAAAGATGGTATTGAGATCTAATTGGCAGAAAGATGGTATTGAGATCTAATTAGCAGAAAGCATGTTTATTTGACAAGTTCAGCAAAATTCTGATATTGAGTTTTCAACTGGACTAATATTCAAAAGACGTTTGCTTCTGCAGTCAAATCCAAGGTAAACAAAAAATAAATTTAAAAAAAGTTTCTCAGTGGACACCTGCTAAAACTGTGTAAACTGCATACATCTTGGACTTTCCACTGGCCTAACACTGTCCATTCCGTGCCTTTCAGTTGGGTATTACCTCAAGTTTAATTTAGGTCCAGATTTTGTGTAGTTGGGACCTCTCTCACTCATTAGTAACTAATGAATCTATTTTTCTTGCAGCTATTACTTCAACTCCATACAACAATGAACTCCAGGCATTGTCCTGTAAGGACCCTAACTTATTTTTTTTTTCTTTTAGGGCAAGCCTTTTATTTTGGTCCAATCCAGATTCTATTCCCAAGGGCTGTTTTGGTCTTTTGTTGCTTTCAGGATTTTTTTTTAAACAATAGTTTTTTTATTGGATTTTTTTTTTTTTTTTGTATTTACATACACACAAACACAAAATATGAACATGGGAAAAGCCATTTCCAAAGAATTAATATTTAAAATACACTTGCTTAACATGTCACATGCTATTACAATATGTATAAATGCAAATATTCGGCCCTACAATAGCATAGTCTTATTCTCGCGTCCAAAACATACTACTCTGAAAGCATTTATTCAGGGTCCAAAAACAGCACGTTTTTTAGCATCACGTCTGTCTCCCCACGGCCTGACTGTCTCTAAAGTGCTCAACCTCCTTCAAACATATGACTTAGAATGACCCTCCATTGTCTCAACGTTTGAGCAACCATATTGGGATTAAACAACATAGTTGACTGGTTGACTTTTGAGAGAACAGTCGTCAGTATAGATCCCATTCATTCATTACAAGCCCGCCGAATCATCCACTTTGCAGTATTCTGAGAGAAAATGGAGCCAGTCCAGGCACCGCTAGCCATGGCTCCCAAAGTTTGTAGAATTTTTTTGGTGTGCCCCTATTTCTATAAACCTGTTATTTCAAAACAGCATCCTTTACCTTAGTACGCCATTCCTCAAATGTTGGAGGGCTAGGTGACAACCATTTCATGGCACTAAGCTCGCACGCTATGAACAGCAATCTATTAATAGGTACCAGTGTTCCTGGCAAAAGTAATTCCTCATCCAGACAACCCAACAGAAGTAGCTTAGGGTCTAGATCAATGTGAGTGAGAAAAGCACTATTGATTGTGCTCACCACCTCACGCCAATACCTGACCAATTTTGGACACTTCCATAGCATATAGAGAAAACCTGTGGGAGATTGCAGGCATCGCGGGCATTCCGTGGTGTCTCTCCTACTACATTGAAACAGTTTTATCGGGGTCCTATGTGTGATAAAAAATTTGGTCAAGCGTGCAGAGGAGAGTGATACGGAGGGTACATTCTCCAAAATAGTTTGCCAGTCATCCTCCTCAGTTATTACTCCTATATCCTTCTCCTACCCAGGCAGGTAAGTGTATCCTGAAGGTTGGACATTAATTGTCCATATATAAATGAGATAAGACCTTTTTTCTCAGTAGCCCCTGTTAGTGAGGTTAAAAGCGGTATAAGGTTGTCATTTCAGTTGACAGATTTAATCTGAACCTGTAAGGTATGGCGGAGTTGGAGGTATTTAAAGAAATCATGGCGGGGAATTCGAAACTCCTCCTGTAGATCTCCAAAAGATTTCAGTACTTTTTGAGTGTAGAGTTGTGCTATATACTGTAGCCCTTGAGAGTGCCAGCGATGAAATCCCTCCAGTTTAAATAATTCCTTGTAATTTCTATTCCCCCAGAGCGGTGTTTATTCTGAAAACCCTTTGTAGTGCATTATGCGTTTACTTTCCTACCACACTTTATTCGTTTGTTTTAGCGTTTGGCCTTATGGAATGTTGGTGAAAGCCCCTGACTCCAATTGTGCCAAGAGGTGATATCGGGGATTATGACTCATTAGGAACCGCTAGAACTCCCCCGTCCTTTGGTAACTGAAGAGTGGAAAGTTTGATCATAGGGTTCCACAACAATATGGAAACAACGCGTCTTATTTGCTTGAACCATTTCAGGAATATCCAATTGGGTGATTTGTGATGGACATACAATAATTGAGGGGCCCAAATCATTTTTACGTCCTACAACTGATAATGGCATCTTTGTCCAAATGGTACTTTTAAGCTTAGATTTATGTAGAATGGGAGCAAGATTGTATCGTAGATATTAGGATGCGCACAATGAGGGCACTATTCAGATTTGTTCAGCCTCTCCTAGGATAGTCAGGTTGGGATCATCTAAGGGGAACAGAACGGACTTGTTCCAGTTGATAAGCCCGAAAATGAGCCAAAGGTATGTATGAGTGATGTAAGGGAGGTTAGGGATTTGTCCGTGTCCTCGAGAAACAATAGAGCATCATCGGCATATAATGACATTTTTTCATTCCTATCACCTGTCTTAAAACCACAGATGGCTTCAGAATGCCTAACAGCTGCAGCCAGGGGTTTTATGGCCAGGGCAAATAGTGGGGACATGGGGCATCCCTACCATGTACCCCTATATAAAGGGAAGAATTCAGAAAATAATCCATTCATTTGCATACAGGCCCTAGGGGCTGAATAGAGTAACTTGATCCATCGGATAAATCTTTTTCCAAGACCTACCCCAGAACCTCTCACAGGTACATCCGCTTGACGCTGTTGAAAGCTTTAGCAGTGACAAGATGGCTTGCTTACCATGGTTAACCAATGATAGTTGCATATTCAGAAAAAGTCTCCTTAGATTTATTGCCGTGAATCTAGTGGGGATAAAGCCGGTTTGGACCAACCCCTGCATCACCTTGCTAAATCTTGTCGCCAGTACCCTGGCAAGACTCTTCACATCCAAATTCAGACCTGAAATTGGGCGGTAAGACTCTGGTGCCAAGAGATCCTAACCCGGTTTTGGAAGTACTATGATGCAGGCATCATTCATGGAATTTCGTAAGCCGAAAGGATTCAAATTCCTGATTAAGGGTCTTTAACAGTTTTGGAAGCAGCACCGCCAACATGTGATCCGTTCTCTCTCCCCCTCCTCAAAACCGCAGCATTTAGAGTAAAATCTAGAGTGCTCAGCTTTGCTAGAGCTGTTCACCTATTCATCAATTGGGCATCTTTCCATACTGAGCGATTGGAGGGGGTAGGGTCCTAAACACATTGAGCCTCCTCCTGCTGCACTTAAGTCTCTAGAAGATTTTCCCATGCTACATTCGATTTTTTTTTTATGGACATTAATGGCTTTGAGTAACATACCCTGTAAGTACGCCTTCATAGAGTCCCAAACCACTGGGGGGGGGCGCGAACCGTCGTTAATGTGGAAATATTCAGTTAGAGACTTACCTAGGGAGTCCCCCTGGGGCAGTACCTGCAACCAGAAAACGGGAACTCGCCCATTGGGGTTTTTGTTTTGTTTTTTACGCCTCGGTTTAATTTTGTCTAGAGTGACCAGGAGAGGGAAGCTGTCTGACAACCCCCTTATTAATTACTGTATATTGTACATGCATGGAAGACATGAGTCTGTGCCCAAAGGGAGGTCTGGCTCTAGCATATTAATTGAAATTATACAGAATGGTATTGGGCGGAAAACATTCTATTCTGCAAGAGAGACAGTGTCATGTGTTAAGTGCATTTCCTGCAAGCAGACCATAGATGGAGCGTGTTTTAATTGGGTCTTTAAGTCCTCTGATGTTCCAGGACAACATTACAATTTCACTAGCCATTCTCATAAGTGCACATATGGCCAAGGAGACGAGGCAGGGCAACATATTTGCAGAACCTGTGACCGAGTGTCCTCCGATCCTGCTCTTGTATAATAGCAGTATTCAAAAACAGTAAAAGCATGTGTATCACAGTACAATACTTAGTATAGGCCCAGTTAAACAGTGCCGGAAGCATATCGGGCCATTTGGAAGTCCCAAGATGAAACGGCAAGTGAGTAACAAAAACAAAACAAAATTAAGAACAAACCCAGCCAAACTCACATCCCAGAACTCTGGATGCAAAACAGATTACCGCAGAAGGAACGAGGGGGGAGAGAAGTCAATCCAGGCTTGCATCTGTACATGAATCTCATCAGTGCAAAAGGATTTCAACTGAAATCACATAGATTTTGAGGTTGGTAACCCTAAAGCAACCACCTTTAGCTGAGTGTAATAAAGAAGGCATCTGGGTGTAATAAAGAAGGATGATGGGATAGGCGTTGCTAGTTTCTGTCGAGCCATATGACAGCCGCCTTAGGATTTGTGAAGAATAGCGTTTCTCCCCTTGCAAGGATCCGGAGCTTACAGGGTAGAGCATGGCGTATTGGATCTGAAGAGTGCGAAGGCGCCTTTTAACATCTGCGTACTGAGCTCTTAGCATTTGGACTTCAACAGAATACTCTGGGGAAAAGGGAGACTTTGGATCTGTTTACGGCTAGAGAGGAGTGGCACGTTACCCGGAGGCAGGGATCTTACAGGGATTCTGTGCGCTCTTTCCACTGCAAAGAAGGGAGTGAAGTATTGCCTATCAAATACATCCAACAACCATTGCTTGATAAACTCAGTGTGGTTCCTGCCTTCCATGAGCTCAGGAAAGCCCAGAATGCGCATGTTATTTCTCCTGAGTCTATTTTCTAAATCATCAATCTGATCAGCGCGGTGATTCGTTTCCAAACCCACTGCTTTTAGGTCATGCTGGAGGGGGCCCATCTCATTCTCTATTTTGCTCACCCGTCCCTCCAGAGCAGATGTGTGCTCCTGCACTTTCTGCATATCATGCTGCATAATAGTGACATCCTCTTTTAGGTGATGGAACTGGGTAGTCAGGGAGGCTAGTGTGTAATTGCAAATTTACATAACCAGGAACATGTCCTTGAGGGTAGGCTCCCCAGTGGAGCCAGGCAGGGAGAGCTGACTAGGAGCAGGCTCATTCCTCTCCACCCCACCCCCAGCCTCCGGCCATTCCACCATGCCACCCCTCCTTGTTACCTCCTGGGGTGCAGCAGCCAGCAATCCCTCTGTGTCCACTGTCCCTGATTTTGTGTAGGCGTTCCCGCCAGCAGAGGGAGAAGGAACTGGGGCTGCTCTGCAACTTCTCTGCCCCTGTCCTTAGAGAGCATGGCTGGAGCTGGTCGGTGCCATCTTGAGGGCCTGGGTCTGGCACTGCTCCAAGGTCCTTCAGCCATTTAGCCATCGCCCTGGTGAGTGGGTTATGCTACAGTGTCGGTTCCGCTGAAGAGCCTCTCCATGGAGAGATAATTGCGGGGTAGGAGAGTGTCAGGAGATGCCTCTTTTGCCAGCTTTAAAGGGGTTGTAAAGGTAAAAATTTTTTCACCTTAATGCATTCTATGCATTAAGGTGAAAAAACTTTTGACAGTACCGCCGCCCCCAGCCCCCCCGTTTTACTTACTTGACGCCTCGAATCTTCGCTGCTCGTCCTCGTCATCTTCATTGCAGCTCAGCCTGGTCGCTGATTGGCTGCAGTGGATGGATTGAAAGCAGCGCAGCCATTGGCTCGCGCTGCTGTCAATCACATCCGATGACGCGGGGCCGAGTGATACAGCGAGCGGCTATATCACGGGAGCGCGCCCGCAAGCACTCACCACTATGCTAGGGAGCTCGCATTAAGGTGGTAAATGCTTGCGGGGAGGAGCTAAAACAGCCGCCGAGGGACCCCAGAAAAAAAAAATTACCTTTACAACCCCTTTTAAGCTAGATGTCGGCGGGAGCTCAGGAGAAGCACATACATACTAAGCCTAGCCACATCCTCGTGATATTTTTTTTTAACTTGCTTTTGTCCGAAACCTTCAAATGGTACATTTACACTGAACTCTCTGGATGTCAGGTGCTATCCTCGCCTGATGGATTTCTAAAAATAATCACAAAACAGAAAATCGAATGGACTATTGTTCTCTTTTGTAGATCTGGTAAGGTAATGGTGACTTCCCAGAATCCTGCTGCGCCATGAACAAAATGTCTCCTCCTTATCAAAGCTCACTTTAGCCATGTATTGGCTGCTTTCTGAACATTCCAGCAAATCTATCAGGTAGCCACTTGGTCTTCAATGATCATTTGTATTTTCCCTATCCAGCATCAACCTTTATCTAGAAGAAGGGAGGACCCCCAACATGCCACCATCCAATAGATCTATAGAGACAGTAATTATAAAAATGTATCTTTATTACAAAAATATTAACCACTTAAGGACTAGCCTCGTTTTGGAATTTAGGTGTTTACATGTTTAAAACAGGTTTTTTTGCTAGAAAATTACTTGGAACCCCCAAACATTATATATTGTTTTTTTCTAACACCCTAGAGAATAAAATGGCGGTCATTGCAATACTTTTTTTCACACCGTATTTGCGCAGCGGTCTTACAAGCGCACTTTTTTTTGGAAAAAATTCACTTTTTTTGAATAAAAAAAAAAAAACACGTCAACACGTTTCGCAATATTGCTTCCTCAGGACATAAGGGTAACACCTACCCATGGACTCATTGAAAGGATCCATGCCTCCATGTCTGTCCTATTGGGTATCTATTGACCTTGCCAAGTAAAGGGGGGTGTTTGTCACATCTATGTCCTTTTAATATTTATGTGATATTTATGTGATATTTATGTGATATTCATTTTTATAATTACTGCCTCATGTTATGCCCATAAATGGTTCTAATTGACCACTAAACCTCATAAAAAGTGAGTAAACACTAAAAAATAATAATTGGGATAACCACGTTGTCTTGAACCCTTTTCATGTACGTAGGTCAATGGTGCATAAATGTCCAGGCCTCATTTAACCGTGCTAGCATGTGTCAAATAAAGCAGACATAGTGCTCACATTATCAGAACCTATTTCCTATCATCCATGGCAACTGGAGCTGTCTGGGACAGCTGGGATGAAGAGGCAGCAGCCATGCTAAGCATTGGCTGGTGGCTTTCAAAAGGATCACTTTCAATAATCTGTGCCCAACACAATGCTCGGAAACAGTAATATAACTACGGTTGATGGGAAAGGGTTAACACAGTAGTAACACAAGGTTCGAATCTCGGCCGATCCCCGCTGAACCAGTGGAGATTCCGAACAGTCTATGGCTGGCTTTAGTTTGCTCTGTGCATTATGAATCGTAAACAGTTTTTTTTTTTTTTTTTTAATAGAATACTTTACATCTTTTTTCATTCCTTGTTGCATCTCATTCCTGCTGCCTTTTTGCATATACTTTCTATCTACATGTACCCTAGGTGGCTGCATGGAATTTCTCAGGGTGGATTTCCTGACGGTAACAGCCGTGGACCATGAAGTTAAAAATTGTAGTCTCTCCAACGAAAGTTCATATGACAGGGTGACAACATATTGAAACCACATAAACAATAGGGGTGTTGAATATATCGCAGCATCGGTGCATCACGATTCAGACGTTTACAATGCAGCAACTCAGCTAAATCGATGTCTGGCGATGTCATCCGTTGCTCTCCTGCGGTGTTCTGCTTTTCCGGGAGAAGCACAGAGGCAGAGCCTGCATGGGTGGCTAAAGCCCCCTTCCCTTCACTGAAGAAGAAAGTCAGCTGATGAGCTGACAGCCAGTAGTACAGTACAGTACAGTGCAGGGGGGAGGAGCTCAAGAATACCCGACATCAGGAGAGGCTTCACTTGGGAGGCACCGGAAGGGGGAAGACACACTGAGCAGCATGAAGGAGGGGGAATCAACTGACACTGAGAGCAGGTGAGTGTCAGTGTCGCTGATCCCATCCCTCCACTACCATCACCCATCTGCCTGATCACATCTATCCCTCTGCCCCTGGAAAAAAATTAAGTTTTTCTAACTGCTTGAATTTTTGGATAAAATGTTTTTACCATGTGCAGTAATCGTGATGCATTGCGGAATCGAATCGTGGTACAGGATTATCGTAAACGAATCGTGAGACCAGTGAAGATGCGCACCCCTAATAAAACATACACATAATGGTTTTTTTTCTAATATGTGAAATAAATGCTACATTGTTATATTTCTGAGATCTGGGATGGTGGATGCACTTATACGACATTTTTTAAATGTTTAAAATAGAGAAGTTTTGGGATGTTGCAACTTTCGAGTGGTTGTCGTATTTTGTTTTGGTTTAGGCCAAGTTTATTTTCTCACTGGAAACCAGTCTATCCATATGCATGCAAATTGCGAAGTCAAATGTGTGTATTTCAATTCTTGGAGGATTATGGAAAAGTTTAATAACTCAAAGCTCCCTTCTAATACAGTGCACAATTATAAACCTTTCTGCAAGAGCCTTGGCGCACAGAGAAGAGATGTTTGATTCCAACGATACCAGATTAATTGTATAATCTAGTGTAGTTAATAATATAATCTGGTATTTTTATGTCCGTACTGGTTCTGGTAGGGGTAAAGCATCTCTAAAGATAGCAGACCAACAGCCGAGACAATTACACAAACTTACAGATTCATACTTTATAAAGAAGCATGGTTATGAGTTTTTGAATTTTCTGATCACCCAAAGCCTTCCTGTTTCAATGGGGTAAGGTCCAATGCCCAAAGTATTCCACTCCATTACATATTATGGGATGGTGGTAATTGAGTCACGGCTGGACCTTGAGATATGGAATCTGAGGATATCTTAGTTCTTCTATTATTGGGGATCTTGTGACAATTGATACAATTCTGGGGAGGAGCGATGGACAACTCTACCTTGAGCACTGTCTGGCTTCCCTTGTTCTTGTATCCTTCGTATCCCCTTCTCATGACAATCTGTGTAGGTGCTCCTGGAGGGGTTGAAACTGGAGTGAGACACCTTTGTAGTGGCTGACTGCCAGCAACAAGCTAGTGGTCAGAAAACTGGGGCCCTTCTTTGGGTCTATTGACAGATGGAAGTTGCACGATGGAGCAGAAATCTCCAGCTTCTGGAGAAAGACACTGTGTACAGTTTACGTTGGAAAATATAAATTCATAAGAATTGACAGTAAAAGATTTAGTTAACACTTTATGTGAGACCCTACAAAGTTTCTTCCATCGAGGTGCATGATGTAATATTTCCCATTATGTGTCTGTTATAGACTGAGGTAATTTGGTGCCAGGTGTAACCCCTTTCATTATTATACAGGATTTATATAGCGCCAACAGTTTGCGCAGCGCTTTACAACATCAGGAAAGACAGTACAGTTACAATACAAATCAGGAGGGATCAGAGGGCCCTGCTCGTTAGAGCTTACAATCTAGAAATTATGTATCTGTCATAGATGGAGGTGAACTGGTGCCCATTTTATCTATCTCCTGCATGTCTCAGGTCGGACAGAGGCTCCATATTATTTGCCCTGTAAGCCTTCTGAATCAACTTTACAACCCAAGATGCCAGAGTTCTGATGGAAGCTTCTTTACCTCTGTATTTACCAAATGGTATAATGAATAGTATCTCTCAGTTTCTGAAGGATCGTGTGGCTTCTAAGTAGGCCCTGAGCACTCTGAGATGTCCAGCTCGTGACAGGACTCTCAATCCATGTCTGTAAATACTGGTAACACTCAGGATTTCAACAGGTGGCTTGGAGTAGCGTTCTTAGGTGTGAACCCCCGAAGAGGTCGAAGTTCCACCCTGTCTGGGGAAAAGGGATTTATGGTCGTCACCTATCCCTAAAGAGTGAAGCTCCGAGATTCTTCTGCCAAAAGGAAAGCGGTCTTCAGTGTTAGATTCCATATTGCTACTTGCTCCATTGGAGCGAACGGACGGCCAGACAGAACTTCAAGGACTATGGACAGAATATTGGACATAGAGCGGAAGATTGGATTAAGTCATTCTCGGCAGCAAATGACAAAAACTTGTCCCAGATCCTTGTATATACTGCATTTGTTGCAGGTTTTCTGGCTCTTAGAAGGGTGGATATGACCCCTGGGGAACAACCTAGGGCCTCAAACCTTCGCCTCTCAACTTCCAGAATCAAAGTTCCAACCTCTGAGAGTTTGGATGAGTTAGTATGCCCTAAGATAGAAGCAGAGGAAAAGGAGGGATCCTGATTGAAGAGCTCACACTGAGGCGCATGGGTAGAGGTAACCAGAGTCTCTTCGGCCAATACGGTAGAACTGACACCACTTGGACTGACTCTCTGAGGAGCCTCAGGAGGAACTTGAATATGAGTGGTTGAGGAGGGAAGGCATTTGCTGCGGTGAACCTCCAGGGGCATGACAGGGCATCCACTGCCACTGCTTGTGGATGCGGGAGGTGAGAGAAGAACCTGGTTAGTTTGGCATTCTCTAGAGTGGCGAACAGATCCACCTGAGGGGGATCCTAAAGGCTGACAATTCGATGGACAATTTGGGGATTAAGGACCCACTAATTGTTGTCCAGGAAGATTCTTGACAGCGTGTCTGCTTCCGTGTTCAATTTGCCTGGAAGATGCACTGCCCTGAGGTCCAGGAGGTTCTTCTCTGCCCGAAGCATAACCGGCTCTATCTCCCTGAGGAGCGTTCTGCTGTGAGTGCCTCCTTGCTTTTGCAGATATGCGACTGCTGCCCTGTTGTCCAGGAGTAGCAGTACTCTGTGCCTTCTGATCTGAGATGCCAATGAAGTCAGCCCTAGGAATGCTGCTCTCATCTCCAGGATATTGGATACCACTCTCTGGGTGGGACAAGATAATCTCCCCTGTATTCTGGTTTCCCCGCAATGGGCTCCCCAGCCTTTTCCGTTCGTGTCGGACGTAATTATGGTCCAAGAGAGGGAGCCCAGGTGACGAGAAATTCTCTGGAACCGTCCACCAGTGTAGACTCCTACGCATTACTCCCATAAGTAGGACTGCATGAGAGAGTTGTTGTCTCCTCCACTATGCCAAGAAACCTGTCTGTGAATACCTTAAGTGCCAATGGACCCAAGGAATTAGGGGTATGTATGAGGATATTTCGTTCCAATGCGGCTCAAGCATTGTGAAGCCATCAGATGTGAGCTCCAGATGACCCTGATTATCCTCTGAATGAAGATCCTCGCTTTCGTAGGTGGTAATGACACTGTCCTCTGTTGCGTGTTGAACATTGCTCCCAGGTAGACCATCTGCTGTGTCGGCACTATTTGACTCTTGTCAAAGTTTATAAGCCACCCCAGTTTCGTCAGGGACTGCAGTAGTATCTCTCGGTGGTATATCAGCTGATCCAGATTGCTTGCTAGGAGGAGAATATCGTCCAGATAATGGTATATCCTCAAGCTCCTCTCCCGCAGGGAGACTAGAATGGATATTAGTATTTTGGTGAATACCCAGGGAGAGGTGCACAGACCGAAAGGCAGAGCTTGAAACTGTAGGTGGGTCCATCCCACCGCAAACCTCAAGTACTTCTGGAATGCATGGAGAATTGGGACGTGCAGGTAAGCATTCTGCAGATTGACTGAGATCATCCAATCTGTTGGCTAGACTGCCTGAATAATCATCTGCAGAGATTCCATCTTGAAGCTCTCGGGGTGGATGTACTGGTTGAGCCTCTTTAGGTCTATCACAGGCCTCTGCCCACTCGTCTTTTTTTTGGACCAAAAACAGGATGGAGTAGAAACCAGTGAAGCGTTCTGGCAAGGGAACTAGCACCGCTGCCCCCTGAAGCTGGAGTGATGTCATAAATTGTGTTCGTGCCAGAGCCTTTAGTGGAGAGGTTGGAACCTCTGTTCTCTTGAACGATGTCCGAGGAGGAGGATGAGAAAAATTCCAAAAGTGCCCCCACTGCATTGTTGACAGAACCCAGGGGTCCTGGCGATGGGAAGCCAGACGGGAACATAAAACCTTAGTCTGGCCCCTACCGGAAGTGTCTGGGCTAACCTGGCGTCAAAAAGACTTTGCTCTTGTGGAGTAGTAAGAGTTTTAAGCCTCGTACACACGATCGGACTTTCTGACGGGAAATGTTCAATGTCAAGCTGTTGGCGGAAAATCCGACCGTGTGTATGCTCCATCGGACAATTGTTGTCAGACTTTCCGCCAACAAATTTTGGCTAGCAGGTTTTAAAATTTTCCGCGGACAAATGTGTGTTGTCGGATTTTCCGATCATGTGTACAAAAGTCCAAAGTACAAACGCGCATGCTCGGAAGCAAGGATGAGCCAGAAGCTGTCGGTCTTGTAAACTAGCGTTCGTAATGGAGAATTAACATTCGTGACATTGCAAATTATGAAATGCAGCGCATATTCTCTTCTTCTTTAAAGGGATAATAATGAAGCTGCTTTGCTGGTGATACTGATGGAATTCTGACAAAAGTATTTAAAAAGGCTTTTTTTTCTAATGATATCAAGAATAATATTATGTTTTTTATTTTTTTGGTCTAGTTACCACAACATCATTATCCCGTTTATATCAAAGATACAACTATGTTGGTGTCCCTTGTTAATTTTACATTGGAAGTAGGCAGGTACATTTAAAAAATACAAACTGTCATTTGAAGTAAAACACATAGCCAAGTATTATTCTTCACAATTTTTTTATTGTGCATTAAAAAAAGAAACAAAATTAGACTTGCTATATGCCAATAGAACTTAACCAAAAAGTGCATTCTATGCATCCAAAAATATAGAAAATATACCAAATCAAATCATTATTCAATCAATAGCAAAAGCAATAACTCCAAGGCCAATAATAAATAACACGTTATCTCCTCCGATTTCGCAACATGTCTGGTTGATGAACGGCCGTTCAGAAACAAAATGAAAAGCGCAAAATGAAAAGCACGAATCAACACTTAACAAACTTCTACTAATGCGAAATTAGCAGGAGCCCAAAGGGTGGTGCTAACGAGCTGAAAAAACACGTAGTATGTCTAATACGTCACTACGTTTGTGATTGTTGGCCAACAATTGTGTGGCCGTGTATGCAAGACAAGTTTGGGCCAACGCCCTTCGGACAAAATTCCACGGTTTTGTTGGCCAACAATCCGATCGTGTGTACGAGGCTTTATTCTTCTGGGTGCTCAAAAAGGATGCCTTAGTGCAGTTACCAGAGCCTTCTGTTGTCTCTGAGCTGCCTTAACTGCCTGAAATCCCTTGAGTTTGACTGACAGAATCAAGATGAATAGACCCTGGATCTTCACACCCTTCTGTCTTGGGGGAGCATGCCAGATTTACACCCTGGAGATAGCTTTATCCAACTTGTCGCCGAACAGTGCGAACCACCTGAGATGAGAATCCCTGCAGCTCTAGTCCGGCCAATTCAATAGCTAGGCTATTAAAAGAATTTCACTGGATTGGGGTGTTGCCATTGATGGTATAAAAGATCTTGATTTAAACGGGATTGGTGGTGCTGATGATAGCTGGAGGAGCAATGAAAACCAAGGCCCCCCTCGGCAGGTGGAAAGCACCTGTATGTTATAAACGTGTTCTGTCCAAATTTTCTAAAGAATCTTCATAATCAAGGACCCCTTCACTGCGAGTGACATTTTTACAGTAATCAATGCATTTTAATCGCACTGATCGCTGTATTAATGCCAATGGTCCCAAAAATGTGTCAAAATTGTCCGACATGTCCGCCATAATGTCGCAGTCATGATAAAAATTGCAGATCGCCGCCATTACTCGTAAAAAAAAAAAAATGAATAATAAAAATGCTATAAATCTATCCCCTATTTTGTAGACGCTATAACTTTTGCACAAACCAATCAATATACACTTATTGCGATTTTTTTACCAAGAATATGTAGAAGAATACATATCGGCCAAAACTGAGCAAAAAAATAGTTTTTTTATATATTTTTGGGGGATATTTAATATAGTAAAAAAATAAAGCGTTTTTTTTCAAAATTGTCTTTCTTTTTTTTAGCGCAAAAAATAAAAACCGCAGAGGTGATCAAATACCAAAAGAAAGCTCTATTTGTGGGAAAAAAAGGACGTCAGTTTTGTTTGGGTGCAAAGTCGCACGACCGCACAATTGTCAGTTAAAACGACGCAGTGCCGAATCGCAAAAAGTGCTCTGGTCAGGAAGGGGGTAAGATCTTCTGGGGCTGAAACAGATAATAACAACAGTGCCGATATATGACTTCCAGAGCATGGAGGAACAAGAAGGCGGAGTCAGCAGCGACAACGTCAGGCGTCTGCGCAATATCACCAACGCCGACATAGAGCTTTCGGAACATTGATGACCGAGAGGGCGGAGTCACAAAGCTAAAGCTACCCGAGCGAGGGAGGGTGTGCCCAAAGACAGGGGAGTGCACCGTCATCAGGACCATCAATCCACCTAAAAGAAAAGGTGGAGGGTGTGGCCCTATCGCGTTGTCCCCTCCTAGAGACAATACAATCTCTGTGTCGTAAGGAGAAGGACATATAGGCCCAATGGAGCGTCAGGAGCTATGATTGTAGTGCATCGGGTGATACTAAATGCAACAGCCCACACGCTCATGAGCCCAAATGCAAGGCATCACCATAGCGTGGCCACAATAAGGCCACACCGCAGAGGCGCCCATAAGTAAAGGTGACATAGGGATGTAGCACCTGCAAAACATTAAAACAAGAATTTGTACCTATCAGGGGGCATGTGATGCCCAAGAAAAACTTCTGGATATAAACAGTCATTTCCTAGCCATATACATGAAAATATAAATATATATTTGTCGTGTGCACATATATATGTATGTAAACATGGTAACGTTAGGTTGTCGGTAAAACCACAGTAAAACCACAGATAAGGTGCAAAGGATGAAAAAAATGAGTATATGCATGTCACGCTTGTAAGATGTAATGTTACAGTCCCTGAAGGCCCAACACTCACTTACTATAAAACCTGCAGACAAGGGGAGAAATATAGTCATTATGACAAATACACAATACACAATAAAAAACACTTGGCCACTTCCAAACCCATAGGGTCTTTCCTTCATCCAGTTCCTCACTACCAATATCAGGTACCGGCACCAGACTTCGCCGCACTCTCCACTAAAGTGTCGTTTACCAGAGATGCTCCACAGGGGTGAACACTTTCTTAACATCCTCATATGCAGGCTCCCTATGACTGGGCTCAACCCTAGTGACATTGAAGGAACCAGGCTGCCACTTGCTGATAGTATGAGAAGTAGTGCTTGCAGAACTTGGAGAGCTGGGATGTCCCTCCCTCGCTTGTACAGATGGATCAGCAAAGTCATCTTTTCCCACATTGCATGTCCCTCCCATGGGACTTTTGTCTCACAGAGAGGTTCTTGGTTCACCTCAAATAAAAAAGATTGGCAGTCCCCATACCAAGCCCAGGGTGCCACTGTTGCCATTAGTTGTCCACAATGAGGGCACACAGGAACAAGAGTCTCCACTACCCTCGGTAGCAAAGGGCAAAGGGCCTTCCTTGGGGTCCTCCTCAAGCCAATATCCACCACTATGTCTTTGTAGTGGGACATCGTGTACCAGAGCTTAGCCCCTCTTCAATAACATACCTCAGAGTGGCATGATGCTCCCACGGGTGCACATAGTAGACAAGTTCAGTACAAACTCTTCTGGCATATTCCCAGTCTGGACTCCTCACATCACCACACCAACCAGGGATTCTGACATATCCTCTCCAGGCAGTGATGTACCCTATACTGCCATGTGTAAGCAGGTTTGAATTGCCGCCATTTCCTGCCATGCTAATCAAGGGTACCGCTGTTTCTTCTTCAGATAGGGTACGCACACACCTGTAGATGGAGAAACTCCACCATGTTATATTCACCTTCTCCTGGCCTGAGGCCCACCCCCACTAATAAAGAATTGCCCCCAGCTTTTTAACGGTTTTACTGTAAACAACATGCCTTCCACTTTGCATAACACAGTCCGCGTCCCACATTTGCAATACGAAGCATAATAGTACAACAGAACTTTACTTTTAAGGTCCAGACATCTTTCCCTTCTTTGCACTGTGAGTCCCCTTACTATGGATCCCAACCTTGAATCTAAAGCAGGGATATGCAATTAGCGGACCTCCAGCTGTTGCAGAACTACAAGTCCCATGAGGCATAGCAAGACTCTGACAGCCACAAGCATGACAGGCAGAGGCATAATGGGATTTGTAGTTTTGCAACAGCTGGAGGTCCACTAATTGCATATCCCTGGTCTAAAGTATTGACCACTGCAATAAAAAAAATATCAGATTAGTTAAGAAAAAATGACTTCTAATCTCAGTTTTATATTTTAATGTCAGACACACAAGGTGCTGTAATACTTTAATATAGAGTCAAAGTGCAGTGAGCTTATCAGAGACACACAGAGTGCCAGGAGCCTGTCATAGAGAAACACAGAGTGCTCTGGGACTATTAGAGAAACCCACAGCATGTCTTGAGATTGTCGTAGAGACACCCAGAGTGCCTGGAGACTGTCATGGATACATAGAGCATCACAAGACTGTTATAGAGACACACAGAGTGCTAGGAGATGGTAAGAAAGATTCACAGAGTGCCGTGAGACTGGCATAGAGAGACACAGAGTGCCAGGTGATGGTAAGAGAGACATGCTGTGAAACTCTCTGAGAGACCCATCCAGTGCTCTGAGACTCGCAGAGACACACATAGAGCATTGTGAGACTGTCATAGAGACACACAATAAGTGCTATGAGACTCTTATACGAGGGGCGTTCAAGTCAAACCAGGACTTTTGCGTTTATATAACAAAAGAACAAATTTCAAGGTGTGGAAACTGCATTTCTTTTTTTTTTTTTTACATACTCCCCTGCTACATTTATACACTTATTCCAGCTTTTAACTAATGCCTGGAAAGCTTCGGCACAGATTTGCCAGTACGCTTTAACCATCTTAGGACAGCCTGCTTCACTTTGTCATCAGTGCACCACAGGAAGATTATGCAGAATCAGGCGTTCCACGCGCTAAATGTTCACAGGAATGACTGCTGTGGGTTAGGAACCACAACAACCCGGGACCATCACTGACGGACGTACAGCCATCTTTGAAACGTTTACACCATTCAAATGTCTTACTTTGGCTGAGTGTCTCATCATCGTACTGTGCTTGAAGTCCTCTGTAGCTCTCCGCTGGTTTTATGTCTTTGTTCCCAAGAAACTTCATCACCACATGCTGGTCCATGCATGTACTATCGCTGTTGTCTGCCATCTCGATTGACGGTCTCTGGTTCTGGCCCGCGACATGTGCGACACCTATCAGTAATAGGACACACTTGCCACTTACTATTGGGTGTAGTACTGCCACGCCAGCATCCCTTTTTATACCTGTAAAATTAAAAGTCATGGTTTGACTTAAACGCCCCTCGTAGATCCACACAGAGTGCTGTGAGACTTAGACTCGCACAGTGAGACTGTCAGAGAGACACATTGCGTGCTGGGAGGCTGTAGGAGAGGTGCACAGAGTGCCATGAAACTGCAAGAGAGACACACATGCAGGGCAAAAGGGGCAGCTGCCCTGGGCCCTGTCATTGCTGTGGGGCCCAAAGCAGCTACCTCATACTTGCCAACTATGCTGGTTTAAATTTCCTTGTCCCTTGAAGTTTTAGTCCCATGCTGTGTCCCGATATCTCAGTGTGAAGTGTTGCTACTAATGCTGCCAAGCTCTGCCCTATTGTTGTGTACAGATGACTCACCTGCAGACCCTGTGTTTACATGTAAATAACTGGCATTGATATGTATATATCGGTGGCATTCATATGTAAAGAGCCGCGCACCTGCGGCATTCATATGTAAATAGAGGTGGCATACATATGTATATATTCTCATTACATTGGGGCTTGGTGTAAAATCCTTTTATTCACACTAGTGGCCAAGGTCCCCCTTACATTAGTGGTCAGTGTAAATCCCTCCTTACATGGGTGTTTACTGTGAATGCTTCTATTACATTAGTGGTCAGTGTAAACCCTATTACATTGGTGGCCAGTGTTGAAATTCCTCTTTAAATTGGTAGTCAGTAAAAAAAAAACAGTATTGCCATTGTTCACACCCTCCCCTCCCCCCAGCACTGCCACTGATCCCAGGAGTTCTAGGTTCCCTAGGAGTTTTCTGTCTATTGATGGGTCCTCTCACCACCCCAGTCCATGGTGTGCAGGCAGGTGGAGAGCGAAATTGCATGGAGGGGGGCCCAAGAAAATGTTTGCCCAGGTTCCAATCAATATTAAAGACGGCCCTGCACACATAGTACTATGAGACTCTGATAGAGAAACACAGAGTGCCCTGAGACTGTCAGACACACAGGATGCTATGAGCCTGTCAGAGAGACACAGAGTGACATGATTACCAAACAAAAAGTCGTGCTAGATAGTGGAAATAGTAAACAAAATGACATATGCTCCCAATGACAGTTGCCAAAAAGTCACACTGAGTAAAATAAAACAGAGTTAAAAAAACTAAAAGATACAAAAATTGAGTGCATCAAAATATATGGTAAACAAAATATAGTGCATCAAACATATGACTGCGGATATGTGTATAACAAAAAATATATACATAAAATATACTAAAAAATATACTAGAAATTGTCCAATGACTTGATGAAAGTGAAAAAAAAAAACAAGAAATCAATCCATATTGCAGAAAGGAAACATAAGAAAAGCCTCACATAGTGTAAATCCTTAACATTTATTAAGATTATAAAAAAGACAAATGAACACTTACAAATCGAAGGATATTATAAGGCAAGATAAGCATAAAAAGATGAGCCGTCCCGCTTCCAAACAGCCGTAACTTCCGGGACTGGACACGTAGCGGTGACGTCAGAACGTAGCTCCTCCTCCCTACGTCGTTTCGTCACTAGCGGACGTGGTCATGAGGCTGTCAGAGTGCATTGAGACTGTCAGAGAGACACAGAGTGACATCGACTGTCAGAGAGACACGAGACTGTCAGAGAGACACAAAGTGACATGAGACTGTCAGAGAGACACAGAGTGACATGCGACTGTCAGAGAGACACGAGACTGTCAGAGAAACACAGAGTGACATGAGACTGTCAGAGAGACACACCACATGCTGAGAGACTGTAGGAGAGGTGCACAGAGTGCTGTGAGAGAGACACACAGAGTGCTCTGAGACTGTAAGAGAGAAACGCAGAGTACTATGAGACTCTCATAGAGATACACATTGTGCCCTGAGGCTGTCAGCAAGACACGCAGAGTGCTGTAGGACTGTAAGGGCTTGCTTAAATGTGTTTTGCAATTTTAGATACTATAAACGCCTTAAAAGAGCCTGCTGCATTAAGATGCAATGTTGACGCATTTTGGCTGTGTTTGCATTGCATTAAATACACCGCAATACGAAGCCCAGCGATCATGACCATGTGAACTACGCTGTCAGCTGCAGTGGACAGAATTGGTACAGAGCCCTAACAGACACCCGTGAAGCTTTAAATACCCAGATGAAATGCCTGTTCTTGGAGCATGTGTAAACTTAAAAACACACACATAGGGGTGGGTTTACTGAAGGCAAATAGACTGTGCACTTTGCAAGTGCAGTTGCACTAATTTTTTCTTAGTAAATGTAAAAAAAAAAAAAAAAAAAATGTGCTTGCACATGATTGGATGATGGAAATCAGCAGAGCTTTACCACATTTACTCAGCTGTGGGGATAATGAGTGCAACTGTACTTGCAAAGTGCACAGTCTATTTGCCTTTAGTAAATCCACCCCATAGTGTGATGAGACTGTCAGATAGACAGTGCTGTGAGACTGCCAAAGAGACATAGAGGGGTTGATTTACTAAAACTGTAGAGTGCAGAATCTGGTGCAGCTCTGCATAGAAACCAATCAGCTTCCAGGTTTTATTAGCAAAGCTTAATTGAACAAGCTGAAGATAGAAGCTGATTGGCTACCATGCACAGCTGCACCAGATTTTGCACTCTTCAGTTTTAGTAAATCAACCCCAAAGTGCTGTACGTGTCGGAGAGACACCCAGAGCACTGTGACACGTGGAGAGGCTGTGAGACACAGACACACAGAGTGCTGTGAAACTTTTATATAGAAGCAAAGCAAGACTGTAAGATCCCATACACACTACAGGCATACCCCACTTTTAAGTACACAATGGGGTTTATTTACTAAAGCTGGAAAGTGCAAAATCAGGCTCACTTCTGCATAGAAACCAATGAGCTTCCAGGTTTTATTACCAAAGCTTAATTGAACAAGCTGGGGTTAGAAGCTCATTGGTTTCTATGCAGAAGTGAGCCTGATATTGAACTTTCCAGCTTTAGTAAATAAACCCCATTGTGTACTTAAAAGTGGGGTATTCCTGCATTAGATTTTCTGCAGACTTTTGTCTTCAGATTTACCAATACCACATACCTCCCAACTTTTTGAGATGGGAACGAGGGACACCTATTAGCAAAAGTATGTACAGTAAGCATAGGACACACCCCCTGCTACTCCCCCTTAAAGGAGAATTATCCAAAAAAAAAAAAATTCGTTAAACCCACAAGAGATTTTTTTTCACGTCTATTCCTTTATATTAGCTTTTGAAATTTGCAAATGCAGCAATAGAAAGTGGATAAAATGTTTAGCACTGGGCAACACTTTTTAAAAGATAAACAGTGCATTTTATATACAACTATATAGAGCAGGGCAAAATGAGGAGGAACAAGAAACAGAGGGACTTTGTTCCAAATCAGGGACAGTCCCTCAAAATCAGGGACAGTTAGGAGCTAAGATACCATATAATATGAGGTCAAACCTTAGGAGTTTCAATTCGTATGCAATCAGGCAGGCCCTTGCACTACATGGTTTTGGTAAATCTGAAGACAAAAATCTGCAGAAAATCTAATAGCGTGTATGGAGTCTTAGATAGTGTTGGAGAGTGCTGTACTCATAGTGCTGTGAGACTGTCATAGAGACACACAGAGTGCTGTAAGACAGCCGGGGGAAGGGAGGGATCTGTGGTTTAGGAGGGAGGGGGGGCCCATCGGGCTGCACAGCCGCAGAGCTAAGAAGAGACAAATCCAGAGGTGCAGAAGATGTTCACGCGGGCAGTAACCCGGCTGAGCAGAAAGAGACCACCATCAGGTAGGAGACCCCACATTGTGTTGTCTCAGTCCTGGGTCACAACTGCCACAATACTTTGTGCTTCCAACTCTGTGTGCTGTCTACCTTCCTCCCAGGGCCGAGCCCCGATGTGCAGTACCACCCTGAGAGGGGACCTCACTCACTGACACATTCAGACATTTCTCTGCTGTCCGCCTCTCTATGTACAGTATGTGGGAGTGACAGCACATCAAGTGCCATTCTGTCCTCCCTACTCTGATCCCTGGCAGTGCCAACACTGGGAGTGACATAAAAATGACTGCCCATCGGGCAAAACTTAGCTAGAGTTCACCTAAGATACATTGACCTGTGAGACACAACCGATGAGGAGAGATTGGCTGTATGGTCCCCTCCAGCTCTCTGTATCAGGTACATGATGGGGATTATAGTGCACCACACCCAGGCTGGCCGCATGGCACTATGCTGCCAACTCATTGTAAAAGACAATAGGACTAGTATAGAAATGTGTCAATATTTAGTGGTGTAATATAGAGGTACATGTTACTTGTTGGTATACACTGAATTGGTATATGGGTACAAGTCAGTATACAGAGGGATATTATAGGGGTAGCATAGTGGTACATGTCCGTATACGGGTAGGCATTATTTGGGGAACTGTTGGTATAGAGGCACATGTCAGTATACATAGGAAAATTATAGTGGTAGTAGGTGTACTTGTATACAGAGAGGTATTATAGGGATTTTTTTCAGCATATAGAGAGGTATTATAGGGGTATTTGTCCATATACAGCAAGGTAGTATAGGGCTACTTGTTGGCATACTATGGGGTAGTATAGGGGTACATGTCAGTATACAGAGAGATATATGGATTCATATCCGTATTATAGGGGTACATTTTAGTAGACGGTGTGATAGAATACAGTGAGGTGTTATAGGGGTACATGTCAGTATACAGAGAACTTTTATAGGACTTCATCTCAATACACAGAGGGGTATTATAGGGGTACTTTTTCTATATACGGCGGGGTAGCATAGGGGTACCTGTCGGCATACAATGAGGTTGTATGGAGGTACTTGTCAGTATACAGAGGGGTAATTATAGATTTCATTATCCTTACATAGCAGGGTAGTATAGGGGTATATGTCAGTATACAGCAAAGTAGCATAGGGGTACTTGTCAGTACACAGCGCGATAGTATAGGGGTACATGTCAATATGCAAAGAGGTATTATAGGGGTTCATGTCAACATACAGAGGGCCTGTACAGAAGTACAAGTCAAAATGTAGTAGTATAGGGGGTACATGTCAAAATACAGCAGAGTATTAAGAAATATTTTGAAATACACGGTAAAGTAGTATGGGGTATGCATGTGATGATATAACAGTATACATCAGGGTATTTTTGGGGTATTTGTTTGTATACATTCAGTTACTATGGGGGTTCAGAGGGACATTAGCGTTCACATAAGAGGAAATGTGAGTAGTGAAAGGGGAAGTTTAGGCATTGTCAGTCTGGAGGAGATTGCGATACATCCTCTTCATTCTGTTTCCAGCTGTGACTTGCAGAGGACATATTGGGAAGACAGGACCGGGCCTGTCCCGTGCATAGTGCTAGAGGAGGGCAAAGCCTCCAATGTCTACTTGTGAATCTGCTAAGGTTGTAGAAATATTGGGGGAGGGGAATTTGTGCCTCTTGAGATAAAAAAATTATGTGCATCTGATTATATGGAATATAGTCCATGTGGTTGTGCATAATATAAGACCTATATAGAACAGATGTTAGAATGCTGTACTACTGTACTAAGGTCATGTGATTGTACAGTCATTTCCCGTTGGGCTGAACACTCAGCAGGCCAATGTGTGGCGATTGTGACATGTGCATATATATATATATATATATAAATATATATACATACACACAGTTGTGCTCAAAAGTTTGCATACCCTGGCAGAAATCGTAAAATTTTGGCATTGATATTGAAAATATGACTGATCATGCCAAAAAACTGTCTTTTATTTAAGGATAGTGATCATATGAAGCCATTTATCACATAGTTGTTTGGATCCTTTTTAAGTCATAATAATTACAGAAATCACCCAAATGGCCCTGATAAAAAGTTTACATCCCCTGAAATATTTGGCCTTGGTGACACACTAAGGTTAAAACGACAAAGGTTAATTTCTCACATATGTGGCTTTTAAATTTCAAATAGTGTCTGTGTATAGTCAATGAGTTTGTTAGCTGTCACGCGGATGCTCTAAGCAGGCTAGATACTGAGCCATGGGCAGCAGAAAATAAATGCCAAAAGACCTGCGTAACAAGGTAATGGAACTTTAGAAAGATGGAAAAGGATATAAAAAGATATCCAAAGCCTTGAATATGCCAATCAGTACTGTTCAATTACTTATTAGGAAGTGGAAAATTCAGAGATCTCTTAATACCAAGCCAAGGTCAGGTAGACCAAGAAAGATTCCAGCCACAACTGCCAGAAGAATTGTTCAGGATACAAAGGAAAATCTACAGGTAACCTCTAGAGAAATACAGGCTGCTCTGGAGAAAGATGGTGGGGTTGTTTCAAGAAGTACAATAGGACGATCCTTGAACAGAAATAAGATGTATGGTTGAGTTGCCAGAAATTAACCTTTACTGCACCAATACCACCAAAAAGCATGGTTGCAGTATGCCCAACAATTCCTTGACACTCCTCACAGCTTCTAGCACACTGTAATCTGGAGTGACGAGACCAAAATAGAGCTTTATGGTTACAACCATAAGCGCTATATTTGGAGAGGGGTCGACAGCAACAAGAATACCATCCCCTCTGGGAAGCATGTTGGTGGCTCGCTGATGTTTTGGGGTGTGTGAGCTCTAAAGGCAAGATTGATGGCAAGATGAATGCAGCATGGTGTTAGAAAATACTGCCATACAATTTGCATTCTTCTCCATGAAAGCTTTGCATGGGACGCTCTCTGAATTTCCAGCAGGACAATGACCCTGAGCCCAAGGCCAAATTGACCCTCCACTCTGGGGAGTTTTCAAACATGCGGCAACAAAAGACTTTGCATGACCTGGAAGCATTTTGCCACAATGAATGGGCAGCTATACCACCTGCAAGAATTCGGAGCCTCATAGACAACTGTTACAAAAGGCTGCATGCTGTCTATGCAGACTTTTAAACAGGGATAATTTCATTGGTTTACTTGTTGCCATGTTTTGTTTTATGATTGTGCCATTCTGTTATGACCTCCGGTAAATATGAATCCCAAGGGAAATAAAAGAAACGTGTTTTGCCAGCTCGCTCATGTTTTCTATAAAATGGTACATACTATTACCAATTCTCCAAGGGTATGCAAATTTTGTGCTTGTATCTATATCACAGAGGAGAGGGGCAGAGTAGTTGCTCTGAGAGTTCTGAGAGCAGCACAGAGAGGAGAGTGGCGGAAAGCTCCAGAAGTAGGGAGTGGTGGGAGGTCCAGCGAGCAGTGAGTGGAGGAGAGCAGTGGGAGGTCCTGGGAGCAGTAAGTGGAGGAGAGTAGTAGGAGGTCCTGGGAGCAGTGAATGGAGGGGAGTAACAGGATGTCGAGGGGGCAGTGAGTGGAGGAAAGTGGTGGGATTTCTGGGGAGCAGTGAGTGGAGGAGAGTGGTGGGATGTCTGGGGAGCAGTGAGTGGAGGAGAGTGGTGGGAAGTCTTAGGAGCAGTATGGTGAGAAGACTGATGGAAAGTCCAGTGGCAGTGAGTAGAGGAGAAGGGCAGGAGGTCTTACATGCAGCATACTAAAAAGAGAGCTGAGAAAGGAGGAGAGGGCCATTTCTTGTAAAATCTTGGGTGAGAACCCTCCTTCCTCAGCCAGAACACTCAAGATGGGTCGTGGATGGGTCTTGCATCATGACAATGACCCAAACACAAGGCAACAAAGGAGTGGCACAAGAAGAAGCACATTAAGGTCATGGAGTGGCCTAGTCAGTCTCCAGACCTTAATCCTATAGAACATTTATAGAGGGGACTGAAACTTCTAGTTGCCAAGCGACAGCCAAGAAACCTTAAAGATTTAGAAAAGATCTGTAAAGAAGAGTGGACCAAAACCCCTCCTGAGATGTGAGCAAACCTGGTCACCAACTACAAGAAACGTTCTACCTGCCAGCAAGGGTTTCCCCACCAAGTACGAAGTCATGTTTTGCTTGGGGATCAAATACTTATTTTACTTACTGAACTGCAACTCAATTTATAACATTTGTATCATGTGTTTATTCTGGGTTTTTGGTTGATATTCTGTCTCTATCATTTAAAATACACCTATGATATAAAATATAGACCCTTCATTTCTTTGTAAGTGGGCAAACTTACAAAATCTGCAGGGGATCAAATAATTATTTTTCCCACTGTATGTATTTGCCTTGGTTATATTTGAACATGTTGGGTTACGTCTAATTTGTCTTTTTTCCAAACTGAACACACCCAGGTTTTCTAACCTTTCCTTATAAGTAAGAGTTTCCATGTCTTGTCTTCATTTAGTTGCCCTCCTTTTAACCCTCTCCAAGACTTCTATGTCCTTTTTACATTGTGTACCTCATACTGTGGATGTGGGCTAATGTTATTGAAACAGAGGAAATTCTATGTCAGCAACCATGTGTATTTACCTCCTTATTTACACATCCTGAGATTATGGTCATAATTCACTCTACACCTCTATGATTTCACATTTCTAGCCTTTACATCTCTCAAATATTATTAACTCAGTTTCTTTTATTTAGCACTTTTAAAAAGATAAAAAAATAAATCTGAAAATCTGTCTCTCCCCTTTTCTTATCATATTTCCATACGGGGATGTGTCCATGAAGGACAGTAGTAATATAATGTAGCTTAGGGAGTTTACATACACTAGTTCCCTATGTAGGGTCATTGTAGCCGTATTAATGCACTTGCAACAACACAGTTGAGTTCTGTCCCTGATACTTTTATAATTTGCAATAACAGTTACATTTTCAAGAAAAACTTTCCAGGTGGATTCCGACCATATGGGACATCAGCCGACAGCAGACTTTAGCCCGTTGTCAGCTGAAAACGGGTCACAGGAGTGCAGAACAAACTGCACTCCTGTGACCTACAGGCAGTGCCGGGACAGGGTCATCTAGGGCCCAGGGCAAACATGCCAAATTGAGCCCCCTCCAAAGCTGCATTGGGGGGGCCCTGCACTTTACCTTTCCCCTTGTAAACATGTACTGCTCCTTCCCAAGCTCCTTCTTGTTTAGGGGGTGAATAAATATATTTTTCTGGGCCCCATCAGTTCAATAGAGAGGCCCAAAAGGTGAGAGCTGAGGGACTATTTTTTCATTTTTGGGGCTGAGGTACACCCGGCTGCAGGCTGCAGGGCCGGATTAACATAGGGGCTATTGGAGCTGCAGCTCCAGGTCCCTCCCTCAATATAGGCCCATACCAGTGGCTTATCTGTGTTAAGTCCTGAAGGAAGAGGAGCCCTCTGTGCACTGCACACATGGAGGAGACAAGTGTCAGCCGCTGCAGCCAGTCCTGTTTCTGATGATGCCTGCCTCCTATCACAGGATCTCTTCCACTCACACAGATCCACAGTGTCTGGGAGCTGCAGGCAGCTGTATAGGGGAGGGGCGCTGATGTCATCCTAGCCAGCAGGAGTCCGGGAGGAAGGAAATCTCCCATGCTGTTGAGAATAGACGAGGTTAGTAAACTTATTAGGGAGGGAGGATTGTGTAGAAACTGCCCTGGGTGGGTGTTATGATTGTGCTCCCCCCATGTAGTGTGCTTTCTTGTGCCCACTATGTCATGTGCTGTGCCACAAAGTGCCCATTATGTCATGCGCAGTGCCATGAAGTGCCCACCATGTCATGCGCAGTGCCATGAAGTGCCCATCATGTCATATGCACTGCCATGATGTGCCCACCACGTCATGTGCAGTGCCATGCAGTGCCCACCATGTCGTGCAGTGACCACCATGTAAATTGCTGTGCGGTGCCCACCATGTCATTTGATGTGTTGCGCCCACCATGTCATGTGCTGGGCCATGCAGTGCCTACCCTGTCATGTGCTGTACACACCATGTAATGTGCTGTGCATTGCTCACCATGTCATGTGCAGTACCCACCATGGAACGTGCTGTGCAATGCCCACCATTTAATTGTCCTATGCCCACCATGTAATGTGCTGTGCTATATAGTGCAGTTCCCACCATTTAATGTGGTGTCGTACAGTGCCCACCATCTCATGTGCAGTACCCACCATATAATATGCTGTGCCCAGCATATAATGTGTTGTGCAGTGCCCACTTATAATGTGCAGTGCCCACCAAGTAATGTGCTCAGCTGTGCCCGCCATCTCACGTGATTTGCCCACCATATAAGGTGCTGTGCTCACCGTGTGCATGTGCTGTGTTGTGCAGTACCAACCATGTCATGTGCTGTGCCCACCATATCATGTGCTGTATTGTGCAATGCCAACTGTGTAATCTCTTGTGCCCACTATGTAATGTGCTGTGCCATGCTCACCATTGAATGTGCTGTGCAGTGCCCACTGTCATGTGTTGTGCCCACCATGTAATGTGCTGTATTCACTGCGCTATTACCCCCCCCCCCCCCATGTAATTTACTATGCTGTGCCCCCCACAGTCTCTCTCTCTCTCTAATGCTCTTAATCTGGGCCCTGCCCGGCTGCTATCTTTCTTCTCTGGTGTCAGTGTTTTGCGGAGTGACCTGTGAAGTGCTGCGGCTGCTCTTACAGGGGCCAGGACTGATGTGAGAGAGCTGTCAGGGAGGGAGCAGTAAAACGAATAGGAGCGGAGTGGCGGTGGCGGCGGGTAGTGCGGCGGATAGCGTGGCAGGCACTGGGCAGCACACATTGAGTGAGGGGTCACACCCATTGTGATATCCTAAAAGAATCATCCAAAGTCCTCCCAGTGCCTTTTAACATCTTATAGCTTTAGGATAATCATCCACACATGACAGCAGGGGCTCTATGACTTTGTCAAAGTGTGTCACATGGCTGTTGCTGAATTTACTGTGGATGTACTGTGGGGTACAACCTGTAACAAGCCATGTGACACACTTTGACAAAGTCATAGAGCCCCTGCTGTCCTGTGTGGATGATTATCCTAAAGCTATAAGACCGAATGCACACAGGATGTTTAAAAAATGCTCCTCCTCTTGGCAGTAGCCTTATGGCAGAAAAAAAAGCCTGACACTACAAAAATGTCCAATGCTTTTACAGGCGTCCAGCACGTGGGCGTTAATTCATTTCACTGGCCAGAATAATAATTTATTCTGGTCACTAAAATGAATTAACGCTCAAGCGCTAAACACCTGTAAATGTGCCTAAATGCTTGTAAAAGCATGCTTGTAAACATCCCTGCCACTAAAAAAATTTAAAAGTTTAGAAAGCAGTAATGAGGCTGTGAATGAGGCCTAAAGATCATAAGGCACTGTGAGATGCTACTTTACACTTGTCTTTCGGGGGGGGGGGGGGGGGGGGAGTGGGGGTTGCTGCGGCCAGGAGTGTGTGTATATTTGTAAAGGCAACTGTCAGGTTTCATGTGGAAGTCGGGGAGGGGAGGAGCCAGGTGTGGGGCGAAGTCAAAGCGTGCCCCATAATTTCTGATTTCTAACAACCACCCTGCCCATACTACCCACATCTGCCACTATACTACCCTATACTACCCAAATCTTCCACTATACCACCCTATAGTACTCACATCTGACACTATACCACCCTATACTACTCACATCTGACACTATACCACCCTATAGTACTCACATCTGACACTATACCACCCTATACTACCCACATCTGCCACTATACCACCCTATACTACTCACATCTGCCACTATACCACCCTATACTACCCACATCTGCCACTATACCACCCTATACTACTCACATCTGCCACTATACCACCCTATACTATCCACATCTGCCACTATACTACCCTATACTACCCACATCTGCCATTATACCACCCTATACTACTACTAATCACATCTGCCACTATACCACCCTATACTACTCACATCTGCCACTATACCACCCTATACTACTCACATCTGCCACTATACCACCCTATACTACTACTACTCACATTTGCCACTATACCACCCTATACTACCCACATCTGCCACTATACCACCCTATACTACTCACATCTGCCACTATACTACTCATATCTGCCACTATACTACCCTACACTACTCACATCTGCCACGAAACCACCCTATACTACTCACATCTGCCACTATACCACCCTATACTACTCACATCTGCCACTGTACAACCCTATATTACTCACATCTGCCACCATACCACCATATACTACTCACATCTGCCACTATACCACCCTATACTACACACATCTGCCACTATACCACCCTATACTACCCACATCTGCCACTATACCACCCTATACTACTCACATCTGCCACTATACCACCCTATACTACTCACATCTGCCACTATACCACCCTATACTACTCACATCTGCCACTATACCACCCTATACTACTCACATCTGCCACTATACTACCCTATACTACTCACATCTGCCACTATACCACCCTATACTACTCACATCTGCCACTATACTACCTTATACCACTCACATCTGCCACTATACCATCATATACTACTCACATCTGCCACTTTACCACCCTATACTACTCACATCTGCCACTATACTACCCTATACTACTCACATCCGCCACTATACCACCCTATACTACTCACATCTGCCACTATACCACCTTATACCACTCACATCTGCCACTATACCACCCTATACTACCCAAACCTGCCACTATACCACCCTATACTACCCATACCTGCTACTATATTGCCCTATACTACCCAAACCTTCCACTATACCACCCTATACTACCTATACCCCCCCCCCAACCTCTTTGTGGTGCCACCCCCCCACCTCACCTTATACCACAGTGTCCAGGGCAGCGGGCAGCTGCTCCTCCTGCCAACCCCTTGTCAGGGACCTGCCTACAGGAGAAGTATAGCCAAAATAGCTTTGGCTATACTTCTCCTTTCACTATGTTTGCTATGATCTTATTTTAAGCATATAATTCACAAGCCTTACTCATCCTCAGATTTATTCCTGCTTCAAGCCACAGCAATCCCAGATGGCAAAAAGAGAGTGAGCTGCTTTCGATCACCTTTCAAGAGACCCTGTCACCAGACCAATCATTTTAAAAACAATTAATCCTCTCATAGGGCCTCATTCACACAGGCATTGAGACCCATATAACCTGAACAGCCCTTTTTTTTGTCTGTCTAGAGTCTAGACACCAGTGCTGCATGCAGGCAGACTATTGTAGTCTATTAGGATGCAGCAGCTGCACGGATGATCCAAATGTGACAGGCACACGGGTTCAAGTGAGTGGCACCGCATGCACACTGTTCGGGGCCAGTCACTTGCACCTGCATGCCTGTCACATCAGAACTGGCAGCTGTGTCCGTGCAGTTGCTGCATCCTAATAGTCCTCAATGGACTGCCTGCATGCAGCCTCAACACTTGTGTGAACGAAGCCTAAGTTTCTGTATGCATGTGTTATTTACCTATAAAAGCCCCCTTGTGCAGATTTCTAAAAACCCCGAGACTGCTGGGTGCTGCCATCTTGAATGTGATGTCAGCAGACTCTGAGCTCTCACCTAAAGTAGAACTAAAGGCAAAACTTTTTCTCTGAAGAAAACAGTGATCTCTGACTCTGTGCATTCGGTGAAAGAAGGAGCCGGTAAATGACATATTTACTGGCTCCTTCCTCCGCTCTCCATCCTGAAAGATCTGGGATGGGGGGGAGGAGGACGGGGGGACCGGAGGAGCCCACAGAGGAGCACAGAGGAGAACACAGAGGGGAGCCAGAGGAGGATACAGGGGACACTCAGGAATGATCAGTGCGGCAGCAGGGGAAGTTATAATCACCGATCTCCCTGTGTGGCTTTGAATGAATGAACGAATGAATGAATGAATGGTTTGTAAAGCGCTGCAAATGCGAACTGAATCGCCTCAAGGCGCTAAATGCGTTTTGTGTTGACAGCTTCTTATAAGAGGAAGGTCTTGAGTTTTTTCCTGAAGGCCAGATGGTTTTCTTCTATGCGGATGTGAGTCGGAAGAGTGTTTTATAGCCGAGGTCCCTGGACTGCGAATCTGTGTTCTCCCCTTGCTTTGTAGCGGTATTTGGGAATGAGGAGGAGGTTTTGGTTAGATGATCGCAGATTGCGATTGGGTGTGTAGTGTTTTATTTTCTCTCGGAGGTATTGAGGGGCGTTACCTTGTATGCATTTGTGGGTGAGGCAGAGGATCTTGAATGTGATCCAATTCTTTACCGTTAGCCAATGTAGGCTCCTCAGGGATGGGGAGATGGACTCCCAGGGTTTTTTTCCTGTTAGCAGTCTTGCTGCCGCATTTTGAATGGCCTGTAGGCGCGCAAGCTGAAGTTGGGGCAATCCTATGTAGAGTGAGTTTGCGTAGTCAAGACGGGAATTGATGATTGTTCCAACTACTGCTGCTTTGTCCTTTTCTGGGATAAAGGGAATGAGTCTGCATAGCAGGCGGAGGAGATGGTGAGATCCGCTAACTACTGATCCTATTTGTGAATCCATTGTCATTTCTGAGTCAAAGATAACTCCGAGACTCTTGGCTTTGGTGCTCGGAGAGATGGTCTGTCCAAAGATGGTGGGAGGTGTCCATGGAGTCTTGGTTTTGGGATTTTGGTTAGCGTGTAGTAAGAGAAGTTCTGTTTTTGACCCGTTGAGTTTGAGGGAACTAATGGTCATCCAGTCATCTATCAAAGTGAGGCATTTCTCTAGTTGCTGATGGTGGTCTTTTTGTCCGGTGATGCGAAAGTAGATTTGGGTATCGTCAGCGTATGAGTGGAAGCAGAGGTCTGATTTTTTGATGATTTTGAGGAGTGGGCGGATGTAGATGTTGAATAGCACTGGCGACAAGGGTGAACCCTGAGGGACTCCACAGGAGATTGTCTGGGTGTCAGAGGTGAATGCTCCTAGTTTCACTGTCTGAGAGCGATTCTCTAAGAAGGATGCAAACCATTTTAGACTAGAATTTGTGGCTCCTGCAACTTCTGTGAGGCGGACAAGTAGAGTATTGTGGTCCACTGTATCAAATGCTGCACTAAGGTCTAGCAGTATCAGGAGACATGATTCTCCGTCATCTGCTGCTTCGAGGGCATCATCCTATATTTTTAGAAGTGCAGTTTCTGTGCCATGGCCAGGGCGGAAGCCTGATTGTAGAGTGTCCAGAAGTTGATGCGTGTCCAGGTGGCGTTGTAGCTGTTGTACTACCGCTTTCTCCATAATCTTGGAGATGGTGTTAAGGCTTGTTATCGGTCTGCGGTGGTTAGGGTCCTTAGGGTCGAGATTGGGTTTCTTTAGCAGGGTTTGACGGTGCCTTGCTTGAGGGTGGTTGGCACAATCCCTTCTTTGAACAACTGATTTATGAGGTGTTATAGTGGGAGCCAGGACGTCGGAGCATTCTTTCAGGAGTTTCGTGGGAATGATGTCATTTGGTGATGTGCTGTCTCAAAGGCTTCTCATAATGTTTTTAGTCGTGTCAGTAATGATTGGGGTCAAGAAGAAGTCCGGCGGTTGTGTGATGTTCGTGTTGATGTCCTCTTTTTGCTTTGGTTGGGTAAGGTTGGTTGTTTTTCTCTGTTGAATTGATTTCCGAATGTTGTCGCTTTTGTCGGTGAAGAAATTTGATAACTCATCGCAGAATTCTTGAGTATCGTTTGCTGGGGGCTCTAAGCAGGTTGGGTTCATTGACTGGGCGACTATTTTGAAAAGTTCCCGCGATTCAATAAAGAAGCTGAAAGCCACGTAGAGGAGAGGAGGAGAAATGGCTGTCAACTGCTTTATTGAAAGCCACACAAGGAGATTGGTGATTATAACTTCCCCCGCCGCCGCACTGATCATCCCTGAGTGTCCAGGTATCGGATTAGGCATCGGGAGCATTTGCAGGAGTACAAGTACTCCTGCAAATGCTCAGTATTGGCACTGATACCAATACTAGTATCGGCACTGATACCAATACTAGTATCGGTATCGGGACAACCCTAGTTTAACCCTCCCTTACTCTATGCAAAATGGAAACAAAAAGACAGTGATTAGACACTCCTAGAAGAGGAGAGCATTATGACATGCAAGGAGTTACGCTTGAGAATTGACTAGTTACATTTTTTAGCATGTTCAGAGTCACATTAAGGCTGGGTTCACACTGTGTGCATTCGCGGGGAACGGCAGGGGGTCCGGTGCGTCCCCGTTCACGTTTCATTTCCGAATTAAGTCCGAATTTTTGCCTGAATTTGGACCTGAAACAGAGCCAAAGACGCACAGGACCCTTCTGCTGTGCACTCTGTGGCTGCCCCAGAGATGTGTGAACTAGCTCCATTGAGAGCCTGGCACACTCTCCTATCATGCGAATTGGATGTGGGGAAAGCTGTGTGAACCCAGCCTAAAAGTGACTAAAAAATTACTTACAGAAAGAATGATACTGCAAGTATGAATTTAAAAATGTGGCTTTTACCTGCAATTTTTTTAAACAGGTAACAAGACTATCAAGGCTATCATCAACCTCCTTCTGAAAATACTTACTGCCTGGTGGTTTCTGGCTTCATTCATTGTTGTCACTGCCCTGGAACAAGCATGCAGCTAGTGAAGTCAGAGGAAAGGAAGATAAGATACACTAATTATAACATACCTCCCAACTTTCTGGGATGGGAATGAGGGACACCTATTAGCAAAAGTAGGTAGGCATAGGACACACCTGCCTGCCACACCCCCTTAAAGAAGAATTGTGCAAAAACATTATTGGTTAAACCCACTAAGTGCTTTTTTATCACTACTATTCCTTTAGATTGGCTTTTGGAAATTACAAAGGTTTAGCACTGGGAAACACTTTTTTGATAGATAAAAAGTGCATTTTATATACAATTTTATAGATCAGACCAAAATGAGGGACAAATGAGAAGGAAAGAGGGACTTTGTTCCAAATCAGGGACAGTCCCTCAAAATCAGGGACAGTTGGGAGCTATGTTATAAAGTATCTAGTTATTATTTGAGTATAAGCCCTTTTGCTGGATGTCTTATTGTCCTTATCACCAGCCTGGAAACATTAAGAAATTCTCAATTGTCTGTTCCAGGAAGTGGCTGTGGGATGATATAGTGACATGTTGACACTCAGATGCCCTCCTGCCTTGTGATCACATTATCACTTCACTCATCATTCTCAGATAATGAGACACAAGTCCTTGTCACTTAACTGATACGGCTCTGACCACATCTACTGCTTTCTGCTGCAACCTGGGCTGTCCCAGATAGCAAGGATAACATGCCACAAATTTGTGTCAGTGTTGAATTGTAAGTCTGTTAACTTGCTGCACATTTTCACTGGCAAGTTGTGCACTTGCAGAGCACTTGAAGCACAAGTTCTAGTTGACAATTTTCCAATTTGTAGCAAATTTGCGTGGCAAGTCTCTAGCAAGAGCAAAGTTGCAGTTGTGAGTCTACAGCAAGAGCTATGCAAGTCTACAGCATGGAAATTCAGCCACAGTGACCCCAGTGGTGGGATGACTATTGCACAACATAACTGAACCAGAACTTGCAGCAGAATTGCAGAATGTTTACAAAGAAAGTTGATCTTGAGTCATGCAATGGGGACTTGCTGCAATTGTGCAACAAACTTGTGAAGCCTGGCAAGTCTAGCATTAGCTTAGTAAGTCATTTTCAAACTTGCAGCACAATTGCTTGCTATCTGGGGTGTGGGAGGCTGAAAACACATAACACCAGCCATGCCATTGTATATGAATCATGGTCCTGAACTATAAACACATTGCTTCTCTCACTTTCCTAAATACTGACACAGGCCTGAGATAGGGGGACTAAGCTACATACACATCCGTTATTGCCAGGATTCCATTGCTGTCTGTAAAAAAGAAAGCCGAACCAATAGTACATATGGTGTGAGGGTCATTCTTGAGGTGACATGGCAATAAACATTGTGTTGGCTCTCTTCATGGTTTCATATTTGATTCTGTTTCAGAAATTCACACCAATGATGGGTCGAATGTCCAAGATCAAAACCTGAAAGGGACTCAGAGTTGGTCCTCGTCTCTGGACAGCCTGCTGGAAGATCCAGATGGTGTTGAAGCATTTAAGGTGCGTGATGTTAAAGGAGATCTGTACTGTGGAAGCTGTGCAGACAAAAGGCAGGCAGAGGGTAAAGGACTAGTCATTAATATTGCCTGTGGTCTCCCTGCAGCTAATCTTTTTCTCATTACTGACCTACCATGCCTTGTTCTGCAATGTGTCTGTGCAGAGGCAGCCATCATGTTAGAGGCAGGGCTTTGTTTCCTCATGTCAAAGCACCTCCCCTGATGACTGGTGATCTGATGACTAATGGGGTAATAATAGAGTTGGAGGAAGCACAGATCCACAGAATGGATTAAGCAGAAGCAGGGAGATCCTTGCACTTCAGGTCCTCAGGTACAGCTTCCTCCCCAGCAAGGTGAACAGTGGACAGCACAGTACTGACATCACTAAATCTCACTTGAAATGCCGTGAGTCTAGCAGAGTCAGCAATGCCTTATATCACGTGTCAAAAACAAGGCCCGTGGGCCAAATCCGGCCTTCCATGCCATTTCATGTGGTCCTCAATCCTCTCCTAATGCTACGGCAACCCTCTTGTTTCTGCCCCCACCTTGTCTCATCAATCCGCAGCAGAGAGGATGACAGAACCCCTCCACCAGATCTTGTGTCTCTCTGTGCTGCCGCAGCACACTCTCGTCTCTGGCTCACCTGGTCTCAGCGTGGTCTCAGCTGACTCCAGCCCTCCTCTGGTCCTCCTTCAGATCCTGCACTGTCTGCTTTTCAGCAGCAGCACAAGGTGAGGGGGGTGCACTATGATGTAAGGGAGGGCGGGGGGCTCTTGAATTTGGATGGTGGGGGGGTTCTTGACATCAGATGTAAAAGGAGTGGGGTGCTGGACATCCAGTCTTAGGTTGGGTTCACACCATTGCCGCATGCGGATCACAGGAGGGGGCTGGTGCGTCCTGGTTCACCGTTTCAGGTCCGATTTCAGCCCGAATTTTGGCTGGATTCGAACATGAAACAGACCAAAAGACGCACTGGGCTCCTGTGCACATTCGCACCTGAGCTGGAGCGGAGATATGTGAACTGGCTCCATAGAAAACGGGTTAAAATCTCCTGCTATTGCGATCCGCATCCAATTCGCAATGGTGTGAACCCAGCCTTATAGATACAACCAGCCCTTTGAGGGCAACCATAATGCTGATGTGGCCCATGATGAAATTGGGTTTTACACTCCTGCCTTAGATGATCTCACACTGCAGATAGAGTACACAGCAACAAGTCTACAGAGTCTACAGAACAAGAGTACCTAGGCACAGGCTCGCTGAGAGGCTAAGACTGGTGTCAGTCCAGGCACCTGGCGGATCCAGACTCCCAGAGTTGGGATGACGCGGTGCCTGGTCTGATTTCTGTGACGTCAGCAGAGAGCGGACTTCAACCCTCTGCTAAAAATGGGTCACAGGAGTGCAAAACGGATTGCACTCCTGTGATCCATAGGAGAAGTCCAGCCAAACGACCTTTGGCTGGACTTCTCCTTTAACTTCTAAAATTGGGTTCTCTTTAACACAATGAAATTCTGTAGCAGAATGAATAGGAAAAACGTTAACTCCCAGAATAAAAAGCTGATGGAGAGATTGGAGCTCTGGAGGGAGTTTATTTTCAAATTGTCACCCTCCAGCACACACACAAAGCCCCTAAACTAGCCAACTCATAGGAGGAATAATGGGACTGGCTATTGCCAACTTTACTTGTTATAAAGCTTTAAAGGAATTCTATTAGCCATTTCCACTTTGAGGCTTGCAGTGTCTATATCAGTCATTCTCAACCAGAGTTCCTCCAGAGTTTGGTAGGGGTTCCTTGACATGTGGCTGGTTGACCTACCTTATGATGGTGCCTGCATAGTTCTAAAGCAAATGCCACTTGGCAGAGCTAGCGGCATGACATCAATTATGTTTTTATCTGTCTGTAAATGTGTCATTCTGACCACCAATATAAGTAGCATTTCCCACTGACCCCTGATAAATTGCAGGAGTTCCCTGAGAAAAAAAAATTGAGAAAAGCTGGTCATCACAGAACATAGTCATATGAGATTAAAAGAAAAACTGCCTCTAACCAATCATAGGCACAGATCAGATAAAAAAAATAACGAAGATTAACTGTTCTAATTTGTTTGATTCAGTTCTTCCCTCCAGGAGGATTGTGTGTAAAAGCAGAAACATTTCTGCTATTAGAGCACAGCTACATTTCCATCACTGGGGCCTGTAGATGCCCAAAGCAACACCAGCCTGACAGGATCATGTCTGTAAAACACGTCATTTCCTTTTTTTGCTGGTCCCAACCTGGCTCATTATATTGTGGCAGAGTATGAATACATTTATAAGAGATGACTAAAGATAGGGAAAAAGTGTGTAGCTGGTAACTGTACTGAGAAAAGTTGTAAGGTAGAGGACATGTCATAAAACCCAATCTCAAGTTCACATTGGCATCATCCCATAAATGAATATGGTATTTTTGAAAACAAAAGTGGTGGGACTTTAAATATGCCCAATGAAAACAAAGTCAGAATAAAAATCTATATAAATTTAATTTTACACATAAAACAATGTCATAAACACAATATTAAAAACATAGATATGCATAAAGAAGCTTTGCGATAAATACAAAAATATGTAAATCTGATAGATACATGTACTTGTAACTGGTCTACGCGTTACGCGGGATTCCCCGCTTCTTCAGGACCATACATATATTGCAAGTGTGTTATATAAAGAGTTTCTTATGCCGCGTACACAAGATCGGACTTTACGGCATACTTGGTCCGGCGTACCGGATTTCATCGGACAATTCGATCGTGTGTGGGCTCCAGCGGACTTTTTTTCTCAAAAGTTTGACGGACTTAGATTTGAAACATGTTTCAAATCTGTACGACGGACTCGAGTCCGGTCGAAAAGTCCGCTCGTCTGTATGCTAGTCCGACGGACAAAAACCGACGCTAGGGCAGCTATTGGCTACTGGCTACGAACTTCCTTGTTTTAGTCCGGTCGTACGTCATCACGTACGAATCCGTCGGACTTTGGTTGATTGTGTGTAGGCAAGTCCGTTCACTAGGAAAGTCCGTCGTAAAGTCCGTCGAAAAGTACGCCGGACAAAGTCTTCCGTAAAGTCCGCTCGTGTGTACGCAGCATTACTCAATATCATAAATCATCAAAACAACAGAGGAGAGGAACACAGGATCTGTCTTAGATGTTTTGCCTACCAAAGTTTGCCAGAGGAGAGATGGATATGTACCTACCACAATACCAGCATATGTGATCGTCACAGAGATGCCTGGTTTTCTTAGTAGTTTGGATTTATCCCCTCTGTCCTAAATAGATATTGGGATTTACATTGTTTGGAGTATACTGCTATACATCGGATATTTCTTTCCCCCCCTTTTGGATATTTATGTTTACTTCTGCCTTAATAGGTGCAGACTATATCCTATGGGCCGGTAGGCAAAACATCTGAGACAGATCCTGTATTCCTCTCCTCTGTTGTTTTGATGATTTATGATATTGAGTAAGAAACTCTGTATATAACACACTTGCAATATACAGTGGGGACAGAAAGTATTCAGACCCCCTTAAATTTTTCACTCTTTGTTATATTGCAACCTATGGCTAAAATTATTTAAGTTCATTTTTTTTCCTCATTAATGTACACACAGCACCTCCATATTGACAGAAAAACACAGAATTGTTGACATTTTTGCAGATTTATTAAAAAAGAAAAACTGAAATATCACATGGTCCTAAGTATTCAGACCCTTTGCTGTGACACTCATATATTTAACTCAGGTGCTGTTCATTTCTTCTGATCATCCTTGAGATGGTTCTACACCTTTATTTGAGTCCAGCTGTGTTTGATTATATTATTATTATTATTATTATTATTATATTATATATATATTATACTGATTGGACTTGATTAGGAAAGCCACACACCTGTCTATATAAGACCATACAGCTCACAGTGCATGTCAGAGCAAATGAGAATCATGAGGTCAAAGGAACTGCCTGAAGAGCTCAGAGACAGAATTGTGGCAAGGCACAGATCTGGCCAAGGTTACAAAAAAAATTCTGCTGCACTTAAGGTTCCTAAGAGCACAGTGGCCTCCATAATCCTTAAATGGAAGACATTTGGGATGACTAGAACCCTTCCTAGAGCTGGCCATTCGGCCAAACTGAGCTATCGGGGGAGAAGAGCCTTGGTGAGAGAGGTAAAGAAGAACCCAAAGATCACTGTGGCTGAGCTCCAGAGATGCAGTCGGGAGATGGGAGAAAGTTGTCGAAAGTCAACCATCACTGCAGCCCTCCACCAGTCAGGGCTCTATGGCAGAGTGGCCCGACGGAAGCCTCTCCTCAGTGCAAGACACATGAAAGCCCGCATGGAGTTTGCTAAAAAAAAACACCTGAAGGACTCCAAGATGATGAGAAATAAGATTCTTTGGTCTGATGAGACCAAGATAGAACTTTTTGGCCTTAATTCTAAGAGGTATGTGTGGAGAAAACCAGACACTGCTCATCACTTGTCCAATACACTCCCAACAGTGAAGCATGGTGGTGGCAGCATCATGCTATGGGAGTGTTTTTCAGCTGCAGGGACAGGACGACTGGTTGCAATCGAGGGAAAGATGAATGCGGCCAAGTACAGGGGTATCCTGGACGAAAACCTTCTCCAGAGTGCTCAGGACCTCAGACTGGGCCGAAGGTTTACCTTCCAACAAGACAATGACCCTAAGCACACAGCTAAAATAATGAAGGAGTGCCTTCACAACAACTCTGTGACTGTTCTTGAATGGCCCAGCCAGAGCCCTGACTTAAACCCAATTGAGCATCTCTGGAGAGACCTAAAAATGGTCGTCCACCAACGTTTACCATCCAACCTGACAGAACTGGAGAGGATCTGCAAGGAGGAAAGGCAGAGGATCCCCAAATCCAGGTGTGAAAAACTTGTTGCATCTTTCCCAAAAAGACTCATGGCTGTATTAGATCAAAAGGGAGCTTCTACTAAATACTGAGCAAAGGGTCTGAATACTTAGGACCATGTGATATTTCAGTTTTTCTTTTGTAATAAATCTGCAAAAATGTCAACAATTCTGTGTTTTTCTCTCAATATGGGGTGCTGTGTGTACATTAATGAGGGAAAAAAATGAACTTAAATGATTTTAGCAAATGGCTGCAATATAACAGAGTGAAAAATTTAAGGGGGTCTGAATACTTTCCGTCCCCACCGTATGTATTGTCCTGAAGAAGCGGGGAATCCCACGTAACGCGTAGACCAGTTACAAGTACATGTATCCATCAGATTTATATATTTTTGTATTTATCGCAAAGTTTCTTTGTGCATATCTATGTTTTTAACATTGTGTTTATGACATTGTTTTATGTGTAATAAAATTATATAGATTTTTATTCTGATTTTGTTCTCATTTGCCATATTTAAAGTCCCACTACTTTTGTTTTTGAAAATACCATACTGAGAAAAGCCTCCACTCTGTCCTGGTCACCTGCAGGCACAAGTCTAGTGTGCTTAATGGCAAATCCAGCCCGAGGTCGAGCAGAGAAGGAGCCATCTGTCGTGGATGCTGTAAGTGTGCAGTTCTGAAGAAATCTATCCACCAAGTCTCAAAGTCTGAGAACAGTGCACCCCCAACTTACTTCACTGACCCGCCCAGCAGAAAAACCGTCACTTCAGTGCTTTTATAAATATTATGACGTTCAGACGTGGCGGACGAGGTCGCTGCATTGCCAAAAAACAGAATGTAAAAATATTTGGATTTGAGTATTTAACTGTTCCAGAACAGTAATTCTAGGGAGAGATCGAGGGTTCCCAATCATCCATTATGAACCAATTTTTTTCACACGACCCTATACATGATGAGATGGTGGCTTTCAAACCATAGTTATGAATGGTGAAGATTTACAGTGGTTTGATGTTTATTCTGATAAGGATATGTATAGAACACATCAAATGATCCAGTAACTAGCCAGAGATGCCTGAGAGCTACAAATGGCTCCTGAGCCACTGGTTGGGAGTTGTTGTATTATTGTCTTTTTGCAATTTGAATTGGGGTTGGCAGAGAGAAACATTAAAGCCCATTCTGCACTGAATGCAGATGCAATAAGCACTGGCAGTGCTCCAAAAACATGAAGTACTTTGACTAGTTTACTGCAGATCCAACACTGTGCTCCACCTTAAAGTGGACCTTCAGTCATTTTTTCATCTTTCCATCTATTAAATCTTCTGCCCTTGTTGTTTTAACTTTGGAAAGTAAAACATTTTTTTTCTGCCAGTAAATACCTTATACATCCCACTTCCTGTTTCTTGTCTGGTAAAAAGCCTAAACTTATGACATCATGCACAGCTCTCTCTCTCACTCTCGAGAGAGTTTGCCAGGAAGGGAGAGGGGATGAGCCATAAGAGGGCCAATAGGAGCTGCAGAGCTGAAGGTGTGCCTCTGTGTGTCTGTGTAAATCCCATAAGTGGAACAGGCAGCAGCTTCAGCTGCCCACAGTTAAAATGGCTGCAGCCAGACTCAGTGGAGGGAGATTTCTGCAGCATATTTGGCAAGTACAGAATCACAGTATATATATATATATAAAATAATATGCAAAGTGGTTGGAGGGAAGCTTCGGAATGGCAAAGATGTTTTTATTACAAATTATGTGAGCAGACTGCAGTTCCTCTTTAACTACTTGCCAACCGGCCCAATGATGGCTACAGGGCGGTCGCATAACTCTGGGAGGGCGCACAGTGACGTCCTCCCAGAATCCCGCTCTCACCCGGGAACATCCGTGACCGCCAGTTCTGGGGGACCCGGAGCATCACAGATCATGGTAAATGGCCGCTGATAGCGGCTGTTTACCACGTGATTGCTCCGTCATATGACGGAGTGATCACTTGTAAACAAACCGGCGTCATGTCATGACGCCAGTTCCTCTCTCCCCTCTGTGTACCGATCGGTACAGTGTGAGAGGAGAGGGGGAGAGATCGGATGGCAGCAGCGCTGTGGGCTGGATTTGTAGTGCCCACAGCGTTGTTCTGTGACAATTGCAGTCCCATCCATCCATCCATGCTCAGCCATCCCTCCATACTCTGTAATACTCTGCAATACACTGAAATACTCTGCAATACCCAGCAATATCCCGCAATATTCTGCAATGATCAGCACTATCCCGCAATACCCCGCAATACTCTGCAATACCCTGCAATACTTTGCAATACCCCGTAATACCCTGCAATACCCTGCAATACTCTGCAATACCCTACAATACCCTGCCATACTCTGCCATACCCTGCAATACTCTGCAATACCCTGCAATACACTGCAATACTCTGCAATACCCTGCCATACCCTGCAGTACTCTGCAAAACCCCACAATACCCTGCCATACTCTGCAATACCCTGCAACCCTCTGCAATACCCTGCAAAACCCCGCAATACCCTGACATACCCTGCAATACCCCGCAATACCCTGCCATACCCTGCCATACTCTGCAATACCCTGCAATACTCTGCAATACCCTGCAATACTCTGCCATACTCTGCAATACCCTGCACTACCCTGCAATACCCTGCACTACTCTGCAATACCCTCTCATACCCTGCAATACCCTGCAATACTCTGCAATACCTTGCAATACTCTGCAATTCCCTGCAATACCCCGCAATACGCTGCAAAACTCTGCAATACCCTGCAACTCTCTGAAATACCCTGCAATACTCTGCCATACTCTGCCATAACCTTTACATGTAGGAGAGAAATGTCAGAATTGGCCTGGGTGCTCCAGAACGCCTGGAGGTGCTCCCTGCATGTTGAGCCTCTGTATGTGGCCACGCTGTGTAAAAGTCTCACACATGTGGTATACCATACTCGGGAGTAATAGCAGAATGTGTTTTGGGGTGTAGTTTGTGGTATGCATATGCTGTGTGTGAGAAATAACCTGCTAATATGACAATTTTGTGAAAAAAAAAAAAGAAAAAAAATCTTGATTTTGCAAAGAATTGTGGGAAAAAAATGACAACTTCAAAAAACTCACCATGCATCTTTCTAAATACCTTGGAATGTCTTCTTTCCAAAAAGGGGTCATTTGGGAGGTATTTGTACTTTTCTGGCATGTTAGGGTCTCAAGAAATTAAATAGGCAGTCAGTACTTCAGGTGTGATCAATTTTCAGATATTGGCACCATAGCTTGTGGACTCTATAACTTTCACAAAGACCAAATAATATACACCAATTTGTACTTATTTTTACCAAAGATATGTAGCAGTATAAATTTTGGCCAAAATTTATGAAGAAAAACTACTAATTTGCTAAATTTTATAACAGAAACAAAGAAAAATTCATTTTTTTACAGAATGTTCAGTCTTTTTTCTTTTATAGCGCAAAAAATAAAAAACCCAACGGTGATTAAATACCACCAAAAGAAAGCTCTATTTGTGTGAAAAAAAGGACAACAATGTACAGTGTTGTATGACTGAGAAATTGTCATTCAAAATGTGAGAGCACCGAAAGCTGAAAATTGGTCTGGTTAGGAAGGGGGTTTAAGTGCCCAGTGGTCAAGTGGTTAAGGAAGTGTCCTTCCTGCCCTGATGGTGTGTAGTACTTGGTTTCATCTTAACTTAGCTATTGTGCCTTTCATCTATTTTTGTACTGCTAACAATATTCATTGGATTCTGGACTGGAGTAATGTTGTGCAAGATTGCATTTAACGGCAAGACTCCCATTTCTTATGCCGCGTACACATGAGCGGACTTTCCGGCAGACTTGGTCCGGTGGACGGGACTCCGTTGGACAATTCGATCGTGTGTGGGCTCCAGCTGACTTTTTCCCCCAAAAGTCCGATGGACCTAGAAATAAAACATGTTTCAAATCTTTCCAACGGACTCGAGTCTGGTCGAAAAATCCGCTCGTCTGTATGCTAGTCCGACGGACTAAAACCGACGCTAGGGCAGCTATTGGCTACTGGCTATCAACTTCCTTATTTTAGTCTGGTCGTACATCATCACGTACGAATCCGTCGGACTTTGGTGTGATCGTGTGTAGGCAAGTCCGTTAATTAGGAAAGTCCGTTGGAAGTCCGCCGAAAGTCCGTCGGATAGACCGTCGGACCAGTCCGGTCGAAAAGTCAGCTCGTGTGTACGCGGCATTAGAGTTGTCTGCTGTAATGGACATGGATCAATCTCATAGTGGATCAAATTCTCTGAGCACCCTTTTCTTTCCTAAGTAATCTGATGTGACTTTCATGATGGTATCGTAAAAACCAGGAAGGTGCCACCTGGTAAGTTCCCATCACTCTGCGGGGACTTTCCATGATTGAGGACCAATGTCAGGCAGCCTCCACCTGTCTTATGGAAAATTCTTAGAGGATAAAGAGCTGGTCAATGTAAAAAAAAATTCCTGGCATAATACCAGTCCATTTCAAGAACTGTGTACAGTCCTGAGCCAGCTGTTTTCAGCAGATACTATGTTCAGCAGGGGCATTGCTAAAATTTGAAAAGACCTGAGGCACCCTTGGGCACACTGAAAAGAAAAAAATAAGCCATGGGCATTTTGGTAAGTAATAAACATATCTTATAGGGACATTGTTAATTAGAATCTTAAAATACTTCCAGTATACACTGCACTCATATGCTACAGTTCTTGTTCTCATAAAACACTTCTTAATTAATTGCCACAAGCAAGTGTGTCACAGACACACTTAAATGCCAGTACAAAGGACCATTAAAAAATGCCTATTCTATTACATGTGTTTTTCTGCACACAATGGATAGACAGGGGACTAGCACTTTGTCTCCGAAAATATATATATTTTTTTAATTATTTATGTATGCTGTGCGAATGGGAACACATATCAAACATATAGTGGGGGTTTCTCATTTTGAAATTTTGAAATACACTTTAAAAAAGATCTAGTTATCAATTACTGCAAAAGTAGCTTCCGGAGGCACCCACCCCCCACTGAGGTTTAACATGTACAATATAACTTTAGAGTGAACTGGTCAGTGTTATAGAATGTACAGCACAGCTTAAAGAGAGCAGTGCTCAGGAGTGTGTAATATATAGTTCCCTTACAATAGTGGTCTACAATAGTAAGAATGTCTCCTTATATTGGTATCAGTGGGAAAAATAAAGCCCCCTCATATTGGTGGTTGTTGGGGGGAAAATGTCATCTTACATTGGTGGCAACGAAATGCCCCCTTACCTCGGTGTAAATTTTAGAAAGTATGTCTCTTACATTGGGGGTCATTGGGGGAAAATGCTGCCTTACATTGGTGGCAGTGAAAGGAAAAATGCCCCCCCTACATTGGTGTAAGATGGAGAAAGAATGTTTATTACATTGGTGGACTGGTCATTGGGAGGAAGAATGTCCCCTTACAGTGGCAATCAGCTGGAGGAAGAATACCCTAAATTGATGGTCAGTTGGAAAAAAAAATGCTTACATTGGTGGTCAATAGAAGAAAGAATGTTTCTTACACTGGTGATCAGTGGGAGAAAGATTGTCCCTTACACTGGTGGTGAGTGGGAGAAATAATGTCCCTTACACTGGTGGTCAATAGGAAAAAGAATGTTTCTTACACTGGTGGTCAGTGGGAGAAAGAATGTCCCTTACACTAGTGGTCAGCGGGTGAAAGAATTTCCCTTACATTGGTGACCAGTGAAAGAAAGAATGTCCCCTTACATTGGTCTAAGTGGATGGAAAGTGCCCCCTTACATTGGTGATCAGTGAGAGGAAGGATATCCTTACATCGGTGATGGTCAGTTGGAGGAACAATGTCACCTTACATTGGTGATCCCCGATAGGAAGAATGTCCTCTAAAATTTGCGGTTAAATAGATAAATTCAGGTATGTTCAGATCCTAGTCTGAACCCACCTCAACTATCCTGCCAATAAGCTGTCACTGTACAGAGCCACTGGCAAGGCAAAGGCATTTCCCGCCCCTCAGCCGCACATATACACGCTTTGTATACATGTGCCTGCAGGGCGGGAATGCCTTGGCCACTTACTATTGGCTTGGTGACAGCTTCCTGGCAAGAAAGCTCAGATGGGCTTGGACTAGGATCCAAACATGCCTGAGCTCATCTCTATTGGCAGTAAGTGATAGGAAGAGTGTCCCCTTACATTAGTGGTCAGTAGAAGAATGTATGTTACATTGGTAGTCAGTGGGAGTAAAAATGGAATAATGCCCTATTACATTGGTGGTGATCCAGTCAGGGAAAAGTTATTTCAAAATATACTGGATATTCTAACAATACAGTAACAATAGTGTCAAGAAGTTCATTCAGAATATGTGTAAAATTTCTAACAATACTGTGGGGGAAAGGGGGTTATATCTTGTGTGTTCTCATTGGAAACTCCAGACTATGCAGCTGCCTGCCAATTAGCATGGTTGGCAGGGCGAAGGCTCACCTAGCCTGGGACAAAAGTATTGTGACAGACCCAACCGGGACAGGGGCTTCTGGAGGGGACTGCAGGGTAGCCTCTTGCCTACTGACTATTGGCCCTGGCATTTGAGGGGGCTCTATTCTTTGGGAAGTGTGCACCTGGGGGACCTTTGGAGTGGTTTTGCTTTGGATTTGGGTCCATGTCTCCCCGAAAAACACACAGATTCTGGGAACCTAGGACCTGGATACAGATTTGGGGCCTCTGTGTCCGAACCAGTAATGACTACTTCACCCCCCTCCTAGACTTAAAGACTCAGAATAGATTTTAATATAATTAGCTCAAAACAACCTGATGCTGGTGTCTCCTGCTATAATCTGTTTACTCTCATGGTATAATTTCCCCATTGTGTGCCTCCTAGGTATGAGTTCCCATTGTTAATTGAGTCACCTATTATTTCTGTCTGTCTGCTAATCCTCTTGAAACGTGACTAGCATTATGTCCACCTTTTCTTGCTACTGAACCATTGTGGGATGCAAATGTGTTTATGTTCGTGTTAGCTGTTCATAAGATGTACTGATATTACTGTTTACAGTTTGCATTGGTTAGCATAATGTGATCAAGCTCTTGCCTGAATTTTGTGGGGTATAAATTCTGTGCGAGTTTACAATAAAGTCAGCTCCAGTTTGTACCTAAGCTAGTGTCGTATAGTTCTTGGATGCAATGCTTAGCTATAATACCTTGTTCCTGGCTCCAGAGTAGAGGAAGCTGTATATTGGAGGAAGCACCTAGGCTGGGTGCAAGGCGGTCCATCACAAGTGTGAATTTCAAACTTAAAAAAAAATCATAAAACATGGTAATAACTTTCACCTCGTGCAGTGCACAATCATAAAACCCTCTGTTAAAGCCTGTCTGTACAAAGAGAAGTTCTTAGATCTCAAACATACTAGCTTTGTGATAGAATATGGGATAGTTATTAATATTTGTGTCCATTTATGGTGCTACTGGTTCCGGTAGGTTTAGAGCCGATTGATCTGGATCTATAATTCATAACTTGGAACAGTTATGAGGTTTTGAAGATATAACCAATATCCTGCAGCTGCTGTCGGTTTACCCAGACCAGAGAGAGCTGCCATTGCATACAACACTGACCACTGGAGAAGTACAAAGGTGTTTTACATGTAAGTGAGCATTAAAGTGGTGCTTTTTTATCTCACACTCACCTGGTGTCCTGCTCTGTTCCTTTTGTGTATTACCAATATCCTAGCTGTGCTAACTATTTAATATGCACCTGGCACCTTCTATTCAATTGAATAATCACAGAGGGGGGGGGGACTAATTCTGATCACTAAGGTGTAACAATAGAGATTTAAAATGAAATCTTGTTTTAATCCCATCAATGTGGGGCATACAGTCTGCTTGTTTCATCCAACCTCGGAAGCAGGAAATGTAATTTTCCTGTAAGTTTCATTCCTATATTTTTAATGCTGTTTGCTTGTGTATATCTCACTTTTTTAACTTCTTAGTATTGGTGTGTGGACAATGTCATATTTTCCATAGGCAGGGATGGCTAGACAGGCATCTGTGTGTATGATTGTGTGTTTGGAAAGTGGGAAAGGTGGCTGCATTAGGATTATAGCTTACAGGAGTGTCCGGAGAATCTCAGAGGCGTAGGGGTATCACCTAGCTGCTACACAACCATTGGAGTGCACTATATTGTATGTGAGATTTGCATCTGACTGTGTGTCCAGCCAACTAGATTTTAGGTGAGTTTCACACTAGTGGTCGCTGACAAGTGAGTATTTGCACTAACCCTATAAGAGGTATTGCCTGGTTTAGCTAACCTGTAACTGTTAGTAATAGAAGTGTCTGTCTGTGGTCTGTGAAGCCTGTGTGCTAGTCTACTTGAGTTCTGAGTATGCTGACCAAATGTATGAGGAGATGGTTCCTGACAGGTATGTCATTTATGGGTGGTGGAAGCATAAATCTTAGTGTGTGTGTGTGTGCTGTGTTGTTTTTTGACCGTTACTAGCGTGCTGGTCGAAGTCAAAGGACACACAAAGGAAAGAGATACTTCGCACATTGTCTGGACACCCTTATCCCCATACTCATTGGGAGGTACCCCTGATCCATGAAAGTCAGTGGAAGGAAGAAGGTCTACTTACATTGGTTGTCGGTGGGAGGAAGAATCTCCATGTACGGGGCTCAGTTACAGAAAGAAGGTTCCCTTGCATTGATGGTCAGTGAGAAAAAGCATGTCCCATTACAATAGTGCTCAGTTACACTGGGTTTAGTAACACCTTTTCGAGCCTTAGAGAAGGAACATAGAACTTCCCTTTCTGTGTTAACTGCATCTAATGACATTTCTATTTAATGGTCTGTGCATACAGACTTGAGGAAAATGAAAGATGCTCAGCTAGGTGGGTGGACATGGTGGTTGAAATCTATGAAAAACAGACACTTTCCTCCAGACTTAGAGGCATCAGCTTGGGGAGACCAGGGCATTCCATGTATTCTGAAGTTTCTTGCATAAATGTAGTCCAAACCAAGGAAATAATGTGTCAGACAAATGCAATTGGAGCAGCTCTCTCCAGTTTTGGGCTGGGTGGCTGCATTGTTCTTCCTGGCCATCAGACTTCCATTGATGAGACTTAGTGTGATGCTGATCTGAGTATCTTTTTGATTTGGTTTAGGATTTCCTGAAGAGGGAGTACAGCGAGGAGAACCTGCTCTTCTGGTTGGCGTGTGAAGATTTCAAGAGAACAGAAGGACGGGATCAGGTATGGTACACAAATTTTAGCCCTCCACCCTAATGATGGTGTCCGCTGGGGTGGGAATGATAAGCTTTCCTAGACAGCCGATCAGCAGTAGGCACTAAGGCAGTTGTAGTAGCTGAAAATTACTCCACAACTACTTTTATCCTGACCCAGATTATACCTGAGTGATAGGTGATGTCCCACTTGTATTGACCAGCATTCATGTGTTATGAATTCCCTCATTTGTCTTGTACACAAAATGATCTCCACTTCAATTTCTCTGACTGTTCTGTCTCCAGATGCAGAAAAAGGCCCAACACATCTTCAACACCTTTCTGTCAAGCAAAGCCTCATCACAAGTCAATGTGGAGGGTCAGTCCCGTATCGGGGAGCAGATCCTGAGAGAGCCTCACCCTCTGATGTTCGAGAAACTGCAGGAGCAGGTAAACCTCTTCACATACTGGCACAGTACAAAGCCCTGCTCTCTTGTTACACTGGCACCCCTAGTACTACACCCTTTCCCCTTTTTATACTGATACCCCACAGTACCAGAACCCCCTTATTACACACCCCTTTTACTGATACCTCACAATACCAGAACCCCACTACTAATTACATCAAGAATGCTCCTCCTTATCATATCAGCACCTCACATTTTAAGAACCCATTCATTCTAATTACACATAGACCCCTCCTTTTATTATAACAACACCTCATAGTACCAGGGCCCCCATACTAATTACATTGGGACCCCTTTCACTTATTAAACCTAAGTGTACATGGAGCTTTTTGTTTATATGCAACTATGGGATTCAGATGATTTTAATTATAATTATATTGCCTTTAAAAAAAAGTATTTACCCCCTTAGAAGGTGGTATCGTCATAGAAAAGTAAGTTAAATTTTTTTTCTTTTTTACATTGATCAACAGAAAAAGACAAATGTGAAAACACATCTGCAAAGTAATTTAAATGAATTACAATGAAAAGAAAACACTAAATAACTGACTGCATAGGTATACACCCCCTTTAATATGATACCCCTAAATCATCCCTGGTGCAGCCAACTCTATTCTAGATTCCCATGATAGTTATATGGAGCTCACCTGTGTGTAGTCAGGTAGTTTAGTATAAATACACATGTAGCTAAAGGTCCCGATTTCTGGAGCGTCAGTATCATGGCATAACCTGCATCATAAAGATAAAAGAACGTTCCAAGCAACTCTGTGAAAACGTGACTGAAAAGCTGAAGTTGGGGGATGAGTACAAGAAAATTGTCAAGCTATTGAATATCCTTTGGAGTATACAGTAGTTACATCAATCATTAAGAAATGTAAAGAGTATGGCACAGCTGTAAATCCATGAAATGCCAAATTCCAAGTACAGGCCGTGATTGTCAAGGATTACAGACAGGGGGTCCCAAGGGGTGTGTGACAAGGGGTGCATGTCATTCAATGAGCTCTATGATAGTCTCTACCTATGATAACTTCCACATGCTGGTACTTATCTGCATGCAATCAGACCTCACACAGATTAAGGCCAGCCGTAGACTGTTCGAATGGAACTGACAGAAATTCAAACCATGTATGGCATGGGTGCTCAACCTGTGACCCTCCAGCTGTTGCGGAACTACAAGTCCCATGAGGCATTGCAAGGCTGACAGGTACAAGCATGACCCCCAAAGGCAGAGGCATACTGGATCTTGTTGTTTCGCAACAGCTGAAGGGCCACAAGTTGAGCACCCATGATGTATGGGCAGGCTGAATGTATCGATTGATCAACTTGTGTACAACCAGTCTGCCGGGTATTACATGCAATTATCTCTAGTGGTTGGTATAGCCACTAGCCATAATCGCTAACTTCTTCTGGCAGAGAGGGATTCCCCTGTGAACACTGTCTGTGTTGATGGCAGAACCGACCCGTGGTTGCAGGAAAGAAATTTGCTCCGTCTATGACCTGCTTAACAGTAATTTACAACCCAGCATACAGGCACTGGTGATACAATACAGCTGCGCACACAACAGTCTCTTCAGATTTCTGTGTTCTTTAGAGCAATCAAAAACTCGCTTATTAATGTTTATATTTAATATCCTTAAGTAGGCAGTACAAAGACAGTTACAAAAAGTTACTAAAGCAGAAGTTAAAAAAAAAATGAGACGTATAATCGCAAACCGTATTAAAATAAAAGGGATAAACTTACAAAAAGTGATCTTCTGCTTCCGATGTTGGATAGTAAATGTGGGCCATACCCCCCAAATCAATGTCCCCCCTTATGTTTGGTTTTCAGATCTTCATTGTTATGTCTTTGAGATCAAAATTGAGTTGCCACCAACTCAGACTATCCAGTTGGATGGAAGGGGTTGGCCGCTGGCTATTATCTAGTTAGCACAGGTAGGATTTTGTTAATAACAGTCTTCAAAATCTTATAACTGTGCTCAGTTATGAGATAAGGATCCGCAAGTATGAGCAATGGTCTCGGCTGTTGTTCTGCTATGAGTATAGTTCAAACACTGATTGTCTATGCCTACCAGAATGTGTAAAACCATAAAAAGGTCCAAATATTAAATGACTCCCCCATATTTCATTATAAAACTAGCATGTTTGATGTTGAACAAACACTTTTTTTTTACAGAAGGCTTTATGAGTGTTGTATGATTGTGTGTAGCATGGGATAGGCGTTATGAGTTATTACTGTTTTTCAGATTTTTTTTGAAGATTGAAATACACACAATCGTATCTAAGGCTAATTAAGAAGCAGACAGAGAGTCTAGAGTTTCCAGGGTGAAAGTGGGCTAATTTTAACACAGCTACATAGACTGACTGTCTAAATTACCCCTAACTATGAGGTTTTACAGATTAAACATTTGGCCTCTCTTTGACAGTGTACTGTTAAAATGTTTATACATATTCCTAATCATCTCTGGATATTGTTCCTGTATATTTGAATTAAAGTATTACTAAACCCACAACAGGAAAATCATTCTGTATATGCAGTAAAACGTGCTTGCTATACTCACTGTGAAACCTAAGGGGTTAATCATCCACATTGTGTAAAAGACTGTTTGATCCTATCTTCTCTGATCCTCCCCTTCTTCCACTGCCCCCAATCCATCTCCTGATAACACAGAGCCTTTGGAGTCACTCTGCACATGCTCCGTTTGGTGTGTATTGCTTGAGAGTTTTTTTTTTTTTTTTTTTTGGGACAGTGCATGTGATCTGCACAGTCTAGACAGAGGGTCAGGGGTACTGCAGCCTTATAGGACAATCAGTGTAGAATGAAAACTAATCCTACAAGCTTTAACCACTGATAGAAGTCCCAAGACTGCTATATACTGCTGATGAGAAATGGCATTTAGCAGTTTATATTTACTAAAAGAATTGCATTTCCATGTTCTGTGTATTGTGGGAGACCAGATATAGTGAATGCAGGGTCCTGGGTTTAGTAACTAAACTTCTCTCTGGTGGGATCATGAAAAAAAATTGTATGAGAATAATCACAAATATGATGCTTTTGGTTGTATCATTACAGTGACCATGCAAGAAGGGGACCAGTGAAAGAGGCCACCATAAGTGAGACTAGTGAGAGAGGCCACAAAGAGGGAGAGTGGTGAGGGAGGCAACTATGGGGAAAACTGGTGAAAGAGGCCACCATGGAGGAGAATAATGAGGTTGACCACCAAGAGGGAAACTAGTGAGTGAGGACACCAAGGAAGAGACTAGTGAAGGAAGCTACAAGGATGACTAGATGGGTGGTGGGCTCCAAGATATAGTGTGTGAATGTCAGAATGAGCCACTGGCCACACATGGAGTTGTCTGCTTTGCAAAGGTCTGACTAAGGTAATTACATACTTCTTTGGGACACAGATACCAGACATATACCATCATAGACTTATGTGGGGATTTCTCCTGGATTTCGGGAGACAAGCAAGGAGTGGGAAGAATGGCACAGCCTGTCACAAGTAAACATTGGTGCAAAATGCGGCTGGTCTAAGTGCCAGAGCTATGTAAGTATGGGGCTAAGCAGGGGGAGGCTGGATACGCTCAGTAGAGGGGGGGAAATAGGCAAGGTAACTTTTAAACAAATTTCCCTTTTTTTAAAGAGAATTTTCAATGAAAAACATATGACCTTGGCTGTTCCCTACTCTGTAAACTTCTGGTTGCCTCCCCTGGCCTTCATTCTTCACCATGATTACTGGTACTGATTTAATGGTTTATTATATGACTTTTACGTGGTCTAGTGAAGTATTCATTGTATCTTCTCCTTGCTATGGCTTCAATGACTGACCCACAGACACAGATATGTAAAAAATGTTATTGCATTTAATTAAAAAAATATTGAAACAGAAAAACAGAAGATCTTTTTTTTTTTTTTTTTTTTACCAGCTCTTGCCCTTCCAACAAAAACGACTTTAAAAAGCCATTGATCAAGAAAATGTTTCCTCACAACAAAGAAAAAAACACCTTGGTTTTTGTTTCATAAGGTTCTGGGAGTTGCAGATGACTTCATTATGCCTCCCTGGCAGAACTGGAAGTTCTGAGAATGTATTCCAGCCCATTGCAGGCGTTTATTCTTACAGGAAGGGATTTCAAATACCCAGCTCTGCTGGGAGGCATGGTGATGTCACCTGAATCTCCAAGAATGTTAGGAAGGGCACTGGCAAAAAACAGAACATTACTTAACTTTAAGGGGACAGGTCTTCATTACCCCAAAAAAATAAAAAATAAAAGTGGTCAAAACATTAGCGCAGAAGCATATTCTTATGAGATTTTAAGCATCCAGCTTTACTGGGAGGCAGTGGTTAAAGAGGAACTGTGGCCGACCTCCCCATTTTTTTCCCCCCACTTACCTGATGGTGGTATCTGCACATTTCAGATCCTCATCCATCCAGTGGATCCAGGGTTGACCTGCTGAGATCATCTCATGCCTGGGCACAGCTCCGTCCCATGCTGCCATGTTCTCGCTGATGTCATCAAGAGGCCCGCCGGCTCTACCGGGTTCAGCAAAGATAGCCCACCCCCTCCTCCTGTTCTTCAATGAAAGGCTATGCCTCCTGGGGTATGTGACGTACATACATGCGGCGGGCATTGTGCGCGCCATTCGTTTAAAGCGAGTGACGTGCATGGGGAGGCAGGGCAGATGTGCAATAAAAAAAACGTAAACAAAAGGAAAAAACAAAAAACAAAAGCCCTATTCCTGCAGAGTTAGAGAGAAGGGGTGGAGAGGCAGGATCTTCCTTGGGAGGGCAAAGGTCCACTTTAAGCAAAGTAACAACAGGAAGTGGATGGAAGCCAGAGGTAGGTATTTTTAAAATGTTTTGAAAAATGCTTTACTTATAAAGCATTTATCTGGTTGTGTCAGTAAGGGGTTGCTTGTGTCTTCAGATACGCATCTGTCTGTGTCAGTACAGCAATAATTGTGTCTCTGCAGATATGTTGATGGGTGTATCCGTGGGATCTTCTGTGTCTGCAGCCATGTTTTTTGCTTTTTTAGTATGGCACTATTGTGTCTTTGTTGATTGATTGAGGACTGATTGTGTTTGTGTTGGCAAGTTTCTGACTGTGGCGGTATATTACTGATTGTGTCTCTGGGGGCATGTTTCCGACTGTGGCGCTATAATGCTTATTGTGACTCTGTGGGCATGTTTCTGGCTGTGGCAGTACAGTACTTATGGTGTCTCTGGAGACATGTTTCTGGCAGTGGCAGCAGTGGCGGCCCGTCCATAGAGGGTGCACAGACACCGCCCCCCCCCCCCCCCCCATCCATACGTCTGGCCCCCTGATCTACATATCAGGGCACCGGGCTATGGACTCAAATGGGGGGGGAGTGTTTTTTGAAGCACCTGATTAGAGCCAGAGGCTCTAATAGTCTTCAAAAAAGGGTGGGCTCGGGGCGCAGAGCACTGTGCCTAAAGCCCACCCAGTTGTGTGGCACTAGCTAATGAATAAAGTGAATAAATGAAAACACAGGGAAAATTATATAAAAAAATGTATCATATGTGTGACGTGTAATGCACACTAGGCAGGGGCGGACTGATAACTCATGGGGCCCCTGGGCAATAGGAGATTATGGGGCCCCCAGGTAATCAGAGATTATGGGGCCACACAGTATACACACACACAGTATACAATCACACAGTATACACATACATGTACACACAGTATACACAGACAGATGTAAAAAAAACACAGATTTATGCATACTATCCCTGGTTTTACTGAGGCAGGCAACCCTGATGGGGCCCCCTAGTGGCCCAGGGCCCTCGGGCAGTGCCTGAGTGGCTCAATGGTCAGTCCGCCCCTGACACTAGGTCACCACATGATGCTAGTAGATAAATGCATCCCATGAGTAAAATAAACAAAATGTCCAATAGTGAAAATAGGTGTCATACATGGATCATAACATGATGGTAGATAGATAAAAAACAAAAGTTTGTTGGTGAAAATGAATAAAGCAGGAAATATATCATCAACGGTGCTATTAATTAATAATGAAAGTTCTTTTCATGCTTATAATAAAAATGTGAAAAAGTATCCGTGCAGAAATTTTCATGCATCCGTGCTCACAGTGCCCTTACCTTAAGGGGCTTAAATAAAAGCCCTGTAGAAAGTGCTGAGTGCTGATGGGGATGACTGTTCTGAAGGCTGTTGGCTAGTGGTAGCTAGCTTGCAGTAGATGAATGTCCTTGGTAAATCCTCATGGGGCTCGGTTCAGGGTTCCGGACATGATGGCAAGAAGAGAGAGAAGGGAAAACAAGGGGGCCTCCGAAAGTGTAGTAAAAAATTTATTGGAATAAAAAATAAGTTGGAATAAAAAGCATACAGTGCAAGTAAATGGCACAGCGTGAGGCTGCTCACCGCCGTCACCTAGTGCGATATTTCCGGTCCACTGTGTCAACAACCGGGTCAAAAGGTGTCGACTGCTGGGTGCAATGGCTTGCTGGGATTCCACTAGCCAACAGCCTTCAGAACAGTCATCCCCATCAGCACTCAGCACTTTCTACAGGGCTTTTATTTAAGCCCCTTAAGGTAAGGGCACTGTGAGCACGGATACATGAAGATTTCTGCACGGATACTTTTTCACATTTTTATTATAAGCATGAAAAGAACTTTCATTATTAATTAATAGCACCGTTGATGATATATTTCCTGCTTTATTCATTTTCACCAACGAACTTTTGTTTTTTTATCTATCCACCATCATGTTATGATCCATGTATGACACCTATTTTCACTATTGGACATTTTGTTTATTTTACTCATCGGATGCATTTATCTACCAGCATCATGTGGTGACCTAGTGTGCATTACACGTCTCACATATGATACATTTTTTTATATAATTTTCCCTGTGTTTTGCGCAAAATCATTTATTCACTTTATTCTTAGTTTCGCGGTGGTTGTGCTCACTATACATTTTGCAGCATTACACTTTAGTGGAATTACACGTCAGTATATTTATTGATTAGTAGCGCAGAGGTCCTTTTAATTTTATTACTAGCCTAATGAATATTTGCTACTTTCACACAAAATCTCCTCCCTGCCAATCAGGAAGCGGGTCTGAAGCCCGTTTCCCGATTGGCCAAAATGTCAGGCGATCCTATTGGACGCCTAGCGCCAGGAGAGCAGAGAGGAGACGCATGGCGGAAGCTGCTCCAGGAGAGGACACCGGAGCCGCTTTCCCCAAGCCCGCCACACTTAAGGACCCCGGACCAGGGCAACCGCGCTGGAAGATGGCTGCACTCTGAACACCCCCAGACCTCACCACATGTCCCAGCGGCATCGAGACACCTGGCCGCCTCACAATGGAGGACACCAGAGCCCGCCACGGTGATGGGGTAAGGACCAACCAGCAGACAGCGGTTGGGGGGGTTTGCTGGGTGTTAGTACCGCTCTGTCGGCCGCCTGTGGGGGTGGGGTGGTTGTGCTAGTGCCACTCCGCTGGTCGCCCGGGGTGGTTGTTTGCCGCCCCCCCCCCCAAAAAAAAACACCAGCCGCCACTGAGTGCCAGTGTGTTACTAATTGTGTTTCTCTGAGTATATCGCTGGCTGTGTTAATAAAATGGATCTATGCTCACCTTGGCTCCAGCGATGCGATTTCCTGGAGATCCCTGCTTGTCCCAACTTCTTCGAGTGGCCGTCTTCCGAGTGTCGAACGCTGGCTGCTTTCATTGGCTAGGTGGGGATGACTTCACTTCCACGCATTAGTGAGAGGTCCGTCAGCTTTGCCATTGCCGAATTTCCACAGTGGGCTGCATGTGCGCAGCTAACTGTACAGGGGTGGACAGGCAGGTAGGTTATTTTAATGCAGAATAGACAAAGCAAGTCTCTTCTGTATTAAAAACCCTGTTTGCCTATTTTCATTTATTAACAAAAGTTCCACTTTAAGGTACAAATTGTGTCTCTGAAGACATATTTCTGGAGGTATCAGTATGGAACCAATTCTACCTCTGTATGCATGTTTCTTCCAGTGTCAATACAGTACTGATTGTGTCTCTGCGGACATGCTTCTGGCTTTGTTAGCACGGTACTGCTTGCGTTTATATTGATGTTAGTATGAAACCTTTTGTCTGTAGACATTTTTCTGGCTTTGTCTCTATGAAACTGATTGTATCTCTGTGGACATGTGTCTGGCTGTGTCAGTATGGCACTAGTTGTGTCTCTACAGACATGTTTCTGGACTGTCAGTATGATACGGATTCTGTTTCTACAGACATGTTTCTGGCTGCATCAACCCACTAAATACAGCAACTACATATCTCCCATGTTTTTGTGATGGGAACGAGAGATACACCTATTAGCAACCCCCTGCCATGCCCCTTAACCACTTGCCATCTGGGCCAATTTTGGCACTCCTTCATGTAAAAATCATCATTTTTTTGCTAGAAAATTACTCAGAACCCTCAAACATTATATATGTTTTTTTTAGCAGAGACCCTAGGAAATAAAATGCAACTTTTTATGTCACATTTTTGCGCAACAATTTTTCAAACGCTTTTTTTTTTTTGGGAAAAAAAACTTTCATGAATTAAAACTAAAACTAAAGTTAGCGCAATGTTTTTGTATAATGTTAAAGATGTTGTTATGCCAAGTAAATAGATACCTAACATGTCACGCTTTAAAATTGCACACACTCATGGAATGGCGCCAAACTTCGGTACTTAAAAATCTCCATAGGCAACACCTTAAAATTTTTTACAGGTTACCTGTTTAGGGTTACAGAGGAGGTCCTGGGATAGAATTGTTGCTCTCGCGTTAATGTTTGCGGTGATACCTCACATGTGTGGATTGAATGCCGTTTATATATGTGGGCATGACGTACGTATGCGTTCGCTTCTGGGGACGGGGGCACTTTAAAAAAAAACTTTTTTTTATTGTTTATTTTATATTCATTATATTCCCTTTAGATTTTTTTTGATCCCTTTTATTCCTATTACAAGGAATGTAAACATCCCTTGTAATAGGAATAGGGCATGACAGGTCATCTTTTTGGAGAGATCTGGGGTCAATAAGACCCCAAATCTCTACTCCAGGCTGGAAAGCCTGAGTTAACCCCCCCCCCCCCAAAAAAGTGATCTTGGCTTTCCAGTCGAGTACATGGCAGTATTTACAACTGCCAGGCCGGACGTGACATCGCGCCCGGGCCTCCGAGAGTCATAGAGACTGCTGGGGACCATCTGGTCAACGGTATTCTCTATGGTAAACTTCCGACAAAGGCGGATTCCTTCTCCGGCTCAGTGATCACACGGGCGAGCCGGTAGAAGCACCGGAGGGGACGGGGGGGGGTTTTAGACATCCTCTCCTGCTGCCTGTAAGAACAATCAAGCGACTGAACTGCTGCTATGATTGTTCTTACGTGCAGGGAATCGCCGGCCAAAAAGATTAATACCAGGATGATGCCTGTATGTGCAGGCATCATCCTGGTGTAACCGCTGAAACGGGAGGACGTCCATGTCCGCCCTCCTGGCGGGAAGTGGTTGAACGAGAATTATTTTTTAAAAAATTGTTAAACCTACAAATGCTTTTTTTTCCCCCCACTACTATTCCTTTATACTGGCTTTTCAAATTTACAAATGCAACATTTTAAAAATTGGATGAAAGGTTAAGCACTGGGAAACACTTTTTGAAGGATAAATAGCGCATTTTATATAGAACTATATAGATCAGACGAAATTAGGGACACATGAGGAGGAAAGAGGGACGCTGTTCAAAATCAGGGACAGTCCCTCGAAATCAGGGACAGTTGGGAGCTATGCAACTGCTGCCTGGGTGCTTCATCAGTTGCAACTTTATGGGACACCTACAGTTTACCTAAAGCTATGGTTTGAGGAGACCAAAATGCAGAACATCATTATACATACACCATTCCCACCAAGAAGCATGGTGGTGGCAGAAGCATGCTGTAGAGATATTTCTTTGCAGCAGGCCCTTGTAGACTGGTGAGCAAAAAATAAGTACAGCAACAAACCATGGAGTCCTCTAAGAATACATGATGCAGTCTGCAAGCAATCTGAACGCAGAGAGATTTTTTTTTTTTTATTCCAGCAAATCAATGGCCCCGAGCACCAACCTAAAACTATACAAGAATGGCAAACACGTCAATGACCTGGAATAGCTGAGTCAGAGTCCAGATCTCAATCCAAAAGGAAATTTGTGGCTGGACTTAAAAAAAAGATTGTTTATTCACCATTCCAAACTGACAAAGCTGGTACAGTTTTTCAATGAGGAATAGGAAAAAATTGCATGCCCAGATGTACAAAGCTGAGAACGGCTGCCAAAGGTACATCTACTAAGCAGTCAGTTAATTTGTTTGTTTTTTTTATAATGAATTTAAATCACTTTGTAGATATCTGTTTTCACTTTGGCATGAAAGAGTAAATTTCTGTTAATTTCTGTCAAAAAAATTCATCTGCTCTGATTCAATTCTCTATGACAGTAAAAAAAAATCCAAGGGGGTAATTAATTTTATAGGCACTATATCTCCAAAATTGAGGCTAGATGCGTAATTTCTTTATTACATAAAATACCAGTAATAGTTTTGCCAAACTTTACAAAATTAACATCTGTCCAGGTTATGGACATTTAAATATTTATATATTGTTAACAAGCAGTAAATTAGATTTAAAACACTCACTCACCTCTGGTGCTGCAAACACTGTGCAGTAATTCACCCTCAAAATAGACAGCAGAAGCACTGAAGTTGTACTTTCAGCAGCTCAACTCCCCATGATCCCCCCCTTCCAGAATGGACTTAGCAGTTCAGCTCCTTCCACTTCCCCCTGCCAGCAGTGACATAACATCCCAGTTCCCCCTCCAGCAGTGTTTCAACAGCTCAAACCCCCCCCCCCCCACAAGTTTTTTGGCCACTGTTGGGAGAGGGAGCAAAGGTGCAGTTAGCCCCTTTGTACTATTCATTATGCACGTTTTGACAATAAATTGCATCAGACCTTTTTTTTTCAGTTCTGGTAGTATAATATCGTTCCTTTTATTGCAACAGAACAGAAATAAGTTGGAAAAATTGCTTCTTTAGAGGTAAATAACAAAGGTGATTGTAAAATGTCAATGTGAAGCCTTTCGTTATCCGCCAACATCATAGGAGCTTGGTCTGATCACATGACAGAATCATTGCCTGTCAGAAAACAGTTAAATTTCTTCCCATGTTGCTTACTTTGTTTCAATCATTGGCCCTGTGTATTGCAAAAACTTCAGCTTTTCCACATGTATGCGACACGTTTTTCACATCTGTGTGACATGTGTCACCTTTCAGAGAAGCCTTTGTGACTTCTGTATCATAATAAATTGAAGTCCAGTTCCTGCACTCTTCTGTAGGAAATGATTCTCTAGAAATGCCAGTGATATGAATACGAATATTCAGTACTGTATAGATTTACACTATACAACACTGTATAGATTTACAGATTTATAATATACAACACTGTATAGATTTGGTGCATGTCCTGGTGGGATATCATTCATAATACAGGACTGTACAGATCTGGTGTGTGTACTGCTCATTCTGTATAGTCCTGTATTATAAATGATAATCCAAGTCACATAGTGTAAACTGTACAGTACAAAATAGGCCCTATCAACATATAAAATTAATATACCTCCAAAATAAATCAAAACTGTAAAATAACACCCCTAAAAACATAGGCTCAACTTTTTTTTTTAAAAGGAAAGCCTTTGGGACCAATGGCGCTCTTGTGAACGTTATGGCGGCGAGCTAAATCCGCTCACTACCACTGCCTCCCTGGTCACCTCATTTCTAGTTACACCTAATATCCCTGACAGCTTGACCTTGCAGCTGTCCCACTTTTGGATGGACAGGGCCTTATTTGGCTACGGTCAATTGGTGGATATCAGAACCAGAATCTTGCGATCCTTTCAGGATCTGAAAGATGCGTTTGACTTGCCCAGACAGGCTTTTTTTAGTTACCTACAAATACGTCATTATGCGCAATCTTTGGTAACGAACCACCAATTCTCCCCCTTAACCAAATTTGAAAAAATATGTCTAGAGGGCTTGTCCCCTAAAGGTATGATCTTGCGCACCTACCAGCTCCTGACCATGGACTTGTCGCGAACCGGACCTCGACATGCCTATATGCGCAAGTGGGAGCAGGCCCTGGGTGAGGATATACCCTGAAGACATGGCAGCTCATATAGTCACAGGCCTCTAAGAGCTCCATCTGCACGCTCTACAAAGAAAACCAATGCAAGATTTTATTCCACTGGTACCAAACCCCTGACCTGCTCCACTCCATATACCCCTCTGCCGATCCCCACTGTTGGCACTGTTGTAAAGATGCAGGGATGCTATATCATACCTATTGGACCTGCTCTCTGATACTGGCAGACAGTGCACTCCTTACTCTATTCCATCTTTGGTTCCTGGGTGCCGTTCAACCCCAAAACTTTCCTCCTGGTCCTCCCACCACCCCTCTTTTTCTAAATTATCTAAAAAGCTCTTAGCCCAGGTGCTAACGACTGCGCGACGTTTGGTAGCCTTTAAATGGAAAAGGAGGGAACCCCCCTCATTGTTTGAACTGCACTCCAGGATGAGATGTTAAATGGATGGAATATCTGACAGCTTCCCTAAATAACACTCTCGATACACACAATCTAGTGTGGGAGCTGTGGGATATGCTGGAGGCCCCTACAACCTGATATCCTGATGAACCTTGACCTCGGGGAGGTCGCATGTGGTTGGTGTCCCCAGGCGGTGCAGAGGTCCTAGGGCTGGTGGTTGTCCTCTCCTATATTTTCTCTCCCACTACTTTCTATCTGGCCTTCTCCGCTCTCTCTCTTGCTTTTCTGAGTCTCCCTAACCTTCTCACTATATTTCCCTTCTCCTCCATTCGCCAACGCGCACTTCTGCAGGTTAGACTCTGTTGTAATACAGAACTTCTGAATCTTACTCAACCAATCTTATGATACCATACACTGTCTTTGGATATATGATTTGCATGTCTTAACCAAGTTTTATCCCTGGCCATAATGTATGTTGACAACTTGCCAGGTCTATGCTTTCTACAAAAATGCGTGTCTTCTTATATTTTCTGTTGGAAAATTTTGAAAATCAATAAAAATTGTCAGTTTTCAAAAAAAAAAAGGGAAGCCTTGTGGTAAAATGTTTGCTTTGTGTGGGACAGCTGGTAAAGGTGAACACTGACCTCAAATCACCCATCAAATAAGGACGCAAAAGCCCCCCTGACGGGTTCTAATCCTTCTACAGTTTATCCAAAACTTTGCCTTTAGTTCAATTTTATTTTACAGTTCTTAGCTGACCCTAATCTCTCCATATCCTTTCCCTACAGCAAACTTTCCATACCTTGACACTATGGCTGCTTATCCCAAAGCCCCCTTTATAAGTCAGTTAGCCATAATTCAATGCTTGGCTAATCCAGAATTCACAATTTCGAAACCGCAGGACATGGCATCGGCAACTCTGAACCTCATCGCTTAATGATGAAGGCCTGAATTTACTAACAGGATTTGCCCCCTAATAGTGTACAATGGCATATGGCGAATCAAACCCAGGCAGATTCATTTATCCCTACTCATCTTTTTTTTTATATATTTGCAGATCTTTAACCTCATGAAATATGACAGCTACAGTCGTTTCCTGAAATCTGAGAAATTTCACACGCTGCAGTCTTCGGAGGAGAGTGAAATTTCCAGCTCCAGGCAAGGAGAGTCGGCACCGAAACGAGCATCTAGAATCTACAACACATGACTTACTGAACTGACAGACAAGATGGATTCGCAGAGGACTCGCCACTTCATGTAGAACAGCAGGAGGGACATGTGCTCTGTGCAGTCTAAAGGGGCAAAGCCTGACGATCAATAGTGTTTGTCTATACTCAAGTGACAATGTCTCTCCCGTGTTTTCTATTGCCAGAAAATATTTTCCTATACAGAAAGACGCAAACCCATGTGGATTCGTTAAATGTCCCCCCACGATGCCTCTATTTGCGATAAATTCTCGCCCGGTACCTGTCCAGTCACAGCTGCTTCTGAAATGTCTTTGTTTTTCAAACACCTTTGGATGGTCTTCTAAAATGTGTTAATCGTTTTGCTAGAACTGAGTGAATCCTTAAAATCCTACATATCCTCTCTTGCAATCCACATTGCCAGCACCAATTCAATTTTTTTTCTTTATCATTAAAAAAAAAAAAAAAAAAGTCTAGCCCAATCCCCTTAAAGGATGCACCTGACCCCACCTACATAATAACTTAATCAGAGACCTGTAGCTGCAGAGTAAAGAAGCGGAAGATGGGTTTCTGGGAAATTCCCACTCCCAATGTTCTTAACAAAACATCTTACTCCCTTCCAGCTGAAAAATTTCTGAATCTACTGGAGATTCACTGTGGAGTGTGGCATTCTGGGAGGTTCCCACACTGGTAATTAATAGGAAATATTGTTTAGAGATAGAAGCCCCTGGTGTGCTAGGCTGAATCGCAACCCCAGTGGAGTGGACTGCATGCAACGGATTTCCTGATATTCTCAGATATCTGAGAATCAGCCCAGCCTGGTTCAAGTATTGATCTGTAAGGATTGCTTTACTTACAAATTTCCTCTCCAGAAAATGCTGTAAAAAAAAATCCTGCTTGCTTTATGTGAGATTTTTGTTGAAATTGTGTATATGTCTAAACTACAAAAAATAAATTTTCATAATAAAATTGCTCAGTATTTAGTTGCTCCTAATAATCTCTCAGATAAGAACAGATCTGTACAGCTTCAGCTGCTAGGACCAAGTTCATCCCTTGAAGAACTTCTTGGAAGAAGATCTGCACCTTGAAAACAGAATAGCAGTAGCTTCTTTTGTTTTAGGTACTCTACTATATTGGAGCTTTGTATATGTGACCTATTTTCTGGCATATCATAGCATACATGAACATCACCATCAATGGGAAGCAGAGGAGACAATCATGGAGGAGGTCACTAAGCCTTATCTACAGAGAAGGAGCCAAGAACACATAGAAGATGGATACAGATGCACAGTTATATATGTCATGTTTCCCTTTGGCTGCTCATGAAATTTGCTATTTGTTTTAGAAGCTCCCACATCTTTGGGTGGTATTTTTTGTGCTAATAACTTCTTCTGTTAATCATAATTAGATGGGTGTTCTAAACATTTTGAAAACAAATGCTGGATGTAACATTGATGGCAAGCACACCCTCTACACTGCGGAAAAACACTTAAAATCAGGCCTTTAAAAAGCAAGGTTGCCTACCGCCATTTTGCACACATCTACACTTCATCAAGCCAGCTAGATGGGTGTTGTGTCATAGGGGATTTTTATAGGTTGGGTCTGTTTCTTCTTTGTAAATGTGCCTGAAATTTTAGAGACTCGGTACATCTATCTTCATTTCTTGAACCCATGGCGTTAGGGATAGTCAGGTACAGTCTTATGAAGCTTCTATGTCCTCTTTCTTCTCCAGAAACTACTTTGTGTCATCTTGTCATATTATGAGCTTCTCATTGTTGAAATTACTGTCATAAAACTTTCCACTTTATATTGTGCTGGTAGTGCTGTACTCACCATAATGAATGACAAAATGTACAATCAGGTTATGCTGGGTTTTTGTAGACAAATACCTGGGAACAATCCTTGAATAAGTTATTGGTGTGATTGATGGGAGCCACTGCAGGTCTAAGCTGGTGGTAATGAAATTGTGAGTTTTGTTGATTATTACCGGGCCTCTATGATCCTCATAGTTCAAACATACAATTCAAAACGCTCTGCCGGTCTAAAAGCAGCATAAAACACAGTACAAAATCAAATTAGATGATGTATGCATAAGAAAAATAAGAAGTCAAAGAGATCAGAAAATAAACAATGTAAGTTGCTTAGTCTTCAGTTGTAAATGTATGGAACCAGATAAAATATCTCCAATATTAAATGTATACGTTGAAAAAGATGGCCCAACCCAGCGTCCAACCACTGATTAGCTTTTTACTGTTCAGGGTGCTGGATGTAGATAAGCACTTAAGCAGTATGACTTTTATATTATTCTGTGCTCTATCTAGTACACCTGATTCCATAAACCAATTAATCACCATCTTAATATTACTTTTTCCAAGGATGGCAGAGACTAGTGCAATCCAACTGCCAATTGATCAAAATATATTTTTATACAATTGCACGTTTGCATACATGGATGTTTGTATCTCGACAACAGGAATTAGAAGAACCCTCGGCAGCAACTAACCTTCAGGGAAAAAACAACAGCTTTCCCTCAGGACTTTTTTCCGTGGTATGTCTGGAGGGATTGAACTTTTAGGGAGGATGTGAATGACCCCTCTTGCATGAGCCTGGAACCTGAAAAGGTGGATGCCACTTTATCATTGGCAGATGGAATGTGTTTTTTAGTGGGGTTGAAGCTTTAGTAGCTCCACTCAAGTAGCCCCTGAATGCAGCATGTAAACTTGGGCACGCAAAGTCATGTAGCCCTGGAAGTTCATACTGAAGTTAATTGTGTTGGCTCTGAAGTTAAAGCATTATCGCTTTGATTGCTCTGTGGCCTGCAGAGTAAGCATATAGACTTCACTGCTTACAAGTTCTTTAATGACACTCCTAATCTCTTTCTCTTACAAACACTAACATATTTATCTCAGGAAAATTACATTTGAACGTCTTTGCTCCATGATGTTCCATGATGATCACAAAGAAATGAATCACTTTGAGCTGGTTTTTCAGTCTAATGATCTAGCCAATTCTCAGGGTCTTTTTCTGTTTTATAGACCGCCAATTTTATGCAATGATCAGCTGAAGCTAAAAAAAATATATACAGAAACTCTGCAGACAATGAGGGCTCTTCAAGGCGCATATACACACCGGGTGCTGTGGGTTTGTCACAGGAAGTGAGATGGCTGGGAAATTTCACAGTCTGTGTGGCTGTGACAGTGTGGTAGAGGACAGGAAGAACTTAGATGTCTTGTGAACATAGAACAGGCTGACGTCACCTTCTACATAATGGTTTGAGTTTTGTAATAACCATTTTAAATCATACTTTAGGCCCAGTCTGCTTTTTCAGATGACAAGTGATATGTTTGATATGTATAAATATCTAATTGGTGATGGGACATGTCAGTTGACCCTTTTTTGTCACCCCTGACAGTATCTCTGTTTCCCTGACTACAACTTCCTCCAGTTAAAGTGAATCTGTCAGGATTACAGTATGAGCTACTTAAACCTCCTGTAAGGGCAACAACCTGGATCGGTTGGGTTACTCTCCATCACCTAAGTTTTCTTCCCTTTTTTTCTCCTTACTTTTACTTACCTCAAGTAGTTCCTTTGATGGTTGTAATGTTATCTGGCTATACACTCAACGGGTATGGGCCCAAGGCCCCAGGGTCGAGACTCTGGCTAAACTGGATTCTCTGAGGGTCTTGGGTGCATTTGATTTGCGTGTGCTCTGCCTGTGTTCCATGGGACCTCTTGATCTTACGCGCTCTCTATCACATCTTGGGAGTGCTGTAATTATCCAAAAATTTTCTAATGACTCTATCCCTCTGTTAAGAGTTAACTTCAATTGCTGTCATTTGTAGACTTTTTGAACTATTCAATAAATATTATTCAAAGAGGATTACAGTATGAGAGCTGTCATGGTAGCCTTTTAAATACCTTATCCTTTCTATAGCCTTTATATTATTATAAACCCAAGGCATTTCTACTTTTTTCCCTGGAGGATTTTACCACCATGTAAAGCCACAGCCTGTTTCCTGTAAGTGCATAAAGAAAAGAGACCAGATCTGAGTGATCAGTCTTTATCAGCTGTGCACAATCCATATGGCTATCAATCCTTCCCATCTTTGGTATACATTGGGGTTGAATATTCTACTTTCAAACCTGGAGGATTCTGTTACCAGGGTTGAATGTAGCAGGAACGTATATGTAGCATAGGACAGATCCAACCCTTCTTGCAATGATGATAGGTCCCACTAGTCTTTTTTTGACTCACCCTCTGCCTAACGTCTCTTTCTTGCCTGGTCTGTGGTCAGTTCTTCCTCTCTCCAGATATGTTCAGCTGTCTTCTCTCTCAGCTGTCTGACCTCTCTCACCTCCATACTCTGCTGAGATCAGCGCCCACTCTACCTCATATACCTCAACCACAATTAAACTCTGTCTTCCCCAAAATTATATCGAATAAGATGCCACCTTTGAGCAAACAGTGTGCAGCGAAAATATTGTCTGACTGGGCAGTAATGAACACCAGTCTGTTATGAATCATAGCCAGAGGCCAAAAATAATACATTCAGGCACGGGCACATTGGCTAGATGTTATAGACAATAATAGGTAGTGGACCCTCTGTGCTATGCGCTGTATGAGGGAGAGACTATGAGCCATAAAAAGGGCACAGAGTGTAAGTACATGCCACCAGATCTTCCCCAGAGCACCCTGCAATGGGTGATGGACTTTACTGGATAGTGTCCTCAGGCACATCTGTGTTTATGGCAGTTGACCAAAGGTTAAAATTGGAGAGCGGTACAAAGGCGACAGGCAGATTCAGAAAAAGGGACAGTCCAAAGGTCAGGGCAGGCAGGGAACAAGCATAGTCAAATACAAGCCAAAGTCGGCAACCAGAGGATTTAAAATGCAAGGCCACGGGGGCTAACACAAACTGGAGCTTTGGGCAAGGATATGAACCAACATCCACAGTTGGCCTCTCACAGTTTGGATGATTTTCCAAATTTTATTCAGTATACACCTCTTAACACCACCAAAATATTTTCCTTGAGACCATGGAATACATATAGGTAGTATGAAGATGCAGCTGATGACCCATCAATGCTAAAGAAAAGGAGCCTCAGACCATCATCAGGTGGAGGTTGCTAGATAACAAATAAACAGAATTCCAATTGTTCTTGATTAATCTGATCAGATAGTATATTCCTTATACTGGAATTTTTTTGTCCAGCTGTTTCTCCTGTTAATACTGCATGATAGTTCTGCCCTTTGTGATGCAGCCAACTAATGATAAACATTCTGCAGCAAGATGTTCTGTGCATCTATGCATACGCTCGTGTAGTCTCACGGACAGAAATGTGCCACCTGCTTAACCTGGAACGCTAACTTATGAAATTACATTTTAAGACCTTCTGTTCTTCCTCAAATTGTTGTAATAAATATTAGACACACTTAAAAATCCCGAAAAATAAAACATTTTTTTAATTTCTTTTGTTGAAAATAAAGATATAGAGTACAACTGCGGACACCTAGGCCAAGAGGCCCATTGGTCTTGTCGCTTGTCATGTGGATTTAGTCCTTTTTTTTTTTTTTCGTGTACGATGTGATTTTGTTACCTGTTACATGCAATTGGCAATGTCCTATTGCAGAGTCATGTGACTGTGGGAGGTATAATTTTTCTTGTTTAACCCCTGTCATAAAAGGAGGGGCTTGTACCCCCTCACCTGAGCGAATCTTCCATGTGAGGCTTCACTTTGAGAAGAGGAAAGAAACTCCCGTCTGTCAATCCCGCCGACACACATATACAGCTTTCCCTGGTGGAAGGCTGTCAGGCCTCTGACTCTCCTCTCTCTCTCTGACGTCAGCAGTAGAAGAAGGTCACCACTCCTGACTGTATTTCCCTGTTGGTGAGTGCACTTCCTCACTAACTGCTTCCCGTTGAGTTGGAACTGATATGGTTGGTGTTCGCGTGATGGTTTATAGAGGACTTAGGGCCAGGTAAACTGTTGGAGTTGTTTTGGTGCTGAAGAAGAAAAAGATGAATTAGACATTTTTTTCAGATTGCACAAATACATGTACATATACTGTTTGGAAGTAGAAGTGGTTCAGTAAATACATTCTGCACCTGACAAATTTTTGTTTTCTTAGAAAAGCTATGAAGGGTCCATTAAATTACTGTGGCAGGAGATGTGCCTCAAGCTGTTTTTTGAAAGAACGTATGAAAGCATGTGTCAGAATACATATATGTTAATCAGCTTTGTATGCGTCACCCTTGTTGTTCAGTGCTCTATAGGGATCAGCGAACAGTTCGGCCTGAGCATAATTCCGGCCTGAACTTTCGTTGTTTGGACGTTTGGAGAACATCCGAACAAACGGGTCGTTCGACCGTTTGTTCGGCCCTCCGAACCGACCACAATGCATTACAGCGCTGAACAGTGCATTGTAAGCCCTGATTGGCTGAAGAAGTGAAAGCTTCAGCCAATCAGGGCACAGAGCACTGTCAGAGTCATGATTGGACACTGTCATCATGACTTTATCCAATCATGGCTCATTCTCGCCCCACAGTTTAAAAGTATTCTTTCAATGACAGTCATTTTCAGTGTGATTTCAGCATGAAGAGAGATAGAACAGGGCTCTGTTCAGTGCTATTAGTTAGTTAGTGTGATATACTGTGCTATTTTGCTTCAATTGTCAGTGTAGAATATTAGGTTAGTGTCAGTCTAGGGATAGTGTGAGTGTAGTGAGGAGGACCATCATTCAGGATTGCATAGTGTGTAGCTAGAGTAGGGACAGCTCAGAGAGTTTCACTGTAGTGTAGTGAGACCATGTCATTCATACATACCTTAGCATAGGCGTAGCATAGGGGGTTGCAGGGGTCACAATTGCAATCCCACCCCTAGCTCCAGGGGGCCCCTGCAGCCTCCCTGTCATATTATCATATCCTCCACAAAATCCAGCTCTGATCTGCCCTAGGGCCCCACAGCCATGCTCCAGTACTGGGCTTCTACTTCGCCTTCCACAGTCCACACCACTCTGTTCCCATTGGCTGGGGAGAAGCTGTGAGCCATTTCCTGAATGGAGCAACATGGAATGGTAACCAAGATCAGCAAGGCAAGAGGAGGAGAGTGCTGTCCTGTAGCCATGATGGGACCAATGTCACTGGTGAGGTATGACACTGCTCGGTGTTTCCTAGTCACCAGCTGGGATTCTCTGTACCCCCCCCCCACCCAGGGATGTCTACTTAACTTACCCCACTTCCCTGACAACTGGGGAAAAGACACAAACCTCCGGGAGGTGACCTTCCCAACATCTGCCAACACTGACAGAGAAACCTTCAGAAATTGCTAAAACAAATCCCTTAACACCTCCTCAGGGGGCCCCTGAAGGGCTGCAGGCTCCAGATTTTGTGTCACATGCCTTTGCCCTCTTAGGTCTAAGTTGCCCCCCCCAAGGCCCCTGACCACCCCCTCCACCCTGCATGCTATGCCCGGCTGCTGAGCTCCTTTCCCATTACAGCACTCTATACTGTTGCTCCTCTGCAGGGCTGAAATCACATTCCTTTACAACACAGACAGGTAGCCATGATCTGCACAGGGTGTATCTGCCTACTGCAACATACACTGCCGTTCTGACCAGGGGATTTCACAGGTCAGAAGGGCAACATAAAAGTCAGATACACCCTGTGAAGACTGACAGACTGTGTGTAAAGGAATGTGATTTCAGCCCTGTTTAGTGTGTGTGTGAGGGGGGGCTGTATACAGTGCTGGGATGGGAAAGGAGCTCTGCCAAGTGACCTGCCAGGGGTCCCTGTCCTCTGATTCTCCAGGGGTAATCCCTGTCCTATGATGTAAAGAGGAACTCTGGGAATTCAAAACTCTTAAGCCACTTTGAGTATCTTGGCATGCGGTGGATGTATCTGCACACACGGAAGTAGTGGGGGGGCCCAGGTCAACTTTTGCATCGGGGCCCACAAGCTTCAAGCTATGCCTCTGTACATTAGTGTAGAGTAGGGACAGCTCAGATAGTTTCAGTGTAGTGTAGTGAGACCGTGTCAGTAATTGACATTAATGTATAGCTAGAGTAGGGACAGTTCAGATAGCGTCAGTGTAGTGACAGTTGAACACTGTCTTGTTTGATTGCGTTACTGTCAGTTTAACGCCATTTACTTCTGTGTGTGTTACTGCCAGTTTAACGCCATTAATTTTTGTGTGCATTACTGCCAGTTTAACGCCATATCGTTTAGAGTGCGTCACTGCCAGTTTAACATTATATCGTTTTGTGTGTGTCACTGCCAGTTTAACGCCATATAGTTCTGTGTGTGTTACTGCCAGTTTAACGTCACATCATTTTTTGTGCGTTACTGCCATTTTAACGCCATATAGTTCTGTGTGTATTACTGCCAGTTTAACGCCATATGGTTTTGTGCGTTGCTGCAAGTTTAACGCCATTTACTTCTGTGTGTGTTACTGCCAGGTTAACGCCATATAGTTCTGTGTGCGTTACTGCCAGTTTAACGCCATATCGTTTTGTGTGCATTATTGCCAGTTTAACGCCATATATTTTTGTGCGTTACTGCAAGTTTAACGCCATTTACTTCTGTGTGCTTAACTGCAGGTTTAACGCCATTTACTTCTGTGTGCGTTACGGCAAGTTTAATGCCATATAGTTCTGTGCGTCACTGTACATTTGGCGCATTATATTGCAGTATATTATAGTGTATCCGTGGAGTGTGTCTGTGTAGTGTGAGTACTCAAATTAAAGTGCACCAAACACCACTTTACATTGATTAAAGTGCATCTACGTACAGATTTCCACTTCTTCTTTATATTTGCTTATAAGCACTGCCCCTTCCCTCCCAATAATGTCTGGGAGGACAACAAGGAGAGGCAGACATTCCCTTGGCACTGTAAGGGGGCCAGCAGCAAATGTGTCCACAGGCAAAGGTGGACGTGGTGGTCAGTCCTCAGGCAGGGCATCATTTCCTCTGTGAGTTTGCCCATGCTATCCAGCCACAGCATGCAGAGGAGGTGGTGGACTGGCTTACTAAACCTTCCTCATCTGTTTCCGCATCTGCTCCCTCACCTGTTTGACAGGTGCATATTATTAAAATTTTTTACAGCAAGGTCAATTCTTGCTTTCATCAAGAGTACCTCTATAGGGTTACAGTGGGAAGGCGCCACCAGCACCCAAAGACCAATTTTTCTGCACCTGTTTGACAAGTGCATATCATTGCGTTTTTTTACAGCAAGGCCAATTCTTGCTTTCATCAAGATTACCTCTATATAATTATGGTAGGAAGATGCCACCGACACCCAAAGACCAATGTTTACGCCCCCGTTACTTCTATCCAAAGTCAAAGTGACACCAGAATGTATCCAAAAAATCTCTAATGTTGTTCCCAGTGCACTACATTGTGGGCTCATCATACACACTGGCTCCCCAGCTGTTGATGAGCAAAATAAAGGCAGCTTGCTGGGAAAATTTCATTTTTTTAGCTTTATAAATGCAATTATTGCTGCAGCAAATTCTGGACATGGTACAGATCTGCCACTTTACAGGTAGACTAAAGGGACCCCCAGGCACTATATTGGAAGGATTTTTTCATTATATTGCTTTCATTTTAACTGCTTGCTAACCAGCCGCTGCAGTTTTACTGCAGAAAAAATGACACAGCTGGGCGAAACTACATTACTTTACATTGCTTCGTGTGCCCGGAGCCGATGCGAGTGCCTGGCAAGCGCGATGACCACTGGGCACCCGCGATCGCTCGTGACAGAGCAAGAACCGGCATCTGTGTGTGTAAACAGACAAATCCGGTTCTTTCAGGGGAGAGGAGACAGATTGCGTGTTCATACTAAGTATGAACACCGATCTCTCTCTTCCCCTAGTCAGTCCCATCCCCCCTACAGTTAGAACACACCTAGGGAACACAGTTAACCCCTTGATCGCCCCCTAGTGTTAACCCCTTCCCTGCCAATGACATTTATACAGTAATCAGTGCATTTTTATAGTACTGATCACTGTATAATTGTCAATGGTCCCAAAATTGTGCCAAAAATGTCCAATTTGTCCGCCGCAGCATCGCAGTCCCGATAAAAATTTTTAAATGTGGGATATTATTATAGCAAAAAGTAAAAGATATTGTGTTTTTTTCAAAATTGTCACTCTTCTTTTGTTTATAGCGCAAAAAATAAAAACCGCAGAGGTGATCAAATACCACCAAAAGAAAGCTCCATTTGTGGGAAAAAAAGGATGTTAATTTTGTTTGGGTCCATAAATCTGATAATCACACAATATCCATGTGATATTCAGTGATGTTACAGCATGCAGATAACTCCGTGGGTATATGTGACCCCTCCACCAATAATAAAGATGGCCTCTCACCTCAGCGCAAGGACCCTTTAATTACAGAGGGTCAGATACACTTTCCCTTACGGGTCAATATGCATGGTTAACAGCAAATCCTGACCAGTCTGGATGTAGCAAAGGCAAATGACTATGCAGCGTGAATGACTCCCAAGACGAATGGATCATGCAAGCAAAAACGGACACAACATAGTGCTCTCCGCAGGATATACATTTATTGATAAGAAAAAGGAATAAAACTTACAAAACATGGCACTAATCTAGTGCCAGATGCTGAGCGTGAATGTAAACCCCTTTTTCCCCCTTTTTCTCTGTTATTAGCCAGTGGGGACACTTCCGGAAATAAGTCCCTGCTTAGCTGTCCCTGCCTTGCGCTGCGCCGATCGACACGGTGTTTGGTTGCTATAGCCACTCTTGGAGTATTTAGTGCGGGTGATCACGTAGCTTCTGTATCCGCTGATGAAGTCCCCGCCATAGGGACGCAACCCGTATGGAAGGAAGCGTTGTGACGTCACTCGCGGCCATCTCGCATCCTTGTTCACATGCACACTCAGCATCTGGCACTAGATTAGTGCCATGTTTGTAAGTTTTATTTCTTTTTCTTATCAATAAATGTATATCCTGCGGAGAGCACTATGTTGTGTCCCTTTTTGCTTGCATGATCCATATGTCTTGGGAGTCATTCACGCTACATAGTCATTTGCCTTTGCCACATCCAGACTGGTCGGGATTTGCTGTTAACCATCCATATTGACCCGTAAGGGAAAGTGTATCTGACCCTCTGTAATTAAAGGGTCCTTGCGCTGAGGTGAAAGGCCATCTTTATTATTGGTGGAGGGGTCACATATACCCACGGAGTTATCTGCATGCTGTAACATCACTGAACATCACATGGATATTGTTTGATTATCAGATTTATAGACTTTATTTTAGCGCTGCACAATCTGTTTTATATTTCTTTCAGGGATTTTTGATTATTGACCCTGGTGTTCAGCAGCTATCTGTTATCGTTTATATACATATTTGCGCTGATTTGTTTTTATTATCTATATTAATTTTGTTTGGGTGCAACGTCGTACGACCGCGCAATTGTCAGATAAAGCGATGCAGTGCCGTATTGCAAAAAGTGCTCTGGTCAGGAAGGGGGTAAATCCTGTTGGGGTTGAAGTGGTTAAAGGGGTTCATTATTCGGGTCTGAACTTTTGCGGTGTTTGAAAGTTCTGGTGCGAACCAAACAGGGGTCTGTTCTGCCCATCCCTAGTGCTCTATAGCAGTGGTCACCAAACAGGCCTGATGTGGCCCTTTGCTTACATTTACCTGGCCCTTAGGGCACTGCACCTCCCACTGACATGAGGCACTAATCTTTCCACTATCACCAACGATGAGGTACCATTACTCCCACTGACGTCCACATTGGGGCACTATATCATCCAAGGACACCAATGATTGGGCACTATTCATTCCATTGACACCAATGATGGGGCAGCATTCCTCCTCCTACTGACAACAGATGCTATGTAATTTTTTACTTTCGTTAACCATCAAGCCCGATGCATGGTCTACTCCCACTGATGCTGCACATTTTCTACTCTCACTGGCTACAGTCCGACCCCCCTAAAGTCTGAACGAGAGTAATATGGCCCTTTGTTTAGAAAGTTTGGAGACCCTTGCTCTATATCAATTACCTGGTATGGATCAGCATTGTACATGTAGAAGACTGCATGTTAGTATAACCTAACCTAGAGAAGGTCCATGTGTACTTACAGCAAGTCAGCTTTGGAACCAAAAAATCTTCTAACATTAATGCTAGACGCTCCCCTTGAAGGGCAATCATCAACCCTCACTTAATCTTTTCATCAGCCTCAAACCCAAGGATATCTGTCCTTATGCAACTCTGTAGCACACACTGTAATGGTTGGTTCACTTTGAGCATTACACCTCTCCCCCTTTAATGGGATTGATGATTCATATTGCAGGTTCTTTGGACACAAACCCCACTACTGTACAGAAAGGTTTCTGAACCCATGCAGTCAGGGCTGATGATCTGAGGAACGTGTGTGGCTATGGTGTTGATCCTTGAGCTGAAGAATCAGAAGTTGCTGTTGAACCTGTAATTGAAGGAACAGTGCTAGCTGGTGAAATACTGGAACTCATTTTCTGTCTCTTGAAGGCCCGCTCAGCCCTAAAAAGAAAACAGCAAACCTTCCTTTTTCAGTGCAACTCTAATGCCCCGTACACACGGTCGGATTTTCCGATGGAAAATGTCCGATCGGAGCGTGTTGTCGGAAATTCCGACCGTGTGTGGGCTCCATCGGACATTTTCCATCGGATTTTCCGACACACAAAGTTGGAGAGCAGGAGATAAAATTTTCCGACAACAAAATCCGTTGTCGGAAATTCCGATCGTGTGTACACAAATCCGACGGACAAAGTGCCACGCATGCTCAGAATAAATAAAGAGATGAAAGCTATTGGCCACTGCCCCGTTTATAGTCCCGACGTACGTGTTTTACATCACCGCGTTTAGAACGATCGGATTTTCCGACAACTTTGTGCGACCGTGTGTAGACAAAACAAGTTTGAGCCAACATCCGTCGGAAAAAATCCTAGGATTTTGTTGTCGGAATGTCCGAACAAAGTCCGACCGTGTGTACGCCCTATTAAGAGTCCTATCTTTGAAAGGTTTAAAAAAGGTGAAATTAAACTTCTTAGTGTCATTCTCCTGAATACACAACCCTTTTGTAGGGAGTTTTAAACAGTGCACAAGCTGGGCAGTGGATAGGTGAGAGGGGTTTGCCCATAATGAAGTCTTTTTGTGTTTCCATATTTTATAATAAAGAAGAATTCCTCCTGTACAGAATTCCTGTAAAGAAGTTGACACCTGGCACCAGAAAGACAATAGCTGACAATATGCATTATATTAACTACTGTCTGCATTAGAAAAATGTTCTCAGGAAGCAAGTACAGTTCCCTAGATCTTTCTGGAGACCTCTTCCCAGGACAGGACTTGGGCAAATTTGAACCTCTGCTCTTCTCACCTGACGTTTAAAGATACGATGTAGCAGACTCTTCTTAGGTGGCTCTGGTGGGTGACTCCGATTGAGGTCAGGGGACAGGGTACCATTAGGCCCGAAAACATTCAGTTCTTTGAAGCATTCAGTCTCTACCATCTAAGGGGGGAGAACAGGAGTTGTTACATGATGCTACACTGGGTACAAAGCCTCAGTGGTGTCAATACAGCCGGTATTACCTTTCACCTTCTTACCTCATTTTGCCAGGGGATGGACACTGAGCCTGTAGAGAACTTGCTGTAAAAGTCATCATCTGTTTGGTCCAAGTTCACTCCCTTCACAGTGGAAAACTGTTCGATGTCTAGGACATCTTTGCAGTAGACGGCTCGAGGCTGGAGGAGAGTTTCAGTCACAGGTAAGTTTAAAGGGAAATTATAATGGATTTGTATTACTGCTATTTGAGTTGTTTCTTTAAGCTGAACTCCAGCTAAAAAAATACTTTATACTTCTTGCTACAATACTCAGCTTCAATCCAGAGCTGCTCCCTCTACAGTAATTTCTTTCAGCCATTAATTTCCTTTGTCTTCTGGGTTAAACAGCCAGTGTCATTCACTCCACTTCCTCTGAGCCCAGGCGGTAACTGAGCTGCCCCCAGGTGAATGTCCTTATACAGCTGGACGGTGTCACATTTTATTACATGAGAGGTGTTCACTGCAAGAATAAAGACTGGGGCGATACTTACTGCTGTACTAAACACCTGTCATGGGTCTTTCCTCTTTTCCTTCAGTGGTAGTGGTGGGGGACACCACCAACACTGCAGGAGAAGAAGAAAGACCAATTTTCTCATGTGGAGGGCTACATCTAAATCAATAATTTTTTATTACAAATTTTCTGTAATAAAACCAGGAAAAGACATGCATATAGCAGGGATAACCCCTGTCTAAAAAGCTCCATCCTCAGGGGGCCCTCCACTTCCCTGCATACTGTTGCTATATTCCTCTCTAAAAACAGGCCTGTATGGAAGCAATGCCACAGACATGGTCATGCAAGGGCTTCTAGATGTTCAGCTCAGAGTGGTGGCAAGTAATAAAGAGCGTTGGCCATCCTGCATTGGCCACTGTTCTGCTGGGACGTTGAGGGCAACAAAATAAGGCCCTATGAACCTCCAGTTGGACAACCCTAGACTATATCAATGCTGGGAGCTTATAGAAGCTATACTATAAGTGGAGTAAACATGGTCAATGACAGTGATATATGGCAGGAGCATTTGGTGACATAGAAAAAATATACAGGTATGAGGCCTTATAAAATAAGACGATTCCTTCATACATGCAATCACTTAACTTACAGGATCAGAAGGAGCACATAAAGCATGCATAGTGCCTGATGAGGCAGATTATTTCAATACATTGAGCTTCATAGTGTCCATATTTCCAGCTAATAACCCCATATCTCAGAGGAATACTCACATCTGGGACAAATGGAGGGTCCATTATTCCCGCTTCTAACCGCTTAAAATATATGACTTTGAAGAAAGGATGCCTCTTGACTTCTGTTACCCTCTCGTTGTGACACCCAAGCCGATGCCTCACGTCTTTGGTTAGAAGCTGAAAGTTATTTAATAGAATTAGCAGAAAAAGAAAAACGAAGAAAGCGCTGTAAAGTGTATGATATAGGTAATGAAGATACATGACATTAGGGGCTACCCCTCGACACCACCACACTCTCCTGGGTTTGGTTGATACCAGGAACTAGCTGAAGGTCCATTACACATAACATGGATGTAAGCAAACATTGATGTGAGGTTGTAGACATTTACCAACATGCTGGACAATTATCTGCCTTTAAATATATGTTCATGGCCTACTGATTAACACTGAAGCATAGGTAGGCTGATAGTGATGACTAGCCCTGCTGAAGGTAGCCGCAAATTCTACCTGGGCAGCAGATACGCCTGAGTCTGTGGTGGGTGCCATAATCTGAATGGTCACATAGGGAGGTGATATGAGTGCTGATAGGGGGAGACATGTAAGATCAAAACAGATGTCCATGGTGTGGAATCGAGTGAACCTTTGGGCACAGCCTGAAATGAGTACATGTGGAGGAGCAGAGCACTGAGTGGACTCACCATTTTACACAGTGACTTTGCTTCCTCAGAGAACTTGTCGCTATAAACCTCCTCTGTCTCCAGGACCCTCCTGTCCACCTCTTCCCGCTTCACCTTCTCCTTCCTGCCCCTGAACGGACTCTGTCCAGCTATCATCTCATAGATCAAGCAGCCCAGGCCCCAGAAATCAGGACTGAAGGAATATCGTTGGTTATTGAGCACCTCCGGGGCTGTAAGGACAATTCACAGGCTCAACACATAGAAATAGAGTCAGGCTGCCAATCCTGAGTTTCCTAACAGAAAACTACTCCTTTGGGGTCAGAGCTACTCACACAGCTTCTGCCATACTAGTGAGAAAGCCCTTAAAGGATTCTCTTTTCACTCTGAACTGACCTGTTGGGTCATCTTCCCTGAGAGAGGGATGCGAGGCAAAGAATTAAACTAACCGCTATCAAAGTTTTCAACAGTTGTCACTCAACTGTTGTAGTCAACTCAAGCCCATGCACAGGCAGATTATAGCACAATTTTTTTAGATGACTGCATAGTTATATAGTTACTTGGTAGATAAGGTTGAATAAAGACACCAGTCCATCCCTTCCAAACTGAGTATGTGTGTGTTTATAACACTAGCATATTCTATAGTGCTGAACACTGTGCTCTCTAAGATCCCTTTCGCACTGGGGCCACCACGTTCATGGTAAAGCACTGCTCGTTTTAGCGGCGCTTTACCTCTGTTTAAGCAGCGTTTTCGGCTGCTAACAGGGCGCTTTTAACCCCAAAGAAGGGATTAAAAATCTCCCTAGTTGCGGCGTTTCCGAAGCACTGCCCATGCATTCCAATGGGCAGAGCGTTTTGGGAGCACTAAATACAGCGCTCCCAACCCGCCCCAAAGATGCTGCTTGCAGGACTTTTCAGAACATCCCGCAAGTGCACCGCCCGAGTCACACTTGAATGAATAAAAGGTGGTTAGCAGAGGCTATTTCCAGCGCTAAAGCGCTTGAAAACCGCCCTAGTGTGAAAGGGGTCTAAGAAACACATCTAAAAGAATTTTGAATTTATCTACCCTCCCTGTCGACACCACTAATGCCCTGTACACACGACCGGTTTTCCCGTCGGAATAAACTCTGAAGGTTTTTCCGACGGAGTTCCAACGGAATTCCGCTCAAGCTGTCTTGCATACACACGGTCACACCAAATTCCGACCGTCCAGAACGCAGTGACGTACGACACGTATGACAGGACTAGAAAACGGAAGTTCAATAGCCAGTAGCTTCCATCTCGTACTTGCTTCAGAGCATGCGTCGTCTTTGGTACGTCAGAACAGCATACAGACGAGCGGTTTTCCCAAAAGTAATTGGTTCCGTCGGAAAAATTTAGAACATGTTCTCTTTCTAGGTCCGTCAGAATTTTCGACGTAAGAAGTGCGATGGGGCATACACACGATCGGAATATACGATGACAAGCTCCCGTCGGACTTTTTCTGTTGGATATTCCGCTCGTGTGTACACGGCATAACTGTGGAAGAGAGTTCCACATCCTTACCGCTCTACCAGTAAAGAACCTCTTACACAGTTTAAGACTGAACTGTTTTTTTGTCCAAATTCATTGTGTGTCTTCGTTAGAGACTTTAGGTTAAATTGTTTTCTCCCAACTCTAGAGTCACCATTTAAAAATTTATGTATCACTATTATATCCCCTCCTAAGTGCCTCTTCTCCAGGGAGAAAAAGTTTAATGTTTGCAGTTATTCCTCATAACTGAGGTCCTCCAGTCCCCTTATTAGCTTTGTTTCCCTTCCCTGGACTCTCTCCAGTTCAAGGACATCCTTCCAGAGGACTGGTGACCAGAACTGAACAGCATACTCAAGCTAAGGCTGAACCAGAGTTTTGTAAAGTGGTAGAATTATAATGTTACTGCCTGTTAGACTAATTTGGACAGCAAAAGAGGTAGACTTGGCCAAGTCATAGTGGTAAAAGATTCTACTCACCCATGTAACCAACTGTCCCCACACGGCCACGGATTGTGTCCCCCTCTGGAATTTTCACAGCCAGACCCAAATCTGATATCCGGATATGACCTGTAATAATGTAGAACAGAGACATAGGAAACACTTTCCTGCTGCAGAAGATTCCCATCATGTTCTTGATTATTATGAAGTTTAGGTGGCTGTGTCACATTGCGACCCTTCTCCCAGGAGGCCATGTCACATGCTGTCCCTTTTCCCAGGAAATTGTGTATTTTGCTGTCCCTTCTCCCAGGAGATCATTTCAAATACCTACCTTTAACCCAGGAGACCAAGCCACATGCTGCCCCTTCTCCTAGGAGACTGCGTGACATGCTGACCCTTCTCCCAGAAGGCTTTGGTCTACTTACCGTGATCATCTAACAAGATGTTTTCTGGCTTCAGGTCTCTGAATAAGACAAAACAGAAGGGTCATATTTATCAAACTTTATAAAAAAATTACAATAAATAACAATATAAGCAGCCTGGTACTCTCACCGGTACACAATACTCTCTTGATGGAGATCAGCAAGACCGCACAGTATCTCAGCTGCATAGAAAGAGGCTCTCTGTTCCTGGAAGCCTGGATTTCCCATGTTATAGATGTGGAATTTCAGGTCTCCTCCATTCATCAATGTCAGCACAAGACAAAGGGCGTCCTTCGTCTCATACGCATATGCCAGATTCACCTGATGTATAAAAAAATTATTTCATTTCAGAACTCTCTTATAATACCATGTAAATGAATATTTTCTTGCTGCATCCACCACCTGCTTCCTTGAGATGAAGCAAAAACTGGAGGGCGGTGGGATAACCTTGTGCTGATCACATCATCCACATGTTGCCTCCTCTTGAGGAGGTTCAGCCACACCAAATCTACACACATGCTAGCAATTGTCCCTTCATTTGCTTCTTTACATCTGTCACTGCAACAGGTGTGTCGAAAATCAGAATTGCCTGTGTTGCTCTATAGCAGTTAATCAGGTTTTCAGGTTCAGATTGCACTCTGTGTGTTCCAAACACATACTGTAGGTGAGGCATGTCCTTTAACCTAGCTACTGTATATTTGATACAGCCTTAATTAAAAGCATTACTGAATTTATATTTTCATGATATAAATTAAACAAAATATCTAATTCTCCAGCTGTCCTTGTCCGGGTCAAAATGTGGTTGCACAGACCATTCTTATTTCTGGTAATTGTGATAAACGAGTCTGTGAAGATTCTCATGTATCCAGGTCACAGTATAGCTAGTAGTAAACTTGTTCTGTAAAGTTGAGGATGTTTTATAGCTTATGCAATGAGTGTGATAAATGAGCATAGCAGAGGGTTCTTGCTTAAACTGTCCTCCTCGGATGCTCCTTATGTCCACCCTGTACCACCATCCACAATCTAGAGAGCTTACCACAAATCTGCTGGTCACTTTCTCCAGGATCTGCTTCTCGTTCAGCGCCATTGACTCGCCCTTCCTCTTCTTAATTCTCTTCTTCTCTAAGCGCTTACAGGCATACATTTTCCCTGTGGCACGTACTTGACACGCACACACCTGCCAATTACAATTTCCATTTAGTGTATTTCTGTCCTGCATGCTAAGATATGACCTGTCAATGTCAGGTCAGCACACTTTCACATTCATGGGATGTAGAAGGAAGTCATTTATGAGGATATCTGAATAAGCAGTTTGGGGGGCCTTTATAACACTGTAAATTTGTTGTTTCACATTTAGCTGCAGTTTAAAGGTTACAGCCAGAAGCCTGTACAGTATACATGGAGTGTTCCACTTTCTACATCACTGATGTCTCATCTATCCACAAAGAAATCCAAGGAAAGTTCCACCGCCTATAGCCCTCCGATCCCCCACCTGCGACATGGACTCCCAAATGTCTCAGATTTTGTTAGCTGACTCCCAAACCCCCTAGGACTGTTCATATATTTGTGTGAAGTATTGTAAAAATACAGGAAATTCTCATCAAACTAAAAGATTTTAGTGATAAATTCTGCAGATGTACTGTGCTAAAACTTCCATTGTATCACCTGTACCTGATGGTATCTGAGGCTCATTGCCGTGTCTGAGCCATATAGGAAGGTGGAGACACTAGAGGATCAGTTCCATGGGGAGGTGGGGACAGTAAAAGGTCAGTTCCATGGGAAGGTGGGGACACTAGAGGCTCAGTTCCATGGGAAGATGGGGACACTGGAGGCTTAGTTCCATGGGAAGATGGGGACACTGGAGGCTTAGTTCCATGGGAAGATGAGGACACTGGAGGCTTAGTTCCATGGGAAGATTGGGACACTGGAGGCTTAGTTCCATGGGAAGGTGGGGACACTGGAGGCTCAGTTCTATGGGAAGGTGGGGACACTAAAGGGTAATTTAAATGGGAAGGTGGGGACACTAGAAGGTCGGGAACCTAGAGGGTCAGTTTAATGGGACAATTGGAACACTAGAGGGTCAGTTTAATGGGAAAGGGGGGGACCTAGAAGATCAATTCCATGGGAAGGTAAGGATACTAGAAGATTGTTTCTATAGCACCCTATCACACACAATTTACTACTTGCAAATAACAGTATTGATTTTGGCATTGTTTGGTATGTCAGATTCAATTCACAAAATAAATTGCTTAAGTTTGCTTCTGTCTGGTAATAATTGTGAGGTTCTTTGAGGCATCTGCTGTGGAAATGTGGATATAAAACATCTCTATGAAATAAAATAAGGACACATGACAAAAAAAAGTCTTTCAAAAGTGAAGTTCTCGCATGTTAAAAAAAAATATATGTATCTTATTACTGTGAGAACAGTGAGATACAAGAATAAACAATGGCCCATGCCTACTCCTCCCCTTCCTCCAACCATCAATACCATTGGATAGGATAAGTCACACCACTCACCTCTCCAAAGCCCCCTTTTCCAAGAACTCGGTACTGGCGAAATGTATTCTTTGTCACTGGCTGCCTATAAAATATAAGGTTCCTCAGTACTGATCATGACATTGATTTGGTAATCACAGAAGACAGTACTCAGGACACCTACCTCTCCAGCCATTTCCATTGCAGGAATCGGTCAAAGTACATGCTGGACAGATAACACTGGAAGGGCTCTCCACTTAGAAAATCATAGACAGACCTGGAAAACCATTGTCACTTTACAGAACAGAACTACAGCTGCCATTATTAGTATATAATATTATCATCATTATTAGTGGCCTAAGTGCTGAATTGCCAGGATAAAACTCTTGGGGTTTGACACATCTATAACATTTTACCCATAATGTTATCTGTGTCTTCTACAGTTGAACAATGCAAGAAGGGGCTGACGTGTAAACTGCTGCACTGCCCTAAATACTCAATATTGTGTGTGGAAGAAACCATTTGCAATGTCAGGGTGAGTCATGTGAAATTTCATATACAGTGTCTAGGAGGAAGGGGGGAATCTTTAGTGTCAATGCAGGTCATGTGACACTTCAAATAGGACAATGTATGGAAGAGGTATCTATAGTGATGGTCAGTGTGTGGGAGGGGCCATCTGTAGTGACAATGTGGTAAATGTGACCTGAGGCTGCCCATGCATCTTCCCAAACCCTCACCCCACTGCCGTACATTCAGCCTCACTATTCCTGCCCCTACTGCCAATCACCAGACCCCAAATCTGTCCTCCACTGCAATACAGCCTCACTATTCCTTTCTCCACTGTTGTAAATCCAACCCCACCATTTCCACCCCTACTGCTATACATTCAGGCAGACCAATCCATTTCCCCACTGCCGTACACCCTACCTCATCAATCCCTCCCCTACTGCCAAGCATCCAGTCCCTCCATTTCCACCCACCACTGCTGTACCAACCAGTGACAGCAATCACTGACCTACTGGCATACATTGAGCCCTAACAATTCCTTCTCCACTGCCATACATCCAGCCCCACCTATACGCCCCCCCCCACTGCTGTACATCCAGCCCCACCAATCCTTCTCCCAGTACTGTACATCCAACTCCACCAATCCTTCCCCCACAACTGTACATCCAACTCCACCAATCCTTCCCTCACTACTGTACATCCAACCCCATCAATTCCTCGCCCACTGTCCTACATTTAGTCCCACCACTCTGTCCCTCAATGCTGTACAGCCAGTCCCACCAATCCCTCCATCACTGCCATACATCCCATATAACAGGAACACAAATATCTGACAGTGGTGTAAAAAAAAAAAAAAAATATGTAACAAATGGAAAAATTTAAAAATTATATAAAATGGTGATAAATGAGAAAAAGTCCCAAAGAACCCAATAGGTATCCAGTATTGATGGAAATGGAGCTCTTCATTAATATGATAATTCTCCAGAATGAGGCCTTTGAGCAGGCAATAAGCCCCCCCCCCCCCCATGGAGTGTTTTGCAGTTGCAGTGACTGCAGGAAAGGAACTTGGCGACCTTTGGAGGTCCTCCCTGATGAATATTCCTGTCTATTGAACGGAGCCTTTCCTGCCTTTTTCCTCTCCATGGTGAGGTTGGACCAGGACGCCTTCATTGATCGGATATCTCTATTTGTACAAGCTGTCTTATAGCTTGCCTCTGGTAAGCGTGCATTGCTTCTGGTGGTGGTTTTGTCACTTGGTGTCGTTTGAAGAGCTCCATTTCTATCAATACTGGATACCTATTGGGTTCTTTGGGACTTTTTCTCATTTATCACCATTTTATATGATTTTTTTAATTTTTCCATTTGTTTTTTATTTTTTACACCACTATCATATATTTGTCTTCCTGTTATATGGAATGTCATTTACATATACCTCAATGCATATTTCAATTTTTGTTTAGCGCAGTCCAATTTTTATTATCCTTTGGTTTCTTTGTTTGTGTATGCCTCACAAATAGGGACTGCAGCTTTTTTTCACTTTATTTTGGGTATGTGAAGCGCTGTAATTTTCTTGTATTTTGTCTTACTGCCATACATCCAACTGCACTAATCACTCACCCAATGCCAGACATCCAGCCCCAACAATCTGTTCTCCCACTCCTGTACATCCAACCTGAACAATCCCTCCCCCCACTGCTATATAAATAGCCCCACCAATCTATCCCTCACTGCTGTACAGTCAGCCCCACCAATCCCTCCCTTACTGCTGTACATCCAACCCCACCAACCCGTCCCCACTGCCATATATCCAACCCCACCAATCACTCTTCCTTGCTGTACATCCAACTCCTCCAATCTCTGCCCCACTAATCACTCTCCCGCTGCTGATATAATGGCACTTACTTGGCACAGTTAGAGAAAAGCTCTTTGTATGGGCAGATTTCCAGTTTCTCTTCCATCTGATGTACAATATCCTGTCCCACTTCAGAAACATAAACTGGAGACTGCAGAAAAGAAAACCAAGCTGCGGAATTACTGACAGAATTTCAAAGCATACATCAATTTATAACATATTTTGGCCATACTCTTTCTTCTCCAGCCAGTTGGTCACAGACAATAATACATATCTTCCTACCCTATGGATCATGGGAATTGCTTTTTGGTGCTCTTTCATCATACTTCTTGCATCATACCTTCTATGTGTGCTGTATCGTGCCTGCACTGCGGTCCCCGCCATCCTTGTAGCAGTGTTACCAGATACATTTTTTTAAATTGTTAGAGCCCTTTTCATCCAAATTTTATTAATCTGCATCTTTAGGACACTCATTTCATACCAAACTTACTCTAGCCAACGATGCCAGCACAGCTTTCCGTCATTTGCCTGTAAGGTACAGACAAAGCTAAGAACAGTCCAAATATATGTACAAAATTCTTCTGTGTCTGGAGCTGTAAGTAGCCGCAGACTTATTTACATGAAAACATCCTAAACTGTGTAACTGCAGGACACATAGCTAATGTCTAGTGACTAAAGATCATCAAGCCTGGCTTTAGATTAATGTAGATGATGTCCTGCAGTAGGGAACACAAAATGGACCATACTGATTTCACATTCATTGTTTTAAATTTGTCCCACTACAGCACTATGGTTATCACATGGACCTCTCTGGATTTTATTTATGAGGGATTTTGTGATAAGAACTGTGGACATCACAGCCACCAGATCAGAAGCTTCTTTCAAAAGAAAACACACAATCAGGTTATCCTGTCCTCTTATAGACATCTTCCTAGAGTCAGCCATGGACATAACAAGTCTTGTCTGCAGCAAGTACGTCAGCTAAGCTGCCAATTTACCTCTGGGGTGAGGAACTTCAGAATAATCTCTCTTCCCTTTTCTCCTAGTTTTTCATCGGGTGTAACTTCATACTCTGCCTGGAAGGGAAACCAAACAGATGATAATAATGAGCCATACAGACCAATTCCACACGTGATCATGGAAATAAAATTCAAGAGGCCATGATATAGGGATAAAAAGGTATGAAAAAGTAGGAGAGTGGAAAAGAGATACAAGAGAATACAGTAGAATGCTGCGTTAGAAGTGTGTAGTTAAAGGATGGTGGGATGTTGGATGAAAGGTAAGAGGAGTGCAATGGAGGGATAATGGATGAAAGGTAAGAGGAGTGCAATGATGGGATAGTGGATGAAAGGTAAGAGGAGTGCAATGGAGAGAAAACCGATGAAAAGTAAGAGGAGTGCAATGAAGGGATAATGGATGAAAGGTAGGAGAAGTGCAATAAAGGGATAATGGATGAAACGTAAGACGAGTGCAATGGAGGGATAGTGGATGGAAGGTAAGAGGCATGCAATAGAGGAACAATGGATGAAAGGTAAGAGGAGTGCAGTGGAGAGATAATGGATGAAAGGTAGGAGAAGTGCAATGGACTGATAGTGGATGGAGGGTAAGAGGAGTGTGATGAAGGGATGGAGGATTGAGGATGAGAGGAATGTGATGAAGAACAAATGGTAAGAAGAATGTGATAAAGGGATGGAAAATTGAGGGTAATAGGATGAAGGGATGGAGGAGAGAGGTTGAGAGGACTCTGATAGCTGGATAGGGGATCAAGTGTAAGATGATTGTGATGAACAGATAGAAGATCGAGGATAAGAGGAGTGTGATTGAGGAACTGTGGATGGAGGGTAACAGGAGTGTGATGGATGGAATGTAAAAGCAGTGTAATGGAGGGAAGGTGGATGGAGGTAGAAGGAGTGTGATGGATGGACAGGGGTGAATGATAAGAGGAGTGTGATTGAGGGATGGGGATTGAATGTAAAAGCAGTGTGATGGAGAGTAGAAGGAGTGTGATGGAAGGACAGGGGGTGGAGGATAAGAGGAGTGTGATGGAGGGGTGGTGGATGAAAGGTGGAAGGAGAGTGATGGCAGGACAGGGGGTGGAGGATAGGAGCAGTGTGATGGAGGGATGGTGGATGAAAGGTGGAATGAGAGTGATGGAAGGACAGGGCGTGGAGGATAAGAGGAGTGTGATGGTGGAATGGTGGATGAAGGGTAGGAGTGTGATGGAAGGACAGGGTGTGGAGGATAAGAGCAGTGTGATGGAGGGATGGCGGATGAAAGGTGGAAGGAGAGTGATGGAAGGACAGGGGGTGGAGGATAAGAGCAGTGTGATGGAGGGATGGTGGATGAAAGGTGGAATGAGAGTGATGGAAGGACAGGGGGTGGAGGATAAGAGCAGTGTGATGGAGGGATGGTGGATGAAAGGTGGAAGGAGAGTGATGGAAGGACAGGGGGTGGAGGATAAGAGGAGTGTGATGGTGGGATGGTGGATGAAGGGTAGAAGGAGTGTGATGGAAAGACAGAGGGTGGAGGATAAGAGGAGTGTGATGGAGGGATGGTGGATGAGGGGTAGAAGGAGTGTGATGGAGAGTAAGAGGAGCACAATGAAAAGATGGGTGGAGAGGCAAATGACAGAGGGATGGTGGAAAATAAATGACTAATAGAGTGGATGCATTCAATTTGTCTTACCACAGTATCCAGGAAGTCGATGAGACACTGGAGCTCCAGTTGCGTCTGACAGAATTGACGAAAGAGGAACCTCCCAATTGGCTGCTTCTCACACAGATTATAATAATCTTTTTCTATAAGACAGTCATCATTATTACGATTGTCTTATAAATCAACATTGACAGTACACAGAATATTATACAACGATGTGATCACATTAGGTGAAACCTGTACTGAGAGGAATGAAGGGGGTTATATTGCTGACCTCCCAACAATGCTAGGCTGCCTGGCAGTCTCTTGTTTTACAATCACCGACCTCGAAGAAGCATCCTGCTTAAAACATCAGAGGGAAGACCTGATCTGCATAATGTTTCTAGTTCAGCCAAGCATTGATGCCACTGAATCATCATCATAAGCCAGGCAACCAGCAATTTCACAAGGGGGTCAGCAGCTTCCATATTGTCTCTTTACATCATTCATATACAGTGGGAGGATGTCAGATTACAGGTGCATTATTCCTACAAATGAATGCAGTGTAAAACTACATAAATTTCACCAATAAAAAATGACATTGATCTATGTATGGAGAAGGCTATGGAGAAGGTCTCTCGCATTCTGGGGTCCCCAGGGCTTTACTGATGTAATATGTTTTTTATGTGCCCTAATGGTGATCTGCATTTGTCCAGTGCAAAAAAAATGCAGGTCCCCATTAGGGCACATAAAAAAACAATTGTTTCGTGTGATGTGCGATGCATTACTGTGTGTAAAAACGCAGCATGTCTGCATTTTACCGCACCGCATTAGATGGCACCGCAACACACCATTACCAATATGACACTTCAAATAAAGTTGAAAAAAATCAAGCAATGTGAGGCTCCTCAAGGTGCTCCCTGTCAACACTGACCTGTGTTTTACAGTGCAGGCTAATGGGAACCTAGAAGAAAACAAGCAGCACTATCAGATGGTGTTGCTTGTTTTCCTCTTGTTTCTTCACATGCAGAGTTGCCTCTAGCTCCTGTAGCAGGCTGCCACTGGGTCTATGAGTCTGGACTTTCCTTATTGGACTGTTTTTAGGACTTATATAGGACTGTCATGTACAATCATAGATTGTTTAATCACCATTGGTTTTCCCTTCTCAGTGCGCCATATTTCTCTTCCATTTCTAAAGTGAACCTAGCCTTAGTTACCTACAGTCACTAGAGAACCCACAGTGGGAGGCTCACCTATACCTCGCCGGAGTTCCTCACACTGGCTGATGTGCGGAAACCTCAGAATTTCCTTCCACTTCTTACTCTTCCCCTTCCGCTTTCCACCACCCCCTGGGAAGAAAAAAGAGTTCAAATAAAGTCAATTCATCACATACATTTCATGAGGCAGTGCAAAAAGCAAAGTCTATTAGCAATGAAAGATAATGAAAGATGGTGGACAGGGATTATTGTTCTTATAACAGACTATCAAAAACATAACATCACCGGGCTGATTCTTCACATTTACTATCAACTTTCAGCTATTATGTTCTGTTCAAGTATGAAAACAATTTGGATTAGAACTAAAAAAGTTTTGGAAGGTTGTGAAGAAGGGGTGGCTGAGCCCTTTACTGATCTGTCAGTAAAATGTGAAGGACCAAAAGTGATATTTACTGTTACTTTTCCAGTCATGTAATGAGGTTAGTAAAATGTTATTGAGGTCAAAGATTTAAAAAAAAAAAAATGCCAGCGGTAATGTAATGTGAGCCTTGCATTTGCAGCTCAGACCACATGTACAACGCCAACTCTGTGCCTTTATGAAGTGACTTCCATGCGCATACGTGGGAGTGACGCCATAGAAGCCTAGCCATTCAAGTGGCCAGAGAGAACATACCCAGAAGGAAGACTGGGAGAAGATCAATGCACTCAGGACCAACTGAAGTGGTGACAGTGCAGCGCTGGAGGGCTGGTTTGACAGATGAGTCTACTAGGGTTGTCCCGATACCGATGCTAGTATTGGTATCGGTCCAGATACAAAGTATTTGCAGGAAGACTTGTACTCACGCAAATGCTCCCGATGCCTAGTCCGATACCTGGACACTCAGGAACAATCGGTGCGACAGCGGGTGAAGTTATAATCACCGATCTCCCTGTGTGGCCTTCAGTAAAGCAGCTGACAGCCGCTTCTCCTCCTCTCTCCTCTCCCCTCCGCGGCTTTCAGCTGCTTTATTGAAAGTCATACAGGGAGATCGGTGATTATAACTTCCCCCGTCGCCGCACTGAGTGTCCCCTGTATTCTCCTCCAGCTCCCCTTTGTGTTCTCCTCTGTGTTCCTCCGTGGGCTCCTCCGGTCCCCCCCATCCTGCTCCGGGCCCCTTCTGTGTGCTCCTCCAATCTCCCCTGTCATCCTCCGGTCCCCTTCTGTGAGCATAACCAAAATATAACCAAAACTACCAAATATCTAAATATCTTAGATTATGATTGTCACTTTGGTCTTCTCGGCATGAAAGTGTTTAATCTCAACTGAATCAAGTTTAGGCCTGTCTTGGGCCATGGGGGGTGTCTCTGCACATCACAAATTTCTGAGAGATTGATATGTAGGCAGGTAAAGGCTGCAGTATCAGTGGCGGCCCATCCATATGGGGCGCAGGGGCACCGCTCCCCATTCATACGTCCGGCCCCCTAATCTACATGCAGGGCGCTGGATGCATGGATTCAAATGGCTTTTTTTTTGTTTTGAAACACATGATTAGAGCCTGAGGCTCTAATTGGCTTCAAAAAAGGGTGGGCTCGGCCCGCAATGCACTGCGCCCTGAGCCCACCCACTGTGTGACAATAGCAAATTATTATTCGTTATTGTCTTCCTGATTCTCCTCCAGCCAATCGGAAATCGGCCGTGGGTCCTGAGACCCAATTGGCCAGGGAGTCTCAGGTCCCACTTCCTGTTCGGCCGGGAGGAGAAGGAACGGCCCCGGAGCGAGGTCTCCATGGACGACTTACCCGCAGCCACTTCCAGCACTCTGTTTCGGACAGTGGAGGGAGGAGGAGAGGAGATCACAGTGTCATCCCGGGTGGACTCGTCATTTGCCTTCGAAGGTAAGGAGGCCCTTCATGTTGGTGGCGTTGGCTTGCCGATTCCCCAAAAATATTGAGCACCAGCCGCCACTGTGCAGTATACTGTATCCTCCAATCCTATTGGATACCAAAATCCCACAAGATTTGAGCAGCCATCTTGAATGAGCATTGCATAAATAGTGGAATTCTGCATCATTTGATGGGCCCACAGTCTGGGAGCAAGATGGGGACAAAGCCCCCACTGGATAGGGAGAAAATAAGAGCAGCATTAGAGTGAGGTATCTATTGAGGAGGAAAACAGTCGATTTCCCCTTACATGGTGTCTCCTCTGTCAGCTTCCAGAAAGAGTCTACCACTGGCAGTCAGATATCTGCAGGGATATTTGGGGATTACAGTGTGAACAAGCTATAGCCTTCTCCTAGGAATGTGTTCCTCTGCCATTCTGTGGTATGTAAGGGACTGATATATTACTATTTGGAACATAGGTGTGTGCAGCCTTTTGCATTAGGGTGTGCACCCCAAAGCTCAAAAATGCATGTGTGTGTGTCTGCATATATATGGCCCCGGCACATTGATCTCCCTGCCTGCACAGTGAAAGAGAAGTGCATAAGCATTTCTCTTATGGCAGAGTCGGTAAGAGGGAGATCTTTCCTATCTTCCTGCTGGCAATAATGCTAATATGCATTCGGTCCTTAGGGTATGCCTAGGTACAACCGGCACACCCTGTGCGCAAGCCTACGATTTGGAAAGTGCCTTGTGGGTAGACAGTTTCCTCTACTGCCTAAAGAAGTATATGACCTGCAACATATGTAGTGCTACATTCACACCGGCAGTTTAACCAAATTGTAGCAGCAAGAAACGTCTGATTCCTGCTGCAGCTCTGAGTGGGTGGGGGGCGCCCACTAGCCCCATTCACTATGACAGGTCACGGGCGGCCGCAGCTATTCGCTTCTGTCTATGCAGCCAGTGATTACCTGATTGCAAAGTGCGTCCAGCAGCTATCACTGCAGGTAATCACTGGCTATGCAAAGAGCTGCCGGCAACCTGCAGTCGCACCTGTATGCTCAGTGCTTCAGCAGGAATCAGAAGTTTCTTGCCGCTACAATTAACACCAAGCTGCAGGTTCCCCCAGACACCCCCCTTTTTCTTACTTGAGCTCAATTTAATCCAGCGATCTGCAAGAGCGCAGCGGCTCCAGCTGCTGTTTCTCTCCTCATTGGACAAATTGATAGCAGCAAGAGCCATTTGCTCCCGCTGCTGTCAATCAAATCCTGTGATACGGGAGCAAGGGAAGGGGCAAAGTCTGTGTCAATGGAGCCCGCACAGGTGCCCCTAAGGAAAGTGGCTTTCCGTGGGGCCACCCAAAGAAGAGGAGGGGCTTGGAGCAGGGGAACCCAAAAGGAGAGGGTCAGGGCTGCTCTGTGTTCAACTATTGCACAGATCAGGTAAATATAGGTATGCTTGTTATTTTTAATAAAAAAAAGATAGAAGGTTTACAACAACTTTCACTCTCTCAATCATTGACTATTTGTAATCCTTATGCTGCTGGCATTAGTTAATAGATAGGAAAGTACTGTATATCATATTTACTTGTGCTAAACTTTTTTTTTTACATTTCTTTAGTTACTTCCTGGTTTCCAGGCCTAGCCCTTACTTTAGATGGCCATGGCCAGAAATGCCAGGGGAGTGTTTTTCAAAGTGATTTCTCAGCAAAATAAAGCATGGAGACATGCATGGATGGGGGGAGTTTGCTTTGAATATGAAAAATTAATTAAATAGCATTTTTGGTTTCTGGTGCTCAGATGCAGTGTAGTTCCGCTTGAAGTATCCCTGTGTGTTTATTCAATTCTCAGGTATACCAGTCAGGCCCCACCTATCTGTATCTTCAATCACCACCATGTGATTGGTCTCTCTGTATGCCTGCTATCGAAATAGAGCATGGGTATGAATGATGGCCGTCTTACAGTAAGGTGCCTTGTCAATGAAAGGGAAGTCAAAAACTATGCAACCTGAAGTTTTGACTCCTGGGTGACAGACTTTAGCAGAGAAGCCAAACTATAACCTACCACCTATTTCGGGCAACATCAATATAGGAAAATATCAATGGTGGATGATCACAGAGAAGACAACAACAAAGACATCAACCTAAAGTGCACTGAAGGCAATGATAAACTACTTCAGGACTCTACCAAGAAAACCACATGGATTGAAACGATGGAATTAATGTTATCAACAATAGTTATCTAGGCACTAACGTTTCCAGGTGAGAAAAGAAAATCCAAAGCTGTAAAAACAGACGTACTATAAGAATGTGGAAAATACAGAGTATGAATCAAGGTAAAACTAGAATGAATATATACACTCACTGGCCACTTTATTAGGTACACCTTGCTAGTACTGGGTTGGACCCCCTTTAGCCTTCAGAACTGCCTTAATTCTTGGTGGCATAGATTCAACAAGGTGTTGGAAACATTCCTCAGAGATTTTGGTCCATACTGACATGATAACATCACACAGTTGCTGCAGATTTGTCGGCTGCACATCCATGATGCGAATCTCCCATTCTATTACATCCCAAAGGTGCTCTTTTGTATTGAGATCTGGTGACTGTGGAGGCCATTGGAGTACAGGGACCTCATTGTCCTGTTCAAGAAACCAGTGGTGAAATGATTTGAGCTTTGTGACATGGTGCATTATCCTGCTGGAAGGAACCATCAGAAGAAGGGGACACTGTAGTCACAAAGGGATGGACATGGTCAGCAACAATACTCAGGTAGGCCGTGTAATTTAAACGATCCTCAATTGGTACTAAGGGGCCCAAAGTGTGCTAAGAAAATATCCCCCACACCATTACACCACCACCAGCCTGAACCATGGATACAAGGCAGGATGGATCCATGCTTTCATGTTGATTACGCCAAATTCTGACCCGACCATCTCATTGTCGCAGCTGAAATCGAGACTCATCAGACTAGGCAACGTTTTTCCAATATTCTATTACGCGATTTTGGTGAGCATGTGCGAATTGCGTCTTCAGTTTCCTGTTCTTAGCTGACAGGAGTGGCACCCAGTGTGTGGTCTTCTGCTGCTGTTGCCAATCTGCTTCCAGGTTCGATGTGTTGTGCATTCAGAGAAAGTATTCTGCACTTGTAACTAATGGTTATTTGAGTTACTGTTGTCTGTCTATCATCTCAAACCAGTCTGCCCATTCTCCTCTGACCTCAACAAGGCATTTTCGTCCACACAACTGCCGCTCACTGGATATTTTCTCTTTTTTCGGGCCATTCTCTGTAAACCCTAGAGATGGTTGTGCGTGAAAATCCTAGTAGATCAGCAGTTTCTTAAATATTCAGACCAGCACAACTGACACCAACAACCATACTACATTCAAAGTCACTTAAATCCCCTTTCTTCCCCATCCTGATGCTCGGTTTCAACTTAAAGCGGGAGTCCAACGACCAATCTTTTTTTTCTTTTTTTTAGGTCATTGAGACACTTTGCTAACCCCAAAATAATGTTCACAGTTTGGGTGTAATATTTCCGCCTCTGTCTGTTTTCGTACTGAAGAATAACTTAAAAAATGTGATGCTGGCTGTTTCCATCTTGCTTGTGGGCATGTGAAGCCCACAAGCATTGATTTCCTGGATGCGGTGAATGCTGTTCATTCACAGCTTGTTCACACGCATGATCATTGTTCCCGCACTGAATCTTGGGAAGCCTGACACTAAGCTCCCAGGAGACAGTGCGGCGCCGGGGAAAGGCAATAAGCCTACTCCCATGGGAGGAGAGACAGGAAGTGCCACAATAAAGTACAATATAAAGGTAATTACAGCGATAAAAAAAATTTTCGTGTGGCATTTGAACATCTATGCAATTAACTGAAGGGGGTAAGATTTAGTTAAAAATTTGAGTGGAACCCCGCTTTAAGCAAATCGTCTTCACCACATCAAGATGCCTAAATGCATGGAGTTGTTGCCATGTGATTTGCTGATTAGCAATTTTTGTTATCAAGCAATTGAACAGGTGTACCTAATAACGTGGCCATTGAGTGTAAATGGACTGTGTTTGCAGATGAAGAAAAGACAAAAAGTTTTATCATCAAAACCCAGGCTGAGATTAACAAGACCTGCAAGCAGGATATACTGCTAGTGACTGGTGACTGGAATGCCAAGGTAGGAAATAAGAAGGAATGAAATACTGTTGGACAACATGGCCTTGAGAACAGAAAGGAACCTAGAGAAAGACTCTCTGTGTCTACAATGACCGTACTATATACATTCTTATAGCAAATAAAGCATTATCTATGTACCTGAACTTCCCCAGGTGGACTTAGTCAAATCAATTAGACTACATTCTCTGTGCCAAATGATGAAAAAGCTCAATTTTATCAGTAAAGACATGGTCTGGATTGTGGAAGAGATCAAGTGCAAGCTTCAAGACAAATTGAAGAGCAGCAAAATTGTGAGTCTTACAAGATATAACCTGGACAACACACTCACTATCTTTAAAGTATACTGTACATCAAGAACAGATTTCAGATGTTAAACATAACTGATAGATAACCATACAAATTTTAGATGAAATCTCAAGAAACTCTCAAAGATTAATGAGAGAAAAACTTGGACAAAATAAAAAAGACTAAATAAAAAGGGAGGATGGAAGATAAATTTAAAATTGTGCAGGAGTTAAGAGTAGCCAAAATCGAAAAAGTTGAAAATCTTGTATAACTGGAGAAATTAATCGTAAATTCCAAACAGCTGCCAGGAAGGATAAAGATCAATATTACAGCAACATTTGTGAAGACTGAAGATGGAAATATGGAAAAACAAGGATCGCTTTCCAGAAGATCCATTAAATCAAAAAGAAATTCCGCTTACGTATGCTCAAAGATGTCCATGGAGAAATCATCACTGATGGAACTGAGATCAAGCAAAAATGGAAGGATTACACAGAGGACCTTTATAGAAAAGACATCAATAATCAAGAAACTTTTTCTTAAGCGGACTACACAGAAGAGCCTTCATTGATGGAAGATAAAGTCAGAGACAATTACAAACCACTGAAAAAGTGGTGATGAACTTAAGCCAACAAGTCTGGAAAACCACTCAATGACCAACATATTGTCAGAGATCAGTTTATTTTCCAATACTAAAAAAAAAGAAGAGAACTAAAATACAAAATGGATATCAAACTGATATTACATGCCAGCATGAATATGCTAATTATTCAATGTGGACTAAAACCTTACATTGAAAAATAATTATCAGATGTACTAGCTAGTTTTAGAAAAAGGCAGAGGAAATAGAGACAGCATAACAGATGCATGTTGTATAACTGAAAAATGAAGGAAGTCAATATGTGCTTCATCGATTACAGCAACGCCTTCAACTGTGTCAAATGTGCGAAATTATGAAATGCCCACAAGAAAACGGGTGTACCTAAACATCTCATTGTTGTTAGGTGGAACCTCTACACTGATTACAAAGCTACAGCCATGACAGTGTAGTGCTACCCTTGAAGGGGCCACTGGTAATAGTTGGTTCTTTCCTAAAAGTACAGAGGCTGCCCAAGCACCGCAAGCACCAGCCCATTCACACCAGCCTAATTAACACAGTCTAGGGCATGTCTTTTAAAGATTGGGATACTTCAAAACTAGGGGTCTCCAAACCTTCTAAACAAAGGGTCAGTTTACTGTCCTTCAGACTTTAAGGGGACTATAGACATTGGGAGTAGAAAAGGTCCCGACATTAGTGGGGAAAAAACAATGCCCCATGTTTGGTGTCAGTGGGAGGAATTGTGTCCCATCATTGGTATCATTTGGCCCCATTCTTGGTGTCATTGGGAGAAATTGTGCCCCATCTTTGGTGTCATTGGGAGGAATTTTGCCCCTTCACTGGTTTCAGTGGAGGGAATTATGCCCCATCATTGGCATCAGTGGATGAGTGCCCCAAGGGCTGGGTAAAAACAAGCAAAGGGCTGCATCAGGCCTCCAGGACGCAGTTTGGAGGCCACTGTTCAAAACAATTAGCACATATCGATTGGAGGACAAACCTTTCCTTAAGTAAATGAAAATGTTGGATAGTCTAAGTCCCCACAGCTGATCACCATGATGTACCTTTCTGTACAGGCTAGGACACCAGAGTTGAAGACCATGAGGCACCTGGTTATCTTGCGCCTCTGCACAACTACTGGTAGCCAATGCAATTTCCAGAACACTGCACAGTCACTGAGACCAATTTAGGGTCTTTACTCACTAGTCCCCTAGTCCCCAGGACAGCTGGACACGGTTCAGTGAATGAGACAGTCCTTCTCCAGACCAGATTATTTGTGAAGAGGTCCTGCAATCAGCTTCTAAGCAGGCCCTTCCAGGCCCTCAGCTCTGACACCACGAGGCCTTTAGGAGCAGCCCCTTTAGGCTCTGAAACCCAGCTCTCCATTGCTTCACACTATTTATCACCTGTCCAGTCCCCTTCTGGACACCCCTCTTCAGGAATCGGCTGGAGCATGATAAATATTCAGGATGGTTATTTGCAACTCCCTCTCTAAGCTCTGAAAGCTTTTTCCAAAGGCACAGGGAAAGCAATTAAACCCTCAGCCTGTGACACCCTGAACAGACCATCAGAACAGAAGAGGAGAATTTTTCCAAGTTGAGCATTAGGTATTGTTGTGTAGCAAGTGAGGGGGGATCCCAATATGGGACTCAGATGGCAAAAAAAAAACTGAAAGGGGAAACTTCCAAAAATAAATAAAACAATAAAAACATTTTGGCTTTAGTTCTACTTTAACTAGTTGCAGACTTTGGGTGTGCCAGACATGCCCAATAAAAACATAATCATTGCACACAGGCTGCGTGTAGCATAACCATTGTCTCTTCCCTGTTGCTGGGACCCCTCCTTCACCCAGTATACAGCAACTGTCAGCTTTGATTTTTCAACACTGGGATTGCTGTGTACTCAGAGAAGGTGTCCAGCTGCAGCTGCCATCAAAAAAGCAGTCTGAACCAGTGTTTTTTATACAAACACTAATATAGAAAGATACAAGATATATAGAAAGATACAAAATAACAAAATGTTACTCTTGTATCATTTTGTTCATTCATATGCAGATCAAAGGGTTGAACTTTAATCTGCGGATGGTGTCAGTTAAAGCAGCCTGACAAGTAAAAAAAAAAAAACTCTTTTTTTTTTTTTTTTTTTTTTTTTTTTAATGTTCCTCTGTTTAACCCCTTATTAAGCCTTAGTTTACTCTAATCAGCCCTAATTACCTCTTTATTCTCCTTCTCCATTTAATTATTTTCCTGCTGTTTTCTTTTCTTTATTTTTTATTAACCATTGATATTTATTTTATTTTTTTTCAATTGTATTTTTATTGAGAATTTTTCAAAAACAATACAAACATCACAAAAAATGTCATAACATATGACATAGCAAAATACAAATTACGCTATTACGAATAAAGAAAGAATTGTCATATTGATGTACATAAACAAAAATGATATGGAAAATATCATAAACCGTATCAGGGTGGTAACCCATAGAGCAGGCTTACAAAAAACATATTAAACCATCACATAAAGCAAATTATGGCTTAAGGGGTACATCTGTGAAAGGGTTACTGAATGTGTCAGTAAAAGAAGAGCAATCACCTCAGAAAACTGTGTAATTGGGGGGGGGGGATTTACACAATGGTAGAAAGGAGGGTGTGAAATAGAAAATGAACGTATTATATTGGAATACAAAAAGGTAGGTAAAGTAACAGTAATTAATCGGACATATGGGATACTGATTATGGATTAAGTTCAGAGTTGTGCGCGTAACCGGATGAGGATGTGAGTGAGTGAGTGTGTATGACACCTCTCCCTCTCCTACCTAGCCATCAAGCGATGCTGTGACGCTGATTAGAGCAGTGGAGCAATGGAGGCTAGCCAACGAGCGTGAGGATTGAACGGTGACAGCCTGGCGGCCACGAGATTCTTGACCTGACAGGGCTTGGATGAGTGGCGGAGGCGGTGTGAGAGGCTTCTGCCGTGCCCCCCCCTGGACAAAGGAACGCTGGGCTGAGTGGCAGCAGTGTGAGAGGCTTCCGCCGCGCCCCCCTCCCGGAAGGAGGAACACTGGGCTGAGTGGCGGCGGCGGTGGCGGTGTGAGAGGCCCCCGCTGTGCCCCCCCCTGGATGGAGGAACACTGGGCTGAGCGGCGACGGTGTGAGAGGCCCCGCCGCGCCCTTCCTGGATGGAACAACTCCAGCAGCAGTGCATGCTGGCAAGGGACATTCACTGAACACCAAGACCCGGAAAGTTTTAACACCCCCAAGGGAGGAGATTCAGTTTGTCCAGTAGTGACATCCAGTGGGCACTCAGCTAATAGTGGTGGGGGAAAAATAGGTATATTTACGGGTGCCAGCTCCCTTCTTTCTTTTTCCTGGGGTACAGGTATTGTTTCATCTTAAGTAGAAGCACTGGGCTATTAAGTATCCCGCTATGATAAGAAAGAGGGGGAAAGAATCAACTAAGCAGAACAGCGCCAGCGCCAGCACTATTACGCAGTCACAGGGAACCTCAAAGGGGAGTCAGGCAGCTGCTAAACTGAAGAGGTTCGCGCATACCCTTGGCCAGACCCCCCCAAAAGGAGGCCAGCAGAATCTGCAAGCACATTCTAAGCCGCAGTCCGAGGCTTCTGCTGCAAGAAGAAGTCAAGGGCATAGCCAAGTAGCAGCAGCAATGGAAGTGAATAATCCAGGAGGGAAATCTGTAGGGGAGGAAGTTAAGGATACCCCAAAAATACCATGAAGGGTGGGGGGCCCTAACAGAAGCAGAACCGTTATTAAAGGAGGTTTTGCAAGCAATTAACTTAACGAGTAATCTGACCAGCTTAAGACCATCAGGGAAGAGCTGTCCTTTGTTAGGCGTGACCTATAAAATGTTTGCGAAAGGACCACCGCCCTGGAGGGGAGAGTCAGCCTAGTGGAGGATGACCTGAACCCCCTTAAACGGGAGATAAGAATTGTAAAAGAACACATGATTAATTATGAGAAAAATGGATGACAAGGAACACAGGATGCGAAGAAAAAATGTGAGGATTGTGGGGCTCCCTGAACAAAGTGAGGGCCTGGATCCTGCTGTATTTCTAGAGAAGTGGTTTAAAGATTTATTTGGAGAGGACACTTTTTCACCTTTTTTTGCAATAGAGAGATCCCACAGGGTGCCCTCTAGACCTCGGAGGACCCCCAAGATCTCTCCCGGTAAACATGTTTTATTACAAGGACAGAGTGATTATAATACATAAAGCTAGATAAATGGGTATTATCCGTTATAATGGTACCAGGGTATCTATATACCCAGATTTTTCACCTGACCTGCAAAAACAGAGGGCCAAGTTTGGGGAGATTAAACGCAAACTACTGAAAGTAACTTAAGCACTACTATATCCAGCGAGACTGCGGGCAACTGCCTTGGGGGAGACTTTGTTTTTTGATACTCCTGAGGGAGTGGCGGGGTGGTTGGCAACCCATAAAGGGAGATTATAGAAAAAAATGGAATGCTTTACCCTGAGGATAGGAATTGGGAGTTTCACCGCTAGCATGATTGATTTTGAGACACAGCACATCCCTTATTATGAATATTAGGGAGTTGGGGGGGGGGTGTCGTATTTAGGATAGAAGGAACAATGTGTATATTACCCCTTTTCACAAAGGGGTATGGGGGGTTCTTTTTTTTTCCTCTTTTTTTTGTTGTTATTTTTGTTGGTTTATATGGTTCTTTTTTTTGGGGGGGGGGGGGTTTGAATATGAAGATATCAATATTTAACACAGTGAATATATGGGAAGGTCACGTTAGAAAGCACCAATATAAACCTAGAGAGGAGGCGAGTGAGACACAAGAGAGTATTGGATGGTATGATTAGTATGACTGGTATAAAAGGTTCTTGAAGGGGTGTATGAAGAATAAACATATTTTTTTATAGGTAATACTTGGTCACAAAAATGTCACAGAAAAAGTACACTAAGTAGACTAGGATTGGTTATTAAAAGAAATTGCACAAAGTTTATAGAAATTGGAATACCAATAATCAGGGCCGGACTTACCATTGGGCTTGACTGGGCTCAAGCCCATGGGCCCTTCCCAATAGGGGGCCCCTCGGGCACCACCCGTTTACGTTTTGAATATCTTCACATATCTTCAGCTAGATCGGATGAAACAGTGGTGACTCACACTGGTCCTGACATGGCTGCAATACTGCTCTGCCCGAGTCTCTCTTTCTGTCTCATCAGCCGATCAATGGCGCAGAGAGAGAGACTCTAATGTGTAATTACGCAGGATGGACCAGGAGGAGCCTGGAAGTGGGTGGAGCTGCACCGTTGGCTTGGCAACCCTGCACTCGTTGCTAGCGCCTGGGCCGGCTGGCATCTAGCAATGAGTGACGTCATTGAGTCAGTCACGTCAGACTAGGAGTCTCAGACTCAGAGCTGACGTGACAGTGACAGGAACTGCCTGGAGCGGAGGAGCCTGCCTAAGTGTAGTATCTGTCTTTCCCAGGCTGCCTTACAAGGTATTTGTTTGTTTTTCAATATGTTTTCCAGGTAAATAAGTGTTTTATTCTTATTCTAAGACATTTGTGCATTGCAATAAACACATGGACACTTTGAACTTTTTTAATCATTATTTAGTTATTAGAAAAAAAGTTTTTCAAGCTTCAATCAGTGGTCATATAAATAGATTATTACGTTTTTTTTTACATGTAACACTGTCTACGGTACCAGTCAACATTTTGTTCTATTTAAAGTAATGTATAGAAGGTAGGGCCCGAAAGTGACTCAAGCTCAGGGGCCTCCATCACCCTAAGTCCTGCCCTGCCAATAGTTAAGAGTACACAGATAAAAAAAATAATTTTATGCTCCTGGAATGTCCGGGGTTTGGGAGACCCAGGGAAAAAAGCTGCTTTTCTCTCGATTTCAAAAAAGTACGGGGTTTGGCTGCTCAGCCTACAGGAGACACACCTCACTAATATCTCCATACCCCAATTGGTATGGGGAGATTTTCAAACACAGTATCACTCGGTTCACACTCCTATTCTAGGGGGGTGAGCATTTTAATTAGATCTGGGGTGATGTTCACCTACATGCAGATTAAAATTGATGAACTGGGGCGGTATATTTTTCTGTTCTGTAAGATAGAGAGTAGAACTTATGTGCTGGCTGTGTATGTCCCTCCCCCTTTTAACATTATGATTTTGTGTAAATTAATGGAGTTTGTGCTGGATAAGCCGGGTGTGCCGGTGATAGCATTGGGGGATTTTAATATGGTCATAGACTGGAAATTGGATAGGTTCCCCCTGGGGACACAAATGGGTACCGTAGCGGATGACCGACTGTCCCAATTTATGGGAGAGACTGAAGGATATATGGAGAGTACGAAATCCAGAAGCCAGAAGCAGTACTCCTGCTTTTCCAAAACACGCTCTACACTCTCCAGAATTGATCTAGTTCTGGGGAATGAGGAGGTGCTATTTGTAGTAAAGAACGTTGATTACATGTCAAGAGGCCTCTCGAATCATTCTCCGGTGGCAGTGTCAGTAGAGTTAGGGAGAGTAATTGTTCCAGGGAGTGGAAAATAAGCCCTTTCTGGATGGAACTGATGGGTGAGCCGGATAAGGTACTAACGGCCTTAACCACTTGCCGACCGCCGCACGACGATGTATGTCCAAACTTTGGCGGCAGATACCGTTGTTATGGCAGCAGATAGCTGCTATAACCCCGGTATCCCCGTTTTCGTGCGGCGGTCGGCTTTCTGATAAAAGCGGTCCCTGCGGCGGATTCGCTGTGAGATCACTTTTATCGGTGGCGGGAGAGGCCCCCCCTCTCGCCGCGATCCGGTGCCCTCCGCCGCTTACCGGAGCCGTCGGTAGCGGCGGAGGTAATCGCGTCCTGTCAGGGCTGTGTCTGGAGACGAGTGAGGCTAAGATGGCGCCCACTCGTCTCCATGACACTGCTGGGCGGAAGCGACGTCAAAATGTCACTTCCATCCACGCCTCTTAAAGGCATATTTTTTTCAATGTCATTTTTTTAAATTACTTTTTTTTTTTATTGCATTTTAGTGTAAATATGAGTGTAAATCTGAGGTCTTTTTGACCCCGATCTCATATTTAAGAGGTCCTGTCATACTTTTTTCTATTACAAGGGATGTTTACATTCCTTGTAATAAGAATAAAAGTGGCAATTTTTTTTTTAAGCAGTGTAAAAAAAAAAAAAAAAATGTAAAATAAATAATAAAAATAAAAAAAAATAATTAAAAACCCCCCGTCCCGACGAGCTCGCGCACAGAAGCGAACACATATGCGAATAGCGCCTGCATATGAAAACGGTGGTCAAACCACACATGTATCGCCATGACCGGTAGAGCGAGAGCAATAATTCTAGCCCTAGACCTTCTCTGTAACGCAAAACATGCAACCTGTAGAATTTTTTAAACGTCGCCTATGGAGATTTTTGAGGGTAAAAGTTTGATGCCATTCCACGAGCGGGCGCAATTTTGAAGCGTGACATGTTGGGTATCAATTTACTTGGCGTAACATTATATTTCACAATGTAAAAAAAAATTGGGCTAACTTTACTGTTGTTTAATTTTTTTATTCAAAAAAGTGAATTTTTTCCAAAAAAAAGTGCGCTTATAAGACCGCTGCGCAAATACAGTGCAAAAAAAAGCATTGCAATGACCGCCATTTTATTCTCTAGGGTGTTAGAAAAAAAACCATATATAATGTTTGGGGGTTCTAAGTAATTTTCTAGCAAAAAAAACCTGTTTTAAACATATAAACACCTAAAATCCAAAACGAGGCTGGTCCTTAAGTGGTTAAGAGAATTTGTTGACTTAAATAGAGGTACAGCCTCGGAGGGGGTGGTATGGGATACCTTGAAGGCTTTCCTTAGAAGTATAATGATACAAGTGTCTAAAATTAAATAACGGACTAAGGAATGGGAAAAGGTGGCTGGGGAGAGGGTGACAATAATGGAAGAACAATATATTAATGACCCAACACCTGACTCAGGGCCTGGATAGACAAACAACAGAATTACCGGTTAATGATGCTTAGGAAAGTAGAGAACAAACAACTTTTTCAGAAACGACTTGCCTTTGGGGAGGGGGAAAGTGTAGTGGGAATGCTGGTCCACCTGGTTAAGACAAACTCACCTCCATCTGTGGTTCCAACGATCACTATAGGGGAGGGTAGGGTATCTTCACATACGCCAGAAATAGTGGATAGGTTTAGAGAATACTATGAGGATCTGTATAGCTCCCAGCAGGAGGAAATGGGGGAAGAGATGAATGTATTTTTTAGGAGTTTGGTGATCCCTTCTCTCTCTGAGATTGATAGGAAGGAATTGGATTCACCTATAACAATTGAGGAAATACAGCGGGTTACGCAGGAGATGGCGGGTCAGAAATCCCCAGGACCTGATGGTCTTCCGGCTGAGACATATCGGCATTACGGGAAGGTGTTGCTCCGGGAGCTGCTGTGGGCCTTGAATTGGTTGGCAACGGGGGGAGAGCTCCCCTCATCTATGATGGAATCCACTATAGTAGTGATATATATAAGGAAGGTAAAGATCCACTTAATACATCCTCATATAGACCTATCTCTCTACTGAGCTCAGATATAAAAATTCTTGCGAAGGTCTTGGCGGCTAGGCTGAATAAAATTATACAGAAACTTGTCCATACTGACCAGTCGGGATTTATACCTGGAAGCTCTACTAGCACAAATATAAGGCAGGTATATTTGAATCTTCAAGTCTCAACGGATGAGGATCGAGCAAGGGCTATCTTGTCCTTGGATGCTGCCCAGGGCTTTGATAGCCTTGAATGGTAATATCTATGGAGGGTTCTGGCAGAATTTCAATTTGGCCCGATTTTTATTAACTGGGTAAAAATGCTGTATAAAACGCCAGTGGCAAAAGTAAAGTTGAATAACGAATATTCTGATATATTTCGTTTGATGCGGTGGATGAGGTAGGGGTGCCCTTTCTCTCCTCTTCACCCTCGCAATCGAACCTCTGGCAATAGCACTTAGGTCCTCCCCCGAGGTAAGAGGATTTAGAAGGGAAGGGGTGGAAGAAAAAGTAGCATTATATGCGGATGATCTCCTACTATTCCTCAGAGACACGCAGAATTCCCTATTGAAGGCTATGGATATTATTAAAAATTTTGGCCAATTTTCTGGACTTACTATAAATTGGGAAAAACCTGTATTGCTACAGGTGGATCCCCTAGAAAGTCCCCTGCCTGAGAAGGTTGCCCAGATCCAAATAGTGAATAAAATGAAATACCTGGGAATAAATATCTCTAGATATTACATTACAATACATTATGGATAATATTGTCCCGCTCCTAGTTAAATTTAGGGGGAAAATTTAAAAATGGAAACGGCTTCCACTATCTGTAGCGGGCGGATGTAATTTAATCAAAATGCTATGGATGCCGCAGCTTCTTTATGCTTTGCATAACTCCCCAGTGTGGTTATATAAAAAGTGGTTCCAAAAGATAGATGTTGTTTTTAGAGAACTGATTTGAAAGGGTGGCCCGGCAAGAATTTGTTTAAGCACTTTACAATTACAAAGACAGGAACGAATAGTAGCACTACCACACTCTTTTATTTTCTGGCGTCACAACTCCAGCACATGGGAGGATGCAATATGCTGGAGGAAGGAGACTTGGGGAGGGAGATGCTGCTACAAAACACCCCGCATAGATCAATAGTGGAAGCCATGGAGGTAGGTTCCTTTTCTTCCAGGTTTCCTACTCTAAGTATGATGGTGAGAGTATGGGATACAGCAAAGGCAATATTGGGATATAGAGGACTCACAGAGTACACCCCCTTATGGGAAAATAGTAAACTTGGGGAAATCCAGAAGATGAGGACAATTAAGGAATGGGAAAAGTGTGGAATAAATTTCATTAGCCAGCTATATCAAGATGGTATTTTGAAATCCTTATAGGAACTGAGAGATCAATATGCAATACCGAATAAGTCTTTCTTTAGGTATCTACAGATTAGGCATGCTCTGGGAGAACAGTTTAGAGGGAGGATATTGGAATGGAGCAAACTTTCTCTGCTCCAGAAAATTATTAACGCAAAAATTTTGAAAGGTCTAATATTGAAAGTATATCCATACATATACAAGGGGAGTCTGGGAGCGATAGAAGCCCCACGATACAGGAGGAAGTGGTAAAAAGATGCGGGAAATATAACTGAAATACAGTGGAGCAGAATCCTGGAATTCGCCCCATTGGTCTCACTCTCACTCTCCCAGAGGATGTCACACTTGTTTCTATTATACAGAGCCTATTATACCCCGCAAAAACCTTTTCTATTCGGTCGTAGACTGGATGCTAGCTGCCCCACCAGGTTTGGGGAAACAGAGGGGTATTTAATCCATATGTTTTGGAGATGCCCGAAGCTGTTTTGCTATTAGAGGGAGGTGTTAGGAATTATAGATCATGTATTTGGGGTTTCCCTAGGCCTGGATGTCAAGCTATGTGTCCTAGGCCTGGTAGAGGGAGAGGAAAACCCAGAAACTGTGCCCGAGGCGGTCGGCTTCTGACTGGGAGCGTTCAGAGATGAGGGGGAGGCCATCCATTCGTGGCCTCCCCTCGCGATCGCTCCCAGCCAATGAGAATCTTCCCCTGCCTCTGTATAGTACACAGAGGCAGAGGAAGTGATGTCATCTCTCCTCGGCTCGGTATTTTCCGTTCCGGCGCCGAGGAGAGAAGACATCCGAGTGAGTTACACCAACACACACACACAGTAGAACATGCCAGGCATACTTTACACCCCCCTTTACCCCCCGATCCCGGCCGATCACCCCCTAATCACACCCCCCCGTCACACTGACACCAAGCAGTTTTTTTTCTGATTACTGCATTGGTGTCAGTTTGTGACAGTTAGTGTGGTAGGGCAGTTAGTGTTAGCCCCCTTTAGGTCTAGGGTACCCCCTAACCCCCCCAATAAAGTTTTAACCCCTTGATCACCCCCTGTCGCCAGTGTCACTAAGCGATCATTTTTCTGATCGCTGTATTAGTGTCACTGGTGACGCTAGTTAGGGAGGTAAATATTTAGGTTCGCCGTCAGCGTTTTATAGCGACAGGGACACCATATACTACCTAATAAAGGTTTTAACCCCTTGATTCCCCCCTAGTTAACCCTTTCACCAGTGATCACCGTATAACTGTTACGGGTGACGCTGGTTAGTTCGTTTATTTTTTATAGTGTCAGGGCACCCGCCGTTTATTACCTAATAAAGGTTTAGCCCCCTGATCACCCTGCAGTGATATAAGTTAGGTTTTAGGGTCAGATAGGGTCTGCGTCGCCCCAGGCAGCGTCAGGTTAGCGCCAGTAGCGCTAGCACCCACGCACGCAGTATACACCTCCCTTAGTGGTATAGTATCTGAACGGATCAATATCTGATCCGATCAGATCTATACTAGCGTCCCCAGCAGTTTAGGGTTCCCAAAAATGCAGTGTTAGCGAGATCAGCCCAGATACCTACTAGCACCTGCGTTTTGCCCCTCCGCCCGGCCCAGCCCAGCCCACCCAATGCAGTATCGATCGATCGATCACTGACACTTACAATACACTAAACGCATAACTGCAGCGTTCGCAGAGTCAGGCCTGATCCCTGCGATCGCTAACGTTTTTTTGGTAGCGTTTTGGTGAACTGGCAAGCGCCAGCGGCCTAGTATACCCCGGTCGTAGTCAAACCAGCACTGCAGTAACACTTGGTGACGTGGCGAGTCCCATAAGTGCAGTTCAAGCTGGTGATGTGGCAAGCACAAGTAGTGTCCCGCTGCCACCAAGAAGAAGACAAACACAGGCCAGTCGTGCCCATAGTGCCCTTCCTGCTGCATTCGCTAATCCTAATTGGGAACCCACCGCTTCTGCAGCACCCGTACTTCCCCCATTCACATCCCCAAAGAAATGCAGTTGGCTGCATGAGAGGCATTTTCTTTATGTCCTCCCGAGTACCCCTCCCCGACGAACCCCCCAAAAAAGATGTAGTGTCTGCAGCAAGCGCGGATATAGGCATGACACCCGCTATTATTTTCCCTCTTGTCCTGACAATCCTGGTCTTTGCATTGGTGAATGTTTTGAACACTACCATTCACTAGTTATTAGCGTAGGGTACAGCACTGCACAGACTAGGCACACTTTCACAGGGTCTCCCAAGATGCCATCGCATTTTGAGAGACCCGAACCTGGAACCGGTTACAGTTATAAAAGTTACAAAAAAAAGTGTAAAAACAAAACAAAAACAAAAAAAAATATAAAATAAAAAAAACAAAAATAGTTGTTGTTTTATTGTTCTCTCTCGCTCTATTCTCTCTCTATTGTTCTGCTCTTTTTTACTGTATTCTATTCTGCAATGTTTTATTGTTGTTATGTTTCATCATGTTTACTTTTCAGGTATGTAATTTTTTATACTTTACTGTTTACTGTGTTTTATTGTTAACCATTTTTTTGTTTTCAGGTACGCCATTCACGACTTTGAGTGGTTATACAAGAATGATGCCTGCAGGTTTAGGTATCATCTTGGTATCATTCTTTTCAGCCAGCGGTCGGCTTTCATGTAAAAGCAATCCTAGCAGCTAATTAGACTCTAGACTGCTTTTACAAGCAGTGGGAGGGAATGTCCCCCCCCATTGTCTTCCATATTTTTCTCTGGCTCTCCTGTCCCAACAGGGAACCTGAGAATGCAGCCGGTGATTCGGCCAGCTGACCATAGAGCTGATCAGAGACCAGAATGGCTCCAATCATCTCTATGGCCTAAGACACCGAAAGCTACAAGCATTTCATGACTTAGATTTCGCCGGATGTAAAAAGCGCCATTGGGAAATTGGGAAAGCATTTTATCACACCGATCTTGGTGTGGTCAGATGCTTTGAGGACAGATCTAGGGTCTAATAGACCCCATTTTTTTAAAAAAAGAGTACCTGTCACTACCTATTGCTATCATAGGGGATATTTACATTCCCTGGCATAACAATAAAAATGATTTAAAAAAAAATGAAAGGAACAGTTTAAAAATAAGATAAAAAAGCAAAAAAAAGAATAAAGAAAAAAAAAAGCACCCCTGTCCCCCCCTGCTCTCACGCAAAAGCAAACGCAAGCGTTGGTCTGGCGTCAAATGTAAACAGCAATTGCACCATGCATGTGAGGTATCACCGCGAAGGTCAGATCGAGGGCAGTAATTTTAGCAGTGGACCTCCTCTGTAAATCTAAAGTGGCTTTTAAAGGCTTTTAAATAATGCATGTAGTTTGTCGCCACTGCAATTTTAAAGCATGTCATGTTTGGTATCCATGTACTCAGCCATCTTTTTTATTTCATCAAACATTTGGGCAATATAGTGTGTTTTAGTGCATTAAAATGTAAAAAAGTGTGTTTTGTCCCCAAAAAATGCGTTTGAAAAATCGCTCCGCAAATATGTGTGAAAAAAACCCCCCACCATTTTAATCTGTAGGGCCTTTGCTTTAAAAAAATATATAATGTTTGGGGGTTCAAAGTAATTTTCTTGCAAAAAAAAAAAATGTTTTCATGTAAACAAATAGTGTCAGAAAGGGCTTTGTCTTCAAGTGGTTAGAAGAGTGGGTTATATGTGACATAAGCTTCTAAATGTTGTGCATAAAATGCCAGGACAGTTCAAACCCCCCACCCCCAAATGACCCCATTTTGGAAAGTAGACACCCCAAGCTATTTGCTGAGAGGTATATTGAGTATTTTGCAAATCTCACTTTTTGTCACAAAGTTTTGAAAATTGAAAAAAGTTCAAAAACAAATGAGAGCTGTAAAAATACTCACCATGCCTCTTAGCAAATAGCTTGGGGTGTCTACTTTCCAAAATGGGGTCATTTGGGGGGGGGGGGGGGGTTGTGCCACCTGGGCACTCCATGGCCTCCAAAACTGTGATAGGCAGTGAGGAGTGAAATCAAAAATTTACACCCTTAGAAATCCTGCAGGCGGTGATTGGTTTTCGGGGCCCCGTACGTGGCTAGGCTCCCAAAAAGTTCCGCACATGTGGTATCCCCATACTCAGGAGAAGTAGCTAAATGTATTTTGGGGTGCAATTCCACATATGCCCATGGCCTGTGTGAGCAATATATCATTTAGTGACAACTTTGTGCTAAACAAAAAAAAATTTGTCACTTTCCCGCAACTTGTGTCAAAATATAAAATATTCCATGGACTCAGCATGCCTCTCAATAAATAGCTTGGGGTGTCTACTTTCCAAAATGGGGTAATTTGGGGGGGTTTTGTGCCATCTGGGCATTTTATGGCCTTCAAAACTGTAATAGCTAGTGAGGAGTGAAATAAAAAATTTACGCCCCTTAGAAATCCTGAAGGCGGTGATTGGTTTTCGGGGCCCCGTACGCGGCTAGGCTCCCAAAAAGTCCCACACATGTGCTATCCCCGTACTCAGGAGAAGCACCTGAATGTATTTTGGGGTGCAATTCCACATATGCCCATGGCCTGTGTGAGAAGTATATCATTTAGTGACAACTTTTTGTAAATTTTTTTTTTTTTGTCATTATTCAATCACTTGGGACAAAAAAATAATATTTAATGGGCTCAGCATGCCTCTCAGCAATTTTCTTGGGGTGTCTACTTTCCAAAATGGGGTCATTTGGGGGGGGGGGGGTTGTACTGCCCTGCCATTTTAGCACCTCAAGAAATGACATAGGCAGTCATAAACTAAAAGCTGTGTAAATTCCAGAAAATGTACCCTAGTTTGTAGACGCTATAACTTTTGCGCAAACCAATAAATATACGCTTATTGACATTTTTTTTACCAAAGACATGTGGCCGAATACATTTTGGCCTAAATGTATGACTAAAATTGAGTTTATTGGATTTTTTTTTATAACAAAAAGTAGAAAATATCGTTCTTTTTCAAAATTTTCGGTCTTTTTCCGTTTATAGCGCAAAAAATAAAAACCGCAGAGGTGATCAAATACCATCAAAAGAAAGCTCTATTTGTGGGAAGAAAAGGACGCAAATTTTGTTTGGGTACAGCATTGCATAACTGCGCAATTAGCAGTTAAAGTGACGCAGTGCCAAATTGTAAAAAGTGCTCTGGTCAGGAAGGGGGTAAATCCTTCCGGGGCTGAAGTGGTTAAAGAAATATGATAGGACCTGGAAACCCTGGTGGGATGCAAGAGGCATTAATATTTAATAAAGGGGGGGTAAAAGCATAATGAAGGCCGGATGTGACCTAATGAAATGGGAGAGTAGAGTAAATGAGACCGAAAGGTGTTGAATGGGAAGACGAGATGGATGGCTGTGACTGTTGGAGGTAGTTTGGCTGGTGTAGGGGGGCTGGGAGAGGAGATCGGAGTAATAGAATGGGTAGTGTGGAAGGCAATGGTACCCCCCCCACTCAACAAACATCCGAGAAATTCACACCTTATAGATGTATTATCTTTTCCCCTGATTGGATGGGGGAGTGGGAGAGGGTGAGGGCTTATGGGGAAATGAATGCTATGATGTATAATGAAAAATGTTTCAATAAAGATATAAAGTTAAAAAAAAAAAAGTTTCAAATTTGTGAAAATTGGGTTAGAGTCATAAACCACAGCATTGAGGTGTTCCATTCTACAGATATCTGTTAGAGCTTGTAGCATTTGAGATTGGGACATATTATGGAGTGAATGGGCATCGTGAAGGTATTGGTAAATAGACGATATAAGATGAGCCTGATTGGGGCCTTGGGCACATAATAGTGGAGTGAGTTTCTCCAGTGTTAAGCTCCATACACAGTATCAGATTTTCTGCTGATTTTTTCCTTCAGATCTACCAAAACTATGTAGTATAAGGTTTGACCTCATATTATATGGTTTTGGTTAATCTGGAGGAATTAATCAGCAGAAAATCTGATAGTGTGTATTGGACTTTAGAGTAGAGGATTTGGAAGAGAAGTAGTGTTTGAACTGGAGGTATGTATAAAAAAGTTGATTAGGGATCAGGAATTTATGTTGTAACTCAGCAAAAGAATAAAGTCTATGGGTAAGTGGGTGCACTAAATTTCGGAGCTGGAAAAGGCTTGTGGCCAAGGGTACATCAGATATAGGACAAGCTATCAGAAATGTCCAGATTGAAAAGCACGTTCAATAGGGGTGGATAAGGAGAAGAGAGAGAGAAACAGTGTGAGCTTTTCATCCATATAGAAAGAGTAAACAACATTGGGTTCAAACATAAGCTTCTCAGCTGAGTAATGGATGTATCTAAGGTTGACCATAGCACAGCACAGGGATGAACCGGGCAAGTGACGCTCATTTCAATCTCTGACCATCTGCTAGATGCCATTCTATTTGATCATGAAACAATCACTCTAAGGTGAGTAGCATAGTAATATTTAATAAGATCCGGGGCCCCCAAACCTCCTCCAGATCGGGGCACCACTGAGCTAGCTATACGGTGTGATTTGTTGTGCCAAATAAAATTAAGACAAGATTTTTGCATATATTTTAGCTGTTTCAATGGAATAGGAACTGGTAGCGTTTCAAACAGGTATAATGCCACACACGGTCTGACTTTTCGGCTACAAAAGTCCGACAGCCTGTCTGACAGCCTGTCCGACAGACTTTCGACAGACTTTTGGCAGACCTTTGGTGGACTTGCGGCGAACTTGCGAACGGACTTGCCTACATACGATCACACAAAAGTCCGACAGATTTGTACGTGATGACGTACACCGGACTAAAATAAGGAAGTTGATAGCCAGTAGCCAATAGCTGCCCTAGCGTGGGTTTTTGTCCGTTGGACTAGCACACAGACGAGCGGATTTCTGGGTCCGGCGTAGTTACGACGTAAAGATTTGAAGCATGTTTCAAATCTAAAGTCCGTCAGATTTGAGGCTGCAAAAGTCCGCTGAAAGTCCGGGGAAGCCCACACACGATCGGATTGTCAGCCAGCTTTAGTCCCTCGGCGTCCGTCGGACTTTTGTAGATGAAAAGTCCGACCGTGTGTACGCGGCATTAGAGTCTCGGGAGTGCAGACATTTTAAGGATGTTAATCCTTCCTAGGAGAGATAGCCTAAAAGGCGATCAATGTCCCTAAAAAGGGGAGGGATGTTAACCTGATAAAGAGTGGAATATGAGGACGACAGGTGGATCCCCAGGTATTTCAGGGATTGAGAGCACCCATGATATGGGAAATTGAGTTGCAAGGGTAGCAATAGTTGGAGGGGGGATATGTAGTGGTAAGGCTTTTGTCTTGTTAATCTTATATCTCAATAGGAAGCCAAAAGTTGTTAGTAGATCGTGGAGATTGGGAAGAGAAGTATGGGGGCTGGTTAGAGTCAGCAGGATGTCGTCAGCATATAAAGACAGCTTGTATTCCCTCTGTTGCAAAAAGACCCCTCGTATGTCAGGGTGAGACCGGATGACTACAACCAAGGTTTCCAAGCAGAGGATAAAAATAAGGGAGACAATTGGAAACCCTGTCTCGTACCATTACGCAGAGGGAATGATGGCGACAGGAAGGAAAACAATTAAACTTGGGATGACGGTTGGTAGTAGAGAGCATGGAGAGCTGCTATAATTGGACCTGTAAATCCATATCTAGAAAGGGTGGCAAACATATATGGCCAGCTAAGCCTGTCAAAGGCTTTCTGGGTATCTAAGCTTAAGATCAGAGCTGGGCGAGAAGTCTTGTTTAATAAATCAATCAGGTCAATAGTGTGCCTAGTGTTATAACCAGCATGTCTAAAGGGTACAAAATCCACCTGGTCTTTATGTATAAGCTTAGGGAGCATGGGAGTAAGTTTGTTAGCTAGGTTTTTGGTAAATATTTTGTAATCAGAGTTGAGTAAAGCGATAGGATGATAATTATCAGGGAGGGATCTTTGCCAGGTTTTCGAGATTACTGATATGTGGGTGTGGAGATATTGGGAGTGTGGAATGGTACCTTTCATTAAAGAAGTAAAAAGTGATATCAGGTGTGGGCTGAGAATTGGGAGAAATGTTTTGTAATATGAAAATGGAAGTCTGTCAGGTCCTGGGGACTTATGAGCTGGTAAATCTTTTACAACCTCGGCTAATTCTTATGGGGTAATAGCAGTATTCAAAGAAGATAGGTGGGCTAAGGTAAGCTTAGGTAAATGTATTGAGTCAAAGAAAGAGTCAAATTTGGCCTGTGAAAAATGATATTTAGAATCGGCGTTTAGACAATTGTATAGTGTATGGTAAAATTCCCCGAAGACCTTGGTCATAGTATGTGGGCAGTACGTGGGAGACCCATTAGATTGTATAAGAAAATCCGGAGTATGAAAAGGGCGGGGCCTAAGTTTGTTTACCAGCATTGTATGGGGTTTATTGGACTACTTATAAAATTTTGTTTTGCCCATAAGAGGGATTTAGCTACTTTCCCCATGTCCAGATTAGACATGTGCACAACAAAATAAATTGTTTCGTTTTGTTTCTTTACACATCCGTTGTTTCGTAACGATTCGTAATTTTGTAAGACGTGAGTTTTCATATTCAGACTCGTTCGTATTTTCGTAACAGTTATATTTTCTTTGAAACAAAATGATTCATAATTCCGTTTAATTTTCTAATTTTCTTTGATTAGAAATTCGTAATTTTGTTAGATAATAATTTTCGCTTTTTCGGTACACTACTTGTAATAGTAGTAGTAATTGTTACCTTTGTGAGATTGCCGTTTTCGTTGATTCATACTTTCGTTGGAAAATAAAGAATAATAATCCTATGCTTGCTTTTCTAATAAGTCCTGTACTTACTCTAGTCCACTCCCTCAGTCACAAGACCTGACTCAGTCTCCTCCTTAGCTAAATCTAAAAAGTTTCAGGAATGTAGTGTGACTTAGACACAAAAGGGATAAGCTGATTGGCTAAAGATATTAAGTAAGATACATCACTCACTAATATACTGTCCAAAAGAAAGAACGATTCGAGAACACGAAATGACAAACATACAAAATTACGAACGTACATATTAAGATACACTTACACTGTCCATTCAAAAGAACGATTCGAGAACACGAACAAACAAAATTACGAACAGACGAAGAAACGAATTTACAAACACACAAATGAAAATACGAACATACGAAATTATAAACAGACAAAGGATTGAAAATATGAAATGTACATCATTCGTTATGGATGTCATTTTCTTTCTTTTACTGTTTTGGAGTTTCGTATTTTCATAAGTTTGTCTGTTCGTAAATTCGCATTTTCACGTGTTCATTATTTTGCTTATTCGTAATTTTGTATTTTTCATATTTTGGTTCTTTCAGCTATTCGGATGTTCGAACTGATCCGAATGTACGAATACTAACAAATTCGATCCAATTCCGGAGAAAAGTGACATTGCGGAGAGGAGCCACCATGGGGGAAGAAAGCAATACTTCCTCAGCTTTGCGCAATTTAGTAAGCAGAGATGAGCGTTGAAGGTTTGTATCTTTTTTCAGACGGAAGCCAGCCGAAATGCATTGCCCTCAAAAGTACACTTTATGTGCTTCCCACAGGATGAAGGCCCCAGGCACTGAGTGCTCGTTGAACTGAAAAAATTCAGTTAGGTCGTCAGAGAGACGATCTATGATCTCTGGGTTATGGAGAAAGGATTCCTTAAGGCGACAATGACAGGTCTTAGGGGATGAGGCCGAGAAGGCAATATCTAAATATACTGAGGAATGGTCTGACCAAGTAATAGGGTTAATATCTGAAGCAACCGTGGAAGTCAATAAGGGAGATGATTTAAAAAAACAATCTAATCTGAAGTATAATTTGTGGGGAGGTGAGTAAAACGTGAATTGCCTATGAGTAGGATGCTTAATTCTCCAAATATCTAGAAAATTTCGGGTTTTGATAAGCTTACGGAAAGAAGAGATTAGACGATTGACCTTAGCTGATGGGGTGGGTGCAAACAACACTTGTCTATCTTTGGTAGGTGACATCGTCATATTAAAGTCACCTCCCATGATCATGAAGGGTTGAGAAAACTTTTCCAATCTCTCTAACAATTCTTTGAGGAATGGTATTTGACCCAAGTTCGGAGCATACACATTAACCAATGTAAGAGACTGGTTTAGGTAATCGCAGTCCAGGAAAAAAAAACCTTCCCCGGGGGTCCAAGTAAGAAGATTTAATTCGCAGGGGGCAAGATCGCTTAACTAGAATAGCCACACCTGCTTTCCCAGAAGGATCTGATGCTACATAGGCAATAGAGAAGTGTTTGGCAGCAAACTTAAAGGAGCTTACTGGGCAAAAGTGGGTCTCCTGGACCATGATTACATCTGCCGTCGATGATTTAAACTCTTTCAGTGCTAACCAGCGCTTTTGTACTGAGTTTAAGTCCTTGACGTTATAGGTAAGAAGTCTTAACGCCATAACAACAAAATCATATCAGGGGGCAAATGACAAAATACGTTGTATAATTGAGGAATAGAACACAGTGGAACCCATGGTGTAAAAAATAGAACATGAGCCTATGACATGACATAGAGACAAACAAGGGCACAAACAACAAATAAGGCATCAGAACATTCTAAACAGTGGACTCGTAATAGGTCAAAAAAGGACCTAAAAATAAGGAAAAAAAACCCAAAAAGATTTGAAAAAACCTGAGGGGATTAGCGGATTACACCGCCATAAGAAGAGGGGGTCCCCACTGTCCTCCAGTGAGGGGGGGGGTCACTAAAAGTCAGATAAATGAACTAGTAGATCTTATAAGATCATCCCATGGGTGTGGAAAACTGTCCCATAATTGGGAGAACAGCAATGACCGATTGCCAAAAATTGGAGCCAACGAGTGTCAGGACGGCCCTCAGGTAGGGTATCTGGATTAAGGATGCCTCTGGGGTGTAGACAGATGTTTCTGCCGCTTCTGTTGGACCGGGTCCAGATCCAGCTTGGAGCGAATGGTGGTTTAGGCATAGATGGTAGGGGCAAGGTGTCTTCTTCTGGAAGTGGTGGGAGACCCAGGTTGCGTAGGAAGGTGTCACTTTCCTGAAGATCATGCATGGATTGTTGTGTACCATCTTGAGAGGCAGAAAGGCGGAAGGGAAAGCCCCAGCAATAGATCATTTTGTGATTCTGGAGATGAACAGTCACAAAACGTATGCTGCTGCGTTTAGAGAGGGTGATGGGCGACAAATCGTTGAAGATCTGTATGTTAGCCTCTTTAAACTCAATCCTGGTTTTGTTACGGGTTGCCAAAGTAACAGCCTCTTTACTGTCATAATAGTGAAAGCGGACAATGACATCCCTGGGGGTGGCCCCTGTAGGGGATTTAGGAGCCAAAGATCTATGTGCTCTATCCAGGTGCCAGTCAATGTCTGGGATAAGAGGGGCCACTGTGTTAAACAGGCTTAAAAGATAGCGGCGTAGGTCTTGATCCCCCACAGACTCTGGTATCCCCCGAATCCGTAGGTTCTGTCTGCGCTCCTTGTTCTCTAGATCTTCTTAATGTGTTTAGAGCTGGGTGACAGTATGCTTAAAAGCAGCATTGTCCTCTTCAAGAACCTGAACATATTGCACAAGTTCATCAAATTTGGTTTCCAGAACATCAGTACGCTCCCCCAGCTGCACTAGCTCACCCCGCAATTCCTGTGCAATCTTCCCCATTTCATGTGTGATATTCTGGGTTAAATTCTGGAGTAGGGCTTGCAATTTGGTATCAAGAACCTCAGCAGTCAGCGGGGTGGCTAATCCTGATGGCTGAGTGTGGGAGATATGAAAAGGATTACCTCCATCTGTATGAAGAGGATCCACGGGGTCCGTGGGATCATCCTGTGCACTCGAGGCTGGGGATGTAGACCTTAGGAGGAAGCGTTCCATTGTGGAGTTAGGCTGCGGCCTGGTAAACGACAAGTAGATGTACTTCTGGAACCCGATTTTCGCCGTGGGACTCTAGGTGAGTATGGAAGATAGGTGGGGTGACTCCCGTGGCGAACAAAGCTTCTGAACAGGCGGCGGGAGTCCCGGAAGATCAACGGAGACCAGAGCCCACTGATCTCACGTCTGCCATCATCGGAAGCCGCGCATGCTGTTTTTTTAATCAAATAACAAACATGTCAGACTTAACTCCACTGTGCAGTTCGTTTTGCACAGAGTGGCCCTGATCCTCCTCTTCTGGGGTCCCCCTGCGGCGCTAGTAGCTCCTCCCTGCATCGGGAAACCACCTAGGAGAAGCGCTTGTGGATTTAATTAACCTCTTTTTTTGGTTAATTCTCCTTTAAGGGGGTGTGGCAGGACACGCCCCCTGCCACACCCCCTTAAAGGAGAATTAACCAAAAAAAAGGTTAATTAAATCCACAAGGGCTTTTTTTTACCACTACTTTTCCATTATATTGGCTTTAAAATTTACAAATGCAGCAATTTAGAATTTGGATGAAAGGTTTATCACTGGGACACACTTTTTGAAAGATAAAAAGTGCATTTTATATACAAATATATGGATCAGACCAAAATGAAGGACAAATGAGAGGGGAAGAGGGACAGAGGGACATTGCTCCAAATCAGGGACAGTCCCTCGAAATCAGGGACAGTTGGGAACTATGATATCATACAGATACTGGTGCTCTGGTCAGCCAGTATCCGTTTTTGCTTTCTAGACCCTCTCTGGAATAAAATCTTCAGCCATTTCTCTAATGTCCAGCCCATTTAACCACTTCACCTCTGGAAGGTTTTACACACTTCATGACCAGAGCATTTTTTTGCTATTCAGCACTACATTAACTGCCAATTGTGCGGTTATGGAACACTGTACGCAAATGAAATTTATATAGTTTTTTTCACATAAATAAAGCTTTCCTTTGGTGTTATCTAATCACCACTGGGTTTTTATTTTTTGCTGCTGTCAATTAAATCCAGTGACACAGGAGGCGGGAGTGAGGCCGAGTCCTGCTGTCTGTGTCAATGGACACAGGAGCAGGACTCAGGAGCACGCCCACACGAGTGCCCCCATGGAAAGCGGCTCTCTGTGGGGGCACTCAAGAAAAGGAGGAGCCAGGAGCTTTGCAGGGGGACCCCAGAGGAGGAGGAGCGGGGACGCTCTGTGCAAAACCCTTGGTAAATATAACATGTTTGTTATTTAATAAACAAAGCTTTACAACCCCTTTAAGGGGACCTCTACTTACCTCCACCTGCCTAATTTGCTCCTGTGTAGGTTGGCCATAGTATGTTTTTGGTAAAAAAATCCCAATAAGAATCCCAATAAATCCCAATAAGAACGCGCGTGACACCAGTGCACACCGGCGCGCACCAGGGCGAGTAACACCCGTCCACCAAGGTAACCTCTCTGACAAGTGGGAAGACTGTGGCGACTGGACACTCAAGAGAGAATATTGCAACCCAGAGAAAGAACCTGCATGAAGGCCACCGTCAAGCTGTCTTGGGACCAGCCGGGTCTTTTTGTGGTATTGGAAGCTGACCCATTGGAGGAAGATATCGGGATAGAATTGGTCCCAGAAATTGTGTCCACAAGGACGTTACTGAGGAATGGGGGAAGGATCCCTGTCAGTGTTCTGAACATTATCAGTCAGCCAGTCAGCCTGAAGCCTTCAATGGTGATAGGAAGAGTGATGGCGCATGACTTGGTTCATCTGGACCCTGGGAGAGAGCCTCCCGTCCAGTGTCCCACTTTGTCTCCCAGATGGGAAGAAAGGGTTAGAGCTCAGCTAGCCAGGTGGGAAAAGATGTTCTCTAAGAATGATTTTGATGTGGACTGTGTCAAAAGTGCCCAACACTGAATTCGACTAAGCAAAGACAGGCCTTTTCGAGTGAGAGCTTGGCGGATCCCTTTTAGTGATCTTAAAATTCTGAAATAGTCTGGCGTCATTAAAAAATCCAGGAGTCCTTACACCTTCTTCATTGTGGTAGTGTGCAAGAAAAATGGGTCCATTCGAATGTGTATTGTTTATAGAACACTGGACCGAAGAACCATTCCTGATCAGTATACCAGACCTCGCATAGAAGATGCTTTGCAGAGTTTGTCTGGAGCAAAGTGGTTCAGCGTATTGAATCTGAAGAGTTGTTACTACCAGATACCTATGCATCCTGATGACCGAGAGAAGACGGCATTCATCAGCTCGTTGGGATTCTTTGAGTTTGTTTGCATGCCGCAGGGATTGACGGGAGCCCCAGCCACCTTCCAGAGGTTGATGGAGAACACGTGGGTGACATGAATCTGATAGAGGTGCTCGTGTACTTGGATGACATCATTGTCTTTGGCAAGACAGTAGAGGAGCATGAAGCACGTTTTGAAAAAGTCTTCCAGAGACTTCATGCAGAGGGCCTATAGCTGTCGTTGGAGAAATGTCAGTTCTACCAGACTTCAGTTACCTATTTGGGGCATGTGGTCTCAGGTGATGGAGTAGCAACAGATCCACAAAAGCTGGAAGCTGTTACCTCTTGGCCTCGACCAAGTACTGTTACAGAACTGAGGTAATTTCTAGGATTCTGTTCCTATTATAGAAGATTTGTGAAAAATTTTGCCCAAATTGCGAAACCTCTCAATGAGCTGTTGAAGAGGGAAGTGAACTAGGATTCGCAGAAGCCGAATTCAGGGGAGCCCAAACAGTTGGGACCCAGAAAGTGTGAGAAGGCTTTTAGCCGTTTAAAGGAGAGCCTCACTGAAGTGCCAGTTTTGGCCTGCGCTTACCCTTCTAAGCCTTATCAGCTGCACGTGGACTCTAGCCAAGATAGACTAGGGGGAGTTTATCAAGAATCGGAAGGGAAGCTTTGTCCAATAGCATATGTGAGTCAGAGTCTCACTCCCCCCTGAGAAGAACTATCCTGTGCACAAGTTAGAGTTTTTGGCCCCCAAGTGGGCAGTAATAGACAAGCTGCGAGACTACCTATATGGAGCTAAATTTGTGGTCAAAACAGACAACAATCCTTTGACCTACCTGTTGTTTTCTGACAAACTGGAAGCCACTGGACATTGGTGGTTGGCCACACAGTCCGAGTTTCAATTCAGCCTGAAGTATCGGCCAGGAGTGAGAAACCAAGATGCAGATGCCCTATCACGAAGACCTATGTTACAGAAGTTGGCCTGAAGAGCTGGGTCCATTTGCCTCCTAAGGGAGTGCGCACAGTGTGCCAGGGAGTGGAGCATTGTCTTAAGCTTAAGCATTCAAAAATCTAGAACCACACCTTATCATCCCCAAAGAGATCCACAACCAGAGCATTTCAATTGTACTCTATTAAACATGCTAGGAACCCTACCTCTGGAAAAGAAACAACGTTGGGGTGACTACATTGCCACAGCAGTCCGTACTTACAATAGTATAGTGAATGACTCTACCGAATACTCTCCTTACCAGTTGATGTTCGGGAGAAAGGCCCGTTTGCCTGTGGATCTAGCTTTCAGAACGTCCCTGGATCACACTTCTTAGGCCTCTTATCAAGGATATGTTGATAGACTTCGGAGAAGCTTGAAGACTGCCTATGAGAAAGCCAAGGAAGCATCCACCGCTAGAGAACAGAGAAACAAAGGGAACTTTGATCTCAAGGTGAGGGTTCAGGACTTGCAACCAGGAGATTGGGAGCTGTTACGTAACTTGGGGGTGCCAGGTAAACATAAGTTGGCTGATCTATGGTGTTCTCAACCATACATATTCTGCAAATGATTATCTGGGCTTCCTGTTTACCAGATTCACCCTGAATGGAAGACCGGTCCACTCAAGACATGGCATCGAAACCACCTACTGCCCATATCCGAAGCTAATCGGGTATCTCCACCTCCTTGCACTGATGCACCTCACCCTCCTAACTTGAGGTCTAGAACCCGTCAGACCCCGGAATCTACCTCCCAGGAGGAGACTGGTTATGGATTCCCCTGCTTGAGGATACCACCAGAGTCTCTCAGTCTCCAAAGACATGGGTGAAACATCTCAATCTGAAAGGGTAGAACATCAGCCTTTTGAGACAGAGGGGCCTGCACCCTCCCCTGGGAGAAGGACTGGAGGGGTTAAACTAGAACCAGCTGAAAACTTTGAAGTCCAAGATCTTGGAGAGGTTCCAGCACCCTCCATCCCCGACGCAGGAAGAGAGACTGCTTCTAAGAGCTCGGAAAAAACAGAGCCCGGTTGTAGTTTTTGGGGTCTGGACCATGAGTCCGACACATTAGATAACATATGCTCAAGACTAATGGGGTGTACACACGGTCGGACTTTTCGGCTACAAAAGTCCGGCGGACAATCCGACCGTGTGTGGTCTGCATCTGACTGCATCGGACTTCCGACAGACCGTTTCGGTCGGAAATCCGACGTACTTCAGATTTGAAGCCTGCTTCAAATCTTTACGTTGTAACTCCGCCGGACTGAGTTCCTGACGGAAAGCCCGTTCGTCTGTATGCTGGTCCGATGGACCAGATACGACGCAAGGGCAGGGTATTGCATCTCGCGCTCGCTGCAATAGGAAAAACAAATTTTCCTATTGCGGCGAGTGCGGGGCATACCAGGCCCTTAGGTCTGATATGGATTTTAAAGGGAACCCCCTACGCCGAAAAAACGGCGTAGGGTCCCCCCTAAAATCCATCCCAGACCCTGATCCGAGCACGCAGCCTGGCCGGTCAGGAAAGGGGTGGGGACGAGTAAGCGCCCCCCCCCCCAACCGTACCAGGCCGCATGCCCAACATGGGGGGGTGCTTTGTGGGTGGGTGCTCTGGGGGAGGGGGGCACCCTGCGGGCCCCCCCCCACCCCAAAGCACCTTGTCCCCATGTTGATGAGGACAAGGGCCTCTTCCCGACAACATCACCCGGTGACCACGCCCCCTAAAACATCACAGTCCCAGCATGCCCAGGGACTGTGATGGCATAAGGGGTCGAGGTTTCTGCCTATATAAGTCACAGTGGGGCGCTCAGAGAGCAGTCCAGCCGGAGAGACCGTCGTGTCAACATCTGGAGAAGAGAAGAGGGAAGAAGCCAAGAAGACCAGAAGTCCGGGCCTCCGCTGGCAAAAGAGCGGCATGAAGACAGCGGAGGAGCCGGCAGAAGAACTGGAACACCGGGAGAAGAGGCCAGAGAGAGTGGAGAAGAACCAACCGAACGCCGGGAGAAGAGGAACCGGAGGGTCCCCCGAAGCCGGAAGAAGACCCCCGAAGCTGGAGGAAGACCCCCCCCCCCGGAGCTGTCTAATAAATTATTTTAAAAATCTGTGTAGTGTGTTTTATTATTGACACTTTTTCCCTAGGTGAATGGGTAGGGGTACCATGTACCCCATACTCATTCACATAGGGTGGGGGGCCGGGATCTGGGGGCCCTCTTATTATAGGGGGCTCCCGGATGCCGATAAGCCCCCGCCCGCAGACCCCGACAACCAATGGCCAGGGTTGTCAGGAAGAGGCCCTTGTCCTCATCAACATGGGGACAAGGTGCTTTGGGGTGGGGGGGGTCGCAGGGCGCCCCCCTCCCCAAAGCACCCCCCCATGTTGAGGGCATGCGACCTGGTACGGTTCAGGAGGGGGGCACTCGCTCGTCCCCACCCCTTTTCCTGACCGGCCGGGCTGCATGCTCGGATCGGGGTCTGGTAAGGATTTTGGGGGGACCCCACGCCATTTTTTTGGCGTAGGGGGTTACCCTTAAAATCCATACCAGACCTAAGGGCCTGGCATGCCCCGTAACGGGGCTTGCAAGGTGTTAATCTCGACGATAAAAGCGGTGAGATTGACTTCCTTTTCTAGTCCCGTCGTACCTGGGTCACGTTCAAAATGAACGGACTTGGCCGTGTGTGGGCAAGTCCGTTCATTCGGAAAGTCTGCCGTAACTCCAGCGAAAGTCTGTCGGGAAGACTGGCGGACCTAGTCTGCTGGAAAGTCCGGTCGTGTGTAGGCAAGTCCGTCCGTTCAGAAAGTCCGGCGGTAGTCCGCCGGAAGTCTGGCGGCAAGTATGTCGGACCTAGCTTCCCAGAAAGTCCGATCGTGTGTACGAGGCATAGGACGGGAAATCCGTCCACCTAAAAGATTAACATACGACATCCTTGGAGAAAACTCAGATAAACTCATTCCTACAGCTCAACGCTCCAGCCAAGTGCCAGCTTCCTCTACCGAACCTTTGGTAGAGGATGAACCTGTTCCACCCTCTGACACTACTGGGTGGGTTATTAATTTTTTACTGGCCTGTCATCAAAATGATATAACTTTGCCTGATGGTGTATATAGTTTACTGTTGGAAAATCCCTCTATTAGCCAGTTGTTTGCTACTGTAGTTTCTGGTTAGTAGACTAATGAGTTGCAAATCTGTAAGTGCAATAATCAATAGATAATTTGATGAGATTATATCCTGTCTTCAGGGACCAAAGACTTTCAAGTGGGGGGAGGATGTAGCCTACAGCAGACCACAGTTATCTGGCACTGCAGATTTACCCTCTCCCTTCCTAGATTGTCTCTGTGTTCCCCTAGTGCTGGGCTCAGATTACATGCATCATTATCCCTCCCCCCCTTACCTTTGTACCTCTATTTTTCCCTTCTGCCCTATCCAAAAATCTCTAAATAGAGGGTTACAGGAAAGAAAATTGCTTGATTCCCCTATCAACACAGTGATTATTGCTTGCGGCAATAGCCACTGGCAATGATCACATAAAAAATACATCAACTTGGTTATTCCCAAGTTGATTGATCGATCAACTTGGGTATAATCAGTCTGCCCATACATGGTTCAAATCTCAGCCAGTCCCTGCTTAACCAGCCCAGATTCGAACCATCTATGGCCGGCTATAGTTACTGCAATACCTGAGATCTCTATATCTAATCAATCCTCATCAGGAGAATGTGGCCTACATACATTTCCTAGCCCCCAACCCATTTTTTCCCCACACATTCTGTGTACAACTATATCTTTGGATTTCTCTAGGTCTGCATTGTTTTACGTTAAATATAAATACCTGTCTTTCAGTTTTGCTCAAATTCTGTGCTGCATATCTAAAATTTCAAGTACTATGTAATGTGCAGCACCTATGCACACTGAGCTGTACCGGATGTAGCAAATCTTACACTTTTACGTTCACTTTAGTGGACTATCAATGATATTACGATGAGAACAGCTTAGGAAGCGCAGTGAGGCCCAAAGAGGCAGCATCCCAGTATTGTATAAGCAACATGTTACTACAACATGTAAGCTTGCCCATATAATCACATGCAGGGCTGGCCCAAGACATTGTGCTGCCTGGGTCCAAGAATGAAATGCTGCCCCCCCCCCCCCCCCGAAAAAATCACGCCCACCAAAATGTCCCCATATCTATTATTTTATATCATGATAATTAAAACTAAAATTGAATTTATCAGGAAGTCAGATTTACATGCAACAGCACCTATATGCAAAATTATATGACATACCATTATGTTCAATTCCAAGGGGCAGGTTAAGGTAGTATATGGGCAGGCTAGGGTAGTATATGGGCAGGCTAGGGTAGTATATAGACAGGCTAGGGCAGTATAGGGGCAAGCTAGGGAAGTATAGGGGCAGGCTAGGGTAGTATAGGGGTGGGCTAAGGTGGTATAGGGAGGTTAGGATAGTATAATAGCAAGCTAAGGCTGTATAGTGATTTTTAAGCATGACAGGTTATGCAACATTTGGCCATCCAGCAGATCAGCATCCACTACTAGAAAAAATGATGGACACCCTTTGTGTCCTGTCACACAGAACTAACTTATATTACCTCTCTGTTGCTCTCTCCCAGTGCTCCCACAGTCTTCAGCGCCTGCACCAGAGCACAAGAAGGCGGGCCGGGCGTGAGGCCGGCCGCACCTTATCTTCTAGTTCCACCCAATAGAAATGCAAGCCTTGCAAGTTGCACCCGAACATTGACTGCTGGCGGAGCCGGTGGAGAAAGAGACTTTCATTGCTCTCTGTCTCCTGTAGGTACACTGCCCCCAGCAGCAAACACGCCTGAGCTCTTCATGTGTGCTCAGATGTTTAAGAGTCGGTGTTAGACTGTGTGCAAGCACCCTTGCACCCGGCAACTATGAGTATGTGTGTTGAGGGCAGCAGGGCTGCCTTTTTACAAGGCAACGGAGCAGCCAAGGGGGCAGTTGTCACCCTGCTCCTCGGCCCAGTCTGCCCCTTGATGACTCACAAAACTGCTGGAAAAAAAATCTTGGGTGTTATTTAGTCAACCCTCTCAAAGTGCCACATGGGTTCAATGGACCCAGCGGGACTAATGGTAGGACCGACCCTGATCGCTTGGGAAAAGGATAAAGGGGTGGAAATTGATGTAAGAGGGATGAAGGAACTAGTCCTCTAGAGCACAGGTGGCAAACACAAGGCCCGTGGGCCGAATCTGGCCCGCCAGGCCATGTCGTGTGGCCCGCACAGCGGCCGCCGGACGCGCTCTCCTTCTCAGTCTCCCCAGTGGCGCCGTGTGTGTGCGTGTAGCTGACCGCATGCGCTGTTGGTCCGGCAAAGCCTGTCAGTGGCAGAGGTACCTGATGGCTCCGGCGGCTGTGTGTTCTAATATACATCCAGCGGCTGTATCTTGAGGGCGGGCTTTTGAGGACTTAGTGGCCATGAAAGCATTCTTGCAAATGCCATCAGGTAGGAGAGGCTACAGATGTGAGGTTTGTTGTGGAAGGTGGAAGGGGGAAGGAGGGCTGTGGAGGTGTGTAGGAAGATGTGTTTAGAGGTGGGGGGATGGGGGCAAAGTGCTGGGTGCAGAGATCAGAACCCAGAAGGAGGGGTTGAAATGAGATGTTACAGCGCACCCCTGAACCCCTGCACTCCGTACATATCGCACCCCTTGATCTGTGCACTCTGTACATATTGCACCCCTGAATCTGTGCACTCTGTACATAGTGCACCCCTGAACCCCTGCACTCTGTATGTATTGCACCCCTTGATCTGTGCACTCTGTACATATTGCACCCCTGAATCTGTGCACTCTGTACATAGCGCACGCCTGAACCCCTGCACTCTGTACGTAGCGCACCTCTGAACCCCTGCACTCTGTATGTATTGCACTCCTTGATCTGTGCACTCTGTACATATTGCACCCCTGAATCTGTGCACTCTGTACATAGCGCACGCCTGAACCCCTGCACTCTGTACGTAGCGCACCTCTGAACCCCTGCACTCTGTATGTAGCGCACTTCTGAACCACTGCACTCTGTACGTAGCGCACCTCTGAACCCCTGCACTCTGTACGTAGCGCACTTCTGAACCCCTGCACTCTGTACGCAGCGCACCTCTGAACCCCTGCACTCTATACTTAGCGCACCTCTGAACCCTTGCACTCTGTACGTAGTGCACCTCTGAACCCCTGCACTCTGTACGTAGCGCACCTCTGAACCCCTGCACTCTGTACGTAGCGCACCTCTGAACCCCTGCACTCTGTATGTAGCGCACCTCTGAACCCCTGCACTCTGTACGTACCACACCTCTGAATGCCTGCACTCTGTATATAGCGCACTTCTGAACCCCTGCACTCTGTACGTAGCGCACCTCTGAACCCCTGCACTCTGTACATAGCGCACCTCTGAACCCCTGCACTCTGTATGTAGCGCACTTCTGAACCACTGCACTCTGTACGTAGCGCACCTCTGAACCCCTGCACTCTATACGTAGCGCACCTCTGAACCCCTGCACTCTGTACGTAGTGCACCTCTGACGCCCCTGCACTCTGTATGTAGCGCACCTCTGAACCCCTGCACTCTGTACGTAGCGCACCTCTGAACCCCTGCACTCTGTATGTAGCGCACTTCTGAACCCCTGCACTCTGTACGTAGCGCACCTCTGAACCCCTGCGCTCTATACGTAGCGCACCTCTGAACACCTGCACTCTGTACGTACCACACCTCTGAACGCCTGCACTCTGTATGTGGCGCACTTCTGAACCCCTGCACTCTGTACGTAGCGCACCTGTGAACCCCAGCACTCTGTACGTAGCGCACCTCTGAACCCCTGCACTCTGTACCTAGCGCACCTCTGAACCCCTACACTCTGTAGCGCACCTCTGAACCCCTGCACTCTGTAAGTATTGCACCCCTTGATCTGTGCACTCTGTACATATTGCACCCCTGAATCTGTGCACTCTGTACGTAGCGCACCCCTGAACCCTGCTCTCTGTATGTAGCGCACTGCTGAACCCTGAACTCTGTATGTAGCATAATCCTGACATAATATTGAACACCTGCACTCTGTACGTAGCGCACACCTGAATCCATGCACTCTGTATGTAGTGCACCCTTGAATCTGTGTTCTCTGTACGTAGCGCATGGCTCAACACTGCTCTCTGCATGTAGCATAATCCTGACAAAATCCTGAACTCTGCACTCTGTACATAGTGCGACCCAGATACAACCAGCCCTTTGAGGGCAACCGCACAGCTGATGTGGCCCGCGATGAAATTGAGTTTGACACCCCTGCTCTAGAGTATATAAAGTTATTATAAATGTCGTACTTATTGAGGACAGTTACAAAGCACTCTCTCGTTGGTACCTAGTACCTGATCGCCTCTCGAAAATTTCCCTGGTCCTTCCTTGCTCTATTTCTGGGGTTGCATGTAGGTGGGAACAACGTTCCACATGCGGTGGACGTGTTCTGAGGTCAAACACTTTTGGATGGGAGTTCACACCCTGATTTATTCTGTTACAATGGTGAATATTTTCAAAAATCGTAAGGTTGCCCTTATTAGCAAACCAATTGGAGGGATTCCTAAACATACTCAAACATTAATCAATTTTATGTTCTTAGCAGCCAAAATCACAATCACTAGCACTCTGGAAGATCTCCATAGCGGATCTGGCGGTGATGAAATGAAAATGACCATGGATAATGACCAATGAACAAATGGTCAGTGTTTTGAAAGATACTTCAGGGCTTGAGAAAGTCTGGAATTCCTGGATACTCTATATTCAAACTCCACCTTAATAGCTGATGCGGTGACAACTTGGGTTGGCTCCTGGACTGGCTACAGTTCTCCTTACTCTTTTCTTTCTCTCCTTTCCCTTACCTTTCTTCTTTTTTTTGATGTGCAAGCTTAATACCCAATGTAGTCATATGGGTTATACCTTATTTTGTTAATTGTTTCAATCTTATACGATTGATCATTGGTGGGCAGTTGTTTCTATATAGAGGTTCATATATTGAATTCTCAGGCCCATCACATCTCACTGATTTAACGACATGCACTGTTGATATGCCTGGTGGTATAACTGATTGAAGATTATCATACCTGACACCTGTAACTTATCTTTATGAATATTCTGCCTGCCTGTGTTGCAGGATTCTTACAGTACTTGTATTTCTCTACTGACGCCTGTGTCTTTGAGTGTCTGAGTATTGAAACAGAAATCAGGGAACTCCTGTTAAGATTAGTCCATCAAGGGTCATTGGAGAAATGCCCCTTACATTGGTGGTGATAAGTGTGAAGAAACCTTCCCTTAATGGGGTGCCCTGAATGACACCCTTGCAACCATGTCATAGTGTTGGACCTGGATCTATGCAGGCATCATCAGATGGGAGGTCAGTTACTCAAAGCTCAAGGAACCCCTAGCTATCACTGTAGGAAGCCTAGGGTTCCACACAACCCTGGTTGTGAATGGCTGCTTTAAAATCTTTAATGCCAGACAAAAACCCTCAGCTACCACCAGCATCAGGAAACATTTGTAACAACCGTATCAGGCAACAAGCTTAAATGTGATTATGTACCAGCCACAGGGAACACTATTTGATCCAGAAATCGCTGAATACAGATAATGAGAGTTTAGAAACACTTGGAGATCTGTCAGTCACTACCTGCAATATTACCAAATTACAAATCCCAAAGTAGAGGTACACATCAGATACTCCAGGCAGCATGGTGGTTTGGTGGTTAGCACTTATGCCTTGCAGCACTAGGGTCTTCGGTTTGAATCCCAACCAGGATACTACCTGGAGTTTACATGTTCTCCCTGTATTTGCATGGGGTTTCCTCTGGGTGTAAGGGTTGGTGCTCAGCCCATTTCAACGTAGCCTTCACATGCAGCCAGGCATCAGCCTCTACATACTGGTTGCAGGGTGTCACAGGTTGATCGGCCCAAACCAATACATTCCCATGCATTGATGGCGGCCTGAGGCCTAGACCTTCCGACCTCCTTGCCCTTATACAGTTAACCGCTTCTTCTCTGAGAGTATTCACATACATAAGTTTCCAGGACCCAGACGGCCAAGTTTTCACCAGTAAGCACATCTCTTACTTCACATCCCAGGCATTGGCTATGTTGAACACTTCTCCACATTTAATTATCAAACAGAGGCTTCTTTTGGAAATAAGTTATTTTACTTGAATGATTTCTTAGCTAAATTATCGAAACAGTGGTAATAACAGAATCCAAATATTGACTTGAGAAGAATGAACAACAACATGAGGCAGCTTGTAGAATTCGGTTGAGCAGCATGCCTATCCTTCCTGTTCCCAGCTGCACTCTCTCCCATTGGTCATGCAGATCTTTCGGATGGGAGAACTAGGGGAAACACCATTTTCTTTCTTCTTCTAATGTCCTTCCTTCAGTCTTTTTTTGTTGTTAAATCCATTTGTCCCTCCTCTCCCTAGTAAGCTCCAAAGAACAGAAACCAACCTCAGCCCCTCCCCTGAAAGGGAAAGCATGAAGCCTGGAACAGGACCTCTACTTTTTCTATCTCCTGGCCAGAAGCCCTAAACCGAAATTACACCCACCATAGATTGTATAGGAAATAAAATAAAAGATTACCACGCTAAGTGAATCAAACAAACAAGTGAAATCTAAAGCAAAAAAGCAGCGGCTTGAAGTGGGATAAACACTATAACAATAAATAAACAAATGAAGCCGCGCTAGTACTAACATACATGAAAATGACAGTAAGTGAACCAAAAACCACAAATGTTAATTTCAGTAGAATTGAGCATATAAAGTCCTTCAAACGCAGGTGAATGTGCGACTGGTTGAAACAGCACCCAACCCAGACTTGTGAACCTACACCACATGAAATGCAAGCTTACCAGAAGTAAGCTAAATCTAAAAACTTGCTTCTGGTAAGCTTGCATTTCATGTGGTGGAGGTTCACAAGTCTGAGTGGTGTTTGGGTGCTGTTTCAACCAGTCTCTTGTTTGAAGGACTTTATATGATCAATTCTACTGAAATTAACATTTGTGGTTTTTGGTTCACTTACTGTCATTTTCATGTATGTTAGTACTAGCCCGGCTTCATTTATTTATATATTACATAGGGAACCCCAGAATGCCTTGTCGTATAGGAGAAGCAACATTTAGGCTCTATTTACACGCCGTGTTTCTGCACGCTTTTTTCGGAAAAGTGAGAAAAACACACAAAAACGCATGTTGCGCTTGTGGTACCATTGTTTCTTAATGGAACCTAAATGCGGGTAACAGTTGCATGATTCGTCGCGTGTTTTTCGTTCAACAAAACACGCAAAAATGAGCGTCGCCAAACGCGTTTGGCTCACTGCCAAAAATGGTACTTGAGTTTCTTTAGCGCATTTGTCGCGTGACATGAAGTCAATGGGGTGTCACGCGTTGTGTCACTCAGGTGTGAATGCAGCCTTAAGGGGACCTCTACCTACCTCCACCTGACTATACCTGCATAATTGGCTCCTGTGTAGGTTGGCCATAGTATGTATGCATGTTAAACAGAGACTTTTAGATTGTAGGCTCCTTGAGGGCAGGGATTGATGTGAATATTCTAGTAAGCCTCGAACACAATATTAAGACAGTCAAATGATCATCCCAACACTAATCACCCCAAAAAAAAAAAAAAAAAAAGGTGTGTGTGACAGCTCCTACAACCACAAAACACCTATGAGATAGTCAATGACATCCAGGCCTAAAATTCCAATCCCAGGCTCTAAAACAACACACGGACCTTTATTGCAAGCGAGAAGCAGAGGGAGCCAGTTTCATGTTTGCAGGGTAGCGCCAGTGCTGAGCATCCACCAATTCCCACAGATGGTTCAATGTGTACATTCCACCAGGCCTGGAATCATCACAGCAAAATGTAACCCTGCGAGGGTTAAAGCAAGCATCGCACACTTCTATATAGAGGGGGCTGCGGACATCCCCTCAATGGATCCCATAATATCAGGCCAGCAGCAGAACTCAGGGATGCAGGATGTGTGGATGGTACTGCCAGCCTGGGTATCCAGCATCATTTTACAGGTGCATACACACTGCTTGTATACAACATGCCATGGCTCTGCTATGAACATACATAGAAAGGACCAAGTGTGCTTGTGTATGATGCTGAAGGATGAAGGAGGATGGAGCAAGCAGCCTCCTCCTTTCTCTATTCTCCCCCAGATGGCTCGCTTACCTTCTCTGGCTTTCAGCAAAACCGTGTTGGCCACAATGTTTTCCAGCTCCATTGACAGTCTCTGTCTGCAAGGTAGCAATGCAGCAGCTCCGGAGGCAGCAGGAGAGGGAGGGAGGGATGGAGGGAGAGCTGGAGGTGGGAGGGGGAGTGAGAAAAAGGGTAGCCAAGAGCCCAGGGTACACACTACACCTCATATACTATGCACAGGGATGGGCAGATGGAGATGGGAGCAGAAGAGATCAGGGTAAACACTACATCCCATATACTATACACAGGGATAGGCAGATGGAGATGGGAGCAGAAGAGATACGAGTATGCACTACATCCCATATACTATGCACAGGGATGGGCAGAGAGAGAGAGGTGGAGAGCAGAAGAGACCAGGGTACACACTACACCTCATGTACTATACACAGGGATGGGAAGAGAGAGCTGAATGCAGAAGAAATAGGGGTACACACTACACCTCATATACTATTCAACAGGGATGGGAATAGAGAGCTGAAGGCAGAAGAAATAGGGGTACACACTACACCTCATATACTATAAACAGGGATGGAAAGAAAGAACTGAATGCAGAGGAAATAGGGGTACACACTACACCTCGTATACTCGACACATGGATGGGAATAGAGAGCTGGATACAGAAGAAATAGGGGTACACACTACACCTCATATACTATACACAGGAATGGGAAGAGAGATCTGAATGCAGAAGAAATAGGGGTACACACTACATCTCATATACTATAGATAGAGATGGGAATAGAGAGCTGGATGCAGAAGAAATACAGGTACACACTACACCTCATATACTATACACAGGGATGTGAAGAAAGAGCTAAATGCAGAAGAAATAGGGGTACACACTACACCTCATATACTATACACAGGAAAGGGAAAAAAGAACTGAATGCAGAAGAAATAGGGGTACACACTACACCTCATATACTATACACAGGGATGGGATGAGAGAGCTGAATACAGAAGAAATAGGGGTACACACTACACCTCATATACTATTCAACAGGGATGGGAATAGAGAGCTGAAGGCAGAAGAAATAGGGGTACACACTACACCTCATATACTATAAACAGGGATAGAAAGAAAGAACTGAATGCAGAAGAAATAGGGGTACACACTACACCTCGTATACTCGACACATGGATGGGAATAGAGAGCTGGATGCAGAAGAAATAGGGGTACACACTACACCTCATATACTATACACAGGAATGGGAAGAGAGATCTGAATGCAGAAGAAATAGGGGTACACACTACATCTCATATACTATAGATAGAGATGGGAATATAGAGCTGGATGCAGAAGAAATAGGGGTACACTCTACACCTCATATACTATACACAGGGATGGGACGAAAGAGCTGAATGCAGAAGAAATAGGGGTACACACTACAGCTCATATACTATACACAGGGATGGGAAGAAAGAACTGAATGCAGAAGAAATAGGGGTACACACTACACCTCATATACTATACACAGGGATGGGAATATAGAGCTGAATGCAGAAGAAATAGGGGTACACACTACACCTCATATACTATACACAGGGATGGGAATAGAGAGTTTAATGCAGAAGAAATAGGGGTACTACACACTACACCTCATATACTATACACAGAGATGGGAATAGAGAGCTGGATGCAGAAGAAATAGGGGTACACACTACGCCACATATACTATACACAGGGATGGGAATAGAGAGCTGGATGCAGAAGAAATAGGGGTACACACTACACCTCATATACTATATACAGGGATGGGAATAGAGAGCTGGATGCAGAAGAAATAGGGGTACACACTACACCTCATATACTATACACAGGAATGGGATGAGAGAGCTGAATACAGAAGAAATAGGGGTACACACTACACCTCATATACTATTCAACAGGAATGGGAATAGAGAGCTGAATGCAGAAGAAATAGGGGTACACACTACACCTCATATACTATAAACAGGGATGGAAAGAAAGAACTGAATGCAGAGGAAATAGGGGTACACACTACACCTCATATACTCGACACATGGATGGGAATAGAGAGCTGGATGCAGAAGAAATAGGGGTACACACTACACCTGATATACTTTACACAGGAATGGGAAGAGAGAGCTGAATGCAGAAGAAATAGGGGTACACACTACACCTCATATACTAAACACAGGGATGCAAAGAAAGAGCTGAATGCAGAAGAAATAGGGGTACACACTACATCTCATATACTATACACAGGGATCGAAAGAAAGAACTGAATGCAGAGGAAATAGGGGTACACACTACACCTCATATACTCGACGCAGGGATGGGAATAGAGAGCTGGATGCAGAAGAAATAGGGGTACACACTACACCTCATATACTATACACAGGGATGGGAATAGAGAGCTGGATGCAGAAGAAATAAGGTTACACACTACACCTCATATACTATACACAGGGCTGGGAATAGAGAGCTGAATGCAGAAGAAATAGGGGTACACACTACACCTCATATACTATACACAGGGATGGGAATAGAGAGCTGGATGCAGATGAAATAGGGGTACACACTACACCTCATATACTATAAACAGGGTTGGGAATAGAGAGCTGAATGCAGAAGAAATAGGGGTACACACTGCACCTCATGTACTATACACAGGGATGGAAAGAAAGAACTGAATGCAGAAGAAATAGGGGTACACACTACACCTCATATACTATACACAGGGATGGGAAGAAAGAACTGAATTCAGAAGAAATAGGGGTACATACTACACCTCATATACTATACACAGGGATGGAAAGAAAGAACTGAATGCAGAGGAAATAGGGTATACACTACACCTCATATACTATATACAGGGATGGGAATAGAGAGCTGGTTGCAGAAGAAATAGGGGTACACACTACACCTCATATACTATAAACAGGGATGGGAATAGAGAGCTGGATGCAGAAGAAATAGGGGTACACACTACACCTCATATACTATACACAGGAATGGGATGAGAGAGCTGAATACAGAAGAAATAGGGGTACACACTACACCTCATATACTATACACAGGGATGGGAATAGAGAGCTGGATGCAGAAGAAATAGGGGTACACACTACACCTCATATACTATAAACAGGGATGGAAAGAAAGAACTGAATGCAGAGGAAATAGGGGTACACACTACACCTCATATACTCGACACATGGATGGGAATAGAGAGCTGGATCCAGAAGAAATAGGGGTACACACTACACCTCATATACTCAACACAGGGATGGGAATAGAGAGCTGGATGCAGAAGAAATAGGGGTACACACTACACCTCATATACTATACACAGGGATGGGAATAGAGAGCTGAATGCAGAAGAAATAGGGGTACACACTACACCTCATATACTATACACAGGGATGGGAATAGAGATCTGAATGCAGAAGAAATAGGGGTACACACTACACCTCATGTACTATACACAGGGATGGAAAGAAAGAACTGAATGCAGAAGAAATAGGGATACACACTACACCTCATATACTATACACAGGGATGGGAAGAAAGAACTGAATTCAGAAGAAATAGGGGTACACACTACACCTCATATACTTTACTCAGGGATGGAAAGAAAGAACTGAATGCAGAGGAAATAGGGTATACACTACACTTCATATACTATATACAGGGATGGGAATAGAGAGCTGGTTGCAGAAGAAATAGGGGTACACACTACACCTCATATACTATAAACAGGGATGGAAAGAAAGAACTGAATGCAGAGGAAATAGGGGTACACACTACACCTCATATACTCGACACATGGATGGGAATAGAGAGCTGGATGCAGAAGAAATAGGGGTACACACTACACCTCATATACTCAACACATGGATGGGAATAGAGAGCTGGATGCAGAAGAAATAGGGGTACACACTACACCTCATATACTATGCACAAGGATGGAAAGAAAGAACTGAATGCAGAAGAAATAGGGGTACACACTACACCTCATATACTATACACAGGGATGGGAAGAAAGAGCTGAATGCAGAAGAAATAGGGGTACTCACTACACCTCATATACTATACACAGGGATGGGAATAGAGAGTTGGATGTAGAAGAAATAGGGGTACACACTACACCTCATATACTATACACAGGGATGGGAATAGAGAGCTGGATGAAGAAATAGGGGTACACACTACACCTCATATACTATACACAGGGATGGGAAGAGAGAGTTGGATGTAGAAGAAATAGGGGTACACACTACACCTCATATACTATACACAGGGATGGGAATAGAGAGCTGGATGCAGAAGGAATAGGGGTACACACTACACCTCATATACCATGCACAGGGATAGGAAGATAGAGATGGGAGCAGTAGAGATCAGGGTAAGCACTACATTCCATGTACCATGCACAGGGATGGTCAGAAAGAGAGAAAGGGAACAAAGGAGACCAGGGTACACCCTACATCTCATATACTATACCAGGGTTTCTCAACCAGGGTTGCATGAAACTCTAGGGTTCCTCCAATGGTTGCTAGGGGTTCCTTGAGCAATGACCAATGTTTGCCTCTCAGATAAGTTTTCAGTGACACCAATGATATTTTTAGCCATCTGTAGGGGGGAAATTCTTCCCCAAGACCACAGATGTGACCACAGCATACTTCCACTGACCATCACACCATTATATCATGAGTTGTAGATATAGCCATTTTTAACAGGGGTTCCCTGAGACCGAAAGGTTATTTCAAGGGTTCCTCTGTGTTGAAAAGGTTGAGAAAGTCTGTACTAAACACAGGGATGGGATGAGAGAGCTGGGAGCAGATGAGATCAGGGTACACATTACATCCCCTATACCATGCATAGGGATGGCAGAGAGAGAGATGGGGAGCATAAGAGACCAGGGTACACACTATACCTCATAGACTATGCACAGGGATGGGCAGAAATTTATGAGGAGCAGAAGAGATCAGGGTACACCCTACATGTCATATACTATGCACAGGGATGGGAACAGATGGCTGGGAGCAGAAGACATCAGAGTACACACTACATCCCATATACCATGCACAGGAATGGTCAGAGAGAGAGGGAGAGAGATGGGGAGCAAAAGAGACCAGGGTACACACTACCCTTCATATAATATATACAGGGATGGGCAGAAATTGACAGGAGTAGAAGAGGCCGGGGAACACCCTATACCCTATATACTATCCACAGGGATGGGCAGAGAAATGGGGAGCAGAGGAGATCAGTGTACACACTATACCTCATATACTATACACAGGGATGGAAACAGATGGCGGGGAGCAGAAGAGATCAGAGTACACACTACTTTTTTATTATTATTATTATTATTTTACAGGAATTATATAGCGCCAACAGTTTGGGCAGCGCTTAACAACATGAAGGCAGACATTACAGTTACATTACAATTTGGTACAAGAGGAATCAGAGGGCCCTGCTCATTAGAGCTTACAAAACTATATATACACAAACATATATGTGAAAGCATGCACAAAAAAGATGCCAATATAAAATTAAAAGTCCATAGTGAGCAACTGTACTATGTCTGCAGTCTCTGACCATCTCCTGTATTATATCTCCAGTCTCTGACCATCCCTTGTATCATGTCTGCAATCTCTGACCATCTCCTGTAGTATGTCCGCATTCTCTGACCATCTCCTGTACTATGTCTGCAGTCTCTGACCATCTCTTGTAACATGTTTGCGGTCTCTGACCATCTCTTGTAACATGTCTGCAGTCTCTGACCATCTCTTGTAACATGTCTGCAGTCTCTGACCATCTCTTGTACTATGATTGCAGTCTCTGATCATCTCCTGTACTATGTCTGGGGGCTATTTCTAACAGACTCTCTAACAGAAGCCATCTCTGTGTGCATGAGAGAGACTCCCCTCCAGGTCTCATTAGTGTACGCTCTTCCTGTATTTTCTTTATTGTTAAAAGATCATGGTAGGATCCTAGGGTAACACTAACGAAGACTTCTTAGGGGAGCATCTCTGTGTTTGAGTCATTGCCATAGTAACATTTGCAAAGGGGAGGAGTTGGTAAAGATGACCACGCCCACGTGGGGGCGCCAGAAATATTTCTGCACCCAGGCGTCAGTGACCCTAGGATCGGCCTTGGTGAGCGTCATTCCATACACATCTGTAGAACTGAACCCTTCAAAGGAAAGTGATTGCTCCGATCACCATATATTTCCACAGAAACAGCCAGGAAATAAAAAAGGAAAGCCAGAGGGCTGCTTACCATATCTGTTGGATATGGTAAGCTGTCCAGCCGGGACAGCATGTTCACACACACATCCAATCTCTGGATCCTCTCCTCCGACAGTTCCAAGTGCTGCGGTATGCTTCTTGGGACCCTTATCAGGGTAAGTTCACTCGTGAAGCGTATTTATAAAAGGAAAAAAGAAGACTTCATGGTACAATATTGCTAAAATCAAAGGTTTCCTTTATTCCATTTGATGCGCAAACTGATATCCACATATAAACGATTAGCGGTATATTCAAACGAGACTCACAGCCGCGGCTCAAGCCAGCCAGCTGGTGCGTGGTGACGTCAGGTCCTACAGCTCCACCTGACGCGTTTCTCCATATTAGGCATGGACTGGGAAGGAGGCCAGGAGGCTAGGTGCCTAATGCTAATCGTTTTTAACTTCTGTGAACCCCAGGTAGGGGGACCAATGAGGACGCAAACACTGGGTATGGGCAAAACATAACAGAAGTTAAAATGGTGGATTAATGCGGAACTAATGTTTGGCCTTAAAACACGAGATTCAGGGTATAAATAGAGTGACGTACTGACATTAAGCAGCTTCCTGATGATGCAATCGTATTTGCGAAACGCGTAAAGGCTGCTGGGAATAATACTACATCACCTCCTGCCAAATGATAGTGAGGCTTGAGACGCACGCCGGGATAGGAGACATACGGCGATACCTTCACCCATTCAAACCGCTGGATAAGTTTGGTGCCGACTCATGGGCACTTAAAAATGTGAGTGTTATAGTCTTTTTTACCTTTTTAACAATAAACGGCACAGATATACTTTTCCTATTGGTAAAAGATTCCACTGGCAGCATAAATGGAAGTTTTTTCGTTTCTCGCCAATCGTAGGCTAGATCTGGGGGGACTTTTTGAAAACTATGACAACACCACAGCAGTAAACCTAGAACAGGGGTTTAAAAACCTCATAAATGCTATGGATAAGCACATAAGGGTGTGGTGGGATATTAGCACACTAGAAAGATATAGAGAAGCTAAAATAGCACCAAGAAGATTGAGATGGGACATAGGCCTAAATGATGGACTAGTAGATGAGAACCTATCAAAGACATGGTTCCATTTTTTTAATGGTTGTGAAAAGAAATTACTTGATATCATCATTGATAGAAGATGAGTAAAACTGTCAAAAATAGAGGCTAATATCAACAACATTAGGGAAAATATGCTGCCCCATATAGACGAGTGATTATAAAACCAGGGCAAGTAAGTTACTAGGTTTTTTTAATTAAATTAGATAATGAGGTAAAAAACAAGAAAGTCAAAAAATACCAACGAGACAAAAAAGACTATATAGAAGGTAGGGTATACAAATGGCAGGAAGAAGAGTTGGTAACAAACTCTAATAATACATCCCTGAATGAGGAAATGGAAGTAATGGGAGTACTAGAAGCTGGAGGGGTTAATAACAGGGCGAATAGTACCCAAGCCCTAAGTAAAAATAAGACACCAGAACCAACCCCGGGTACCAGCACCCAACAAAAAGGTAGCCCCCACAAAGCCAGAGCAAGGTGGGAGCACAACCAATCCACCACCCTACCAAACATCAACGGGGCAATATTCCAGGCACTGGAGAGGAGGTTTTAGAGGTAGAGGTAGGGGATATTATAACTACAATCCAAATTATGGTCCCCCACAGTGGCAGGGGGAATGGAGGGATTGGCGAAAACCCTACAAACCCCCTATGCCAGTTTTCCAGACCAGCAGGGGTGGCTGGAACAGGAACCCACAGGAGGGTGGGTGGAACAGAAACCCACAAGAAGGAGAGGGTGCAGAGGGGGCAAAAAGAAAACGCGAAAACTAGGAGAAGGGATTTTTAATTTAACTGACGTTGTTTTTACACAGGAGGAACTATTAGTATTAGACAAGGGTAATAAATATGCACTAAGCAAATCGTTTAATCAGTTTGAAGCGTTTATAGATCTACAAAAGTTTGTTAGAAAACTTAATTTAAAAAAACATTTTTTGGAAAGGGGAGAGAATAGTTCACAACAGAACAGTACGGTATACACACATAGTCAACTTAGGAATAAATCCACATTCAACCCTAAATCCAGTACCAACCAACATATTGATGTGTTCAAAAGAATGGTGGAAAAAGAAATCAAAAATATATAACCGGATAAACCCAAAAAAACAGATAGAATATGGCAGGGGATTAAAAAAAATTAGAAAAACTAAAAAACATAGTGATCAGACCCACCAACAAGGGGGGAGGCCTAGTGATAATAACAAAAAAGAATTATGGTTTGGAACTGGAGGGATTGGTCAAAGATAATACCACATATCAACTACTTAAAAAGAACCCAAATAAGGAGCTTAGAGCTAAATTGAAAGGTTTTTTAAACAAGGGCATTGCAGATAAAATAATAAATAAAAAGGAGGGAAGATATTTATTGCCAGATGCACCAAAAGTCCCGGTAATATACCAAGTACCAAAAATCCATAAGAACAAAATAAAACCGCCGGGGAGACCCATAATTAGTGGGATTGGATCAGTACATTCCAGACTAGGGGAGTATCTGGATGTATTCCTCCAACCGATAGCAGGGAAAGGAAAGGCCTAAATTAAGGACAGTAAAGATGTATTTCATTTTCTTAAACAGATTGAGGTGGATGACTCCACGTTACTTGTAACAATGGACGTGGAGTCGTTGTACACCAATATTAAGCAAATAGACACATTAGCAGCAGTGGCATGGGCAATGAAAAATCTATCAGACTTGAGGCTAAAACAGAGGAGGTTTATATTGGGAGGGCTCAGAATGGCCACGGGTAATAACTTTTTTTGGCATGACCACAGATTTTATAAACAGATAAAGGGGGTAGGAATGGGGAATAAATATGCCCCAAGTGTGGCCAACATCTTCCACAATAATTGGGAGGAGGAAGAGATCTTTGGGAGATGTTGGCCACACATATTAACATATAAAAGATTCATAGATGACATCCTGATTGTTTGGAAAGGCAGTCGGAATGAGTTGGAGCAATTTGTGGACCATAAAAGTGCCAACCAATATGGCATTAGTTTTACTGTAAACGTGCAGTAGGATGTCACAAATTTTTTGGATCTTGAGATCTTTAAGAATGGGAATAAATTAAACACCCAAACTCATTTTAAAGACATTGATCGGAATGGATACATACCGATAAAGAGCTGCCACCACCCCCAGTGGAAAAAGGCAATACCCAAGGGCCAATTCATTAGGATAGAACGAAACTGTGACTTAATGGAAGATTTTTTTGAACAGACCAATATCCTGATTGAAAGATTTGTGGATAAAGGTTACAATAGAAAGGAGTTGGAAATCACCCGAGAGAAAATTGGACATTTGGACAGGAATACTATATTACCGAATAAAAACAGGGAACAAAATCAGAAAGATAAAGTATCGTTTATAACGGGATTAAAAAAACAATATAAAGTGCTTGAAGGGATTATTAAGAAAAATTGGCCCATAATTTGCAATGACCCACATTTGACCAAAATATTACCATCAAAACCAACATTCATTTATAGAAGGGCCAAAAGGATCAGGGACCAAATCATAAAAAATGTACCCGACCCTCCGAAGATAATGACTACTTTTTTTGACCATAAGGGCTTTTATAAATGTGTTAAATGTAAGCCCTGCGGGCTCGCGAACAGAGAGCATAAGAAAACAGTAGAATTTCAATCCAATTCAACCCAACAAAAATAAAATTGACGAACTAATTACGTGTTGTAGCACTCACGTTACCTACATATTGGAGTGCAGTTGTGGGCTCCAATACGTAGGTAGAACAACAAGGGCCCTTAAGGTAAGAATCGGGAAAAAATCTGAAATATTAAGAAAGGGTACAAATACCATAGTGTGTGTCGAAACACTTTAGGGATACACATGGTAGAGACCCCCGATACTTAAAGTTTTATGCAATAGACAAAATAGAACCAAACTGGAGAAACCTAAACATGTGGAGAGAGGTATCAAAAAACAAAACTTACGGGCTATTTAAATTAAATACGATTTAGCCATCAGGGATAAATGTGGAACTAGACGTGAATTGTTTTATAGATGATTATTAGGTTTAGTGATTTATTATTTATTATTATTTTTATTTGTATTGTTATTTTCATTTATTTTTTATTTTTATATATTTTTTTATTTTTTATTTTTATTAATATTTATTTTTATTTTTATTTTATTTTATTTCAATATATATTTTTTTATTTATCTTTATTTTTATTATTATTTTTCTTCACATAAATTTTTTTCCATGTTTATTAATATTGAATTTTTTTTTTTATAGCTTTAAATATGACTAACCATAAGTGAACTAAAAAGTTATATATGTAGGTCTAATAAAGATTAAGAATTATTAAAGTGTTTAAAATATTTTAAAAAAGTTTTAAGGTTGTTAAACCATTTCTTAGGAATATGAGGATTGTAAAAATCTTTCCAGCTGTTTACATGGGGTGACTCTGGTAAAAGGAACGGGAGAACCATACTATATATGAATTTAAACTGCACTGTGGGAATATTTAGTAATGGTGTTTGAGATCAATCTAACTTGCGTGAACACCAGGTAGGGGGACCAATGAGGATGCAAACACTGGGTATGGGCAAAACATAACAGCAGTTAAAATGGCGGATTAATTACTTCCGGTAATGAGGAACTAATGTTTGGCCTTAAAACACAACATTCAGGGTATAAATAGAGTGACATACTGATGACTCAATTGCATTTGAGAAACGCGTAGAGGCTGCTGGGAAGAATACTACGTCATTTCCTGCCAAACAATAGACGCACACCGGGATAGGAGACATACTGCGATACCTTCACCTATTCAAACCGCTGGATAAGTTTGGTGCCGACTCATGGGCACTTAAAAATGTGAGTGTAATGGCCCATACACACGATTGGACTTTTTGACAACAAACATGCAAATTAGCTGTTTTAGGACAACATCCGACCGTGTGTACGATCCATCGGACAAAATTTTCGGTTTTCATCGGACAAATGTTGGCCCTGTGAACAGAAAAACTTGTTGGCAACAAAAGTCCTACGTCGGCAAGTCCGATCATGTATAAACAAAACCATCGGACTTTAGTACAAAGTACCAACACGCTCAGAACCAATGGAAAAGATCAGACAACAATACAGAAGTTGACCAGAAGGGTGGAGAATTGAACGTCCTCTTTTGAAGTTTCGTCAGTACGTTGAAACGTCACTACGTTCATGTTTGTTGTCTAAAAAGTCCTGCTGTGTGTATGCATACCAAGTTTATGGCCAACGCCCTTTGGACAGAAATCCACGGAAAAGTTTGTTTAAAGTCCGATAGTGTGTACGAGGCTTTATAGTCTTTTTTACCTTTTTAACAATGAATGGCACAGATATACTGCGCAATGATCACTGTACATTTTTTATGAAGGCGGGCACTTTTTCATACCGGTTTACTGGGAGCAGCATAGACCTGAGTGGTGTGGTTATCCCCACTAATGAACCAAAGGCACTTTCTATATTAATATCTGGTGAGTGTCCAATCCATATGGTGGTGGTGGTGTCACTAAACTGGTAGATAAAATACACTGAATCACGGATGCAAGACATAGGTGCACTGGAGTAGTTTACATATAGTAGAGAACTGGCAGTGGGATTCATTAAATGCTGGCACATTTAAACCAGCAAAAACACTGGACATTCATAATTTTATTTGTTTTATTCACTTTGTATTATTAATTTGTTATATTCACTGAAAATTTTGGAGGCTTTTAGGTGATGATATTTAGGTGTATGATTTACACATGTGATATAGGCATTGGTATATTGCACGTAATGTATTTTCATTGATTTACACTTGTATATATACATATATATTTTCTTGATAATATAAGTGGTGTACCTTTTACGTATATAAAATAAGGGCTAGCGAAGCCAACATTTTTTGTTTCAAGACTTGCAAATTGCTGTTCACAGATGCTCTCCCTCCAATCTGACAGAGCTTGAGCTATTTTGCAAAGAAGAATGGGCAAAAATGTCACTCTCTAGAGGTGCAAAGCTGGTAGAGACATCCCCAAAAAGACTTGCAGCTGTAATTGCAGTGAAAGGTGGATCTACAAAGTGTTGACTCAGGGGGGCTGAATACAAATGTACATCACACTTTTCACATATTTATTTGTAAAAAATTTAGAAAACCATGTATCATTTTTCTCCCACTTCACAATTATGTGCCACTTTGTGTTGGTCTACCACATAAATCCCTATAAAGTGCATTTACTTTTTTGGTTGTAACATGAAAAATGTGGAAAATTTCAAGGGGTATGAATACTTTTTCAAGGCGCTGTAGCTAGCTAGTTCCCGCCCTATGCCTACACGTTCCCGATTCCGGAAGCGATCTCATCACCCTGCTTGTAAACATGCGTTCCAAGGACAGGAAGTGACGGCATCCATCGGCGCAGCCTGTCCACCGAGTCCACCGCCATCCAGTACTTGCATAAGATACACTTCCAGGACACCCGGCATTTCCTTGCCAATATGCCTTTTTACATTGCACTTTTGTGAGTACCGCTTTCTACAGTTCCTATTAAACTTCATGTAATTTATTACACTTAGAGTGGCGCCTTTGCTTTCATCTCTATAGCTAGTTCCTGCCCGTAGGACGTGCATAGACGTCCTCGGTTTGCAGCAGGTATACTGGAATGATGCGATTCCATTTGTAGCAGAAGTGATTCAGGTGGCTAAATAGTCACTTGATCACTTCTGCGGGTGGCAGAAGGTGTGCCACCCCCCCATCCCTTCCACCGCCGCTGCCTTTCCCGGGCTCTGCCGTCCGCTCATGGGGCCCGGGAGCTATGCGGCCAGCGGCAATGGCTGTACGGAACAGAAAGAGAGGAACTGACGTTGTTCCTCTCTCTCTGTGACCCCAGAAAGTGGGAGCAACGAGTATGCTGTCACTTCCGGTTCCGCCTCTTTGTTTACCTGGCCGTTAGCGGCCACAAAAGCAACCGATCAGACTGATTTGTGTCTGATCAGCTGCATTGGAGGCCAGAGGAGAGATCTGGGGTCTAATAGACCCCAGATCTCTCCATAAAGAGGACCTGTCATGGCCCATGCTGCCACGAGAGATGTTGTTCATCCCTTGTGATAGCAGTACATACACAAAAGAAAAAACTAGCAGGTGCGCTGATCAACAGTTTAGTATAGTCTCCAGCTGGCTATTGGTGTTAATTAGACAAGTCAAAGGGTGCTGCTTCTCTCTTTGGATCCTCTGGGTGGCAGGAACACATCTAGACAAAACACAAAAGAGGAGAGCGCAAAGCCGCCCTAGTGTAACTCGGCTTTAATATGGTAAAGTTAAAAACACTACAATGGTCAAACTCACATTGTGTGAAGATAGATACAGCATAAGGATTCCACGGTGGCCGCACTCCTAAAAACCCTGAAGATCCCGACAGGGGAAGGGGGAGCCGTGGACGTTCAACCTACGGTAGCTGCCCGGATCCTAGCAGCTAGGTTGGATGGTGGATAGCCTCGGGTGTGCTGCCAGGATCCCGAGGGGGTCAGTGTGTGAAGGGAGTTGTGAGATCTGTTTGTATGCACCATGCTGTCCAGGTCGGGACAGACCAAGGCCTGAGCCTGAGAGAGAGACCATTAACGACAGAGTAGCTGGGAAGCTGAAAGGAAATAGGCAGAGCTGAGGTACAGAATCTGTGCATGAACACTGGGATGTGTTTGAAGAACAGGAGGACCAAAGGGTACTAATGGTCAGGAGAACCAAGAGGAACTAATCAGAGCAATAAAGTTGCCAAGAGAGCCAGGAGGCTATCACAGTCCCACTATAGGTTGCTGATCACTGCCAATGACAGTACAGGATCATAGCTGTGTAAATTCCAGTATGTACTGCATGCCATAGTTTGTAGATGCTATAACTTTCACACAAACCCATAATATACACTAATTATGATTTTTTTTTTACCAAAGACGTGTAGCAGCATACATTTTGGCCTACATTTATGAAGAAATTAAATAAACAGCGGTGATAACATGCCACCAAAAGAAAGCTCTATTTGTGTGAAAAAAATATTATATAAAATGTAATTTGGGTACAGTGTTGCATGACTGCGCAAATGCCAGTTAAAGGAGCACAGTGCTGAACAGCAACAAATGCCCTGGTCATGAAGGGAGTAAAACCTTCCAGGTGTCAAGAGGATTATTCCTTATTTCATGACAGTGAGTCCAGTCATACAAATCATTGCTTAGCACCCCAATGGCCAGAAGCACATCAAGAACTGCTGGCATATTGTGCAAATATAGCCTAATATAGGATAGAGACATTTATTTCAAATTGCATACAGATGTTTCAAACTTTTTGGCCATCATCAGTGCAGTGTATGGAAACCAAGACTTCTATAGAGTAGGGCTTGGGACCTGATGTGACAGTACGAATATACAGGATACGGCCGGAAGGGACTAAAGTGATCAAAAAGCTCTACAATTCTAATCACAGCGTAGCACAGTAAAGCCTTCTTAGAACAGAAGATGTTGACATGTCTCGTTCTATCGCATATCCCAAAAATAAGAGGATTATGTCTCATTTCACCATAACCAGTAAGGTTATACTGTCCCATTTCATCACCCCCAAACCCCCCCCCCCACCACCACACACACAGTACCAGGTATCTGAGAAAATTCTGCATTTGCTATAAAGGGACTAATGCCTCGTACACACGAGCGGAATTTCCATCGGAAAAATTTTGGATGTTTTTTTCCGACGGAATTCCGCTCAAGCTTGGCCTGCATACACATGGTCAGAAAAAAGTTCTCGGAATTTTCGACCGTCAAGAACGCGGTGACGTACAACACTACGACGAGCCAAGAAAATGAAGTTCAATGCTTCTGAGCATGCGTCAAATTGTTTCCGAGCATGCGTGGTTTTTTGCGTGTCCGAATTGCATACAGACGAACGCATTTTCGAATAGGAACTTTTTCCGACCGAAAAATAGGGAACCCGCTCTCAATATTTTGCTTGCGGGAATTCCGCCAGCAAAAGTCTGATGGAGCATACACACGGTCGCAATTTCCAGCCAAAAGCTCACATCAGAGTTTTGCTGGCGGCATTTCCGATCGCGTGTACGAGGCATAAAGGCATACGGCATAATGCAGTGCAGTATAGAGCAGGGTTCTCCAAACTTTTCAGTAAGAGGGCCGCATTATATTTTAATAATCCTGGCCTGAAAAACTCCCCATTAGAGTTCCCCCTTACATCAGAGTCCCCATCACAGTTCCCCCTCCATCAGAGTCTACAATAGAATTCCCCCTTACATCAGGGTCCCCATCAGAGTCCCCCTTATAACAGAAGCAGAGACCATAGGTAGACTCTGCTGACCTGAATCCTCATTCAGTGAACATTGAGGATATGCTACTGACCCTGGCTTACCCTAGCTTAGGGTTGCCGCCTAATACCTTTAAATTAGCCTCAGAACCTGTGTAATTCATATGTGTTTGGGTTTAAAGGGATGAGGTGGCGACCCTACCCTAGCTGCAGGCTATATAAAATCTTGTAGCGGGCCAAATGTGGTCCAGAGACCACTGTTATAGAGGGAAGCCTACAAATGTATACGATGATCAAAGGCTAACTTGAAGCTGAAATAAAAATACTTCTACCAGATGAGATATAGAAATGGCACTAGTAATAATCAATACAGCCATCAGAGGCCTGGAAGGATAAGAAGCCAGGTATTAATATGGTGGGTGCAGTCACATGCTCAATGCCCTATAACCCTGCATGGTTGGTGTTCCAGGCTGGTAGTATCAGAAGGCATGAAGGGGAGGCATTATTCTTAATTGTTTCTGCAGAAAATTTATGTAGATATGTCCCTAAAACAGTTATTATCTATAGATTTCAGAGGCGCTTTAAGAGTCTCTATTTCTTCATATAGTAAAAAATATACTGTATAAAAGTGAAAAAAAGCAATTAGTCCCACTAAAAAACGAAGTGTGATGAAGTATGTGTCATAAAAAGTCTCACGTGCAATTCAGTCTCTTCATAAATCACCAATTAAAGTGCTCCACCAGATCCCCTTTGTGTGTCAAACTCACAGATTTTTCTCTCCAGCTACAGCGCTGGCCAAAAGTTTTGAGAGTGACACAAATATTAATTTTCACAAAGTCTGCTGCCTCAGTTTTTATGATGGCAGATTGCCATCATAATGTCAGTGTTGAGGAGGACAAGGCTGGAAATCACTCTGTAATGCTGACTGAGATGGAATAAAAGACTGGAAGCTTTAAAAGGAGGGTGGTGCTTGAAATCATTGTTCTTCCTCAAGGAAACATGTGCAGTCATCATTGCTTTGCACAAAAAGGGATTCACAGGCGAGGATATTGCTGCTTCTAAGATTGCACCTAAATCAACCATTTATCGGATCAAGAAATTCAAGGAAAAAGGTTCAATTGTTGTGAAGATGCACGATCGGGGTGTGAGTACATCTACACACACAGTGAGAAGACTTTTGGAGGATTGCCTGGTGTCAAGAAGGGCAGAAAAGAAGCCACTTCTGTCCAGTAAAATATCAGGGACAGGCTGATAATCTGCAAAAGGAACAGGGATTGCTATGCTGAGGACTGGGGTAAAGTCATTTTCTCTGATGAATCCCCTTTCCAATTGTTTGGGGCATCCAGGAAAAAACCTTGTCCAGAGAAGAAAAGGTAAGCGCTACCATCATTCCTGTGTCATGTCAACAGTAAAGGATCCTGAGACCATTCATGTGTGAGGTTGCTACTCAGAAAAGGGAGTGGACTCACTCACAATTTTGCCTAAGAACACAACTATGAATAAAGAATGGTACAAAAACATCCTCCAAGAGCAACTTCTCCCAACCATCCAAGAACAGTTGGGGAGGAACAATGCCTTTTCCAGCATGATGGAGCACCATAAGGCAAAAGTGATAACTAAGTGGCTTGGGGAACAAAAATATCAAAATTTTGGGTCCATAGCCTGGAAACTCCCCAGACCTTAATCCCATTGAGAACTTGTGGTCAATCCTCAAGAGGCGGGTGTGCAAAAAAACTCCACAAATTCTAACAAACTCCAAGCATTGATAATGCAAGAATGGGCTGCCATCAGTTAGGATGGGGCCAAGAAGTTGATTGACAGCATGCCAGGGCAAATGCAGAGGTCTTGAAAAAGAAGGTTCAACACTGCAAATATTGACTCTTTGCATAAACTTAATGTAGTCAATAAAAGCCTTTGACATTTATGAAATGCTTGTAATTATACTTCAGTATACCATGGTAACATCTGACAAAAAGATCTAAAAACACTGAAGCAGCAGACTTTGTGAAAATTAATATTTGTGTCATTCTCAAAACTTTTGGCCACGGCTGTACACTCACATCTGAACATAGCGATGCGTCAGGTTTTGCATTGTGCCTTTTTCGCGCGACAGCTCATTGACTTGAATGAACTACCTGACGCCCAACAAGTCCATCAACGAAGCTCAAGTACCAAGTTTTGGCACTGAGCCAAGTGTATCTGGTGACATGTTTTTGTGTTCTTCTTTTTCACATGGCAAAACGCGTGGCTGCTATCTGCATTTGGGGTGCCATTAAGAAATAATAGCACTGCAAGTGCGGTGCGCATTTTAGTGCGTTTTTCACACATTCCTGGAAACACAGGCAGAAATGCATGTTTCTGCCAGCATTTTCAAGTTGCTCAGATGTGAATGCAGCCTAGGGGCTGGCAAAGGGCCTTTCTATGAAAGTGATTGGGTGGCTTTAAATCACTTTATGGGGCTCTCAAAGGGGCGGCATCTGCAGTGGTTTCCCGGCTCTCCTGTTCCACCAGGGGGTTCAGGACCTCAGGAAACAGCTTCTCTGGTTAAAGTAGAAGGAACTTGAGGAACATCCATTCTCCAATCCCTCCTTTGACTAATGACCCTGGAAGCAACAAGTATTATGTCACTTCCAGGATCACAGCTGTCGTTCCTCAGATAGTGTAGCCAAGGATGCAGCTAATCAAGTAACATCTATGCTAGAATAGTTGCATTGGAGGACAGGGGAGACACCGGGGGTTCTAAAGAGGAACAGTCATCTGCCTATGCTATTACATGGGGGCTAATAGGATCCCTATGTAATGGCAATAAAGTAAAAAAAACAAAAAATAAAATAAGAATTGTATAAGATAAATAAAAAATATTTAAAACACCTGCTGTCACCCTCTGTACACACCTCACAAAAAAGTGCAGTGTAGGACGAGGACGTTTATTTAACATCAATTGCGCCACACGTCAAATGAGATATCACCATGAACATGAGTCAATCATACCAAGGCCATAGTTCATGCTTAACCTCTTCATGCCGGTGTCTTGCCGAGAAAGTTCCCCCGGCGGATAAGGACCCCCCTGTACTGCGCAGGCGCAACGCTTGCGCAGTACGAACGACTAAGGAGCTGCCGAAAATAGCCGAAGCTGAAAACCTTTAATCAGCTGTACACGGCGCCTGCGCCCTGAGTCCAGGTTCAAGCCCCACCATCCAAGTGGACCTAGAGGTAGAATAGAAAAGTGCCGAGCGAAGTGAGGCTGTGCCAGAAGCGTGGCAAGCGAAGCAAGCCCGCGAGGTGCCCTCCTACAGGTGCCGTGTACAGCTGATTTACAACTATTCGGCTTCGTCTATTTCCGCCAGCTCGTACTGCGCAAGCGCTGCGCCTGCGCAGTACAGGGGGGTCCTTATCCGCCAAGAGGAACTTTCTCGGCAGAACACCGGCACCTCCCGTCCCGTTAAGAGGTTTAGGATGCCAAGAGGTGGGGCGGGGCTTAAGATCATGTTACTGCCTTGATTGGCTGTCACGTGATCTAAAAAAAACTCTGCAAGCAGCAATTTGGAGCTTTTGGTTGGGCACCGGTAACTGTGCCGGGAGCACGCAGCGCACGCGCTCTCAGCACAGCTGTATTGACCACAATTCAAGCAACTATGCGACCTCTCAGCGCCAAGAGGCCGCATATTTATGTGCAGCTGGCGCCAAGGGGTTAAAATAGAACTATAGGCAAAACTTTTTTTTTTTCATTTTCGATAAAGAAAGGGAGGGTTATAACGCAGAATTTTTTTTTTTTTTCACCATCTGTGCTGCATTTCTGAGATTTCCCTTCCTGTCCCGTAGACAAACAGGAAGTGAAAGGACATCCATGCAAATTAACGGGATCCCTAGGGGACCTCCCAGGTCACCAGAACTAGTGTCTCCATTGGAAGATTTCCCCTCTATTACTTTTCTGGGGACAACCCAAAATTTGGGATTTTCTTGTACTTTCAATGATAATGGTAAACAGTAGAGATTGAGAGGGTGACTCTCCTTATCGGGGGGCACAGACAGCAATAAAAACTGACAGGGGTTCTAAACCATCTCTACTCTGTCCAAAACGAAAAGCAAAAAAGTTTTGCATTTAGTTATACTTTAAGAGCCGGTTCACATTAGAAGCGGCACGACTTGCAGGTCGCCTCACCGAGGCGACCTGCACACGACTGCCGCGGCGACTTGCAAGACGACTTCTGTATAGAAGTCTATGCAAGTCGCCCCCAAAGTAGTACAGGAACCTTTCTTCTAAGTCGGAGCGACTTGCGTCGCTCCGATTAGAACGGTTCCATTGTACAGAACGGGAGGCGACTTGTCAGGTGGCTAGGTCGCCTGACAAGTCGCCCCCGTGTGAACCGGCTCTAACCTTAAAACTGATGAAATAGGGAGGTCTGGGAGCCTGGTCCTCAGCCAGGGCTACACCAAGGGAAGGGAAGGCGGTAAGAGGACTATCTTGGTACAATGCAATAAGGGATACAATAGAGCAGTGATGGCGAACCTTGGCACCCCAGATGTTTTGGAACTACATTTCCCATGATGCTAGCACATCAACACTACAGTGTGCGTGAGCATCATGGGAAATGTAGTTCCAAAACATCTGGGGTGCCAAGGTTCGCCATCACTGCAATAGAGTATAAAAACAATCATGAAAAAGTTAGAAAAGTTTATTGATACATAATACATGACAAACGATATCAGTAGTAATTTAAAAACATAGGTGACTCGGTCATGGACAGTGTTTCAACTAGTTTCGCGGGCTGGGCCGCTTCATCAGGAAAAACATCTGCAAATTAAATTGCAGATGTTTTTCCTGATGAAGCGGCCCAGTCGGCGAAACTAATGACATCCTTTGTCACGTATTATGTATCAATAAACTTTTCTAATTTTTTTATGATTGTCTTTAAACTCTATTTGCAGGGATAAGCAATTAGTGGACCTCCAGCTGTTGCAAAACTACAAGTCCCATCATGACTCTGCCTTTGGGTGTCAGGCTTGTGGCTGTCAGAGTCTTGCTATGCCTCATGGGACTTGTAGTTCTGCAACAGCTGGAGGTCCGCTAATTGCACATCCCTGCTCTATTGTATCCCTTTTTGCATTGTACCGAGATAGTCCGCTTGCCCCCTTCCCTTCCCTTGGTGTAGCCCTGGCTGCGGACCAGGCTCCCAGACCCCCTATTTCATTAATTCTTGGATGATGGTACAACCCTTGTTTGAATACACGTACCTATTGATACTGTTCTCAGAGGCCACCCATATTTTTCTATTAAATGTATTACTGGTGACCTGTGAAGGCTTTTAAAGTGACGCCGATCAGGAACTTTGGGTAGATTCGGATCGTTTTTTGCCAATGGGTGTGCGCAGTTTTAAGACTTGACATAATTGGTATCTATTTACTCGATGCAAAACCAGTTTTTTAGATTTTACAAAAAAATATATATAATATTGTTAGTTTGCACTAAAATTAATTTGCGTGTATTTGTTACCTGATAGAATGCAGTGCGCAAAATTTGTGACACAAAAAATTGCCGCCACCACCATTTTATTCTCCAAGGTCTCTGCTTTCAGAAATGACATACTTTTTAGGGGATTTAAAGTTGGATGTCATAGAGCAGCGGTCCCCAACCTCCCCGACACCAGGGACCGGCCTCATGGAAGACGACCCCCAGAGAGGGGGATTGGGGGGGCTGCGGCCTATCATCTCACCTGCCACTCACTCTGTGGGATTACCTTGGAATATAACACTTTATTTGTTATTTGTATTTATTTATTTTTTAATATTTATTATTATGAGAAAAAAATATTGTTATTGAAAAAAAAAAAACAATACATCCTTATTTGTATTTGGCTGATCACATGAGCCCTGGTTAAAAAATTTGAACAATATTGTAATTAGCCAGATACAAATAAAGATTGAAAAAATATACACTGAGAGACCTGACCACAAAGAGTGGAGCGAGCGCCCTCTGGTGGTGGGAGGGTGGCAGTGCACTAGACCAGATAGGAGGTGGAGCCCAGGCGTGGCTGCCAATGCAAAATCAAGCCTCTCTAGCCACCCACCGCTGCGCGGCCTGGCCCCTGACCGCCAGCGAGCCACGTTCCGGGGGGGGGGGGTCATAGAAGGAACCTCCGATTACCCCCACATTGGGCTCCTCCCCCCTTGTTCAGTCACATGCACACCGCGACTCTTGCGATTCTCAGCCCCGCCCACTACTTTCCCCACCATCCGCCCTTTTCCCCGCCCACAGAACGGGAATCCCAATGATGTGGAAATGCGCGGCCAATAGGATAATGCCTTTTCTTAGGCGCCGCCCCCCTCTGGCTGACAGCAGGTAGCGTTCGGATTCTGACTTGCAAAGATGGCGGCCTCCTGGGGAAGGTTACTGGCGACACGAGTGAGTGCGGGGAGATCCCGGGATGTCCGTACCGGGGGAGATTACCTGGGAATACACCACTATGTACACTATACAGGGGAGATTACCTGGGAATACACCATGCACACTATACAGGGGAGATTACCTGGGAATACACCACTATGTACACTATACAGGGGAGATTACCTGGGAATATACCACTATGTACACTATACAGGGGAGATTACCTGGGAATATACCACTATGTACACTATACAGGGGGGATTACCTGGGAATATACCACTATGTACACTATACAGGGGGGATCACCTGAGAATATACCACTATGTACACTATACAGGGGAGATTACCTGAGAATATACCACTATGTGCACTATACAGGGGAGATTACCTGAGAATATACCACTATGTGCACTATACAGGGGAGATTACCTGGGAATATACCACTATGTACACTATACAGGGGGGATTACCTGGGAATATACCACTATGTACACTATACAGGGGGGATTACCTGGGAATATACAACTATGTACATTATACAGGGGAGATTACCTGGGAATATACCACTATGTGCACTATACAGGGGGGGTTACCTGGGAATACACCATGTACACTATACAGGGGAGATTACCTGGGAATATACCACTATGTGCACTATACAGGGGGGATTACCTGGGAATATACAACTATGTACATTATACAGGGGAGATTACCTGGGAATATACTACTATACAGGGGGATCACCTGAGAATATACCACTATGTGCACTATACAGGGGGGATTACCTGGGAATATACCACTATGTACACTATACAGGGGAGATTACCTGGGAATATACCACTATGTACATTATACAGGGGAGATTACCTGGGAATATACAACTATGTACATTATACAGGGGAGATTACCTAGGAATATACAACTGTGTACATTATACAGGGGAGATTACCTGGGAATATACAACTATGTACATTATACAGGGGAGATTACCTGGGAATATACCACTATGTACACTATACAGGGGGTATTACCTGGGAATATACCACTATGTACACTATACAGGGGAGATTACCTGGGAATATACCACTATGTACACTATACAGGGGGGATTACCTGGGAATATACAACTATGTACATTATACAGGGGAGATTATCTGGGAATATACTACTATACAGGGGGATCACCTGAGAATATACCACTATGTGCACTATACAGGGGGGATTACCTGGGAATATACCACTATGTACACTATACAGGGGGGATTACCTGGGAATATACCACTATGTACACTATACAGGGGAGATTACCTGGGAATATACCACTATGTGCGCTATACAGAGGGGATTACCTGGGAATATACCACTATGTGCACTACACAGGGGAGATTACCTGGGAATATACCACTATATACACTATACAGGGGAGATTACCAGGGAATATACCACTACACACACTATACAGGGGGATTACCTGATAATATACCACTATGTACATTATACAGGGGAGATTACCTGTGAATATTACCAGGAAGTAATACTCCACATAATTACGGGGACATGACATGTATGATGATTTGGATTTTGCCTACAAATATAAAGTTGCACGTTACACTCTGTTTGCCTTTGTGTATCGATTGTTGTGAAATTTTCAGGATTTTTGTATAATCTGCACAGACAGTCGGAAGCCATTTTTAGTAATTGGTGTCTGGTCACCCTGCCCCCGCTCTCAGGCTGGAGAGACCTGTTGCACAATTCTCCTAATGTGCCCCTTTTGACGTAGTTATTGCAGGAGGTTATCTCTGCCGCTCCAGTTGTCCTATAACAGATCTCTGCCATACAATGCTTGTACTTTGTAAGGGTGGACAGAGAGATCTGCTGGAGTGTCTTGGAGAGTGTGGGGGGGTGGATTCTATGATCTGTTGTGGTGTCAGGGGGAACACATAGATTTGCTGGGGTTTGGTTGTGGAGGGATGCAGAGGTCTGCTGAAAAGATCACCTTATTGTTTCTCTGCAGGTAATCCGCGCTGCAGCCGCTCCCGTTTCACGTTCCGTCCAATGTCCTGTCATCGCAGGAGCCACTACAGGCCGGGCTGTCTTCTGTGCTAATCCAAAGTTTAATTTCAGCACCAGTGAGTCCTGTTCTTATTGATCTGTACACCTCTATACACTGAGTAGTCCGATGTCTGCTACCACTTTATAGTTATGTATGGAGGGCTGGGGCCTAGGTTGTAGCTGCTGAGAGGAGCCCCTACCCTCTAATCCTGCCTCTAGGAGGCATTACCTGGGTTTATTGGTTCGGTTTTAGGTGCTGTGAGGAGACCTTCCTGAGCCCTGCCCTCTAGATGTTATTACATGGTTAATTGGCTCGGCTGTAGTTGCCATGAAGAGGCCTTCCTGTGTCCTCCCTCTAATCCTGCCCCCTAGGAGTTATTATCTGGGTTGATTGGCTCGGCTTCAGCTGCTGGGAGGAGACTTTTCTGTGCCCTGTCCCCTGGTAGTTATTAGACCTATGCACTGATAAAAAAATGTGTTAGTTTTCGTTTCCTTCGTTTTTTTGGTTAATCCGGAAATTTGAAATTTTGGAAGTTAACAAATTTGTCACTAAACGAACGAATTGCACATGTCTAGTAGTTATTAATTAGATTTCTTAGATTTCTTTCTTAGATTGTAATTTCTAACGAGCAGGGCCCTCTGATTCCTCCTGTATTTAATTGTAACTGTACTGTCTGCGCTAACATTCTAAAGTGCTTTGCAAACTGCTGGCATTATATAAATCCTGAATAATAATAATAATAAAAAAAAAACTGGGTTGATTGGCTCGGTTGTAGTTGCAAAGAGGAGACCTTCTTGTGCCCTCCCCTCCAATCCCCCCCCCCCCCTAGGAGTTACTACCTGGGTTGACTGGCTCAGTTTTAGCTGCTGGGAGGAGACCTTTCTGTGCCCTGACCACTAGGAGTTATTGAAGGGGTCAATTGGCTCGATTGTAATTGCCAAGAGGAGATCTTCCTGTGCCCTCCCCTCTAATCCTGCCCCCCAGGAGGTATTATCTGGGTTTACTTGCTCGGTTTTAGCTGCTGGGAGGGGGAGACCTTCCGGCCCCCTAGAAGTTATTACCTGGGTTGGTTGGCTCTGCTTTAGCTACTGGGAGGAGACCTTCCTGTGTCCTGCCCGCTAGGAGTTATTAACTGGGTTGATTGGCTTTATTTGTAGTTGCCAAGAGGAGATCTTCCTGTGCTCTCCCGTCTAATCCTGCCCCCTAGGAGCTATTACCTGGGTTCACTGGCTTGGTTTTAGCTGCTGGGAGGAGACCTTCCTGTGCCCTGGCCCTTAGGCGTTACCACATGAGTTGATTGGCTCAGTTGTAGCTACAGAGAGGAGACCTTACAGTACCCTCTCTTATAATCCTGCCCCCAAGGAGTTATTACCTGGGTTGATCGGCTTGGACACTGTGTGTGACAGCTAAGAATACAGATGATGGGGGTGTTTAGGTGGGAGAAGTGTTTGGGAGGGCTATGTATCAAAATTTGTAGTGAACAATAAATAGGTCCCCCCTCTCCCCCCCCCCCCCATGTACAGATGTGTGAAGTGTCATAAGATATTTGGGGGGGGGGGGGCACTACAATGATGCCTACATAGTTTTATAAAACTATTATATTCATACAAAATCCTTTTTTTAAAAATTGCAGCCAATTACAACCGTATATAAAATACACCATGGCCATGTGAAATGTCTAGTTTTCTGATGCTTTTCATATTGAACACTTCACTCTCATCTGTGTTCCCCCCTCCCCCCTCCAAACACAGATCACCAAATATTTTCTCAACATTAGATCACTTCCAACTAAATTTAAAACCAATAACTGGTCCGGTGAAAGGCAGGCACACTTTACCCTCTCAACACATTTCAGAGACTCTGCTTCTTCAGGAGATCTTGGGAGTGTATAATGATAATTGCATGCAGTTGTGAGGGGTAGGACGCCCCAATTCCACCAACCTCTAGATGGCAACACTGAATCCTAAAGCAAGGACCCAAATGGCAGAAATCAATACAGGAAATGGGCAACAAATTTCAGACGCATCAATAGTACACCGTCAGATCCTGTCAGAATTTGTAACTGAAGTGCCGTTCCATCGTCGCCATCTTGCTACACTCCGCACATCTCCACAGTAAGGATACACTGAGATGGGGGCAAGCGGACATCTTGTTACACCCACCTGAGTTTTGCACTTCACACTTTTTAACAGTAAACTGAGCTTATAAGATGAAATACAATATTTAAAAATCTGAAGGGCTGTTTACATGTTGAATTTTATAAAATCAGAGATGTTCTGTCAGATTAGCAAACCTGTGAAATCTACAGGTTTGCCGCTGCCTTTAAAATTGAACATCTAAACAGTCCGTCGGATTTTTACATACTGTATTTAACCCTATAAGCCCTGTTTACTGTTAAAAAAAAGGTTAAATACAGTATTTAGAAATTCGACGGACTGTTTAGATGTTCAATTTTAAAAGCGGCGGCAAATCTGTAGATCTCACAGGTTTGCTAATCTGACAGAACATCTCTGATTTTATAATTCAACATGTAAACAGTCTGTTGGATTTTTAAATACTGTATTTCATCTTATAAGCTCTGTTTACTGTTAAAAATAAGTGTAAAATGCAAAACTCCGGTGGGTGTAACAAGATGTCTGCTTGCCCCCTTCTCAGTGTATCCTTACTGTGGAGGAGTGCGGGTTTAGTAAGATGGCGGCGACGGAACATCACTTCTGTTACACATTCTGACGGGTCACCAAATCTGATGACACGCTTGCTAAATGAACAGAGATGTTGTCCAGTCACTGTCTACCGGTCCGATGTGTATCGCTATCTGCTTGGGATAGCCTACAGGCCCCCCTGTACTAGATGCAGCGATCACATTAGTTCTTATTTCATTTTTTTTCTTGTTTTTCACTTGAATATCCTTGCCAGTAACATGCCACCTGGCTAGGGTGACGACCTAGACCAAAATAAAGCGGTCAACAGTAAAAATTTCACTGAGCTTATTCCCAGGAAAAATATACCCCTAGACCAATGGTGGTCAACATTCTTGATATAGGGGGCCTTAAAGTGTTACTAAACACACAATTTTACATTGTCCCTTTCATGTCTGTATATGGATGATGGCACTGTAAATATTTTAATAAAAAAAACAAAAACACATCTAAGTACCTTTTTTCCTAATCAATATACAGCTGTTACATGACCCAGATCTTTCCCAGCCTGTCTGCAGGAAAACACAATTTTACATAAATTTATATGCAGAATACAGCTCCCCCCTTCAGTATGTGATGACTGTAGAGCTCCTTCTCCGTCAGTATGTGATGACTGTAGAGCTCCTCCCCCTTCAGTATGTGATGACTGTAGAGCTCCTCCCCCTTCAGTATGTGATGACTGTAGAGCTCCTCCCCCTTCAGTATGTGATGACTGTAGAGCTCCTCCCCCTTCAGTATGTGATGACTGTAGAGCTCCTCCCCCTTCAGTATGTGATGACTGTAGAGCTCCTCCCCCTTCAGTATGTGATGACTGTAGAGCTCCTCCCCCTTCAGTATTTGATGACTGTAGAGCTCCTCCCCCGTCAGTATGTGATGACTGTAGAGCTCCTCCCCCTTCAGTATGTGATGACTGTAGAGCTCCTCCCCCTTCAGTATGTGATGACTGTAGAGCTCCTCCCCCTTCAGTATGTGATGACTGTAGAGCTCCTCCCCCTTCAGTATGTGATGACTGTAGAGCTCCTCCCCCTTCAGTATGTGATGACTGTAGAGCTCCTCCCCCTTCAGTATGTGATGACTGTAGAGCTCCTCCCCCTTCAGTAAATGACTGTAGAGCTCCTCCCCTTCATTAAATGACTGTAGAGCTCCTCCCCCTTGAGTATGATGACTGTAGAGCTCCTCCCCCTTGAGTATGATGACTGTAGAGCTCCTCCCCCTTGAGTATGATGACTGTAGAGCTCCTCCCCCATCAGTATATGATGACTGTAGAGCTCCTCCCCCTTCAGTATATGATGACTGTAGCACTCCTCCCCCTTCATTAAATGACTGTAGAGCTCCTCCCCCTTCAGTATATGATGACTGTAGAGCTCCTCCAGTATATGATGACTGTAGAGCTCCTCCCCCTTCAGTATATGAAGACTGTAGCACGCCTCCCCCTTCATTAAATGACTGTAGTGCTCTTCCCCCTTCAGAATATGATGACTGTAGAGCTCCTCCCCCTCCAGTATATGATGACTGTAGAGCTCCTCCTCCTCCAGTATATGATGACTGTAGAGCTCCTCCTCCTCCAGTATATGATGACTGTAGAGCTCCTCCTCCTCCAGTATATGATGACTGTAGAGCTCCTCCTCCTCCAGTATATGATGACTGTAGAGCTCCTCCTCCTCCAGTATATGATGACTGTAGAGCTCCTCCTCCTCCAGTATATGATGACTGTAGAGCTCCTCCTCCTCCAGTATATGATGACTGTAGAGCTCCTCCTCCTCCTGTATATGATGACTGTAGAGCTCCTCCTCCTTCAGTATATGATGACTGTAGTGACTGTAAATTCTATCCTACAGGTTCCTCGCGGCTCCTCCCTGCCGTAACTCAGCTTGCCCCACAGTTCAAAGGGACAGCCGTTGTCAATGGAGAGTTCAAAGATTTAAGTCTAGATGACTTCAAGGGAAAGTATCTGGTGCTGTTCTTTTACCCATTGGATTTGTGAGTATTTCTTGGGGAGGGGCTTAGGTGGGGGGGGGGGGTAAATATCACAAGCAGCCTTGTTGTGGGGAGATATCACATACGGCACAGTTGGGGTATGGATTGGTGAAATATCACATTCAGCTCTGGGGGCGGTGGTAAATACCACATACGACTCTTGTGATGGGGGTGGTCGATATCATATACGTCTCTGGTGGTGAGGAGGTGGTAGACATTGCATATGGCTTTAGTTAGGGTGGTAGATAATGCATACAGCTGCTGGTGGTACAGAGTGGTGGATGGCACATGGGGCTCCGGTGGTACAGAGTGGTGGATGGCACATGGGGCTCCGGTGGTACAGAGTGGTGGATGGCACATGGGGCTCTGGTGGTACAGAGGTGGATATCATATAATGCTTAATTACATTGTACAGTCACAGCTTTGTCTCTGTGTCTTCTGGGTAAAGGGAGGCTCCTGACTGTTGTCTTATCTGACCCCTTCTGGGTCTTAGGCCATCACTTCAGATAAGGGCTGAGGCATCATAGATGGTGGAAGTGTGTGCTCTGTACAGTATAGATATCATTAGTCCTAAAAGAAAGGAATCTGACTTCCTGCACTGTACTCTGACATCTCTGTTTCCTATTGCAGCACCTTTGTCTGTCCCACCGAAATTGTGGCTTTCAGCGACAAAGCCAATGAGTTCCATGATGTTAACTGTGAGGTAGTGGCTGTCTCTGTGGATTCTCATTTCTGCCACCTGGCCTGGACAAATACCCCAAGAAAGGTGGGTGTAAGATCACTTGCTCCCCATGCTTACAGGTTAGTATCACTGATTTATACGGGCAGGCTCAGGAGTCTCATGGTTTTCTCAGCTTCCTTCAGAAGTTGCTGGCAGTATTTCAGCAGATACTCCACCCTGCTACTTTATACACTTTTTTTTTTTATCAGGCCTAAAATTAGCATAGGCCAGCAGCTTTCATAATTGTGGTAAAGGGTACTATAGAATACATTTGTAACTCTTGGTATTTATTTGTCACAAGATGAACAGAATAGGCAACTTTAACCTAAAGTGCAGGTGGCAGGGTTTCGGAAATACAAGCCATAGACTCCCAGGATCCCTATATTGTATCCTACCCGGACAGGGTAGTCCTTCAACCATGAGTATTCTGCCATGGGAAGGCACCAGGAAAATGGAAAATAAAGGAAAGGCAAGTATTCATTTTCCGTTTTTCCTGGTGCCTTCATGGCAGCATACTCATGGTTGAAGGACTACCCTGTCCGGGTAGGATACAATATAGGGAACCTGAGAGCCTAAGGCTTGTGTTTCCGAGACTCTGCTACCTGATGTAATGGCCAGGTGTATGCTGCCATAGATAGGCACCAGGAAAGGTAAATATTACATTTTTCAGTTTTTATCCTCATTAAGGGACACGTGACCACTAGATATTTTGATGCGATTGGGTTTTGCTGCTGCCTTCAAGAAGAACTGGACACAAAAAAAAAGCCATTAGCCAGCCAGGTATAATCCTTCCTGCTCTCGGCATGCTTCAGGTTATCGCTGGTGTCCTAGGAGGACATCTTTGCTCTACTTAGAGAAGTTTTAACCTTTTTTTTTTTTATTTTTACTAGCCTTCCAGATTTTTTTTTCTCTAGTCAAGACTTCATTTGTGCGCTGCTAGGCTGACTATGCAGCCATCTGGATCCACTAACCCCTTAGGGCCTCCTCGGAGGCTGTATTCCTCTGGACTGTTAATCCTAGCAGTTACCCCTGAAGGCGGAAGTATAGCCCAGTTGTATCAGAATATCTACTGATTTTGTGTCCTTTATGAACTTCAAGTAAAGGATTTTACAGTAAATACAAAAATTCCCATTTTTCTAACCACTATTTCAGCCTACAACATATTCAGTAAATATGCTATTATGTGAGGAGAGGACACCCTTCAAAAGTCAGTGTTCATCCTTTGCCTGGCTTTATTTATGTGAGGATATCTGAATGAGTGTACCATATTGCCTTATAGAGCGGAGGACTGGGACACATGAATATTCCGCTGCTGTCTGACCTAACAAAGCAGATATCCCGTGACTACGGAGTTCTACTGGAAAACCCAGGCATAGCTCTAAGGTAGGCTATGTTTATTATGTTTATTATTGTTTATTATAGATTTCTTAATTTCTAAATGTGACACATGCTTTCCCTCCCCTTTTGTCTTTGCCCCCTTGTTCTTACTTTTTCTGCTCCTCTGCCCATTCTTTTTTTCTGCTCCTCTGCCCACAACTTTCACAGGTGAAATAATATATTATCATCACCATTAGGTTGCATTCACACCTGGGCGTTTTGAGATGTGGGCAGAATCGCAATGTGGGCATTCTGCTCGCAATTTAAAAACAGTCTGCTAAAATGACAAATCACACAATGCGAATTTCAGATGCCATTTATTTTAATGGCACCTAAAAACAGGGCTTCAATCATGGCAAACAGCTTCACACGAAGCTTGTCGCCAAAAAGAAGCTCCTGCTCTCTTTGTTTGGGCATGAAGCTTCACGCAGTGCAGTTTGCTGCAATTGCAGCGCAATTTATCACATGGCAAAATGGAACCCCGTTTTTAGGTGCCATTAAAATGAATGACATCTGAAAAATGTGTTGTGTGATTTTGTTATTTTAGCAGAGCTTTGAAATCGCAATTCTGACCGCGGTTCAAAACGCCCAGGTGTGAATGCAGCCTTGGTGAAATGCCGCTCCCAGCTGTCGGGGGTGAAAATGATTACAGGTAGATGATTACCCCAGCCAGCTCTGCTTCCATCGGCACAACCTGAGCAGAAGCCTCTCAACCTGCTGAATTTAGGGTTCATTGAACACTGTCAACTGCACTTTTGCTCCACTAATCTATGGAGTATACTGCTGGACTACTAGGCATGGTGATCATTGTGCCCTAATAAGTTACTGAAAGGGGCTGTACCGACTCCATTCACGAGACTGTCTTCTGTTTTTGTCTTTCAGGGGTCTCTTCCTCATCGATCCTAATGGAATAGTGCGACACATGAGTGTGAACGATCTTCCTGTTGGCAGAAGTGTGGAGGAGACTCTGAGGCTGGTGAAAGCCTTTCAGTATGTGGAGACACATGGAGAGGTGTGCCCGGCCAACTGGACTCCCCACGCTCCTACAGTAAGTATACTGCCCACCTCCCCTTCTAGGGAATTACATGGCTGACACCAGTGAATCTTTGCTTTCCAGCCAAGTTGTACTAACCATCATCCCCCAGGTATACATTTAAAATGAAAAAATAAGGCAGACCTCCAATTCTCCTACATGAGAGATTGGAGATGTATTAACTGCTATTACAAACAAATATAAAAGTAAAAGTAGCTTTGTTCATATAATAAAACACATGCAATTGTTAAAAGCTAATCCATATCCCAGAAGTAATGATCACAATAGTATAATAATATATAATATGGTGTTATATTCTTTATTGTAGATATTATATCATGTTCCATATCAGTGTAAAGTAACGTCTCATGGATCCTGATGAAGCACTGGATATATGCGAAGCACGTTGATCCACTAAGCTTTACAGTTATACTATTGTGATCATTATTTCTGGGATATGGATTAGCGTTTAACAATCTATTAACCACTTGCCGACCGCCTACCGCATATATACTGCGGCAGAATGGCACGGGCAGGCAGAATCACGTACCCGTACGTGATCTGCCTCCCGCGGGCGGGGGGTCCGATCGGACCCCCCCCCGGTGCCATCGGCGGTCGGCATTTGACTGGGAGCGTCGGGAGGCGAGGGGGAGACCATCCGATCGTGGCCCCCCCCTCGCGATCGCTCCCAGCCAATGGGAATCCTCCTCTGCCTGTGTGTCGTTTCACACAGGCAGAGGATGTGATGTCATCTCTCCTCGGTCTGGCAGTTTCCGTTCCAGCGCCGAGGAGAGAAGACAAGTGAGTGCACAACACACACACACAGTAGAACATGCCAGGCATACCTTACACCCCCGATCCCCCCCCCCCCTGTCACAAACTGACATTAGCAGTATTTTTTTTTTTTTTTTTTTTCTGATTACTGCATAGTGTCAGTTTGTGACAGTTAGTGTTAGGGCAGTGAGTATTACCCCCCTTTAGGTCTAGGATACCCCCCTAACCCCCCCTAATAAAGTTTTAACCTCTTGATCACCCCCCCTCACCAGTGTCGCTAAGCGATCATTTTTCTGATCGCTGTATTAGTGTCGCTGGTGACGCTAGTTAGGAACGTAAATATTTAGGTTCGCCGTCAGTGTTTTATAGCGACAGGGACCCCCATATACTATCTAATATATGTTTTAACCCCTTGATTGCCCCCTAGTTAACCCTTTCATCAGTGATCACCGTATAACCGTTACGGTTGACGCTGGTTAGTTTGTTTATTTTTTATAGTGTCAGGGAACCCGCCGTTTATTACCGAATAAAGGTTTAGCCCCCTGATCGCCCGGCGGTGATATGCGTCGCCCCAGGCAGCGTCAGATTAGCGCCAGTACCGCGAACACCCACGCACGCAGCATATGCCTCCCTTAGTGGTATAGTATCTGATCGGATCAATATCTGATCCGATCAAATCTATACTAGCGTCCCCAGCAGTTTAGGGTTCCCGAAAACGCAGTGTTAGCGGGATCAGCCCAGATACCTGCTAGCACCTGCGTTTTGCCCCTCCGCCCGGCCCAGCCCACCCAAGTGCAGTATCGATCGATCACTGTCACTTACAAAACACTAAACGCATAACTGCAGCGTTCGCAGAGTCAGGCCTGATCCCTGCGATCGCTAACAGTTTTTTTGGTAGCGTTTTGGTGAACTGGCAAGCACCAGCCCCAGGCAGCGTCAGGTTAGCGCCAGTACCGCTAACACCCACGCATGCACTGTACACCTCCCTTAGTGGTATAGTATCTGATCGGATCAATATCTGATCCGATCAGATCTATACTAGCGTCCCCAGCAGTTTAGGGTTCCCAAAAACGCAGTGTTAGCGGGATCAGCCCAGATACCTGCTAGCACCTGCGTTTTGCCCCTCCGCCCGGCCCGGCCCAGCCCACCCAAGTGCAGTATCGATCGATCACTGTCACTTACAAAACACTAAACGCATAACTGCAGCGTTCGCAGAGTCAGGCCGGATCCCTGTGATCGCTAACAGTTTTTTTGTAGCGTTTTGGTGAACTGGCAAGCGCCAGCGGCCTAGTACACCCCGGTCGTAGTCAAACCAGCACTGCAGTAACACTTGGTGACGTGGCGAGTCACATAAGTGCAGTTCAAGCTGGTGAGGTGGCAAGCACAAGTAGTGTCCCGCTGCCACCAAAAAGACAAACACAGGCCCGTCGTGCCCATAGTGCCCTTCCTGCTGCATTCGCCAATCCTAATTGGGAACCCACCGCTTCTGCAGCGCCCATACTTCCCCCATTCACATCCCCAACCAAATGCAGTCGGCTGCATGAGAGGCATTTTCTTTATGTCCTCCCGAGTACCCCTACCCAACGAACCCCCCAAAAAAGATGTTGTGTCTGCAGCTAGCGCGGATATAGGCGTGACGCCCGCTATTATTGTCCCTCCTGTCCTGACAATCCTGGTCTTTGCATTGGTGAATGTTTTGAACGCTACCATGCACTAGTTGAGTATTAGCGTAGGGTACAGCATTGCACAGACTAGGCACACTTTCACAGGGTCTCCCGAGATGCCATCGCATTTTGAGAGACCCGAACCTGGAACCGGTTACAATTATAAAAGTTAGTTACAAAAAAAAGTGTAAAAAAAAAAAAAAAAAAAAAACACAAACAAAAATATAAAATAAAAATAGTTGTCGTTTTATTGTTCTCTCTCTCTCTATTCTCTCTCTATTCTGCTCTTTTTTACTGTATTCTATTCTGCATTGTTTTATTGTTATTATGTTTTATCATGTTTGCTTTTCAGGTATGCAATTTTTTATACCTTACCGTTTACTGTGCTTTATTGTTAACCATTTTTTTGTCTTCAGGTATGCCATTCACGACTTTGAGTGGTTATACCAGAATGATGCCTGCAGGTTTAGGTATCATCTTGGTATCATTCTTTTCAGCCAGCGGTCGGCTTTCATGTAAAAGCAATCCTAGTGGCTAATTAGCCTCTAGACTGCTTTTACAAGCAGTGGGAGGGAATGCCCCCCCCCCCCCCAACATCTTCCGTGTTTTTCTCTGGCTCTCCTGTCTCAACAGGGAACCTGAAAATGCAGCCGGTGATTCAGCCAGCTGACCATAGAGCTGATCAGAGACCAGAGTGGCTCCAAACATCTCTATGACCTAAGAAACCGGAAGCTACGAGCATTTTATGACGTAGATTTCGCCGGATGTAAACAGCGCCATTGGGAAATTGGGAAAGCATTTTATCACACCGATCTTGGTGTGATCAGATGCTTTGAGGGCAGAGGAGAAATCTAGGGTCTAATAGACCCCAATTTTTGCAAAAAAGAGTACCTGTCACTACCTATTGCTATCATAGGGGATATTTACATTCCCTGAGATAACAATAAAAATGATTTAAAAAAAAAAATGAAAGGAACAGTTTAAAAATAAGATAAAAAAATAATAATAATAAAGAAAAAAAAAAAAAAAGCACCCCTGTCCCCCCTGCTCTCGCGCTAAGGTGAACGCAAGCGTTGGTCTGGCGTCAAATGTAAACAGCAATTGCACCATGCATGTGAGGTATCGCCGCGAAGGTCAGATCGAGGGCAGTAAGTTTAGCAGTAGACCTCCTCTGTAAATCTAAAGTGGTAACCTGTAAAGGCTTTTAAAGGCTTTTAAAAATGTATTTAGTTTGTCGCCACTGCACGTTTGTGCGCAATTTTAAAGCATGTCATGTTTGGTATCCATGTACTCGGCCTAAGATCATCTTTTTTATTTCATCAAACATTTGGGCAATATAGTGTGTTTTAGTGCATTAAAATGTAAAAAAGTGTGTTTTTTTCCCCAAAAAATGCGTTTGAAAAATCGCTGCGCAAATACTGTGTGAAAAAAAAAAATGAAACACCCACCATTTTAATCTGTAGGGCATTTGCTTTAAAAAAATATATAATGTTTGGGGGTTCAAAGTAATTTTCTTGCAAAAAAAAATTATTTTTTTATGTAAACAATAAGTGTCAGAAAGGGCTTTGTCTTCAAGTGGTTAGAAGAGTGGGTGATGTGTGACATAAGCTTCTAGATGTTGTGCATAAAATTCCAGGACAGTTCAAAACCCCCCCAAATGACCCCATTTTGGAAAGTAGACACCCCAAGCTATTTGCTGAGAGTCATGTTGAGTCCATGGAATAATTTATATTGTGACACAAGTTGCGGGAAAGAGACAATTTTTTATTTTTTTTATTTTTTTTTTGCGCAAAGTTGTCACTAAATGATATATTGCTCAAACATGCCATGGGAATATGTGAAATTACACCCCAAAATACATTCTGTTGCTTCTCCTGAGTACGGGGATACCACATGTGTGAGACTTTTTGGGAGCCTAGCCGCGCACGGGACCCCGAAAACCAAGCACCGCCTTCAGGCTTTCTAAGGCCGTAAATTTTTGATTTCACTCTTCACTGCCTATCACAGTTTCGGAGGCCATGGAATGCCCAGGTGGCACAAAACCCCCCCAAATGACCCCATTTTGGAAAGTAGACACCCCAAGCTATTTGATGAGAGGTATAGTGAGTATTTTGCAGACCTCACTTTTTGTCACAAAGTTTTGAAAATTGAAAAAAGAAAAAAAAAATTTTTTTTTCTCGTCTTTCTTTATTTTCAAAAACAAATGAGAGCTGCAAAATACTCACCATGCCTCTCAGCAAATAGCTTGGGGTGTCTACTTTCCAAAATGGGGTCATTTGGGGGGGGTTTGTGCCACCTGGGCATTCCATGGCCTCCGAAACTGTGATAGGCAGTGAGGAGTAAAATCAAAAATGTACGCCCTTAGAAATCCTGAAGGCAGTGATTGGTTTTCGGGGTCCCGTACGCGGCTAGGCTCCTAAAAAGTCCCACACATGTGGTATCCCCGTACTCAGGAGAAGCAGCTAAATGTATTTTGGGGTGCAATTCCACATATGCCCATGGCCTGTGTGAGCAATATATCATTTAGTGACAACTTTGTGCAAAAAAAAAAAAAAAATTTGTCACTTTCCCGCAACTTGTGTCAAAATATAAAACATTCCATGGACTCAACATGCCTCAAAGCAAATAGCTTGGGGTGTCTACTTTCCAAAATGGGGTCATTTGGGGGGGTTTTATGTCATCTGGGCATTTTATGGCCTTCAAAACTGTGATAGGTAGTGAGGAGTAAAATCAAAAATGTACGCCCTTAGAAATCCTGAAGGCGGTGCTTGGTTTTCGGGGCCCCGTACGCGGCTAGGCTCCCAAAAAGTCCCACACATGTGGTATCCCCGTACTCAGGAGAAGCAGCTGAATGTATTTTGGGGTGCAATTCCACATATGCCCATGGCCTGTGTGAGCAATATATCATTTAGTGACAACTTTTTGTAATTTTTTTTTTTTTTTTTGTCATTATTCAATCACTTGGAACAAAAAAAATGAATATTCAATGGGCTCAACATGCCTCTCAGCAAATTCCTTGGGGTGTCTACTTTCCAAAATGGGGTCATTTGTGGGGGATTTGTACTGCCCTGCCATTTTAGCACCTCAAGAAACGACATAGGCAGTCATAAATTAAAGGCTGTGTAAATTCCAGAAAATGTACCCTAGTTTGTAGACGCTATAACTTTTGCGCAAACCAATAAATATACACTTATTGACATTTTTTTTACCAAAGACATGTGGCCGAATACATTTTGGCCTAAATGTATGACTAAAATTGAGTTTATTGGATTTTTTTTAGAACAAAAAGTAGAAAATATCATTTTTTTTCAAAATTTTCGGTCTTTTTCCGTGTATAGCGCAAAAAATAAAAACGGCAGAGGTGATCAAATACCATCAAAAGAAAGCTCTATTTGTGGGAAGAAAAGGACGCAAATTTCGTTTGGGTACAGCATTGCATGACCGCGCAATTAGCAGTTAAAGCGACGCAGTGCCGAATTGTAAAAAGTGCTCTGGTCAGGAAGGGGGTAAAACCTTCCGGGGCTGAAGTGGTTAAGGTGCCACTCATGGCCATCATCCGTACTGTATATTTGGAAAACGAACAAAAAAGGATCTCAGGCTGTACAGGCCAAACAAGGAGTAAACAATTTATGGTAAAATTACACTTTATTAGTAACAAAAATTAAAAGGATTTTATCCAATACATGTTGGTTATAAAAACAATACTAGTGCTGGTATATCATTGTGCTTATTTATACACCAAGGAAAAAATGCTGATAACAGAAGTCCTCATATGCAAACGCGTTTCGACAGTACTTTGCTTCATCAGGGCCTATGAAGACATTACCCCCCCCCCCTCCCCCATGTACATACAGTTATTCATAGCATTTCTCGCCTGTCAATGTTCAGATAGTTTTCATAACAATAAACAGGCTATCTAACCCACCTCTTTCAACGGGGAAGGGGGAGGGGAGATAAAGATGAAGTAAAGGATGAAAGGAAAGGGAACAACAGAAAAAAAAAAAGTCAAGAGGGAGAAGGCACACGCTATGTAAACTTCCAAATCTATACTCTATCATTTAGCCTTATAAATCAGCCATTGCACTCATACCCCATGCTTTTAACAATTTCATGTGTTTTATTATATGACTAAAGCTACTGTTACTTTTATATTCTGTTTGTAGTAGCACTTAATACACCCCCCTCCCTCCTCCAGTCTCCCATGTAGGAGAATTGGAAGTCTGCCTTCTCTTTCCATTTGACATATTTGCTTTGTGTTCCTCATCATCTTCACATTTCCACTTTTGAGTATTCTCATTGTTCTTCTGGCCCTGCCCACTATAATCTTCTTGTTGTCTTGGACTGTCTGTGCATTTCCTAGAAATCTGAGGATTCTTTTTTTTTTTTTTTTTGCAAAATAGAAGTTTAGGTTAGAAAATACCCCTCCTCAGTGTTCCCTATTCTCTCTATACATTTTAGCAGACATTGCAGATGAATTCATGTGTTTTCTATGCCATCACGTGACCGCATAGCTCTGTCCCCACTCTGTAAATGTGCAGCTGGTGGGAGGGAACTCTTTCCTGCCAACAACCCCTAGAGCAGCAGTTGCCGAAAAGCGACATCACTGCTTTATGAATCCTCTCTGTTGTCGTACCTCAACAACTTAGCGGTCATATGACTGCATAGAGAAACAGAACTTAGCATTCACATGACTGCATGCAAAAACAGGGGGGGAAACGAGCTATTTACTTTGCCCTGCATACATTTAAGCTGAAATGGCAATCAGGAGCACTAGGGAGGTAGCATTTTAAAGGTTGGGATATTGTATAACCTAAACTTCTTCTTTAAATCTCACCCACATGTCGTCATGCGATTCAATTAGCGCTGTAACTAGCTAGGCATAGAAATCAATCTGGATGGACAGTAGACATGAAAACTATCTTTGTGATGTTCGGTGGAGCACTTGATGAATCTGTGAAGGTGGAGGTCCCCTTTAATCACACTGCCTGTATCTGTCTGCTGGGTGTCATTGTTCACACACATGTCCAGGCTCTGAGGTTCTAAAGTGTGGCGAGAGAGGAGGACAAATCATGTGCGGGAGATGTAACAAAAAATACCTGCCTATGATTTTCTTTTCCTGGCATCAATCCAGTGTCAACATACATGTGGTAGTAGCCCCCTCTACATATTGGTGCCAGGAAAATCCTTTAGAAAGAGGACATTTCTTTGATTGGATTTGTATTTCCCATGTATGCTTCTCCCACACATGGAGTCTGCAGCGCTGGTCACATGCTCTGTGTTGGAAATAATGTGTCTTCTCTCTTCCAGATTAAACCAAGTCCAGAAGGATCAAAGGAATACTTTAATAAAGTGAACTGAAAGCCCCGCTCACCGCAGATGTCCACAATGCTGACCACTGTGCCTGTAAGGGGGGTGGGACACCCGCCACAGATTTTCCGCTGTATAGTAATGTTAGATGGTTGCTCAATAAACCACTTAAACCATCCTATTGTCTGGATTGATCGGTTGGAGAATGACATTGGTCAGTTATTGGTGGGGGAAGGCTGCGTCTGCTAAGGAGGAACCAGTAGGGATCCAATATCGGGGAAACGTCTGTGCTTCATGTGGTACCGCTATCAAAGTCTCAGATTATCATCTGTGTTTTTATATGTGACCACCATCCACCCTGAGAGAGACCTGAAGGCGCTCATTGCTACTTCCCACCTGGCTGTCCTGTTTACCCCCTCAGCTTCTATACTTGGAAATAAGAATGTCTGACTTTACAGAACTTGTGTATAAATGGTTTCTTAAATGGTAAGTTCACCTTTTTCATGACAAATGAAAAGGTGGACTACAAATATCCGTGCCACCCGTCTGCTGCACATAGCACCAGTGATGTCCTTTGCTGCTGATGTAGCGGTCTGTGCACTGCAGTACAAGGCCCCAGAGTGATTATCCATCATAATGCTTGGAATGAAAAGCACTCATTGGCTGGCATGACCACATGACCATGCCTAACCAATGAGAAGTGCGTCTGAGGCTACTTTTTCTGGTAAGGTGAAATAAAAAGAAGCACTTATTGGTCAGGTGGTCGCACTGACCAATCACTGCTTGCCATTGTAAGCACTATGATCAGTACTCCAGGGTACTCCTATGCAGGGGCGTTGGTAGGTCTACAAAAGATCTGGGGCTAGAGCCCATAGTAGTGAAGTAAAGAAAGTCATACACATGTATATAATATACGTGTGGGTGTACAGTATATATATCTCTGAGTGTGGATTCCCGCTTACATCAGGGTCCCCAGGGAGCCCCCCGCTTACATCAGGGTTCTCAGAGAGCCCACCCCCCTTACATCAGTGTCCCCAGAGCCCCCCTTACATCAGGGTCTCTAGAGAGCCTCCCTACTTACATGAGGGTCCCCAGAGCCCTCCTCATTGCATCACGGTCCCCAGAGAGCCCACCCCCTCTTACATCGGGGTCCCCAGAACCCCCTTTACATCAGTGTCCCTAGAGAGCCTCCCTACTTACATTAGGGCCTCCAGAGCCCTCCTCATTACATCAGGGTCCCCAGAGCCCCCCTCATTACATCGGGGTCCTCAGAGAGCCCACCCCCCTTACATCAGGGTCCCCAGAGATCCCACCCCCCTTACATCAGGGTAACCAGAGCCCCCCTTACATCAGGGTCCCCAGAGAGCCCCAGGGCTCAGGAGTTGGCTACATAAACAATGCAGGGCCCAGCTGTGCCTATCTATGCAGCTTTCCAGTGCCCAGCAATGTAGCCTCATCAGTGCCGAGCAGTGCACCCCCCCACTGCAGTGCCCTCTGTCCCCTGCACCCCACCACACACTGTGTAAGTAGAACTCTTACCTTACACAGGTGTACAGTAAGCAGAGCATCTGAGATCGGCATCACAGAGCTGGATGGGGGCGGGAACTACAGAAGTTAACTTTTCACATTAACAGGCTGGTGATTGGTTGCTAGGACTGTCCAGCAACCAATCACCTGCTGTTTAATGAAAAAGTCAACTCCTGCGGTTCCCGCCCCCATCCAGCCCTGTGATACTGGGCGCTCGCCACTGTCCAATGAAGGGGACAGCAGCAAAAATTTCCACGGGCCAGGTGCCCGCATTTAGTGGTGGCGGGCCGGGTGCCAACCCCTGCCCTAGAGACTTGGGGCTATGGGCCCCAGATTCGGGGCTATAGCCTCAATAGCCACCCCCTAGCAACGCCTCTGCCTACCAGCATGTCTTTGGAATGTGGGAGGAAACCCACACAGGCACAGGGAGAACATGCAAACTCCATGCAGTTAGTGTCGTGGTTGGGATTTGAACCAGCGACCCTTTTTTAACGTGGTAGCTCACGTGTCGTTTACAGGCTTATTTTTTTTTTAATATTTAAAAAAAAAATATTTTTTTCATTTTTGCCTAACGCTTCTAAACGTAAACGCGGAAAAACGGATTAAACGCGGGTTACTATCTGTCAAGTTAAATCATTCAGGAGAGGTTGTAAAAATGTCCCGTGTACATGAAGCCTATCAGTTTCCGGATCACACAGAGCGCTGATCTCCCGCTGTGTCCCGGGGCTGGGTTGGAATTCCTTGGGCCGCAGTAACAAAGCCCCGCCTCCTATGATGGACGTCACACTGCTTCAATTTCCCGCCACTGGATCAGTGTGCCGTCTATCACAGGGGGCTGCCAAACGATTTAGCTCAGTGACAGAGAGAGATCGCCGCTCTGCGTGACAAGGAGGGAGGGGAGGGCTCTGACTGGGGATGACACCCCTGCCATGTGCGCCCCCCCCCCCCCCCACCACCCTGTTTTCGGTGCCATTATTGGCACATTTTTTCTTTCGGCCAAATTTAAAAAAAACACCATTTTCGACCAATGTGTTTCAGCGGCCAAAAATTGGGTCCGCCTCTAAAATGTCACTGTCATACCCTCTGCACTCCTCTCCTGTACATACAATATCTGACAAAAGTAAGTACACCCCTCAGTGACATTTCTGTAAGTCTTTTCTTCTTCCTTTTCATGTAACAACACTGAAGAAATGACACTTTGCTACAATGTAAAGTAACGAATGTACGGCTTGTATAACAGTGTAAATTTACTGTCCCCTCAAAATAACTCAACACACAGCCATTAATGTCTAAACCGCTGGCAACAAAAGTCAGTACACCCCTAAGTGAAAATCTCCAAATTGAGCCATTTTCCCTCCCCGGTGTCATGTAACTCGTTAGTGTTACAAGGTCTCAGGTGTGAATGGGGAGCAGGTGTGTTAAATTAGGTGCCCCCTCAATATAACTCAACACACAGCCATTAGGGTAAAGGTGATGGACTGGCCAAGCATGTCTTCAGACCTAAACCCTATTGATAATCTGTGGGACATCCCCAAACGGAAGGTGGAGGAGCGCAAGGTCTCTAACATCCACCAGCTCCGTGATGTCATCATGGAAGAGGACTCCAGTGACAACCTGTGAAGCTCTGGTGACCTCCATGCCCAAGAGGGTTAAGGCAGTGCTGGAAAATAATGGTGGCCACACAAAATATTGACACTTTGGGCCCAATTTTCACTTAGGGGTGTACTGACTTTTGTTGCCAGCGGTTTAGACATTAATGGCTGTGTTGAGTTATTTTGAGGGGATAGCAAATTTACACTGTTATACAAGCTGTACACTCACTACTTTACATTGTAGCAAAGTGTCATTTCTTCAGTGTTGTCACATGAAAAGATAGAAGAAAAGATTTACACACATGTGACTGAGGGGTGTACTTACTTTTGTCAGATACTGTATATATACTGTACACTCACCGGCCACTTTATTATTTCCACCTTGCTAGTAGCGGGTCGGACCCCCTTTATTAGATCCCCCATAGAAATCCAGGGTACGGTACCCCACACATCACGGGGTGCTTCATAAATCTCCCTATAAATGCTGTGCTGGACCGACACCAATTATTCCCATCACCATGATGATGATAAACGATTATTGATTGAATGGATTCTATGAAGAAATATTGGAAATCAAACTATTTTGTTTTTTTACTTCTAAATACCCCCCTCCCCCCCCCAGTGATCATTACACCCCCCCCCCCTTCCCCCCCAGTGATTATACAGACAGATGTAGCTTTCTAATGGGGGGTGTAATAAAGTGACATTTATTATATGGAGGGGTGATAGTTCTATTGACAATCAGAGGTGTGTATGGTGAGGAATGGTCGGGTAATGGATATATAATATATACCAGAAATAGGTGACCCCCTCCCCTCCCAATCACTGATATATGATGGTAATTGTACCATCCCCCCAGCAATATAAATCATAGAAATAATGGGGTACGGGGCGCTATAATATCCAATCCAAAATTGATCAATAAATTAAACAACTCATCATCGTTCATAACATATTTACCCCCCCCCACTGATATATATATATATATATCATTAATATTGGGGTGATTTATATATATATATATATTTATATCACCCCAATCATTTATATTATATATATATAATCACTCCAATAATTATATATATATATATAGATCACCCCAATAATATATATATATATATATATAATTTCACCCCAATCAATTATATATATATATGTATAATGTAAATGATTGGGGTGATATATATATATATAATTATTTTTGGAGTGATCTATATACACATCAGGAGTCCGCTGCTGCCTGATGTCATCACTGGACTCCTCCCCCTACTGCCTTATATGGACTTGTTTACTCCTTATATGCAAATGAGGCAGCTGGCTGGGGCTGCGTCGCCATGACAATAACTGACATGACTGCACTGGACCTCCTATGGGAAGGATTGTGTATGTGACGTTTCTATGGTAATACCTCCATCCCATAATAATATCATCCATTCCTTCCTGTCTAAAGACTTCATTCACAAGGCTGGAAGAGTCGGATATTGTGATCCCCCAATAAATTATTGGGGTGATATATATATTATGATTAGAGAGAGAGTGATCTCTCTCTCTCTCTCTCTCTCTCTCTCTCTCTATATATATATATATATATATATATATATATATAATTATTGGGGTGATATTGATGCGATATTAGTTATGAATGTGCAATCATTGTGTTTTGGGGGAGATAACTGATCAGTATGACTCCTCCCCCTCCCCTCCCCCATTAATAAAAAGCTTTTTTTGCTGCAGTGGACAAGAAATCCAAATAAAAAATAAAATAAAGAAATGTTCTATTTGTGGGGTGCAGAGGTGACATTTGGTGGAAGTCTTTAGACAGGAAGGAATGGATGATATTATGGGATGGAAATATTACCATAGAAACGTCACATACACAATCAGACTGTAATAGAGATCGGAGGGAGAAGGAAGGAGTTTTGTATTCTCTGCAGTTTTGCTCATTATTTGATACTATAATAATGGGGATGATTTGGATAAAGAATGTTTACCAGATACGGAATCTTCTGAACACCAACAAAGAAGGAAATGTATTTGTTATACTTGGGGTCTGGATCTTCCAGTACCTGAAATTCCCACCGAGCTTCGCTATTGGTTATATATATATATCACTGTGTGTGGGGGGGTGACATGCATTGTGATATATGTATGTGTGTGTATATATATGTGTGTGTGTGTGGGGGAGGGGGTGACATGCATTGTGATATATATAATATACACACACACACATATATATGTCACAATGCATGTCACCCCCCCCCCCCCCACACACACACACACATATATAATATACACACACACTAGGGCTGCAACTAACGATTATATTCATAATCGATTAGTTGGCTGATTATTGTTTAGATTAATTGATTAATGACCTTAAAAAGGAGTGATATATAATTTAGTTAATATGTAAAGATTTATAAAAAAAGGCCATTTATTCTGAAATCTCTCTATATAATGATAAATATAAAGAACCGATACAGGAGATCTCCGGGATACAAACGGAAGGAGACAACAGGAAGTGAGAGAAATCCTCCCAAAGTGACATCATCCCTGGGTGTCACCAGAACTAGTGTCCCCATTGGAGGATTTCCCCTCTAATTCCTGTTCTGGTAACAACCCAAAATCTGGAATGTTTCTTTCACTTTTGTTGGTAAAGAGAGAATGAAGCTCCTTAAAGGGGGCGCAGGCAGCAATAAAAACCTGACAGGGGTTCTAATCCCTCTCCACTCCATCTAACACCAATAATAAAAACATTTTCCTTTATTTATAATGTAACATATGGGGGAGAAATGAAAAAAAATGATTTGGCAGTGAAAGTGGCAGTTAAAATGTGTGTGTGTGTGTAGGGGGAGGGGTTACTTGGTTTGACAGTTAAAGGGTTGAAACAAATGAACAATATAGTTTGGTGGTGAAAGGGTTAAAAACTGAAAGAATTTGGCAGTTGAAGAGAGTGAATCTTCCTAAAGGGGGCGCAGACAGCAATAAAAACCTGACAGGGGTTCTAATCCCTCTCCACTCCATCCAACACTATCAATAAACAAGTTTTCCTTTAGTGATAATTTTACATTTGGGCAAGAAATGTAAAAAACACATTTTGGTTTTGTCGGTAAAAGGGTTAAAAACGGGGGGAGGGGAGGGTATAAAAAAAGAAAAGAAGTTGGTTTGGCGCTGAAAGGGTTAAAAAAAAAAACCTTACAAAAATCTGTGTTTTGAAAAAAAACGGTTCATAGAAAGGGTTAAAAATGAAAAAAATTATGATTTTGCAGTGCAAGGGTTAAAAACAAAAGGGGGAGGGGAATTGGTTTCATAAATGAAAGGGAAAACATTTGATTTGGCAGTGAAAGGGTTAAAAATCGAGAAATAATTGGTGTGTAATAATGATAAAATAAAATAAAAGATTTGATGGAGGATTTCTAAGGCTCCATTCACAATGTTATCATAAGAATAGAGATCTTTACTTAAGCCATGGGACTGTAAGGGTTAAATCTCATTCACAATAACATGTTCTTCCAGGAGCCGTATATCCCTATTAGATCCGTATACTGATCCTACAGGCTGAATTCACAAAGCTCACAAATAAGGACGTGGCTCCTTTAAGAAAAATCGTCAGTTATTTTTCAAAAAAAAAAAAAAAGGTCACATGACTGCACTGCGAGATCTGATTGGTCCCTCTGCCTATGAAGTCATCGGCTGAGTCTCTATATAGCCAGACGCAGGTCAGTGAGCTCTTAGAAGCTCAGAGATCACTGACCAGTGAACACGTGCTTCTTATCTCTCCTGAGATATTTCTTGCGATTTTATTGGATTTGATTTTGTTCGATTCAATTTCATTGCGATTTCTATTGTCATACATTTAAAGCGAGTTTCTTTATTCCTAATAATGAACCGATTTAAATGTAATCGGCTTCTTTCTCTGAAAAACACCAAAGAGAAAGCCAGCAAAGGAGGGGCAATGGTAGGAGGTATCAGTGACCAGCCTGCAGATACCCCAACCAAAAAGCCCCCCAAAATGAAGAGGATTGTGCGTGGCTGTTTCAGAGCCGTTGTTGAATGTTTCGGTTCCAGCTGTACAGCCAATGAACATCATCGAGATACAGACAGCGAAATTGGTAAGTGTTATGGATAGTGATAGATACAAAAAGTACTCTGGATAAGTCACCTACAATCATCGATCAAATTATTGATTATTTGTTTTCATAGAATTATAGAACAGAAGGAGATATTAAAGTGATTGATAAGCCACAATCTGATCTTTATATCATCTCCTCTGTCAGATAAAAATCTGCATCCTCATGCCTGTGCATTATTTATAAATAAAACGGTTTCTACTTGTATTAAAGAGGAAGGAATCCTATCGATTTAACAGTTTCAAAAAACATTTCAATTTCTGGCATGTCTGGAATGCTAACTGTCACATTGGTTGTGCTCTCAACCAAACTGTCAAACCATCCAATGGCTGGTGTCATAACGGATCACATGTGCAGCATTATGGCAGTTGAAGATTCACCACTTCAATACCGGCACTTCCCCCCCTTCCTGCCCAGGACAATTTTCAGCTTTCAGCGCTGTCCCACTTTGAATGACAATTACGCGGTCATACAACACTGTACCCAAACTACATTTTTATCATTTTCTTCCCACAAATAGAGCTTTCTTTTGCTGGTATTTCATCACCTCAGGGTCTAAAAAAGACCCAATTTTTGAACAAAAAAACTTTTTTCTTATTTTGTCATAAAATGTTGTTTTCTCCTTCACTGATGTGCACTGATGAGTTGGCACTGATATGCAGCACTGATGGGCACTTATAGGCAGCACTGATGGGCACTCATTGGCACTGTGGTGGGGACTGTGATGGGCACTGATTGGCACTGAGAGACTTTGAGGGGGCACTGCTGGCAGTTGTTGGGCACCTCTCATGGGGGCTGCACTGATAATCAATGTGCTGATTATCAGCACAGACCCCCCTCTGACAGAGAGAGCTGCCGATTGGCTCTCCCTGTCAGCGCGAACCGAGGAATGCCGTTTCCTGGCACTTCCAGGTTCACGCGATGATCACGTGGTAAGAAGCCTCTGTCAGGACTCCGGTGTCAGGACTCTGCAGCCCTGATACATGGGAGTCAGCGCAGAGGGGGGAGGGTAGAAACTGTTAGGATCAGCCAGCTATTTCATACACAGCACAAGCACTGTGCTCTATAACAGGCTTTAAAGGAACAGGATCTTCTTTAATTGTGCAAAAAAACACACAAAAATATATTTTTTTATAAAAATATCGTTATTGGAGTCCAAAGTTTTAAAAGAAACGGGGGGACAATGAATGTTGTCCACATTTCATTAAGACAATTTAGTGCACATGTACAATATACACATAAAGTAGTTACTGTAACCAGCGTGATGCTTGTTGCTTGACATGTTCCCCTATTTAGCTTCTTCAGGAGCTTATAAAGCAATATGTAGCTACAAAAAGACAAATACAATCAAAATAAAAAATAAACAACAATAATTCCAAAAATTTGCATAAAGAATTTTTAGTAATTATGCATGACCGTAAATTAACATTTCTGTTATCAAAGTAAATGTGTATCAAAAAGATATTCCAACATAAATATGTTCAATGAATATTAGGGGTGCAACGGATCGTCATTGATCCGTGATCCGTACGGATCAACCTTCGCGGATCGGGACACCCGCGATCCGCAAAGCGCTCTGTGGCCTCGGCCATAGGAAAGGCCGTGGCTTCGGCCTGGCTCCAGAGCGGCGGCCAGCTTGGTACACCCGGCGAGCGTTTACCACGTGATCGCTCCGTCAAATGACAGAGCGATCACTTGTAACAAACCGGCGTTATGTCATGACGCCGGTTCCTCTCTCCCCTCTGTGTACTGATCTGTACAGTGGAGGGGAGAGTTCGGATGGCAGCAGTGCCAATACTCTGCAATGCCCTGACAATACTCTGCAATGATTGATCAATAGGGAGAGCGGGGGATTATAACGGTGCCAAAGAGAAAAGTGTATAGATAAGATAGGGCATCAAAGCCTCAAAAGGACTCACACTTTAAAAGCAGATTGGTTGATGATCTGTCTTCTATTGTCTTCTAAGCTTGTCTCCCAATCCCCCTCCAGGCGTTTTCGTCTTATCAACCAATCTGCTTTTAAAGTGTGAGTCCTTTTGAGGCTTTGATGCCCTATTTAATTTACGTGCGGTCTCTGACCCTACTTATGTACTAGAAAATTGTATGTCTCACATACACTTCAAACCTGCATAGCCACTATTATGTTCCTAATTTTTACTACATTTGATTGCCAGGTCTTATATGTGCCCCCTGCAAACATAGATACGGTGCAGTCTGGTCTTTCCTCGGCTGGGAACTCCCCGCCGGGCCTCCCCCGGGTGTCTGGTTTTCAGGTATGTTCGAAACCCTGGGGCGTTGCATGGTCACCTCCCTTTGTGAATCAGTCCAGCCGTGTACTCCAACATATATCATTATTCATAACAGCCTACATCTCAATGTCTATTTATCTGTTTGTTTATATGATGTTTTTGTATCTTTAGGCATAGATTCTTATATATTGCAACAAGCTCTTACCATTCCCTGAGGAAGCCAATGTCTTGGCGAAACATGTAGGAAACTGAGCTCTTGCTTTGAAGGCCGCCTCTACCTGGTCCACCCTACTGCATTGTGGTCATGTACAATATATATGTTAATTGCAGCCAATGATTTTATCGCTTTTTGTATGTATTGAATTGTGCTAAATAAAGTATTTTTTGTAATTTTACATTTACTATCTTATCTATACACTTTTCTCTTTGGCACCGTTATAATCCCCCGCTCTCCCTATTGATCAATCATCAAGTTACTTTGGGATGAGGTGCTGCATCTGATGCAACCCGTCTAGCCATACCTCCATTTTCCAATACTCTGCAATGCCCTGCCAATACTCTGCAATGCCCTGCCAATACTCTGCAATGCCCTGCCAATACTCTGCAATGCCCTGCCAATACTCTGCAATGCCCTGAGAATACTCTGCAATGCCCTGCCAATACTCTGCAATGCCCTGCCAATACTTTGCAATGCCCTGCCAATACTCTGCAATGCCCTGCCAATACTCTGCCATACCCTGCCAATACTCTGCCATACCCTGCCAATACTCTGCCAATATACCCGCCAATACCCTGCCAATACCCTGCAATACTCTGCCATACCCTGCTAATATATTACAGTGGGGGAGATTGTGGATATTACAGTGGGGGAGTTTTTTTTTGTTGATCTGAACCGTGAGTTTTTTGATCCGTTGCACCCCTAATGAATATCCATGAGGGTCAGCACTATACAGAGAAGCACACAACATGAACATAAAACTCACCATGTATATAGAATGTAATCAAGCTAATGCACACTACTAAAGGGTCCAAAACTGATGAAAGAAGAGGTACCCAGGCCACCTACAGTGTCCCATCTGATAACAAATAGAGATCATGCACCCATCACCAAGACCAACATACACATAAGAAGGACTTGAAGATCAAACCTACCAAGCGTATCCTCAAAACTCACCGTATCTGTCAGAACAAAGACATAGTGGCCACAGAGCCAGCCATGGAGCAGGAGGTGGCTGCTATGTCTTTGTTCTGACAGATACGGTGAGTTTTGAGGATACTCATGGTAGGTTTGATCTTCAGGCCCTTCTTATGTGTATGTTGGTCATGCTGATGGGTGTATGATCTCTATTTGTTATCAGATGGGACACTGTAGGTGTCCTGGGGGATGCTATTTATTAAATATGTCCGCATTCATCATCACGGGTGTTTAATAATAAGAAACAGAAGCACTGCAGATTACTCCACCGCACCCGAAAGTGAAGAATCAGACCCCTTTATCATTTTAGTGGGTCGGCATAACTGCCAGGCAACCAAAATTTTTATATGAAGGCCATTAGTCATCCCTGTGTCCCTGTCATGTTGGGATTATTTATTGTCCCTTGCACTGGAATTTTGAACTTTTCTCTCCATAATTTTATGTTGTGTATATATATATATATATATATATATATATATAATGTAGGTGAAGGTGCTAAATCTGATTCTTTTTTATTGCAGATGTACGTGGTATTTACTGCAGACACAGCTCACAAGGCAGGACTACCCCAGTGAGCAAGACAGAATATGAAAGCTACATTGAGACTCCACCAGCTTGTGACGTTCACAAGGAGTCCCCACCAGCATGTGACATTCACATGGAGACACCACCAGCATGTGACGTTCACACAGAGACGCCACCAGCATGTGACGTTCACACGAAGACACCATCAGCATGTGACGTTAACACGGAGACCTCACCAGCATGGGATGTTCACATGGAGATTCCACCAGCATGTGACGTTCACACAGAGACACCACCAGCATGTGACGTTCACACGGAGCCTCCACCAGCATGTGTAGTTCACACGGAGACTCCACCAACATGTGACGTTCACACAGATACTCCACCAGCATGTGACATTCACACAGATACTCCACCAGCATGTGACATTCACATTGAGACACCACCTGAATGTCACATTCATGTTGAGACTACAGCACAATGTGAGGTTCATGTTGAGAACCCACCAAAATACCAGGGCAGCCATTTGAATATCTCCTCCCATGAAGATGAGGGCAAGCTTAAAGAAAAGGATAGGCAGATCCTGGTGATAGGGGACTCTGTTATTAGAGGGACAGAGAGGGCAATCTGTCAGAATGACCGCGATCCACGAACAGTATATTGTTTCCCAGTCGCACGAGTTCGGGACATTGCAGCTCGGATGGACAGATTGTTGGATGGGGCTGGGGAGGATCCAGTTGTCATGGTACATATTGGAACCAATGACAACATTAGAAGAAAATGGAGCACCCTACAAAATGATTTCAGGGACTTAGGGGCTATATTGAAGAAAAGGACCTCCAAGGCAGCATTTTCAGAAATACTGCCTGTACCTCGAGCCACACCAAGGAGGCAACAGGAGCTTAAGGAGCTTAGCAAGTGGCTGAAGAACTGGTGCAGGAAGGAGGGGTTTGGCTTCATGGAGACCTGGACTGACTTTTCAATTGGTCACTTGCTCTACAGCAGGGATGGACTGCACTTAAATGAGCAGGGTGCAGCTCTGTTGGGAAAGAAAATAACCAAAAGGGTGGAAAAAATGTTAAATCCACTACCAGCATGTGGCGTTCACACGGAGATGCCACCAGCATGTGACGTTCACACGAAGACACCATCAGCATGTGACGTTAACACGGAGACTTCACCAGCATGGGATGTTCACATGGAGATTCCACTAGCATGTGATGTTCACACGGAGACACCACCAGCATGTGACGTTCAAATGGAGACAACATCCAGCTTGTGACGTTCACATGGAGCCTCCACCAGCATGTGTTGTTCACACGGAGACTCCACCAGCATGTGACGTTCACACAGATACTCCACCAGCATGTGACATTCACACGCATACTGCACCAGCATGTGACATTCACATTGAGACACCACCTGAATGTCACATTCATGTTGAGACTACAGCACAATGTGAGGTTCATGTTGAGAACCCACCAACATACCAGGGAAGCCATTTGAATATATCCTCCCATGAAGATGAGGGCAAGCTTAAAGAAAAGGATAGGCAGATCCTGGTGGTAGGGGACTCTGTGATTAGAGGGACAGAGAGGGCAATCTGTCAGAATGACCGCGATCAACGAACAGTATATTGTTTCCCAGTCGCACGAGTTCGGGACATTGCAGATCGGATGGATGGATTGTTGGATGGGGCTGGGGAGGATCCAGTTGTCATGGTACATATTGGAACCAATGACAACATTAGAAGAAAATGGAGCACCCTACAAAATGATTTCAGGGACTTAGGGGCTATATTGAAGAAAAGGACCTCCAAGGCTGCATTTTCAGAAATACTGCCTGTACCTCGAGCCACACCAAGGAGGCAACAGGAGCTTAGGGAGCTTAGCAAGTGGCTGAAGAATTGGTGCAGGAAGGAGGGGTTCGGCTTCATGGAGACCTGGACTGACTTTTCAATTGGTCACTTGCTCTATAGCAGGGATGGACTGCACTTAAATGAGCAGGGTGCAGCTCTGTTGGGAAAGAAAATAACCAAAAGGGTGGAAAAAATGTTAAATCCACCACCAGCATGTGACGTTCACACGGAGACGCCACCAGCATGTGACGTTCACACGAAGACACCATCAGCATGTGACGTTAAAACGGAGACTTCACCAGCATGGGATGTTCACATGGAGATTCCACTAGCATGTGACGTTCACACGGAGATGCCACCAGCATGTGACGTTCACACGGAGACACCACCAGCTTGTGACGTTCACACGGAGCCTCCACCAGCATGTGTAGTTCACACAGAGACTCCACCAGCATGTGAAGTTCACACAGATACTCCACCAGCATGTGACATTCACACGGATACTCCACCAGCATGTGACATTCACATTGAGACACCACCTGAATGTCACATTCATGTTGAGACTACAGCACAATGTGAGGTTCATGATGAGAACCCACCAAAATACCAGGGCAGCCATTTGAATATCTCCTCCCATGAAGATGAGGGCAAGCCTAAAGAAAAGGATAGGCAGATCCTGGTGGTAGGGGACTCTGTTATTAGAGGGACAGAGAGGGCAATCTGTCAGAATGACCGCGATCAACGAACAGTATATTGTTTCCCAGTCGCACGAGTTCGGGACATTGCAGATCGGATGGACGGTTTGTTGGATGGGGCTGGGGAGGATCCAGTTGTCATGGTACATATTGGAACCAATGACAACATTAGAAGAAAATGGAGCACCCTACAAAATGATTTCAGGGACTTAGGGGCTATATTGAAGAAAAGGACCTCCAAGGCAGCATTTTCAGAAATACTGCCTGTACCTCGAGCCACACCAAGGAGGCAACAGGAGCTTAGGGAGCTTAGCAAGTGGCTGAAGAATTGGTGCAGGAAGGAGGGGTTTGGCTTCATGGAGACCTGGACTGACTTTTCAATTGGTCACTTGCTCTACAGCAGGGATGGACTGCACTTAAATGAGCAGGGTGCAGCTCTGTTGGGAAAGAAAATAACCAAAAGGGTGGAAAAAATGTTAAATCAACCACGTGTCATTCACATCGAGACTCCTCCAGCATTCAACGATTCTGTTGAGACTCTGGCAGAATGTGACGTTCATCAGCAGCTTCTGAATCACAGACTCAACTAAAAGTCTGAGGAACCCTCCCAAGGACCAGGTACGGCTTTACCAACACAGGTCCCTACACTGTTGGCGGCTGCCACTCCAGTATCCAGAGGGCCTTCCCATCAGCCCTCTATTTCCCTTTTTGGAGCTTCTGAATCACCAACTATGAATGTAAATGTACAAACAAGATGATTGACTGTTCCTAGAAGAAGACTCAACAAAAATTCTAAGGAACCCTCCCGAGGGACCAGGTATGGCTGTACCAACACAGGTCCCTACACTGGTGGCTGCCACTTCAGTAACCAGAGGGTTTTCCCATCAGCCCTCCATTTTCATTTTTGGAACTTCTGAATCACCAACTATCAATGCAGCTGGACAAACAAGACAATTGGCTGTTCCTAGAAGAAGACTCAACAAAAAGTCTGAGGAAGCCTCCCTGGGACCAGGTACGGCTGTACCAACACAGGTCCCTACACTGGTGCGAGCTGCCACTCCAGTAACCGGAGGGTCTTCCCATCAGCCCTCTATTTACCTTTCTGCAGCTTCTGCCGAAGCTTTAGGGTTCGACAATACGTCGCCAAAACATAATCACCTGAAGAACAAGGGGGAGTATGGAAGAGGGAGAGAGGGAGGAAAAGTGGGGGGAGGAAAGGTTGGAGAAAGAAGGGGGTGAGGGTTGGGGGGAACCCCCACACCCCTTCCTTACCCCTAACCTCCCCTCCCCCCCTCCTTTCCTCCCTCTCTCCCTCTTCTATACCCCCCTCCCCCTTGGGCGTGTGTTGGACCGGCTATGGGGAGGTTGGAGGCCGGTATTCTTTGGGTGTGTTTTGGAGTGTTATATACATAGATTGCAGTTTAGGATAAGTTTGGATTTCTTCTGGAGGCGCTTTGAGTGGACATAATTGATGAACTCCGTTCAGCGGGGGCGGGCCTTAGAGAACAGAGGCCGCATACAGGCAGCACAGAGGCTTAGGGGTTAGCCTTGCAGCACTGGGGGCCATGGTTCAAATCCTGACCAGGACACTATCTGCATGGAGTTTGCATGTTCTCCCTGTGCTTGCGTGGGTTTCCTCCGGGTACTCCGGTTTCCTCCCACACTACAAAGACATGCTACCTTGCGTTGGTGGTGCAGTGGTGAGCATAGCTGCCTTTCAAGCAGCTGACCCGGGTTCGATTCCCGGCCAACGCCTTCTCCAATACTTGGAGTCCTCAGAGAGAAAAGCGCTATACAAGGGTGGAATGAAGAATGAAGCGAATGTGTGGAATGTTTGAGGAAGAAAATGTTCCCCCAGAATCTATAGAAGGTGAACCCAGCAACTGATAGAAGACGCTTAGGCTGCGATCACACCTAGGCCTTCCAGATTGTGGGCGGAATTACTGCGATTCCAGATTGTGATCCAGTTATTTTCAATAGCACCCCAATCATCGGACAATATTGTCACCTGACAAATCACAAAAAAAAAATTGCGGGACGCCTATTTCCCATAGGCCGTCAGGCAACAATCGCGGCAAAATCACGCCTCGTTTGGGATGATATTGAAAGTAAAGGGATCGCAAGCGTGTGCTGCGTTTTGCACCGATTTGGGAATCCAGAACACCTAGGTGTGACCAAATCCTCGCCGTGTCCATTATACGACAAGAACTTCCTGCACAAACGTCCCCCCAACATGAATAATACACCCATAACCCCCCCAACATGAATATTACACCCATACTCCCCCATCAGGAATATTACATCGACAAGCCCCAACATGAATATTACACCCATACCCACCCAACATGAATATTACACAGACACCCTCCCAGCAGGAATATTACACACATACCCCCCAGCAGGAATATTACACCCATGCCCCCCCAACATGAATATTACACCCATACCCCCCAGCAGGAATATTACACCGACACCCCCCCATCCTGACACTGACGTCCCCCAGGAATATTACACCGACACCCCCCATCCTGACACTGACGTCCCCCCAGGAATATTACACCGACACTCCCCATCCTGACACCCCCCAGGAATATTACACCGACACCCCCCATCCTGACACTGACGTCCCCCCAGGAATATTACACCAACACCCCCCATCCTGACACTGACATCCCCCCAGCAGGAATAAGAAAATAAGGATGATCCTCAGCTCCATCTAGTGGTCATAATGCAGTACATGTATGACAGGAAGCTACACAGATCAATAGGGTGGTTAGAGGGTTGGAAAGGGGAGGCCACGACGTGTCCATGCCCAGTAAGTGCCAAAATATTTCCTCTGCTCGGGGGTCCACACTTAAGGCAAGGTGATTTCCATTCTAGCAGCAGATTTGATAGAAAATAAAGTGTGTCGCTGGGTGAAGCAGGGGCTGTTATCTGCTAGTACTTACCCTTGGAGGATCTTCCACAGGCTTTGGCACACAGCGCTCTTTGTTGCTCCACTTCATCTTTCTCTTGATATTTACTTAACAAGGAGCTGAGGTATTCTTCCTGTGACAAGAAGAAGGGAAGACGTAAGAGTCCCTATCCTGGACAAGGCTTCATAGCAGGACTCCAGGCAGACCTTAAAGTGGACCTTTCAGCAACTTTACAAGTCTGCATGAAGATATAGAATATACCGTATTCTTCTATCCCTTCTACAAGTGCAAAAATGTCACTTTTCATCCTGCCGGAAATATACAGAGCTCAGAACTTTCTGCTCTCGTTGTCTCTGGACTGTTTTCAGTCCCAGTTCTCTATGTGGACTACAAAACATCACCTCACTATTTTATAGACAGGGGGGAGTATTCTGTAGTCCAAACACACTTTCTGTCCTACGGTGACAACATCTCCATAGATTCAGTACAGTGAGTGTTGTCACCCTAGGACAGGAAGTTACTGGCAGGATCAAAGACAAAGGGAAAAGAAAACAAATGCAGCCACCATATCTAAGGACTGCTCAGCTGAAGTATAATACATTTTTGTATTTTGTATTCCCCCATAAATCAGCTGGCCCCATCCGTGTACCCCCCCAAATAACTTGCCCCATCAGAGTACCTATATAGATCAGTTGCCCCATTACAGTGTCCCCATAAATTAACTGCCCCATCAAACTGCCCCCATAGATTAGTTGCCTCCATCACAGAGCTCAGTGTACCTGTAGGAGAACTCCCTATAGCCTGGCAGGCAGAAGGTGGGAGCTGGCAGGAGAAATGTGCTGCAGGGCACACAGCAGGCACGTGAAGTCATTGGTTGCTAGGCATGCCGGCATCTCTAGCAACCAATGACTGCTGCTCAATGGACCAGGACTTGTGGGCGGTCCGCCATGTTAGTGAAGGCTCCATGAACCTATCAGCCTGTGCAGGAGGTGGAGCCAGGGACTTTATGTGGGAGGAGACTCATCTAATCTCTCGGTGTAGGAGAATTCAGACTGAGGAGTGGGTGGAGCAGAATAGGTAGGGGCGGGGCGAAGGAGTATGACGTAATGTTGTGGGGGAGGTGCTAGGAGAGGGAGCCTGTCACCTGTGCCCTGCCCCCCGAGCATAATGCCTGGGTCATGCCCCCCCTTGTCTTGGCCCCCTGCTTCCAGTCATATGCTCTATTGATCTACTGACCACCCTCCCCCCCATAGATCTCCTGCTCTGTATGGACAATCACTTATGCCCCATACTTGGGAAAAAGGAAAAATTGGAACAGGGAACAAAGGAATATAAATGGAAATACGGTGGAACTTTCCACCATATCAGTCTCCCGTCACATCTGCGCGTTCTGGTAATGCTCACAGAAATGCACGTTTCCACGCAATCCCGGAACACGCAAAAATATCTGCCTCACGCTTGTAGTGCCAATTATTGTAAATTTCCCCCCAAAACGTGAGACCCCAATACAAGAAATGTGGCAAAATGCACGGGAAATAAAACAAAGCGGAACGCGTCATGAGATACTTTGTCAGGCTTGTGGGGCATAGGGCAACGCACTGAAATCAATGGGGGGCGCTATGCTTGTTGGGGGTTTGTCATCCAGGTGTATGTCAGAGGAGTTACTGGGACCGGCATTGGTGTCAGCGGACGCTCTATTAACCCTCAGCACTGGTGTCAGCGGACGCACTATTAACCCCGGCATTGGTTACATAGTTACATAGTAGGTGAGGTTGAAAAAAGACACACGTCCATCAAGTCCAACCTATGTGTGTGATCATGTGTCAGTATTACCTTACATATCCCTGTATGTTGCGGTCATTCAGGTGATTATCTAATAGTTTCTTGAAGCTATCAATGCTCCCCGCTGAGACCACCGCCTGTGGAAGGGAATTCCACATCCTTACTGCTCTTACAGTAAAGAACCCTCTACGTAGTTTAAGGTTAAACCTCTTTTCTTCTAATTGTAATGAGTGGCCCCGAGTCTTATTAAACTCTCTTCTGCGAAAAAGTTTTATCCCTATTGTGGGGTCACCAGTACAGTATTTGTAAATTGAAATCATATCCCCTCTCAAGCGTCTCTTCTCCAGAGAGAATAAGTTCAACGCTCGCAACCTTTCCTCATAACTAAGATCCTCCAGACCCTTTATTAGCTTTGTTGCCCTTCTTTGTACTCGCTCCATTTCCAGTACATCCTTCCTGAGGACTGGTGCCCAGAACTGGACAGCATACTCCAGGTGCGGCCGGACCAGAGTCTTGTAGAGCGGGAGAATTATCGTTTTATCTCTGGAGTTGATCCCCCTTTTAATACATGCCAATATTCTGTTTGCCTTATTAGCAGCAGCTTGGCATTGCATGCCATTGCTGAGCCTATCATCTACTAGGACCCCCAGGTCCTTTTCCATCCTAGATTCCCCCAGAGGTTCTCCCCCAGTGTATAGATTGCATTCATATTTTTGCCACCCAAATGCATTATTTTACATTTTTCTACATTGAACCTCATTTGCCATGTAGTCGCCCACCCCATTAATTTGTTCAGGTCTTTTTGCAAGGTTTCCACATCCTGCGGAGAAGTTATTGCCCTACTTAGCTTAGTATCGTCTGCAAATACAGAGATTGAACTGTTTATCCCATCCTCCAGGTCGTTTATAAACAAATTAAATAGGATTGGTCCCAGCACAGAACCCTGGGGAACCCCACTACCCACCCCTGACCATTCTGAGTACTCCCCATTTATCACCACCCTCTGAACACGCCCTTGTAGCCAGTTTTCAATCCAGGTACTCACCCTATGGTCCATGCCTACGGACCCTATTTTGTACAGTAAACGTTTATGGGGAACTGTGTCAAATGCTTTTGCAAAATCCAGATACACCACGTCTACGGGCCTTCCTTTATCTAGATGGCAACTCACCTCCTCATAGAAGGTTAATAGATTGGTTTGGCAAGAACGATTCTTCATGAATCTATGCTGATTACTGCTAATGATATCGTTCTTATTACTAAAATCTTGTATATAGTCCCTTATCATCCCCTCCAAGATTTTACATACTATTGATGTTAGGCTAACTGGTCTGTAATTCCCAGGGATGTTTTTTGGGCCCTTTTTAAATATTGGTGCTACGTTGGCTTTTCTCCAATCAGCTGGTACCATTCCAGTCAATAGACTGTAAAAATTAGGAACAACGGTCTGGCAATCACCTGACTGAGTTCCCTAAGTACCCTCGGATGCAAGCCATCTGGTCCCGGTGATTTATTAATGTTAAGTTTCTCAAGTCTAATTTTAATTCCGTCCTCTGTTAACCATGGAGGTGCTTCCTGTGTTGTGTCATGAGGATAAACACTGCAGTTTTGGTTACTGAAGCCCCCCGATTCACTCGTGAAGACTGCGGAGAAGAATAAATTCAATAACTTTGCCATCTCCCCATCCTTTGTAACCAGATGTCCTTCCTCGTTCTTTATGGGGCCAATATGGTCTGTCCTCCCTTTTTTACTGTTTACATACTTAAAGAATTTCTTGGGATTTTTTTTGCTCTCCTCCGCTATGTGTCTTTCATGTTCTATCTTAGCCGTCCTAATTGCACCCTTACATTTCTTATTGCATTCTTTATAAAGTCTAAATGCTGAGGATGATCCCTCAACCTTGTATTTTTTGAAGGCCTTCTCCTTTGCTTTTATATGCATTTTTACATTGGAGTTAAGCCATCCAGGATTTTAAATTTATTACCCAATGGTATACATTGGCTAATGCCCTTATTTAATATGCTCTTAAAGCAAACCCATCTCTCCTCCGTATTCTTTGTTCCTAATATTTTATCCCAATTTATGCCTTTTAGCAAGGTTTGTAGTTTAGGGAAGTTGGCTCTTTTGAAATTCAGTGTCTTTGTATTCCCTTTATGTTTACTATTTGTGTGATTTATGCTGAAACTAATTGACGTGTGATCGCTGTTACCTAAATTGCCCCGTATTTCCACATCTGTGATCAGGTCTGTATTGTTGGTAATAAGTAGATCCAGTAATGTGTTATTTCTAGTTGGTGCGTCTACCATCTGACCCATAAAATTGTCCTGCAAGACATTAAGGAACTGGCGAGCCTTAAATGAATGCGCGGTTCCCTCCGCCCAGTCTATGTCTGGATAATTAAAATCCCCCATTATGATAACACTTCCCATCCTTGCTGCTAATCCAATTTGTGATAGGAGATCCGTCTCCACTTCCTCCTTCAGGTTAGGGGGCCTATAGCATACTCCCAGTATTATTTTCCCCTTAGCTTCATCCCTTTGGAGCTCTACCCATAAGGATTCCACCTCCTCTCTAGCTCCCTCAGTGATGTCATCTCTCACATTCGCTTGTACATTATTCCTGATATATAGGCATACCCCTCCCCCTTTTTTACCCTCTCTATCCTTGCGGTATAGGGTATACCCTTGAATGTTTGCCAGCCAATCATGAGAGCTGTTGAACCAGGTCTCTGAAGTTCCCACAAAATCCAAATCCTCCTTGTACAACAGTATCTCTAGTTCATCCATCTTGTCTGCCATGCTCCTGGCGTTGGTGAACATGCCACCGGTCGCATATTGTCCTCGTATTGGGTGTTTCAAAATTGCAACTAGGACTTGCTACTATACTCACCTTGTGTTTTTGTGCTTTGGTTAACCTACCACTAATGCCCCCAACACTACCCTCTGGAATATCATCCGCGCTGGCGATCACTGTCTCTGGACCCTCCCCCCCATCGCCTAGTTTAAAAACCCCTCTAACTTTTTGGCCATCTTCATTCCCAGCAGATCTGCACCCTCCTCATTTAGGTGCAGTCCGTCCCTTCTATAGTACCGGTTACCGACTGAAAGTCGGCCCAGTCCTCCAGGAACCCAAACCCCTCCTTACTACACCAGCTCTTCAGCCACTTGTTTACTTCCCTAATCTCCCTCTGCCTCTCTGGTGTGGCTCGATGTACCGGTAGTATTCCTGAGAATACTACCTTGGAGGTCCTTTTCCTCAATTTAGCACCTAAGTCCCTAAAATCGTTCTTTAGGACACTCCATCTGCCTCTGACTTTGTCATTGGTGCCAACGTGCACCATGACAGCCGGGTCTTCCCCAGCCCCTCTCAGTAATCTGTCCACAAGATCCGTGATGTGCCGAACCCGAGCGCCCGGTAGACAACATACTGTTCGGCGCTTCAGGTCTTGGCTACAGATTGCCCTCTCTGTCCTTCTAAGAATTGAGTCCCCTACCACCAGAATCTGTCTTTCCTTTCCCTTTGCTGCCCCCCCACTCTCACTGGAGGAGTTCTTCCCCTGGCAGCTAGGAGAGTCCCTCATCTCCAGCAGTGCTGGTCCCTGACTGGTTTCACCAATGACACTCAATGGAGCGTACTTATTGGGATGCTCCAGTCCTGGATCGGTCTCTCTGGCACTTCCCCCTCTACCCCTCCTGACTGTCACCCATCTACTCTTTGCTAGTGCCTGCGCCTCTTTGTCTCCACCCGCCTCTGTGCTGGCCCCTGCCGGCCCCTGCCGGCACCTGCCGTGTACATTCCTGGCTCACCTTTAGTATGGAGGGACTTCTCAGTGCTGACAGTTGCTTCCCTAGATTCAGAACCTGGGCTTCCAGGGAAACAATGTGCTTACATTTTGCACAGCAGTATTCACCCTCGATCGAATAATCAAGGAACGCATACATGCGGCAAGATGTACAAAGAGTCGCCTCTCCACACCCGCTGGGCATCGTACCTATTAAATTTAGTGAGGATTTGGGGATTTTACCCTGTCCAAATTACCTAACAGCTAGCTTCCTGGCACTAATTGGTGTCAGCGGACGCACTATTAACCCCGGCATTGGTGTCAGCGGACGCACTATTAACTCTCAGCATTGGTGTCAGCGGACGCACTAGTAACCCCGGCATTGGTGTCAGCCGACGCACTATTAACCCCGGCATTGGTGTCAGCGGACGCACTATTAACTCCCAGCATTGGTGTCAGCGGACGCACTATTAACCCCCAGCATTGGTGTCAGCGGACGCACTATTAACCCCCAACATTGGTGTCAGCGGACGCACTATTAACCCTGGCATTTGTGTCAGCGGACGCACTATTAACTCCCAGCATTGGTGTCAGCGGACGCATTATTAACCCCCAGCATTGGTGTCAGCGGACGTACTATTAACCCCGGCATTGCTGTCAGCGGACGCACTATTAACCCCGAAATTGCTGTCAGCGGACGCACTATTAAACCCGGCATTGGTGTCAGCGGACGCACTATTAACCCCCAGCATTAGTGTCAGCGGACGCACTAATAACCCCTAGCATTGGTGTCAGTGGATGTACTATTAACCCCCAGCACTGGTGTCAGCGGATGCAGTATTAACCCCGGAATTGCTGTCAGCGGATGCAGTATTAACCCCGGAATTGCTGTCAGCGGACGCACCATTAACCCCCTGCATTTGTGTCAGCGGACGTACTATTAACCCCGAGATTCAGTGATGTCCCCTGGTATTCCCCCCCCCCAGAGATTCTGCAATGTCACCTGGTATCACCCCCCCCTAGAGATTCAGCGATGTCCCCTGGTATCACCCCCCCCCAGAGATTCAGCGATGTCCCCTGGTATCACCCCCATCCATACTTGTCAGGCTCCATGATGAATCAGACAGCCTCAGGTGACGCTGACCAAAAAAGTACACAATGGATTCCATCTGCTTCTGGTGGTCACAAATCTGCAGAATCAGACAGCTGAAGTCCTTCACCTTCTGGGGGGGGGCGGAGACACTGCATGAAAGGGGGGGGAAATACAAAACCACATCAGGAAGTAAATCGATATTATTCCCTATATATCATTATTATTCACAATAAATATACATTTTATATGGATGTGAAACCATTTCCAGATGTGTCAATGTCCCAGAGATACACCCCCAGAGACACCCCCCCAGAGACACCCCCCCAGAGACACACCCCCGAGACACACCCCCGAGACACACCGCCAAAGACACCCCCCCGAGACACACCGCCAAAGACACACCCCAGAGACACACCCCCAGAGACACACCCCCGAGACACCCCCCCAAGACACCCCCCCAGAGACACCCCCTCAGAGACACACCTCCGAGACACACCCCCAGAGATACACCCCCAGAGATACACCCCCCGAGACACCCCCCCCGAGACACTCCCCAGGGACACCCCCCCAGAGACATCCCCCCAGAGACATCCCCCCAGAGACACACCCCCCAGAGACACACCTCCGAGACACCCCCCCAGGGATACACCCCCCAGAGACACACACCCAGAGACACACCTCTGAGACACACCCCCATGGATACACCCCCCAGAGACACACCCCCAAAGACACACCTCCGAGACACACCCCCAGGGACACACCCCCAGAGACACACACCCCAGAGACACACCCCCAGGGATACACACCCCAGAGACACACCCCAGAGACACAACCCAAAGACACAACCCAGAGACACACACCAGAGACACACCCCAGAGACACCCATCCAAAGATACACTCCAGAAACACAACCCAGAGACACACACCCCAGAGACACACCCCCAGGGATACACCTCCCAGAGACACACCCCAGAGACACAACCCAAAGACACAACCCAGAGACACATACCAGAGACACACCCCACAGACACTCATCCAAAGATACACTCCAGAAACACAACCCAGAGACACACCCCCAAAAATACACTCCAGAGACACACCCCCAGGGATACACCCCAGTGACACACCCCCAGGGATACATCCCAGAGACACACCCCCAGGGATACACCCCAGAGATACACCCCAGAGATACACCCCAGAGACACACCCCCAGGGATACACCCCAGTGACACAACCCCAGAGACACACCCCCAGAGACACATCCCCTCCTTACACTGGTGGTCATGGCAGTACCTCCTTACACTGGTGGTCATGGCAGTACCTCTTTACACTGGTGGTCATGGCAGTACCTCCATACACTGCTGGTCATGGTAGTACCTCTCTACACTGGTGGTCATGGCAGTACTTCTTTACACTGGTGGTCATGGCAGTACCTCTTTACACTGGTGGTCATGGCAGTACCTCCTTACACTGGTGGTCATGGCAGTACCTCTTTACACTGGTGGTCATGGCAGTACCTCCTTACACTGGTGGTCATGGCAGTACCTCTTTACACTGGTGGTCATGGCAGTACCTCCGTACACTGGTGGTCATGGCAGTACCTCCGTACACTGGTGGTCATGGCAGTACCTCCGTACACTGGTGGTCATGGTAGTACCTCTGTACACTGGTGGTCATGGTAGTACCTCCTTACACTGGTGGTCATGGCAGTACCTCTTTACACTGGTGGTCATGGTAGTACCTCTTTACACAGGTGGTCATGGCAGTACCTCCGTACACTGGTGGTCATGGCAGTACCTCGGTACACTGGTGGTCATGGTAGTATCTCCGTACATTGGTGGTCATGGTAGTACCTCCGTACACTGGTGGTCATGGCAGTACCTCCGTACACTGGTGGTCATGGTAGTACCTCCGTACACTGGTGGTCATGGTAGTACCTCCTTACACTGGTGGTCATGGCAGTACCTCTTTACACTGGTGGTCATGGTAGTACCTCCGTACACTGGTGGTCATGGCAGTACCTCCGTAGACTGGTGGTCATGGCAGTACCTCCATACACTGGTGGTCATGGTAGTACCTCCGTACACTGGTGGTCATGGTAGTACCTCCGTACACTGGTGGTCATGGTAGTACCTCCGTACACTGGTGGTCACGGTAGTACCTCCGTACACTGGTGGTCATGGTAGTACCTCCGTACACTGGTGGTCATGGCAGTACCTCCGTACACTGGTGGTCATGGTAGTACCTCCGTACACTGGTGGTCATGGCAGTACCTCCGTACACTGGTGGCCATGGCAGTACCTCTTTACACTGGTGGTCATGGTAGTACCTCCGTACACTGGTGGTCATGGTAGTACCTCCGTACACTGGTGGTCATGGTAGTACCTCCGTACACTGGTGGTCATGGTAGTACCTCCGTACACTGGTGGTCATGGCAGTACCTCCGTACACTGGTGGTCATGGCAGTACCTCCATACACTGGTGGTCATGGTAGTACCTCCGTACACTGGTGGTCATGGTAGTACCTCCGTACACTGGTGGTCATGGTAGTACCTCCGTACACTGGTGGCAGTACCTCCGTACACTGGTTGTCATGGTAGTACCTCCGTACACTGGTGGTCATGGTAGTACCTCCGTACACTGGTGGTGAGTGAATTCTGATTCCATAGAAGAGCATTAGTCCCACACGAACTCTGGAACATCATATACATTTTCTGAACACAGTGGACTTTTGATTCTTCGTGGCACAGAACGCCCTTCCAGAGATGAGTAGAGATATTCTGGAGATTTCCGCTGCACTCCTGACAAGCCGCCATGTTCCTTTTAGGGAAGAGAGGTTACCAGCTCACCACTCTCCCGTTTTTGCACAGAGTCTTTCTAATGGTTGAGTCCTGAACATTCACCTGAGCCGAGGCCAGAGAGGCCTGCAGTTTCCGGGACGAGGCAGAAGGGTTCTTCTTGACTTCACTGATGATGATCCTTCTGGCCTGGGGGGAGATTTTCGTAGGACGACCACTCCTAGGTAGATTCACCACCGTTCCAAACTTCTTCCACTTGGTGAGAATGGCTCTGACCGTAGTCCGATTGAGGTCCAGGGCCTTGGAGATGGTGGTGTAACCCTGTCCAGACTGATAGACTTCAGCCACCTTTCTCCGAAGGTCTGCCGAAATCTCACTGGAGCGCGGCACGACTCCCCACACTCCGACAACTCCGCATTTCCTGGCAAAGGTTCAAACAGATAAAGATTAGAGGCTCAGTCATAGACTGCACTGGGGACATTAGAGTGTCAGCTCCTGGGCTCAGTCATAGACTGCACTGGGGACATTAGAGTGTCAGCTCCTGGGCTCAGTCATAGACTATAGTGGGGACATTAGAGTGTCAGCTCCTGGGCTCAGTCATAGACTATAGTGAGGACATTAGAGTGTCAGTTCCTGGGCTCAGTCATAGACTATAGTGGGGACATTGGAGTGTCAGCTCCTGGGCCCAGTCATAGCCTATAGTGGGGACATTAGAGTGTCAGCTCCTGGGCTCAGTCATAGACTATAGTGGGGACATTAGAGTGTCAGCTCCTGGGCTCAGCCATAAACTATAGTGAGGACATTAGAGTGTCAGCTCCTGGGCTCCGTCATAGAATATAGTGGGTACATTAGAGTGTCAGCTCCTGGGCTCAGTCATAGACTATAGTGGGGACATTAGAGTGTCAGCTCCTGGGCTTAGTCATAGACTATAGTGGGGACATTGGAGTGTCAGCTCCTGGGCCCAGTCATAGACTGTAGTGGGGACATTAAAGTGTCAGCTCCTGGGCTCAGTCATAGACTATAGTGGGGACATTAGAGTGTCAGCTCCTGGGCTCAGCCATAAACTATAGTAGGGACAGTGGAGTGTCAGCTCCTGGGCTCAGTCATAGACTATAGTGGGGACATCAGAGTGTCAGCTCCTGGGCTCAGTCATAGACTATAGTGGGGACATTGGAGTGTCAGCTCCTGGGCCCAGTCATAGACTGTTGTGGGGACATTGGAGTGTACATATACAGAGAGTACACAGGTCACATCTCTATATCTGGGTATATACGGGGGATATAGTATATAGAGATTAGGGGTGCAACGGATCAAAAAACTCACAGTTCGGATCGTTCCTCGGATCAACAAAAATAAATCTCCCCCACTGTAATAATATATTGGCAGAGTATTGCAGAGTATTGGCAGAGTATTGCAGAGTATTGGCAGGGCATTGCAGAGTATTGGCAGAATATTGGCAGGGCATTGAAGAGTATTGGCAGGGTATTGCAGAGTATTGGCAGGGTATGGCAGAGTATTGGCAGGGTATTGCAGAGTATTGGCAGGGCATTGCAGAGTATTGGCAGAATATTGGCAGGGTATTGCAGAGTATTGGCAGGGTATTGCAGAGTATTGGCAGGACATGGCAGAGTATTGGCAGAGTATTGCAGAGTATTGGCAGGGCATTGCAGAGTATTGGCAGAATATTGGCAGGGCATGGCAGAGTATTGGCAGGGTATGGCAGAGTATTGGCAGGGTATGGCAGAGTATTGGCAGGGTATTGCAGAGTATTGGCGAGTATTGGCAGGGTATTGCAGAGTATTGGCAGGGTATGGCAGAGTATTGGCAGGGTATTGCAGAGTATTGGCAGGGTATTGCAGAGTATTGGCAGGGTATGGCAGGGTATTGGCAGGGTATTGGCAGAGTATTGGCAGGGTATTGCAGAGTATTGGCAGGGTATGGCAGAGTATTGGCAGTGTATGGCAGGGTATTGGCAGGGTATTGGCAGAGTATTGGCAGGGTATTGCAGAGTATTGGCAGGGTATGGCAGGGTATTGGCAGGGTATTGGCAGAGTATTGGCAGGGTATTGCAGAGTATTGGCAGGGTATGGCAGAGTATTGGCAGGGTATGGCAGGGTATTGGCAGGGTATTGGCAGAGTATTGGCAGAGTGTTGGCAGGGTATGGCAGAGTATTGGCAGGGTATTGGCAGAGTATTGGCAGGGTATGGCAGGGTATTGGCAGGGCATTGCAGAGTATTGGCAGGGTATTGCAGAGTATTGGCAGGGTATGGCAGAGTATTGGCGAGTATTGGCAGGGCATTGCAGAGTATTGGCAGGGCATTGCAGAGTATTGGCAGAGTATTGGCAGGGTATTGGCAGAGTATTGGCAGGGTATTGGCAGGGTATTGGCAGGGCATTGCAGAGTATTGGCAGGGCATTGCAGAGTATTGCAGAGTATTGCCAGGGCATTGCAGAGTATTGGCAGGGCATTGAAGAGTATTGGCAGGGCATTGCAGAGTATTGGCAGGGTATGGAAGGGTATTGGCAGAGTATTGGCAGAGTATTGCAGAATATTGGCAGGGCATTGCAGAGTATTGGCAGGGCATTGCAGAGTATTGCAGAGTATTGTCAGGGCATTGCAGAGTATTGGCAGGGCATTGCAGAGTATTGGCAGGGTATTGGCAGAGTATATATATATATATATATATATATATATATATATATATGACAGTGGATATATAGTATATACAGAGATTACACAGGTCACATCTCTATATCTGGGTATATATGGGGGATATAGTATATAGAGATATATATAAGACAGTGGATATATAGTATATACAGAGTACATACGTCACACCTCTATATCCGGGGATTCCTGTGAGGAGTCAGTCAAATTCGCGCTCTTTACTCGGCTCCGCCCCTTTCTCCCGGCATGCCTTGCGCTCCTCCTCTTTCCGCAGTTGCTATGATGAAGCTTAGAGCGTGCCCGTGGGTGACGGACAGGTGGGCTAATGAGTAGCAGCGTGGCGGCCAATGAGCGGCACGGAGGAGAAAGAGGACGGCCAATGAGGGGGGCGGGTAGAGCGTGCAGTAGGCGGGTCTACAAGGAGTGATTGTGTGACCACCCCCCATGGCACATAAGAAACATGACAGCCCTTCCAACACCGGCCAACCCCCGGGGGACCAAGATGGAGCAGATCCCACACCGCCTCTTCCTGCGGGCCTTCAAGAGTCAGTATATATATCCCCCACCTATATACTATCTATATACTCCCTTCCCCCACCTATATACTATCTATATACTACCCTCCCCCACCTATATACTATCTGTATACTCCCCTCCCCCACTTATGTACTATCTGTATACTCCCCTCCTCCACCTATATACTAGTTGTATACTCCCCTCCCCCACCTATATACTATCTGTATACTCCCCTCCCCCACCTATATACTATCTGTATACTCCCCACCTATATCTTATCTATATACTCCCTTCCCCCAACTATATACTATCTATATACTCCCCACCTATATACTATCTGTATACTCCTATCCCCAACTATATACTATCTGTATACTCCCCTCCCCCACTATATACCACACAGCTCTTCCTGCGGGGCATACAGGAGAGTTAGTGTGTGAGTAATATATATAATATATACACACACCAGAAATTTCGCTGTGGTAAGAGAGGTATAGAGCCAACCCTGTCCTGGGCAGACGTTCATGTTCCAGGATTGTCCACCATTTATCTGCACCTAGAGGTGTCCCCAAGGTGTCCCCGGCCCTAGAGGTGTCCCCGAGGTGTCCCCAAGGTGTCCCCGGACCTAGAGGTGTCCCCGGGCCTAGAGGTGTCCCCGGACCTAGAGGTGTCCCCGAGGTGTCCCCGGGCCTAGAGGTGGCCCCGGGCCTAGAGGTGTCCCCGGGCCTAGAGGCAGTGGCGGCTGGTGAAGTTTTAGGATGGGGGGGTGCCAGACCCCGCCCTTCCTTTTTGACCCCTCCCACTTCTCATAAGCCCCACCCCTTATATAATCCACCCACTCCGTCCTCTGTATTGAACTTGCTTCTACGCATATTGTCAGGAGTATACAGCTCAGAATTACAGGACAGAGTATACAGAGCTCAGCATCACAGACACTGTATGGTATGTAGATCAGCACCACAGATAGTATATAGCAGCCAACACCGCAGATAGTATATAGTAATGTTGCAAATGGGAATACAGCGCTGTCTGGAATGTAAAATATATATAAAAACCAACAGGTCCAGCTGCAGCTTACATGTGAGATACACACAATACATATAATTCAGAGGAAAAAGCCGCGCATCATAAAACCCTTTACAATATGACATCTACTCATATGTATTAAATATCCCTAATGGGTAAGGGACAAATAAACTTCCAATCCACATGTCAATTAGTAGATCTAATTCCAACAATACTAAACCACAGGTATCGGAATATTGTAAATAAATGCATATAAAATCATCTATATGGTATGATCAAAAAGAATGTCCCTGAGAGAGTTCATATCAACAAGGAATCACTAAAATATATATTTTTTTTGTGAATCCTTGTTGATATGAACTCTCTCAGGGACATTCTTTTTGATCATATCATGTGATTGATCATATTGACATGTGGATTGGAAGTTTATTTATCCCTTACCCATTAGGAATATTTAATACATATGAGTAGATGTCATATTGTAAAGGGTTTCATGATGTGTGGCTTTTTCCTCTGAAATAGATAGCATATAGCAGCCAGCACCACAGATAGTATATAGCAGCCAGCACCACAGATAGTATATAGCAGCCAGCACCACAGATAGTATATAGCAGCCAGCACCACAGATATTATATAGCAGCCAGCACCACAGATAGTATATAGCAGCCAGCACCACAGATAGTATATAGATCAGCACCACAGATATTATATAGCAGCCAGCACCACAGATAGTATATAGATCAGCACCACAGATAGTATATAGATCAGCACCACAGATAGTATATAGCACCCAGCACCACAGATAGTATATAGATCAGCACCACAGATAGTATATAGATGAGCACCACAGATAGTATATAGATCAGCACCACAGATAGTATATAGATCAGCACCACAGATAGTATATAGCAGCCAGCACCACAGATAGTATATAGATCAGCACCACAGATAGTATATAGCACCCAGCACCACAGATAGTATATAGATCAGCACCACAGATAGTATATAGATCAGCACCACAGATAGTATATAGATCAGCACCACAGATAGTATATAGATCAGCACCACAGATAGTATATAGATCAGCACCACAAATAGTATATAGCACCCAGCACCGCAGATAGTATATAGATCAGCACCACAGATAGTATATAGATCAGCACCACAGATAGTATATAGCAGCCAGCACCACAGATAGTATATAGATCAGCACCACAGATAGTATATAGCAGCCAGCACCACAGATAGTATATAGATGAGCACCACAGATAGTATATAGATGAGCACCACAGATAGTATATAGATGAGCACCACAGATAGTATATAGATCAGCACCACAGATAGTATATAGCACCCAGCACCACAGATAGTATATAGATCAGCACCACAGATAGTATATAGATCAGCACCACAGATAGTATATAGCACCCAGCACCACAGATAGTATATAGATCAGCACCACAGATAGTATATAGATCAGCACCACAGATAGTATATAGATCAGCACCACAGATAGTATATAGCAGCCAGCACCACAGATAGTATATAGATCAGCACCACAGATAGTATATAGCACCCAGCAGCACCACAGATAGTATATAGCACCCAGCACCACAGATAGTATATAGATCAGCACCACAGATAGTATATAGATCAGCACCACAGATAGTATATAGCACCCAGCACCACAGATAGTATATAGATCAGCACCACAGATAGTATATAGATCAGCACCACAGATAGTATATAGCACCCAGCACCACAGATAGTATATAGATCAGCACCACAGATAGTATATAGATGAGCACCACAGATAGTATATAGATCAGCACCACAGATAGTATATAGATCAGCACCACAGATAGTATATAGCAGCCAGCACCACAGATAGTATATAGTCCCCGAGGTGTCCCCGGGCCTAGAGGTGGCCCCGGGCCTAGAGGTGTCCCCGGGCCTAGAGGCAGTGGCGGCTGGTGAAGTTTTAGGATGGGGGGGTGCCAGACCCCGCCCTTCCTTTTTGACCCCTCCCACTTCTCATAAGCCCCACCCCTTATATAATCCACCCACTCCGTCCTCTGTATTGAACTTGCTTCTACGCATATTGTCAGGAGTATACAGCTCAGAATTACAGGACAGAGTATACAGAGCTCAGCATCACAGATACTGTACGGTATGTAGATCAGCACCTCAGATAGTATATAGCAGCCAACACCGCAGATAGTATATAGTAATGTTGCAAATGGGAATACAGCGCTGTCTGGAATGTAAAATATATATAAAAACCAACAGGTCCAGCTGCAGCTTACATGTGAGATACACACAATACATATAATTCAGAGGAAAAAGCCGCGCATCATGAAACCCTTTACAATATGACATCTACTCATACTGTATGTATTAAATATCCCTAATGGGTAAGGGACAAATAAACTTCCAATCCACATGTCAATTAGTAGATCTAATTCCAACAATACTAAACCACAGGTATCGGAATATTGTAAATAAATGCATATAAAATCATCTATATGGTATGATCAAAAAGAATGTCCCTGAGAGAGTTCATATCAACAAGGAATCACTAAAATATATATTTTTTTTAGTGAATCCTTGTTGATATGAACTCTCTCAGGGACATTCTTTTTGATCATATCATGTGATTGATCATATTGACATGTGGATTGGAATTTTATTTATCCCTTACCCATTAGGAATATTTAATACATATGAGTAGATGTCATATTGTAAAGGGTTTCATGATGCGCGGCTTTTTCCTCTGAAATAGATAGTATATAGCAGCCAGCACCACAGATAGTATATAGCAGCCAGCACCACAGATAGTATATAGCAGCCAGCACCACAGATAGTATATAGCAGCCAGCACCACAGATAGTATATAGCAGCCAGCACCACAGATAGTATACAGTAGCCAGCACCACAGATAGTATATAGATCAGCACCACAGATAGTATATAGATCAGTACCACAGATAGTATATAGATCAGCACCACAGATAGTATATAGCAGCCAGCACCACAGATAGTATATAGATCAGCACCACAGATAGTATATAGATCAGCACCACAGATAGTATATAGCACCCAGCACCACAGATAGTATATAGCACCCAGCACCACAGATAGTATATAGATCAGCACCACAGATAGTATATAGCAGCCAGCACCACAGATAGTATATAGATCAGCACCACAGATAGTATATAGATCAGCACCACAGATAGTATATAGCACCCAGCACCACAGATAGTATATAGCACCCAGAACCACAGATAGTATATAGCAGCCAGCACCACAGATAGTATATAGATCAGCACCACAGATAGTATATAGCACCCAGCACCACAGATAGTATATAGCACCCAGAACCACAGATAGTATATAGCAGCCAGCACCACAGATAGTATATAGCAGCCAGCACCATAGATAGTATATAGATCAGCACCACAGATAGTATATAGATCAGCACCACAGATAGTATATAGAGCAGCACCACAGATAGTATATAGAGCAGCACCACAGATAGTATATAGATCAGCACCACAGATAGTATATAGAGCAGCACCACAGATAGTATATAGCACCCAGCACCACAGATAGTATATAGCACCCAGCACCACAGATAGTATATAGCACCTAGCACCACAGATAGTATATAGATCAGCACCACAGATAGTATATAGCAGCCAGCTTTTCAGAGGAGTGGCAGTCTTTTATAGTAAGTAGTAAGAGACTCAGAGCATCAGAGGAGAGGGACATATGCATTTGTCAAGTTATGACAGTGGACTCACCAATTTTGCAGTCTCTTATGTCCTCCAATTGAAGTTTTGGCCTGCTGCAGCTTTACACACACACCTATCTATCACCATGCTGTGTGTGTACATCAGAGGGTGGGGCTGCTATTGTGGGCACAGCAGGGATTGGTCACTACAAGGTGTCTTCAGCATCCTGGGGGCCTGTGCTGTTCACTCTGAATCCTGCTGTATCCAAAATCTCAGTCACAGGAGTGAGATATTAAATGACACTGCAGGATCAGCACAGGCAGCACAGTTCACTGTACACCCATCCAGCTTCCAGTCACAGAGTTCTGGCTGGGCTGTGGGTGCAACGTGGAGGCGGAGCCGCTGAAATTCGGCAAAGGGCATTTCCATACACTCAGGGGGGGTTCAGGACAGGTGACACCCTACAGTCCAGCTGGAGGGCAAAAGTAGAACTGGTGCCCGCTCAGCCCGACTCCCAAGCCCAGCTGCCCCGCTGCTAATATAATCCATTGAATGTCTATCTATGCAGTCTCTCACCTTACTGCAGCTCTGAAGAACGGAGCTGCCGGGTTTTTCAGAAAACCCGGAAGTGACCTCTTTAACAACAATGCTCCCGCCTATAGAATCACAGTGATTTTACGGGCGGAAGCTACTCGGCATTCTGCATTGCGCCGCAAGGCGGGTTATAAGCCCGCAAATGAAGCACCATGTCTGCAATCTCGTGATTGCATTGACGTGGCGCTTTCCATAGTGCACTATGTTAAAGGTTAAAGGAGTTATTTTTTGTATTTCCTAAAGGGCCAGTTTTTTTTTTGTGACTACAGGAGGGGGGGGTCGGCGCCCAGGCGCGCCCTATGGACGTGCCGCCACTGCCTAGAGGTGTCCCCGGGCCTAGAGGTGTCCCCGGACATCTAGAGGTGTCCCCTAGGATCTAGAGGTGTCTCCTAGGATCTAGAGGTGTCCCTGGACCTAGAGGTGTCCCCGGAGGAGCAGGATGGATTAGACCTCCTAACCTCACGGTTGAACAACTTACTATACAGGTTTATCTCCAATTCCAGGAATGGTGTAGTAGAGTGCATGCTCTGGTGGCTCGGTGGGATCGGTATACCCACATCTATGCCTTTCCTCCCTGAGACTCCTTCCTAGTTTGCATTGCAGGAAGGGGAGGGAGGATATTCTGGTGATCCTCATTGTCTTAGACTGACCCTCGTGGATGTAGTTCTCTGACCTGAAAAGGAGGACACTGTGATTTGGTCAGATTGCCTGGGTATTTTTTCTTACTGACCAATTTTTGTATCCTGCTTCAGGATTGCTGGATTCAATGACATGGGGTTGGGGTAACCATAATTCTAAGCCCAAGTCCTGAGGGACATCTCTGAATTCTTCATTCCCTGATGCTGAAAGCCAGGAATTCTCCTTCTCACCATGACTATCACCATACATGGAAGGATTGACGTGAGGTCAATTCTCCATTACAGATGAGTTTGGACCAGCAACTTCAAGGCTTTGCTCTTACTAGTTCTAGAGACCAATATGTTCTCTCCCTTGTGACTCCAAGGGATCTGAGTCTGGTTCGTGGTACCCAATGAATCCCTTTCTCCTCTCACCCACATAGTGGTGATCCTTTCTGCCATCATCTTTCTGAGATCCAACTCCGGTTCTTCGAGAGGATCCCTCCTCCTTGTCTGGATGTGATTCAGGCTGTGGGAAATAGCTCTCGCGTCCACTGCTTACTTCAGACTGACTCTCTCCTGGTCATTCCAGATGGTCCCTGGGAAGGTGGACCGGTCCTTGGTGGCTCATACAGTCCATTATCCAGGCTTCTGGTCCTATGAATCGGGTTCCTCTGTTTACCATTCCGGGGACTCTACGAGATCTGAGTGTTTCTTGGGCTCTTAGAATCACACTGCTCTTCCCAGATGTGTGAGGCCGCCACCTGGTTCTCTGTTCATGATTTCCAGGTTCTCCCCGGTGGGCCTGTGGCCTCCTCTGATGCCAGCTTCTGGTGCAAGATCGTTCAGTTGGCTCTGATCTGCAGGCAGTCCCAGCTAGGGCTTTGAGATTTTCTCAAAAAAAAATAAATCTGCGATTTTTTTTTTAAACAAACTCGATTCACGATTCGAATCGAGTGTTTTTTTTTTTTTTGTGTTTTTTTTGGACACCGCGCCGGTCCTGAGGAGCTGCGGGCAGGAGTTTTTGGGCGAGGCCGCGGCTTCGGCCTAGTCTGCGGCATCCGTCCTCGCAGACTAGGCCGAAGCCGCGGCCTCACCTAAAAACTCCTGTCCTCAGGACTGGCGCGGTGTCAGCGCCGGTCCTGGTCCTGGTGGAAAAAAAAAAAATCGATTTGCTGAAATTTTTGAATCGATTTGACCTCTCAACTCGATTTAAGATTAAAATCGATTTTTTTCCCCAGCCCTGTTGTCCTCAGTGAACCTGTTTTAGGATTTTGTTGTCTCTCAATGGACAGGACTGAAAAATAGAATATAGTACTGAATGTAAAATTCTGTTTTTGGAGTCCATTGAGGGACACAGGTTCCACCTTGGTTTTTGGGCTTTCGGTACAGCTCCCTCCAGGCTGAGGCATGCTGGGTACAGGAGGGGTCATCTTGGGTCAGCCTTCTCTTTTGTTTTTGTCCAGTTGTCCTGTAGGAGGCAGTACAACCTGACAGTTAATGGCTTCCTGTGTCACTCAGTGAAGAAGAGATGTGTAAGGCCGCCACCTGGTTCTTTGTTCATGATTTCCAGGTTCTCCCCGGTGGGCTTGTGGCCTCCTCTGATGCAAGTTCCTGGTGCAAGATCGTTCAGTTGGCTCTGATCTGTAGGCAGTCCCAGTCCTGTTGTCCTCGGTGAACCTGTTTTTAGGGTTTTGTTGTCTCTCAGTGGACAGGACTGAAAAATAGATCTCCTGTGTCACTCAGTGAAGAAGAGGAATGTATGGTGAGTACAGAGTCCTCTATTATCAGGTCCTCGTTGAGCGGACTCCATTAGTGTTTATTCTGACTGTAGGTGGTGTCTTTATTTCAGACTTATATTGTGTATATCTTCTCTGCTGGCTGTGTGGTCTCAGAGGGGAAACGCCCTTTTGGCAAGTCCCTGCAGTGGCAAGCCAACATTCTACTGGGAGCTTCAAACCTGGACTGTCTGAGCCTAGACAACCACGGTGAGTTCCACCATTTCTGACCCAAGGGTGAGGGCACCACGCTGGAGGGGTCTTCCCATCTGATCACATGGCTGTTTCCTGTCATTACAGAAGACCTTGTAGCACATCACCTGATCCAGCAGATGATTGACAAGGACCCTCAGACACACCTGTCCGCTGCCCCCCCCCACCCCCTCTCAGCCGAGGAGCCCTACTCAGAGCGTCCTACCATCACGGAACAGCCAGGCTCCACTCGCTGACATTGTACATACATGCTGTTCTCTGTCACCATATCACCCCCCTTCTACATGTATGGATCATTCCTGATATCATAAATATCACCCTCTTCTACATGTATGGATCATTCCTGATATCATAAATATCACCCCCCTTCTACATGTATGGATCATTCCTGATATCATAAATATCACCCCCCTTCAACATGTATGGATCATTCCTGATATCATAAATATCACCCCCCTTCTACATGTATGGATCATCCCTGATATCATAAATATCACCCCCCTTCTACATGTATGGATCATTCCTGATATCATAAATATCACCCCCCCTTCTGCATGTATGGATCATTCCTGATATAAATATCACCCCCCTTCTACATGTATGGATCATTCCTGATATCATAAATATCACCCCCCTTCTACATGTATGGATCATCCCTGATATCATAAATATCATCCCCCTTCTACATGGATGGATCATTCCTGATATCATAAATATCACCCCCCTTCTACATGTATGGATCATTCCTGATATCATAAATATCACCCCCTCTTCTACATGTATGGATCATTCCTGATATCATAAATATCACCCCCTTCTACATGTATGTATCATTCCTGATATCATAAATATCACCCCCTCTTCTACATGTATGGATCATTCCTGATGATAGATGGTGGTGGATGAATGATGATAAATGTGGATGATGCCATTTGTCCATGCCTGGAGATAGGACGTATATCTCTGAGTAGATCAGCCATGCGGTTGTGCATACTTGCAGTCTGCTGTGCTCCATGGCATGCTGGGCACTGTTAGAGAAATTATACTTTAAATGTCAGTTATGAAAGACGCCATTTTGTTTATCATGGCCTAGAAATAAGCTATGAATCTAGGATTGAGCTAAAACTAGTAATAAAATGGAGTCAGCAATATAATATGCTTAGATGTGCAGTTTTGAATGTATCCTGTATTTTTGTGTTGACTTGGGGAGTTTTCAAGTCAGTATCCTGTAAGCATTGTTATATGTAAGATAACAGTCTGTAACAGACACTTCCACCTTTCCTGTTCTGTCCAGAATAAAGTTGAAAATACATGAGACTGGGCATGTTTTAAGACAGGAAAGGGGGGTGTCCAGGGCTTATAAAAAAACATGTACCACAAGTATTTTCCTTAGAAATGATAAAGGCTGCATGAACGTGTAATTCATTTCTCTTGCATATGCAATAAATATTACCTTGATTCCCGAGGACGGTCTGAGATGGTGAAATTATGTCCCTAACAATTTGGTCCTTCGAGCCGGAAGTCCAATTCCCCGAGACGCACTGGCCAACAGTGACCGATGACCGTACGGCAAAACTGTAAGTCCTCCATCTCAAATTAGATGTTAAAAAGAGGCCGGTCCGCTGAACTAGTGCCTGCTGGGCAGCGACTTACCGGATCAGCACAAGAGACCGCTCTCGGGACAAGGTAAGATTTTTATTTTTATTTTATTATTAACCTTTTGTGTTAGACTTGATTAGGAATTTGATGAATAAGGGATTTGAATATATACATACAATATAGAGATTGATTGAATGTTTATCTGCTTTACTCTTGTTGAGGGGAAATAAGTGGTCACGTATTCCCCGTATAGATCCGTCTGTGGCCATCCTGGATGGGCAGACCTAGTGACTAGCCCGCGTTTTGGGAAGACGCGCTCAGGGCGACCTGGCGGCAGTCGAGCATTGCGGGTGTTCTCTCTTGTGTGTTTTGATCGAAGGTTTATCTGTTTCTGTCCTATCTGCTTACTCTTGTTGAGGGGAAATAAGTGGTCACGTATTCCCCGTATAGATCCGTCTGTGGCCATCCTGGATGGGCAGACCTAGTGACTAGCCCGCGTTTTGGGAAGACGCGCTCAGGGCGACCTGGCGGCAGTCGAGCATTGCGGGTGTTCTCTCTTGTGTGTTTTGATCGAAGGTTTATCTGTTTCTGTCCTATCTGCTTACTCTTGTTGAGGGGAAATAAGTGGTCACGTATTCCCCGTATAGATCCGTCTGTGGCCATCCTGGATGGGCAGACCTAGTGACTAGCCCGCGTTTTGGGAAGACGCGCTCAGGGCGACCTGGCGGCAGTCGAGCATTGCGGGTGTTCTCTCTTGTGTGTTCTTGTTTGTTTCTTCTGGTTAATTGTCATTTGATATAGGGGTATGGTCCCATACTAATATCCGGGTGCAGATAAAGGAAATTTGTCGATTGGATCTTAGATCCAGACAGCCGTGTAAACTGCAGAAAATCCCTTGGGGACACATAAATACTCCTAGATCAAAACCTAAAAGAACCCCCCGTTGATACAAGGGTGTGGCCTGATAGATTTCTAGGCATATAAATACCCTTGGATCAAAAATACTTCCAGATAAAGAACCCCCCCCTCCGTTGATACAAGGGTGTGGCCTGATAGATTTCCAGGTAACAAACAGAGGACATTTGGCGGACCGCAGTGTTCATGCCAGCCTCATATGTTGTATTAATCCTGAGCAGGCACATAAATACCCTTGGATCAAGGACTGAAATATTAAATGTTTTGATAGGATGAAAGAACAGTCGGGAGAATTCAGTTTCCTCGTAATTCTGTAAATGCTCTCTATAAGTTAGTGAAGTATTAAGTAATGATAAAAGAACAGTCGGGAGAATTCAGTCTCCCCGTAATTCTGTAATTCTCTAAGACACCAGTGTTTTAGCAATACACAAGATCAGTAATCTAGAAGTGATATATCATGACTAGAAAGTCTGTGAGTGATTGCAAGTGATAAGATACTGTGTGCCTGTGTTGTGTCATTGTGAGAAGACATTAACAAAAAAAGAGCTCAGTGTGCACGATAAACAAAGTAGGTATGATCCATGGAAAATCTGTTGGTGTGAATGAAGATGTTAAGTATATGTGTAGTCTAGACAAAGAGAATGTGACATTTCTTTAAATGTGGAAAACAAAGTATGATTTTGATGCGTTTTTAAATAAGGATTATTGTGTAATACTGTGTAGAAAGCTTAAAAATGATGCCGGCATGAAAATAAGAAAACAGAAGAAATTAGGCCTTCCCCAGGCAAAGAAATGGCTTGAGGAGGCTAACCATAGGTTAAACTGAGAAAACCATAAAAAGACTATGTTTTTGAACAAAGTGGAGGACAATAATATGACCGTCCTCTGACGTTTAGTTCAGCAAGTATTGACTGAACAAAACGTAACAAACCAAATGCAACCTGACTCTCCACTGTTTGTTGTTCCCCCGTGGTCACCTGGGTCACCCGCAGACGCAACCGATTCTCCTATGGCTGCAGCTAAACCCCCTCTCAAAATGACTCTTGCTGTCCAGAGGAGTCCACAAGGGACCCCCTTTACAGCAACTGTTACAAAATTCTTCGGGGACCTGGTGAACCAATAGATATCCCCCTCAGCTGGGGAACAAACAGAATGTGGAGAGGAAGAATTTCCACTAATTTAAGTTCCCAAACCTAGGGCAGGAAAAAATGTAGGAGGTATAGTAGTCCCCAACACTATGATGGTCTATCGCCCCTGGACCCCTGAGGATGTTAAAAAAAAAAAAAAAAACTACTGAAGGGGTACCACATCCCAAGGTGAACATAGCTTAAATCAGGGATGGTATCATGGGTATGATTGCTATCTATCATCTTATTGGGAGGGAAATAGAGCAGGTCACCAGACAGATCCTGGGTCCCGACTGGCATCATGTAGTGGGAGATTGGAGTGGATTAAACAATCAGGGAGTTGTGTTGCCTCATGAAGATGCAGCACTAGAAAACAGGAGGAATGCTCTTATAGCAAGGATAGAGAATAGATGGATACGTCGAGCTGACTGGTCCATTATAAATCAGTGTGTGCAGGGAGAAGAGGAAACAGTGGACAATTTCATTGTTAGGATGAGGGAGATTTGATTTTCAATAATCACTCAGCAATAGAAGTTCTAGTAAATCAAGTAAACGATAGCCCATATGAGCAACAGCTAAAGGATGCAATCTTGAAGGGGCTGTTTGCCCCTATATCAAGTTTGTTATCAAACACATGATCAACCATAGGATCTGCAGAATTCAGGAGCTGATTGAGTATGCGAGGCATGCTGAGTGGCACTTCCAATCAAAAAAGAGAGTAAAGAAAGGGAAAGTGTTTATGTAGATGAAGGTAATGATGTGTATGTCATTGAGAAGGAGAACAGAAGGATAGGAAACACCTGAACAAGGCCCCGCATTTAGGACTATGAAAAAAAAAAAAAAAGAGAAGGGAGTGTTTCCTGTGAGGTAAAAGAGGTCACTTGGCAAAAGAAGTAGGTCAAACAGAGAGGAAGATGCATGAAGATGTTGGTATGTCTGCAGAGAGAGAGATACAGAAGAAAATGATGAGAAAGAATCTGAAATTTTGGATGTGTGTGCTGTTGAAACTTGTTTGCATGCTAAAGTCAAGTCAGAAATAATCTTGGTTGTGAAGGGTAGATGGCTAACATTTCTCTGTGATACTGGGGCTTGTAGGACCCTAATACACCCGCTGGATATGAAAAAGGTAAAGAAAAAGGTGTAGTATATGTAAAATCTGCAAAATGGGTTGATGCACCAGGAGGCCGTGTCCGAAGGCCTTACTGTGGAAGATCCACAGACAGGTAAATAGGCTCAGTGTAAAATTGTCATTATGACTAAATGTCCTGTTAATTTGTTGGGTAGAGACATGTTGAACGCTCTTGATATTTCTGTCGTACCAGTGGAGGGAGGTCTCAGAGCCCATCGGCCGTGTGAAAAACAAATCACAGCCGTGGATAATGAGCCCTGATACTGGTACAGCCTGGAATTTGCAAACTGAGTGATTAAATATACCCAAAACCCTGGCAGAAATAATTGACAAAGAGTCTGTGAGGAAAAGGTATAAGGTCCAGACAAACCTCTATTGCACCATGTATTACAGAAAGATCTCTGGGCCCGATAAGTCCTATGAGAAACAGTTAATGAGTCTCACTAACACTGAAGTTCTATTAAAATGTCTGTACTGTGATAAGAGGGGAAATAGCGTGGCTACTTGTCTCCTACCACAGCCTATTATGCAAATATACAGGCACCATACTGTACCTGGTGTTTCGGTCACCCAGAACCCCAAGGTATCATGGCATGAGCTAGGAGAACTTATCACGAACTGGGTCCAACTGACAGATGAGAAACTAAAATCCAGAGGGATTCAGAGGTATAGAAGCCATAAGGGAGAGAAAGATGGGTGGAGACTCGTGCAGGATTTACAGGCAGTCAATGGGGCCGTATTACCGAGGGCCCCGGTGGTCCCAGACATGCATGTCCTCCTGAACGAGCTCTACCCAGAGAACAAGGTATTTTATGTTATTGATAACAGTAATCCTTCTTTTCCATTCCCTTACACAAAGACAGTCAGTTCTGGGTTGCATTTATGTACACGGAAAAAAAAAAAAAGAGGTACACATACACTAGGTTATCCCAGGGATATTGTGAAAGTCCAACTACCTTCTCACAAAGAATGTCCAATAATTTGTCTCGGTTTGTACCTCCCAGTGTGTTAAATTCTCTTGTATTTGGATGACATTCTGGTAATAATGTATGTAAAATTACCATGGTTCTGATGCATTTCCTCGCAGACCAAGGTCAAAAAGGTCAGCAAAGACTAATTACAACTGTGGAAAGAAAAGGTGAAATACCTGGGTTACATTTTATCTCAAGAAGGTAGACTTTTGCATGAGATCCGAAAAGAGGCCATCCTTCTAGTCCCCAAATCACATACCAAAAAAAGAAATGATGTCATTTCTTGGCATGGCAAATGTCTGTGTAGCATGGATAGCAAATTATGCTATGGAGGTGGAGCCTCTTTCTGATCTCATCTATGGTTCACTAATGTCTGCAAAAGATTCCATTCAGTGGAATGTGTAAGCAGAGGATGCATTTACGAAGGTAAAGCACCTCATTGTGGGTTATGCTTAGCCTTCCCAATTACAGTAAAGCCTTTTATCAGACTGTAGATTGTAAGGAAGGATCTCACGGATGTTCCCTTTCTGGATGCTGACATTACCTTTTGTGTTGATGGGTCTTGTAAAAAGGACGATAAAGGGGTAAATCAAACGGCATACGCTATAGTAACACATGACCAGGTCATTGAAGCCAGACCCCTTCCCAGTTCCTACTCTACACAACAAGCTGAAATTATTGCCCTATTCAGGGCCTGTAATCTAGGGGAAGGGAAGAAAATAAATATTTATACAGACAGCCAATACGCTTTTACTACTATACACATATTTGCCCAGCAATGGAAAAATAGGGGTATGATTACGCCCACAGGTAAACCAATCTCACATAGAGATCTTATCCTGGCCCTTCTAGAAAATGTACAGAAACCAACACAAGTGGCTATTTGTAAATGTACAGCACACAGAAAGGGAACAGATCCAATTACTCTAGGGAATGCACTAACAGACAAGACCGCAAGGGAAGCTACTACAGGACCGCAAAAAACACACATATACTATACAGGTCCCCAAGAAAATGGTGAGGTACGGAAAGCTATTGATAAAACATGGTTATCAGAAATGCAGAAAACATCACCGGCAGGTGAAAAACAAAAGTGGTTATCTAAAGGGGCAACGCTGGTCAATGGTATATACACAAGTACAGAAGGTAAACCCATCTTACCTACATCACTATTTAGATATGCTGCGTTATTGAGCCATGGGCAAGCCCATATCTCAAAAGGAGGGATGGTGCAGGTGATCAATAAGGTGTTCACAACATATGGGTTTACGAATGACTCCAGAGATTTTTGCCTCACATGTCCGCTTTGTACCAGATACCATGCTCAAGGTGCCCTAAGACCCTTAAGAGGTCATTTCCCACAACCCTCTTATCCCTTTCACACAATATGCATGGATTTTATGATTATTGTTGTTTATAAAGTGGGCGGAAGCTTTTCCTATGACACACCCAAATGGGCAGTCAGCAGCCAAAGTACTTATTAAAGAGGTGATTCCATTTCATGGGATCCCCTCTGTGATTTACAGTGACAATGGCTCCCATTTTGTAAACCGAACAATACAACAAATTGGTAAATGCTACAATATTGACCTAAAAAAAACACTGTGTCTACCACCCACAATCTGTGGGCACAGTGGAGAGATACAATGGTACCTTAAAGAGTAAACTAAGAAAATTGTTAAAGGAAACAGGGAAAAATAAATGGGTTTAGTGTTTGCCAATGGCATGGTTGAGTATAAGAATTACCCCTACTGCTAAAGGTCTAACACCGTATGAAATGTTGTATTGTAAACCTTATTATATTCAACAACTAGCCACCGTTCCTCTCCCTGAAGAGGAAATAGACTCGACTTGTATAATAAGAATGTTTTCATAAAATATTACTGGGTCAGAATGTGTAAATGAGAAAAGAGCTACCCTAAGACTAAAATACAAAGTATACCCCCATCAGTACAAGCATTACCAGGAAATTTCTCTTGTTTTTCTAACAATGACAGTAATGGTACAAATGTTGGCACCCTATCCCCTGAATACTGTGCAATTACAACCCTTACTACAGACATTAAGTATGAACTAAAATGGTTTCAGGAACAGAAACAGCAATTGGCTGATGTTTGGTTTTTGTGTGGAGATAAGAGACTAAGGCCCAGACTGCCACCTAGATGGGAGGGTAGTTGTGCCCTTACCCGATTGCTGCTTCCCTTTTATATAGTTCCTACGAGTGATAAATCAATGAAACTACCAGGTAAATACTTTTTTTAAAGGAATTAAGCGAGAAACACCACAAGGATCATTTGACAACCGAGTGTATATAGGTGTTCCACGAGGAGTTCCAGATGAAATTAAAGCGCAGAATCAAATAACAGCAGGACTCACCTCACTCTTCATATGGGTCCAGCCCAACAAGAACGTCGACTGGATAAACTACATCTACTACAACCAGCAGAGGTTTGTGAATTACACCAGAGATGCTATCAAAGGTATAGCAGCACAATTGGACGCCACCTCTTTGACAGCGTGGCAGAACCGTATAGTGTTGGATATGTTGCTGGCACAAAGGGGCGGGGTATGCAAAATGTTCGGCACCTTCTGCTGCACTTTTATTCCAAACAATACGGCACCTGATGGAAGTATCACCAAAGCCTTACAAGGCCTACAAATGCTATCCGAAGAATTAGCTAGCTGAGAACTCTGGTGTAGAGAACCCCCTGACAGGACTTTTCGGAAAACGGTTTGGTAAATGGGGTGATCTTGCAAAAAGTTTGCTTATCTCTATTGTCATGGCAGCCGCAGTTCTTACATTGTGTGGATATTGCTGCATTCCCTGTATTAGGGGAATTCTTCAAAGACTGATTGACACATCTTTAACAAAAACTATGCTCCTCCAGAGGGACACGGAACTATACTCGGAACCTGATGATGAATTTACAACTCTCGCTAAGGACTTATCTGTCTAAATGATAATACCTGGTAAAATGAAAAACCTGGATATTTGAAGTATTGACATTATTAGTATAAAAGGAGGGAGATGTTAGAGAAATTATACTTTAAATGTCAGTTATGAAAGACGCCATTTTGTTTATCATGGCCTAGAAATAAGCTATGAATCTAGGATTGAGCTAAAACTAGTAATAAAATGGAGTCAGCAATATAATATGCTTAGATGTGCAGTTTTGAATGTATCCTGTATTTTTGTGTTGACTTGGGGAGTTTTCAAGTCAGTATCCTGTAAGCATTGTTATATGTAAGATAACAGTCTGTAACAGACACTTCCACCTTTCCTGTTCTGTCCAGAATAAAGTTGAAAATACATTAGACTGGGCATGTTTTAAGACAGGAAAGGGGGGTGTCCAGGGCTTATAAAAAAACATGTACCACAAGTATTTTCCTTAGAAATGATAAAGGCTGCATGAACGTGTAATTTATTTCTCTTGCATATGCAATAAATATTACCTTGATTCCCGAGGACGGTCTGAGATGGTGAAATTATGTCCCTAACAGGCACTCACTAATGGAACGTTATTAATGAAACGGAGTCTGTCGGAGCCAATGATTCTATGACCTGATTACTAGGGATGAACTTCGTGTTCGAGTCGAACCCATGCTCGACTCGAACATCGGCTGTTCAGTCGTTTGCCGAATTCCGCACATTATGGGCTGTTCACGCCAAATTCGTGTGGTGCGTCACAGCCCATAATTCACTGCGGCATCGCAGTGCATTGCTGGCTGATGATTGGCTGAGCATGCACTATGACCCGTATGTTTGGCCAATCACAGCGTTGTCGGTAGAGAGAGCTGTAATTGGCCAAAGCCAGGGTGGCTTTGGCCAATTATGGCTCAGGGGGTTTAGAACACGCCCCACACTATATAAGGCCGCCTGCACGGCGGCCCTGTGTGGTGTGTTCCGGCGTGCTTAGATAGAGAGAGAGAGACAGTGTCATTTCATTTGAGTTAGCTAGATTAGGCAGGACAGTCAGTGAGTTAGCTGCACTTACAGTGTATTGTGTATATATATATGCATACCAGATGTTGTATATATATATATATATATATATATATATATATATATATATATATATATATATATATACACTGTATTCAGTTTAGCTAGATCCATTCCTGTTATCTTCCTACTGACAGGCAGGCTTGTCTTGTTACAGTATTTACAGCTACCTGAAGAAAATTGCTGGTGTTCTTTTGATCCTATTAGTACCACAGTCAGGCAGCTAGACTATTTACAGTTAGTGTAGTGCGTCCTGCTCACAGTGTTCAGCTAAAACTACAAGTCAGCGTAGTGAGACCTCGGCACAGTGTTCATCTAAAGCTACAAGTTAGTGTAGTGTGTCCTGCTCACAGTGTTCAGCTAAAACTACAAGTTAGTGTAGTGAGACCTCTGTACAGTGTTCAGCTAAACCTACAAGTTATTTTTTTGCGAGCTCTGCAGTGTTCATCTAAAGCTACAAGTTAGTGTAGTGCGTCCTGCTCACAGTGTTCAGCTAAAACTACAAGTTAGTGTAGTGAGACCTCTGCACAGTGTTCATCTAAAGCTACAAGTTAGTGCAGTGCGTCCTGCTCACAGTGTTCAGCTAAAACTACAAGTTAGTGCTGTGCGTCCTGCTCAGTGTTCAGCTAAACCTACAAGTTATTTTTTTGCGAGCTCTGCACAGTGTTCAGCATTAGCTACCTGTAGAAGGTTGGTGGTGTTTTCCTGATCCTATCACTACCGCAGGCAGCTAAAAAAGCTACAAGTTAGTTTTTTGCGAGCTCTGCACAGTGTTCAGCTAAAGCTACCTGTAGAAGTTTGGTGGTGTTCTCATACTACAGGCAGGCAGTTGATTTTGCTAGCTGCAGTATCAGTACATATATATATATATCCCAGCTTAGTGCAGCTACAGGCCATTAGTATGTCTGGAAGGCCAACAAGGAGAGGCAGACAGTCACAAGCCAATAAAAGAGGGCAAGCAGGCTCTGTGTCTAGTGCTGGCCGTGGAGACAGTGCATCCTCATCAGCACGTGGCCGTGGGACACGCTTGGCCTTTTTTTCGGCAGCTGGCCGTGTTGAGCCGCAACATGCGGAAGACTTGGTCAAGTGGATGACCAAGCCGTCCTCATCCTCCTCATCCTCTCTCACCCTTGCTCAGGGTACTTTGTCTGGCAAAGCAGCGGCCTCTTCTCTCGGCTCAATGTCATCAGTGACTCCTTCCCTAGCCCCACCATGTCCTCCTGAGGAGTCCCTTGAACTACCACAGTGTTGGGCACATGCTCCAGGAGGATGCCCAGCGTTTAGAAGGCTCTGATGATGATACTGAGCTAGATGAAGGCAGTAACGTGAGCACGGACAGAGGGGGTGCCCAAGAAGGACAGCAATCTGGCAGTCATGCTCCCCCTGCTGCAGCATACTGCCAGGTTTGCTCCAGTGATGAGGAGGGAGGGGATGATGAGGTCACTGACTCAACGTGGGTGCCTGAAAGGAGAGAGGAGGAGGAGGAGGAGGCGGCACATCACCAACGAGGCAGGATGCCCTCCAGGGGCCAGCCTAAGGGCAGCACACTCACTGCATCACACCCCAAAGCTCCACATGTGCAGGGCGCTGCAGTCTCTGCGCGTTATTCAAAATGTTCTTTGGTGTGGGCCTTTTTTGAGACGAGTGCACCGCTGCTATTTGCAACATATGTCTCAAGCGTATCTCGCGTGGCCAAAACATCTCCCGCTTGGGTACCACATGCTTGACCAGACATATGTTGACCTGCCATGCAGTTCGTTGGCAAGACCCACACCAAAGAACAAAGAGGACCTCTCCTTGCTCCTCATCAGCTGAGATCTCCAACCCCACTATACCTTCAGTCCTCTCTGAGACCTGCACTGAGAGGAATGAAGGTGTAGAATTAGGTGTGTCACAGCCAAGTACTTGTGGGCAATCTGCTTTCGGTACACCGACGTCAGATTGTACCAGGCAAATTTCCCTGCCCCAGCTGCTGCACCGCCGAAAGAAGTTTGCTCCCAGCCATCCACATGGCCAGCGGTTGAATGCTAGCTTGGCAAAATTGCTAGCACTTCAACTGCTGCCTTTTCAGTTGGTAGACTCTGCCCCCTTCCGTGAGTTTATGGAATGTGCGGTTCCTCAGTGGCAGGTACCCAAACGCCACTTTTTCTCACGGAAGGCAATTCCAGCTCTCTACCGGCATGTGGAAGGCAATGTCCATGCCTCGCTGGACAGGGCGGTCAGCGGTAAGGTGCATATTACCGCTGACTCATGGTCTAGCAGGCATGGACAGGGACGTTACCTAGGTTTCACGGAGCATTAGGTGACTCTGCTGGCAGCTGGGAAGGATGCAGGACAAGGTGCAGTAGTGTTGGAGGTTGTTCCGCCACCACGCCTCCAAAATGCCACTACTAATGATTGTGACACACCTCTCTCCTCCACCCCCTCCTCTTCTTCTTCCTCCATGGCCTCTTCCTGTGCTTTGTCCTCGGAACCAGCGGTGCTCCATAGGCGTTCAAGGGGCTATGCATGTACACAGGCCAAAAGATGCCATACGGTGCGTGAGCTGGTGTGCTTGGGGGACAGGAGCCACACTGGGGCAGAGGTTCTGTCAGCTCTGCAGGGGCAGGTTCAGAGGTGGTTGACGCCACGCCAACTTAAGGCAGGAATGGTGGTTTGCGACAATGGCACCAACCTCCTCTCTGCCCTCCGACAGGGACAAATGACCCATGTGCCCTGTTTGGCTCACGTCCTTAACTTGGTGGTGCAGTGGTTCTTGGGCAGGTACCCGGGCTTACAGGATGTCCTGAGGCAGGCCAGGAAAGTATGTGTGCATTTCCGCCGGTCATATAATGCCAGTGCTGGGCTGGCGGACCTCCAAAAGGAGTTTAACCTGCCCAAGAACCGCCTAATCTGTGACATGCCCACCAGGTGGAACTCAACGTTGGCCATGCTGCAGCGGCTGCACACGCAGCAGAGGGCCATCAATGAGTACCTGTGCGACTATGGCACCAGGACAGGGTCAGGGGAGCTTGTTTTTTTCCCCCCACGCCAGTGGGCCATGATCAGGGATGCATGCACTGTCCTGTCACCATTTGAGGAGGCCACGAGGATGGTGAGCAGTGACAGTGCATGCATCAGTGACACTGTACCCCTTGTCCACCTGTTGGAGCACACGCTGTGTGGAATAATGGACAGGGCACTTGAGGCAGAACAGAGGCAGGAAGAGGAGGACTTCCTTAGCTCTCAAGGCCCCCTTTATCCAGTGTTCCTGTGTGCCCGCAGGAAACACATGGACTTGTACGTGGCTGGGAGGAGGTGGCTGCAGACCATGTCGTCCTTAGTAACCCAGAGGACTCCGGACCGAATGCCTCAGCAAACCTACGCTGCATGGCCTCCCTGATCCTGCAAAGCCTGCGTAAGGATCCTTGTATTTGTGGTATCAAGGAGAAGGACCAATACTGGCTGGCAACCCTCCTTGATCCACGTTACAAGGGTAAGGTTGCGGACCTTATCTTGCCGCTGCAGAGGGAGCAGAGGATGAAACATCTTCGGGAAGCCTTGCAGAAAGGGCTGTGCAACGCGTTCCCAGAGACTGGGAGGTTACAAACTCCTGTTCCTGGACAACGTGTTGCTGAGGCTTCGGTCAGTCAAAGAAGGAGCAGTGGAGAAGGTGGCCGTCTGACCGATGCGTTCAGACAATTTTTTGGTCTGCAGCCCCAAGGTATGATCGGTTCCAGCAACCATCGCCAGCGTCTGTTTTACATGGTGCAGGAATACCTAGGGGCAAGATCTGACTTGGACACCTTTCCCACCGAAAATCCTCTGGGTTACTGGGTCTTGAGGATGGATCACTGGCCAGAGCTTGCACAGTATGCAATTGAGCTACTGGCCTGTCCTGCATCCAGCGTTCTTTCGGAACGCACATTCAGTGCTGCTGGAGGCTTTGTAAATGATCACAGGGTGCGTCTGTCCACCGACTCGGTCGATCGACTGACCTTCATAAAAATGAATCAGTCTTGGATCACCACCAGCTACCAAGCACCTGATGTAACCAAATAATTTTTTTTAAAATCTCAGATCCCTTCAACGACTGCCTATGCTGATGCTGAGTGACTATCCTGAGTAATTATCCTCTTCCTCCTCAATGATCACGCTGATAGCTTGTAAGAACATTTTTGGTTCTGGGCGCCACCACCAGTGTCTAAGGCCCAATTTTTCAGCCCCTGTTTAACAGGGGCGTATAATTACAATTTTTGATGCAATACTTTGCAGCAGGGCTCGTTCCTGCGTTCCAACTAGAGTATCTGTGAGGGGTTGCAGTGTTGTGGCACCGGCACTAGCACCAGTGCCTAAGGCCTAATTTTTCAGCCCCTGTTCAACAGGGGCATGTAATTACAATTCTTGATCTAATATTTCACAGCAGGGCCAGTTTCTGTGCCCACCAAGAGCGAGTGAGGACTTACAGTGTTGTGGCACCAGCACCACCACCACCACCAAAGGCCCAATTTTTCAGCCCCTGTTCAACAGGGGCATGTCATTACAATTCTTGATCTAATATTTCACAGCAGGGCCCTGTGAGGGCTTACAGTGTTGTGGCCACAACAACACCTAAGGCCCAAATTTCTGCTGACTATATAGGGCAGGCCCCTACTTTCAAACATCCAACTTACAAACGACTCCTACTTGCAAACGGAAGGTGACATCAGGAAGTGAGATGAAATCTACCCCTCGGAAGGGAAATTCTCTCCTGTAAGAGTTAATATGGAAAAAACGTTTCTCCTTTCCACTGATGCTTTATCACCAATCCTTGTTTCACTAAAAACCCCAAATTGTCAAAAAACATTTGTCATTGGGACAGAAAATGAGGTGAAATCTTCTGAAGAGGAGCACAGACAGCAAAACAAATGTCACAGGGGTGATAACCCTTCCCTATGTTTTCCAAAAAGCTTAAAATAGATTTTTTGGCTGGAGCTAGACACGTTAAAAATATACCCGTTCAAAATTACAAACAGATTCTACTTAACAACAAACCTACAGTCCCTGTCTTGTTTGCACCGCCTGTATACTGCTGTTCAGAGTATATAGGGCCTGGTGGCCCCACACCTTTCCTTTTTTTAATTTGGGTGCGGGGTTCCCCTTAATATCCATACAAGACCCAAAGGGCCTGGTAATGGACTGGGGGGTACCCATGCCGTTTGTCTCACTGATTTTCATCCATATTGCCAGGACCCGACATTACATTAAACCCGCAAGCAGTTTTAAATTACTTTTTTTTAAAATGACATTTTGTGCAGGGACTGTTCTAAGCACGGGAAACACGCGTCACTTTACAGGCATACTATAGACACCCCCAGGTACCATATTTAAAAGAATATTTCACTTTTTTTTTTTTTTTACTTTAAGCATCATTAAAATCACTGCTCCCGAAAAAACATCCGTTTTTAAAAGTTTTTTTTGCATTGATACATGTCCCCTGGGGCAGGACCCGGGTCCCCAAACCCTTTTTAGGACAATACCATGCAAATTAGCCTTTAAAATGAGCACTTTTGATTTCGAACGTTCGAGTCCCATAGACGTCAATGGGGTTCTAACGTTCGTGCGAATTTTTGGTCCGTTCGTAGGTTCTGGTGCGAACCGAACCTGGGGGTGTACGGCTCATCCCTACTGATTACTATAGTCCATTATATCCTATTGGAGGTCTGTTACCAACAATACTGCAAGGTGGATAGGTGGGCAGTGTGATGATTATGTGAATGGGGACGCACTAAGCATGATCCCTTCATATGTCTATATAGGTGAATATTACATATACAGAGCGCACTTCTGTACAGTACATGTCCTCATCATATCATGTTTTTTTTGGATGTGGTTAGACAGTTATATTTTTATAAAAAAAAAAAAAAAATCATGTTATACTTCCCTCCTCTGTAATGGTTTTGCACAGAGCAGCCCGGATCCTCCTCTTCTGGGGTCCCCCCGCCGTTGCTCCAGGCTCCTCCTCTTCATTGGGTGCCCATGCCGCCCCGCTTCAGATTCTCCTCATTTTGATTGACAGCAGCATGAGCCAATCACTCATGCTGCTATCAATCTGTCCAAAAGGGAGACAGACAGTGGCGGGAGCCGCTGCGCTCGTACACATCGTTTGATCGGGCTCAGGTAAGAATAGGGGGGGCGGGGGGGGGGTGTCTGGGGGGAAGCTGGTTGTAAAGGCAGTTCTAGGAGATATTCATAGTACCTACAGGTAAGGCCTCATGCACACGAGACGCTGGTGCAAACTCTGCTGAACACGTTTTTAAAAGCTGAAACCGGCGTTTAGAAACGCCCGTTTTGCTGCGTTTAGCCGCGTTTGCGTCTGCAGAGCAGAGAATGAAATTTTGCGACCCAACTTTGGGGCCCCGTATCTCTGGGCCACTTGGTGCTAGGAACCCCAAATTTGGTGTGCTAACACAGTGGAACTAGCACTACAACATATCCAGATGGGGTTCCTAGCACTAAGTGGCCCCGAGATATGGGGCCCCAAATTCGGGTCGCAAAATGTCAAGCACTTTTCTGCAGCAGAGAATGACATTTTGGGGCCCCATATCTTGGGGCCACTTTGTGCTAGGAACCCCAAATTGGATATGTTATAGTGTTAATCAAACTGTGTTAGCACACCAAATTTGGGGTTCCTAGCATCAAGTGACCCCGGGATATGGGGCCCCAAAGTCGGGTCGCAAAATGTCAAGCACTTTTCTGCAGCAGAGAATGACATTTTGTGACCCGACTTTGGGGCCCCATATCTTGGGGTTCCAAGCACCAAGTGGTCCTGAGATATGGGGCCCCAAAGTCGGGTTTTAAAAAACACTTATAAACGCAAACGCGTCACCGGAAAACCGTAGAAAACTTTTGCGTCTGAACCTATTTTTTTGCTTCTGGAAAAACGAGGTTAAACGCAACTGCCTAAAAACGCCAAAAAACGAGACTGTGTACATGGACACATAGGATAACATTGAATGAGTTCAGGGGCAGTTGAAAAAAGTGTCCCAACTGCCTCTGAACGCGCATTTAACAGCGTCTCGCGTGCATGAGGCCTAAGCCTTATTATAGGCCTTTATTACAGGCTTACCTGTAGGTTGAGGTGGTGTAACAGAGTTTACAACCACTTTAACAAAAAAAAAAAAAGACTATTTTATTTATTTCAGATACTTTTATAGCGCCGTCAATTTACACAGCGCTTTACATATACATTGTATATTCACATCAGTCCCTACCCTCAAGGAGCTTACTCACATTCATATACTGGGGCCAATTTTAGACAGAAGCAAATTAACCTACCAGCAGGGGCGTTGCTAGGTCTACAAAAGATCTGGGATCCAATATCGGGAAACGTCTGTGATTCATGTGGTACCGCTATCAAAGTCTCAGATTATCATCTGTGTTTTTATATGTAACCACCATCCACCCTGAGAGAGACCTGAAGGTGCTCATTGCTACTTCCCACCTCGCTGTCCTGTTTACCCCCTCAGCTTCTATACTTGGAAATAAGAATGTCTGACTTTACAGAACTTGTGTATAATTGTTCCTTAAATGGTAAGTTCACCTTTTTCATGACAAATGAAAAGGTGGACTACAAATATCCGTGCCACCCGTCTGCTGCACATAGCACCAGTGATGTCCTTTGCTGCTGATGTAGCGGTCCGTGCACTGCAGTACACGGCCCCAGAGTGATTATCCATCATAATGCTTGGAATGAAAAGCACTCATTGGCTGGCATGACCACATGACCATGCCTAACCAATGAGAAGTGCGTCTGAGGCTACTTTTTCTGGTAAGGTGAAATAAAAAGAAGCACTTATTGGTCAGCAAGGTCAGGTGGTCGCACTGACCAATGACTGCTTGCCATTGTAAGCACTATGATCAGTACTCCAGGGTACTCCTATGCAGGGGCGTTGCTAGGTCTACAAAAGATCTGGGGCTAGAGCCCATAGTAGTGAAGTAAAGAAAGTCATACACATGTATATAATATACGTGTGGGTGTACAGTATATATATCTCTGAGTGTGGATTCCTGCTTACATCAGGGTCCCCAGAGAGCCCCCCGCTTACATCAGGGTTCTCAGAGAGCCCACCCCCCTTACATCAGTGTCCCCAGAGCCCCCCTTACATCAGGGTCTCTAGAGCGCCTCCCTACTTAAAAGAGGGTCCCCAGAGCCCCCCTCATTACATCAGGGTCCCCAGAGCCCCCCTCATTGCATCAGGGTCCCCAGAGAGCCCACCCCCTCTTACATCGGGGTCCCCAGAACCTTCTTTACATCAGGGACCCTAGAGAGCCTTCCTACTTACATTAGGGCCTCCAGAGCCCTCCTCATTACATCAGGGTCCCCAGAGCCCCCCCTCATTACATCAGGGTCCGCAGAGATCCCACCCCCTTACATCGGGGTCCTCAGAGAGCCCACCCCCCTTACATCAGGGTCCCTAGAGAGCCTTCCTACTTACATCAGGGTCCCCAGAGATCCCACCCCCTTACATCAGGGTAACCAGAGCCCCTCTTACATCAGGGTCCCCAGAGAGCCCCAGGGCTCAGGAGTTGGCTACATAAACAATGCAGGGCTCAGATGTGCCCATCTATGCAGCCTCCAGTGCCCAGCAATGCAGCCTCACCAGTGCCGAGCAGTGCACCCCCCCACTGCAGTGCCCTCTGTCCCCTGCACCCCACCACACACACTGTGTAAGTAGAACTCTTACCTTACACAGGTGTACAGCAAGCAGAGCATCTGAGATCGGCATCACAGAGCTGGATGGGGGCGGGAACTACAGAAGTTAACTTTTCACATTAACAGGCTGGTGATTGGTTGCTAGGACTGTCCAGCAACCAATCACCTGCTGTTTAATGAAAAAGTCAACTCCTGCGGTTCCCGCCCCCATCCAGCCCTGTGATACTGGGCGCTCACCACTGTCCAATGAAGGGGACAGCAGCGAAAATTTCCACGGGCCAGGTGCCCGCATTCAGCGGTGGCGGGCCGGGTGCCGACCCCTGCCCTAGAGACTCGGGGCTATGGGCCCCAGATTCGGGGCTATAGCCTCAATAGCCGCCCCCTAGCAACGCCTCTGCTCCTATGTACTGCAGTGTACAGACCACAACACAGGCATCATGGCTGCTAGGTGCAGTGGGGACCAGAGGGGTGGCCAGGATATTTGAAATTTGTACACCTTTTCGTTTTTCTTGAAAAAGGTGAACTTACCCTTTAATGAACCCAGATGGCCCATGTACTAGCCAGGCAACCAACATCTTCAGAAGGGGATGAGCAATGGTCCCTAGAAAGGTTTGCTTTAAAGCAAGAATAGTCTGCAATACTTACCTCCTCTCCAATGTACACAGGTCCCTCAACAGCAACTTCCCCCAGGCTTCTTCTGGATGTCGGTTTTCACCCGTCTTGCCATGCATGCATAGCCCAGTGTAAATTCTACAGAGCACAACAAGCAGGCTGGGACAGTAGGTTTAAGTTTTGCAGAAGAGATATTGCACATACCTTCTGCAATAAATAGCCCGTAAGCTTTTCATATTTGACTTTAGTCCTGCTTTAAATCTGACCTATAGATAAATGGAACCTCAACCCTCCTTTTCATCCAGCCCCTGGTAAAAGAAATGGCAGAATAAATCACTGCTGAAGTGATTTCTTACACCTGGCCTGTGGACAAGTAAAACCCCTCCAGTTGCTTACTACATCCACCATGCCTGCACAGGAAACCTATATAGGACTGTCTGCTGGGAGTGGAGAGGTGGCTCACTATATTGGCAGGGCCAGCAATAATGAGGACATTGCTCACAGATATGAGGAACCTTCCATGGCTGTCCTGCTGAGATAATTAAGCAGCTTTGGTCTTGGTGTAGATTAGCTCAGGCGGTCAAGGAAGGGTGCAGTGCCATACTTTATCTGAAAGCGCACTTGCATGTCCTGAGTCTCTGCTGATACAGTGAGGATGATTTACTAAAGTAGCTGAGAATATTCACTCAATTCACTATAGATGTGTTCACTTAGAAATTAAGTGGATCTGTGATTGAAGAGCTAAATGCACTCATCTGAGACCAGCATAGCGGGTGCTGTGGGATAGAGGGGAGGGAGACCAGCAAATGTCTTTTTCCTGATCTCCCCTTCCTGTTACTAACCCAGAAGCAATGTGTACAACATTGATTCCAAGTCCTGGAGTCACTATCCTCAGCCTGTATTGATGGGGAAGAATTGAATGGCCTGCTAGTTTCATTGGAGGACAGGTAAGACTTAAGGAGTCTTTTTAGACTTAACTGATCCTTTGATCCTCCGGAAAACCACGCTCCCCCACGTCCAGCGATGGACTGTTCCTGCCGTCCTCACATCCAGAGACAGTCTATGGGCGTGATGATGCCAAGAACAGTCAATTCGCTAGCATGCGGGGGGACAGGAGTGGCGGAGACCGTTTTTCCGCTCGGAGGATCGGCAGATTAGGCAAGTATACCTTCGCTTTGCAATCCCCAAGACAAATAATGAGCAGCTTACCCATGCAGTGATGGCACAGCCCCACTGCATTGAAAAATAAACATTTTGCCCAGAGTTCTTCTTTAACCACTTGCTTACTGGGCACTTAAACCCCCCTCCTGCCCAGACCAATTTTCAGCTTTCAGCGCTGTCACACTTTGAATGACAATTGCGCGGTCATGCTACACTGTACCCAAATGAAATTTTTATCATTTTTTTCAGACAAATAGAGCTTTCTTTTGGTATTTAATCACAGCTGGGATTTTTATTTTTTGCTAAACAAACAAAAAAAGATGGAAAATTTAGAAAAAAAAAAAATCATGTTTCATAGTTTGTTATAAAATTTTGCAAACAGGTAATTTTTCTCCTTCATTGATATGCGCTGATGAGGCGGCACTGGTGGGCACGGATAGGCTGCACTGATGGGCATGGATAGGCACAGATAAGGCGGCATTGATGGGGACAAATAAGGCGGTACTGATTGGCACAGATAAGGCGGCACTGATGGCCATTGATGGGTGGCACGGATGGGGGGCACTGATGGGTGGCACTGATGGGGGGCACTAATGGGCACTGGTAGGTGGCACTGATGTGCAGCACTGTTGTTGTGGCACTGATTGTGGGAACTGATGGGTGGCACTGTGGGCACTGATGGGTGACGCTGGTGGGCACTGGTAGGCGGCACTGCTGCCTATTGCTAGGTGTCACTGGCAGGGGGCGCAGATGACCGCGGTGATCGGGACTGATGTCCCTCTCACGGCCACCGGTGATCGGCTTTTTTTTTCCTCCTCCTGCTGTCAGCGCAAGGAGAAAAAATAGCCGATTACTGGCTCTGTTTACATCACATGATCGGCTGTCATTGGCTGACAGCTGATCATGTGGTAAGGGGTCGGGACCGACCCCTTACTCCGATCTGTGATCAGGCGAGTTTGATAGACTCGCTGATCACCGAGCGCGCAGTGCACGGGACGACGTCAATACGCAATGTAGGTCCGCGCTGTTGCCGTCATTTGGCAATAGCGCGGACATGAGGAGGTTAAGTATGAAAAAGGTGTACAAAATAAAATTACACTCAAGAACTTAAAATCCCACCCAAAAAAAATTTGAGCCCACCCCCCACCCCCCCCCCACGCATGTACGAATGTAATTGTACATGTCAGGGGTGCCTACGCATGAAAAAGTCAATTGGGCTACATGTGTTACATATTGCTTTGTGTTCCAGAGTGATAGCAATAATTCGAGGGCAGGGGTAAGAAATCTGTAGACTGCAATCTACCAGTAGATCGTGGACAGGTGATTGGTAGATCGCGGTCTGGGCTTGCTGACCCGCCATCCCAAAGCACCAAACAGAGTACAATGCAGAGGGGCTACTTGTAAAGGAGGAGCTGTAGTAGGGAGCAAGCGCCGCATAACCCGATGCCTCCTCTGTAGTGCCGACTCCTGTCCCATGCAGAGTAATACCAACTGCACTCCATCTCTTATCCCGGCTAGTGGTCTGCAGAGTGGTGCCAGCAGCAGGAAAGAGGAGATCTTCAAGTCAGTGTAAAGCAATACACTGGGCATAATAGTATAGGGCTGCTTTCACACTGATGTGCTGAGGTTAACCCACAACACGGGCGCAGTGCAGTTTTCCTGCGGGTTTGCTGCGCTTAGCCATAGACTTCTATTATATCCTGCGGGTTTGGTGCACTTTCTGAAAACGTACCAAAACTCCTGAATGCAGGATGTGTTTTTTATCACCCCCCGCCCCAACCGCACCCCCTTTAGCTGCAGTGGGGTGTACATATGTCGCAGCTGCAGGAGGACTTATATGCCCTGATTTGGTTGGTGGGTGTAGCACCTGCCAAGCATGACCCATTCAAGTGAATGAGGCTGCTCTGCAAGTGCAGTACAGCAAACAAGGGGTTAAAGCAGGCAGTGTTGTGTTGCTTTCTCGCCACCTGCTCTAAACCCCTTGGACACCGCAGAAGCATGCAGGGCGCTTGTAGTTGGGCCCCATTTGCTTAAATGTGTTGTCATTGGCAGGCGGTAGCACCCACCAAAAGCAACAGGAGGTTCAATTCCTGCTGCGGTATGTGTACACCTTTGGCTGCTGTCTCAGCAGCTAAGGGGGGGGGGGGGGTACGGATTGGGGGCAGTAAAACTGTGACTCACCCACAGGGTTTTACCACCCCCCACCCCCAACTTTACGTGTGAACGACCCCCAAGGGTGCCGCTGACGAATGCGACTAAGAGCTCATTCAGAAGTGCAGCAGGCACTGCTGCTCCTCTGAATAGCGATCCAAGTGTGTTGGACAGGTGGTGAGGAGGCGTTATGTTGCCTCCACCACCTGATTTAAACCCATGATTGCCGTGCATGAGACACGGTAGTACAGCAATTGAAGGTTTAAATCGGGTGTGAAGAGGTGACACTGTGCCCAGTGATCTTTGACTTCTCTCATGTTGTTTGGGTAGATCTCCACCTACCCCTGATCTTGGGCCATTATTCATGGTTATCTTGCTATTAAAATTGTTATGGAAAATATAGGGTACTGAAGTTTATCGCCACTTCACGAGCACACACAATTTTTAGGTTTGACATCTATTTACTTGGCGCAACTTCATCTTTTATATTTTGTCCAAAAGTTGGGTAATATATTTATGTATCCTAAAATGACCTTTAATGTGTTTTTACTATAATTGTATAAGCTTTTGTCCTATTATTGTGTGACATAAAAAACTGGAACTGCCCCTATTTTATTCTCCAGGGTATCTGCTTTTAGAACTTATATAATGTTTGGAGGGGTTTACGTAATCTTCAGGCCTAAAATGTTTTTTAACACCTTCCCAGCATGGCCTATAGCAAAATGACGGCCGGGTGAGGGATTCATTGTTGTGACTGGACACCATGTGACTTACTTCACAATATGGCGCACAGCGTAGAGATCGGTGGTGTGGTGTGTTTCGCACGGACACACCGCATCTCCGATCACAGCAAAGAGCCTATGACGTAGGCTCTTTACCATGTGATCAGCTGTATCGAATCACAGCTGATCACAGTGTAAATAGGAAGTGCCGGAGTTCTATCAAAATAGCCATTTCATCGAGATCTCCAATCACGTCACTTACGGTTACTGTAAACCATCAGTAATTGGAGATTTCGATGAATTGCTGTTTCTACACAATACCGGCAACCGTATACACTCCGGTACACGAAGATTTACCATTTTTGACAGAACAGCAGCTAAGGAGAAAAAAGCTGTCGCCGCCTCGGAGGCAGCCACGTTGTTGATTTGTATTGGAGCGGACTAACAATGTCCGATCATAATATTGTGTACCGGAGTGTACACGCTTGGCGGTGTTGTGTTAAAACAGAAATTCTCCAACATCTGCAATTACTGACCGTTTACAGTAACCGGAAGTGACGTGGTTGGAGATCTCGATGATTTGGCTATTTTGACAGAACACTGATTATCGACATTCCTCTTTTCACGCTGAGAGTGCGTGTGTAGAGGAGAGCCAATAAGCTGCTCTCCTGACGGGAGGGATTCTGCGCTAATAATCAGTGCACTGATCATCAGTGCATACCCATCAGCGATGTCTGCCAGTGCCCATCAGTGATGCATATTAGTGCCTCCTCATCAGTGCCCATAAAGGCTCCCATCAGTGAACGGGAAAAATTACTTAATTGCAAAATTTTGTAACAGAAACTAAGAAAACCTTTTTCTTTTCAACATTTTTGGTCTTTTTTTTTCATTTGTTTAGCAAAAAAATAAAAAACTCAGTGGTGATTAAATACCCCCTCAAGAAGCTCTATCTTTCTCAAAAAAAAATGATGAAAATGTCATATGGGTACAGTGTTGCATGACCGCGCAATTGTCATTCAAAAGTGTGACAGCGCTGAAAGCTGAAAATTGGTCTGGGCAGGAACGGGTTGAGATTGCCCGGTATTGAAGTGGTTAAACCGCTTCCCGCCGGGAGGGCGTATATGGACGTCCTCCAGTTTCAGTGGTTGTACCGGGATGATGCCTGCACCTACAGGCATCAACCTGGTATCTTTCTCTTCAGCCGGCGATTCTGTCTACTGTAAGAACAATCATAGCGGCAGTTCAGCCGATTGATTGTTCTTACAGGCCGTGGGAGGGGATGACCCCCGCCTCCCTCCGGTGCTTCTCCCGGCTCGCCTGTGTGACCCACAAACTGGAGAAGGAATCCACCAGCTCATAAAGTTGACCATAGAGATTTCTGGGGAACGGATGGTCCCCGGTCATCTGTATGACTCTCGGAGGCCGGGGCGTGACGTTATGATGTCACGCCTGGCCTGACAGTTGTAAATACTGCCATATACTCAGCTGGAAAGCTGAGATCGTCCTGTTTTTTTTTTTTATCTCGGGCTTTCCAGCTTGGAAGAGAGATGTGGGCGTCTTATTGACCCCACATCTCTCCATAAAGAGGACCTATTTCAATTTCAAGAGATGATTACATTCCTTATAAAAGTGATAAAGAAAAAAATTTAAAGGGAAAGTGTAAAAATCAAAAAATTAAAATAAAACAAACATTAAAAAAAAGTCCCTGCGATCTTCCACGCAGATGTACGTCACGCCTGCATATGTAGATGGCATACAAATCACACATGTGAGGTATCGCTGTGACCATTAGAGCGAGAGCAATAATTCTATACCAGGACCTCCTCTGTAACTTTAAATGGGTAACCTGTAAAAAATGTTTAACCTCTTCCTGCCCGCCGGCCGTCAAATGACGGCTGGGCGGCGCAGCTCTCGTTCTGGGTGGACTTCATATGACGGCCCTCCAGAATGACCATTCTTGTGCGCCGATTGCAGCCGCGCCGTGTGGCTAGGACACGGTGCAACCCCAATCTGTGTAAAGAGCCGTGGCCGCAGCTCTTTGACCACGTGATCGGCTGTGTCCAATCACAGCCGGTCACATGTAAACATGGAGATGCCGGCAATCGGTGCTCCTCGCCTCACACTGACAGAGTGTGAGGAGAGGAGAGCCAATCAGCGGCAACTCCTCACAGAAGACATCTACGGATGTAATCAGGACACTGATCATCAGTGCCCTGATTACGATTAAGTGCCAGCAATGCCACTGCCAGCAATCAGTGCCCACAATTGGCACCAATCTGTGCCCAGAAGTGCCAGCAATCAGTGGCCATCAGTGATGCCAGTCAGTGCTGGCTATCAGTGCTGCCCATCAATGCTACCCATCAATGCTCAACACTGCTGCCCATCAATGCCCATCAGTGCCCAGCAGTGCCGCCTATCTGTGCCCACCAGTGCCGCATATCAGTGCCCATAAGTGCGGCATATTTGTGCCTCCTCATAAGTGCCACCTCATCAGCGCACATCAGTGAAGGAGAAAAAAAAATTACAAAATTTACTGACTAAAAACTAAGAAAAACTTTTTTTTTCAAAATTTTTTTTAGGAAAAAATAAAAAACTCAGGATTGATTAAATACCACCAAAAGAAAGCTCTATTTGGGCCCTTGCACACAGGCGGACCGTTCAGGTCCGCCTGTCAGTGTTTTAGGCGCACCTGAACGGGGCGCTCCATAGACCTCTATGGAGCGACGGATGTCAGTGGTGATGATCAACGGAGCGATCCCCGCTGAGCAAGCGGAGGAAGGAAACCGGACAGCCCCGTGTGAAAGGGGCCTTTGTGTGAAGAAAATGATAACAAATTTCACATGGTTACAGTGTTGCATGACCGCGCAATTGTCATTCAAAGTGCGACAGCGCTGAAAGCTGAACGATGGCCTGGGCAGGAAGGGGGTGAAAGCGCCCGGTATTGAGGTGGTTAAAGTGTCGCGTATGGAGATTTTTGAGTACCGAAGTTTGGCGCCATTCCACGAGTGTGCGTAATTTTAAAGCGTGACATGTTGGGTATCTATTTACTCGGCGTAATATCATCTTTCACATTATACAAAAAAAATTGGGCTAACTTAAGTGTTTTTTTTTTTAATTCAAGAAACTGTTTTTTTCCTAAAAAAAAAAGGCGTTTAAAAAATTGCTGCGCAAATACCGTGCGACATAAAAAGTTGCAACGACCGCCATTTTATTCCCTAGGGTCTCTGCTAAAAAATTAAAAAAAATAAAAACATAAATGTTTGGGGGTTCTGAGCAATTTACTAGCAAAAAAAAAAATGATTTTTACATGTAGGAGCCAGAATTGGCCCGGATGGGAAGCAGTTATTACATGTAAGCAAAAAAAAATACAAAAACAACTGTGGCAGTGAAAGGATTAAAAAAAAAAGCCTTCCTGTTCACCAATCTCTTTTTGTGTTTGGCTCTAAAGTCACACTTTTCTTCCTCTGAACCAGCTGAAGTTGTGAGCTGATTGGTTACTGTACACAGCACACAGCTGCTCCAGTCCTGGTAAATTCCCCTCCCCCTCCTTCAGGTACCGGAGAGGAAATCAGCGGTGCTCAGCTGTCTGCAGCGGGCGCTGGCGGCCCGGAACTGATCTCTTCAGGCACTGTTCCCGGGAGGGAAGCAAAAAGTGGTGCACACAGCAGCATGTCTCTGCAAAGCCCTGACTCTCCGGTGAGTGAGGGGTCACAGGGGAAGGGAGGTGGGGGGCGGTGACCCGGAGGAGTGGGGACATTTGAAAAGGGGGACAAGGAGGCCAGGAAAAGGTTTGCACCAATGACAGCCCTGCACGTGATCTTATTCTCCCGCCAGAAGTCAACTGGCTGACCTCTAAAGGGGAGGGGCTTATAACCACCAATCACAGAGCTCTAATATGCTGCAGTTTAATCCTCCAAATATATACATTCTAGAGATGTATAAAACAATCTGCTTCCATACACCCCCCCCCATATATTATATACACCCCCTCCCCCATATATTATATACACCCCTCCCCTATATATTATGTACACCCCACATTATATACACCCCCTCCCCTATATATTATGTACACCCCACATTATATAACCCCTCCCCCATATATTATGTACACCCCACATTATATACACCCCCCATATATTATGTACACCCCACATTATATACACCCCTCCCCCCATATATTATGTACACCCCACATTATATAACCCCTCCCCCCATATATTATGTACACCCCACATTATATACACCCCCCCCATATATTATATACACCCTCTCCCCATATATTATGTACACCCCACATTATATACACCCCCCATATATTATGTACACCCCACATTATATACACCCCTCCCCCCATATATTATGTACACCCCACATTATATAACCCCTCCCCCCATATATTATGTACACCCCACATTATATACACCCCTCCCCCATATATTATATACACCCCCTCCCCATATATTATGTACACCCCACATTATATACACCCCTCCCCCCATATATTATGTACACCCCACATTATATACACCCCTCCCCCCATATATTATGTACACCCCACATTATATACACCCCCCATATATTATGTACACCCCACATTATATACACCCCTCCCCTATATATTATATACACCCCACATTATATACACCCCTCCCCTATATATTATATACACCCCACATTATATATACCCCTCCCCCCATATATTATGTACACCCCACATTATATACACCCCCCATATATTATGTACACTCCACATTATATACACACCCCATATATTATATACACCCCTCCCCCCATATATTATGTACACCCCACATTATATACACCCCCTCCCCCATATATTAAGTACACCCCCAATTATTAACAATACACGATTATATATGCCCCATTATTATATACATAGCTCCCAACTGTCCCTGATTTCGAGGGACAGTCCCTGATTTGGAACAATGTCCCTCTGTCCCTCTTTCCTCCTCATTTGTCCCTCATTTTGATCTGATCTTTAGGCTGGGTTCACACTGCTGCGGTGCGGGAACGCAGCGAATTTACTGCGGGTTCCCGCACCGCACCAACTCGCACGGCAGTTCACACTGCCATATGCGAACTGCTGGGGAGTGTCATACAATGTTAATGACACCCCCAGTTCAGCCCGCATATCGCAATGCGAACTGACAATCCGGACACTTTCGGATCGCATAGGTGTGAACACCCATGCGATCCGATTTTGGTCCGAACAAAAAAAAGGGTCCTGTGCGAGTTTGGACCGAATGCGGTGCGATATCAGCCATACTATCTGTATGGCTGATATCGCACAGCACAGACATCGCATGTGATGTGAACAGCAGTGCGCTGCGAATCACATGCGATGTCTGCAACGGCCGCAGTGTGAACCCAGCCTTATAGTTGTATATAAAATGCACTTTTTATCTTTCAAAAAGTGTTTCCCAGGGCTAAACCTTTCATCCAAATTCTAAATTGCTGCATTTGTACATTTTAAAAGCCAAAATAAAGGAACAGTAGTGGTAAAAAAAGTCCTTGTGGATTTGTTTTACCTTTTTTTTTGTTAATTCTCCTTTAAAGGGGTGTGGCAGGGGGCGTGTCCTATGTCTACATATGTTTGTTAGTAAGTGTCCCTCATTCTCATCTCAAAATGTTGGGAGGAATGTTATATACATCCCTGACTATATACCTCCAAAGTATATACACCCTAAAATTATGAACACTCCATTGATTATACACTCACCGGCCACTTTATTAGGTACACCAGTTCAATTGCTTGGTAACACAAATTGCTAATCAGCCAATCACATGGCAGCAACTCCATGCATTTAGGTATCTAGACGTGGTGAAGACGACTTGCTGAAGTTCAAACTGAGCATCAGAATGGGGTAGAAAGGGGATTAAAGGAGGAACTGCAGTCCGTTCACATAATTTGTAATAAAAATATCTTTGCCATTCTGAAGCTTCCTTCCAACCGCTTTGCATATTATTCTATATATACTGTGATTCTGTACTTGCCAAATATGCTGCAGAAATCTCCCTCCACTGAGTCTGGCTGCATCCATTTTAACTGTGGGCAGCTGAAGCTGCTGCCTGGTCACTTCCTGGATTTACACAGACACACAGAGGCACACCTCCAGCTCTGCAGCTCTCATTGGCCCTCTTATGACTCACCCTCCCTCCCTTCCTGGCAAACAATTACAAGAGTTAGCGAGATAGAGAGCTGTGCATGATGTCATAAGCCTAGGCTAATAATCAGACAAGAAACAGGAAGTGGGCTGTATAAGGTATTTACTGGCAGAAAAAAAATGTTTTACTGTCAAAAGTTAAAACAACAACAAGAGCAGAAGATTTATTAGACGGAAAGATGAAAAAATGACTGAAGGTCCACTTTAAGTGACTTTGGACGTGGCATGGTTGTTGGTGCCAGACGGGCTGGTCTGAGTATTTCAAAAACTGCTGATCTACTGGGATTTTCACAAACAACCATCTCTAGGGTTTACAGAGAATGGTCCGAAAAAGAGAAAATATCCAGTGAGCGGCAGTTGTGTGGAGGAAAATGCCTTGTTGATGTCAGAAGAAAATGGGCAGACTGGTTTGAGATGATAGAAAGGCAACAGTAACTCAAATAACCACTCGTTACAACCAAGGTATGCAGAATACCATCTCTGAACGCACAACACATCCAACCTTGAAGAAGATGGGCTACAGCAGCAGAAGACCACACCGGGTGCCACTCCTGTCAGTTAAGAACAGGAAACTGAGGCTACAAAAAAAAATTGAATAATAGAAGATTGAAAAAACGTTGCCTGGTCTGATGAGTCTCGAGTGCTGTGACATTCAGATGGTAGGGTCAGAATTTGGCGTAAACAACATGAAATCATGGATCCATCCTGCCTTGTATTTATGGTTCAGGCTGGTGGTGGTGTAATGATGTGGGGGGAATATTTTCTTGGCACACTTTGGGCCCCTTGGTATCAATTGAGTATCGTTTAAATGCCACGGCCAACCTGAGTATTGTTGCTGATCATGTCCATCCCTTTATGACTACAGTGTACCCATCTTCTGATGGTTCCTTCCAGCAGGATAATGCACCATGTCACAAAGCTCCAATCATCTCACCACTGGACAATGAGGTCCCTCTACTTCAATAGCCTTCACAGTCACCAGATCTCAATGCAAACGAGCACCTTTTGGGATGTGGTGGAACGGGAGATTTGCATCATGGATGTGCAGCCGACAAATCTGCAGCAACTGTGTGATGCCATCATGTCACTATGGACCAAAATCTCTGAGGAACTTTTCCAACACCTTGTTGAATCTATGTCACCAAGAATTAAAGGAGAAGTAGAGCTAAAGCTATTTTTTTCTGTACTTCTGTGGATCACAGGAGTGCAGCTCGTTCTGCACTCCTGTGACTCGTTTTCAGCCAACAGCGGGCTGAAGAGCGCTGTCTGCTGACATCACAGAGCCGGTCCAAGCTTGGGCAAGATCACAACAATGAAGTCAGGATCCGCCCACATGCCTGGACCGGCACCCGGACCTCTGAGAGCAAGAACCGGCCACCCCCTCCACAGCCCAGCGCTCCAGTGAGTGGGGGGGGAGGGGTCAGAGCAGAGAGCGGTGACTAACAGTCACCAGCTCTCTGCTCAGGGAGCCCTGAGAACCGAGCGATTGGCGGTGTTAGATCGCTCAGCTCTCAGTATTAGAGCCGGCGGGGGGACAGATGCTGCATCCACCTAGGTAAGTGTGATTGGGAGAGAAAAAAAAAATCCATACTTCTCTTTTAAGGCAGTTCTGAAGGCAAAGGGGGTCCAACCCAATACTAGCAGGGTGTACCTACTAAAGTAAGTAATATGAGTGTATATGACCCGTGATTATATACCTCCTAATTATATACACCCCAAAATTATATAACCCCATATTAAATACACCCTGCATTATAAACATCCCCAATTATAAACACCCTGCAATTATGTACACCCCAAATTATACACAGCCCACATTATATACAATGGGTGTGGTGTGGATGAATTGTCTATATTAGTTCCAATATGGGGGCACCATCATCCTAAAAGAGTAACAAAGTATGTGAGTACAATAGCCGGAGATTTCAGGGCTTTGTTTCCTCTCTGCCGCTTTTCAGAGGGCAGTTGACAGGTGGTTGAGTGGTGATAGGTCGCTTTCCCACAGCCTGTTTTAACCCTCAAAAGCCCCCACCAATGGGTGGCGTTCAGTGGTGGCACTGCCCTCTGAATGTGATGGGGGTATAATGTGCGTACAACCCCCATCCGGCGGCCTCTGCAGATTAAGATGGGAGGTCAAGGGATAGTAAAACTGCTTATTTTTACCTCCCATGCCACAAGTATAAACTAGGTCTCAGTGTAACCATATATTAGGAGTCCACATAATTCTCACATTATGTAATAAAAATCTCCCTCTAGACTAGATGGTCAGAGAAATTGCAGTCAACACTAAAGGCAGTGCTGGTGGAAGGACAGTGGAGGGGGGTCCCGATGTGATCTGTCATGTGCACTGCTTCTGTACCCTTCCTGCATTGCTTGAGCATGCCTCCTACATTGCCTGTGTACTCTTCCTGTACTGCTCCTGCACCTTTCCTGTACTGCTCCTGCTCTCTTTCTGCACTGCTCCTACACTCTTCCTGTACTGCTCCTGCACTCTTTGTGCACTGCTCCTGCACCTTTCATGCCCTGCTCCTGCACTCTTCCTGTACTGCTCCTGCACTCTTCCTGTACCGCTCCTGCACCTTTCCTGTACCGCTCCTGCACCTTTCCTGTACTGCTCCTGCACTCTTCCTGTACTACTCCTGCACTCTTCCTGTACTGCTCCTGCACCTTTCCTGCCCTGATCCTGCACTCTTCCTGCCCTGCTCCTGCACTCTTCCTGTACTGCTCCTGCACCTTTCCTGTACTGCTCCTGCACTCTTCCTGTACTACTCCTGCACTCTTCCTGCACTGCTCCTGCACCTTTCCTGCCCTGATCCTGCACTCTTCCTGTACTGCTCCTGCACTCTTCCTGTACCGCTCCTGCACTCTTCCTGTACTACTCCTGCACTCTTCCTGCCCCTTTCCTGTACTGCTCCTGCACCTTTTCTGTACTGCTCCTGCACTCTTTGTGTACTGCTCCTGCTCTCTTCCTGCACTGCTCCTACACTCTTCCTGTACTGCTCCTGCACTCTTTGTGCACTGCTCCTGCACCTTTCCTGCCCTGCTCCTGCACTCTTCCTGTACTGCTCCTAAACTCTTCCTGTACTGTTCCTGCACCTTTCCTGTACTGCTCCTGCACCTTTCCTGTACTGCTCCTGCACTCTTCCTGTGCCGCTCCTGCACCTTTCCTGTACTGCTCCTGCACTCTTCCTGTACTACTCCTGCACTCTTCCTGCACCTTTCCTGTACTGCTCCTGCACTCTTTGTGCACTGCTCCTGCACCTTTCCTGCACTCTTCCTGTACTGCTCCTAAACTCTTCCTGTACTGTTCCTGCACCTTTCCTGTACTGCTCCTGCACCTTTCCTGTACTGCTCCTGCCCTCTTCCTGCACTGCTCCTGCACCTTTCCTGTACTGCTCCTGCACTCTTCCTGCACTGCTCCTGCACCTTTCCTGTACTGCTCCTGCACTCTTCCTGTACTGCTCCTGCACGCTTTGTGTACTGCTCCTGCACTCTTCCTGTACTGCTCCTGTTCTCTTCCTGTACTGCTCCTGCACTCTTCCTGTACTGCTCCTGCACTCTTCCTGTACTGCTCCTGCTCTCTTCCTGTACTGCTCCTGCACTCTTCCTGTACTGCTCCTGCTCTCTTCCTGTACTGCTCCTGCTCTCTTCCTGTACTGCTCTTGCACTCTTCCTGTACTGCTCCTGCACCTTTTGTTTACCCTTCCTGTACTGCTCCTGTACCTTTCCTGCACTCTTCCTGCACTGCTCTGTATCTTTCCTGCTCTGCTCCTGCACTCTTCCTGCTCTGACAAGAACCTATTTAATGTAAGTTTCCCACTAGCAAAAAAAAAATGTTCTTCGGGCTTTTGTTTGAGACATATTTGATGATGTGTTTTGAATGTGGTAGGTAATATTTGCCTTGTGGTGACATTTGTGAATCATGTGACCATCACTGGAGTCCATACAGACTGTAAAAGCTGAGAAGAATAATTATTGTCTCTTGTCAGTCTTTTCTGCAGAGATGTTTCTACTGGCACGATGCTCTGGATCCCTCCCTGTTACTGTCATCTGATGTAAGTGTGCACGGCGTCCCTGACTGTGAAAACCTTGATGTGTATGTTGTATTAGTACTAAGGGGAGGCGGAGCTTCCTAACTGTTATAACTCCGCCTTGTGTATGTCAGAATGTTGTAATAGAATTATGGGGAGGAGCTCCCTGTCTCTTATGACTCCGCCCTGTCCTCATACAGTATGTGTAGGGGAGGAGCCTCCGTATCACTATTTGCAATAGGGGGGATTACAGTACAATACCAGCAGAAGGCCACATTAGTATATAGTATATACTGTATGTTTTCCAAAGAGCCAGATCTGCCCTCACCTCCCATTCTGTGTTGTCACAGGCTGAGATAAAAAAGCGGAAAGATCTACTGGGGACACACGGAGAGAGCGACGATGAAAAGGTGCCAACACTGCTAAACTCATATGAGTGCTGCACACTGCTGTAAGAGATAAGAGATAAGAATCATTACATCAGTCTGTACAATAGTAACAAAGAATGGAACACAGAGTAAAAGAAGTGCTACTGTGCAGAGTCCATACATACAGAATAAGAAGAGATACTGAGAATTACACCCAGAATACAGGACAAGAGAAGTAGTACTGTGCAGAGTCCATACATACAGAATAAGAAGAGATACTGAGAATTACACCCAGCATACAGGACAAGAGAAGTAGTACTGTGCAGAGTCCATATATACAGAATAAGAACAGATACTGAGAATTACACCCAGGATACAGGACAAGGGAAGTAGTACTGTGCAGAGTCCATACATACAGAATAAGAACAGATACTGAGAATTACACCCAGGATACAGGACAAGAGAAGTAGTACTGTGCAGAGTCCTTATATACAGAATAAGAACAGATACTGAGAATTACACCCAGAATACAGGACAAGAGAAGTAGTACTGTACAGCAGAGTCCATATACACAGAATAAGAACAGATACTGAGAATTACACCCAGCATACAGGGCAAGAGAAGTAGTACTGTGCAGAGTCCATATACACAGAATAAGAACAAATACTGAGAATTACACCCAGAATACAGGACAAGAGAAGTAGTACTGTGCAGAGTCCATATACACAGAATAAGAACAGATACTGAGAATTACACCCAGGTTACAGGACAAGAGAAGTAGTACTGTGCAGAGTCCATGCATACAGAATAAGAACAGATACTGAGAATTACACCCAGCACACAGGACAAGAGAAGTAGTACTGTGCAGAGTACATACATACAGAATAAGAACAGATACTGAGAATTACACCCAGAATATAGGACAAGAGAAGTGGTACTGTGCAGAGTCCATATACACAGAATAAGAACAGATACTGAGAATTACACCCAGAATATAGGACAAGAGAAGTAGTACTGTGCAGAGTCCATATATACAGAATAAGAACAGATACCGAGAATGACCCAGTGCAGGGAGTGTGCTCGGATGGTGGTGACCCTGTATGTTCTCTGTGCAGGTGGCGGAGGCCCGGAGGTTGGTCCAGGTGAGACACTGTTGATATCTGTATACATGTCAGACTGTGGTGAGAGTTGTGTGAGTCTTGTACTGTCCCCTAGACTGTGGAGTGTCACAGCAGACACCCCTTATTACATAGTCATCTGGGCTGGAAGGAAAAGTTAGTTTAGTACAACCATAGCAAGAAAAAGTCTCCCCACCCTAATTATTCAGACGTAAGAAAGGACTCCAGCCCTCCCCAATTATCCAGACATAGGAAAGACCTCCCCTCTATTGATCCAGACATAAGAACCCCCCCCCCGAATGATCCAGACACAGGAAAGTCTGACCCCCCCCCATCCAATGATCCAGACATAGGACTTTGCACATGTGTTTTCTCCCTAATAGTATTTTTGCAATACGTGTGACCTCTGCCTGAATGTATTCTAGTCATATCTAATGTCTAAATCTACCAAACTGACATTTCTCTCATGATGTAAAGGTGTCTGTGCACCCTGATACCGGCAGCACCACCCCTTTCCTCTTCAGACCAACTGGTAAGTGACTGATATGTAGAATTTCAATCCATATCAGAACAAATCCCCAGAACAGAGTTATGTCGAAATGGAATATGTATTCATCAAACAGGAAGCTGTACCATGTTGTGTACACCCCTCTACCATGTACCTTGTGGCATATATTTCTAAACATAGTACCATGTTATGTAAAGCCCCCCCCCCCCCCCCATGTGCTGTGTACATATCTCCACCATGTACTGTGGTGTGTACATATCTCCACCATGTACTGTGCTGTGTACATATCTCCACCATGTACTGTGCTGTGTACATGCAGTGGGGACGGAAAGTATTCAGAACCCCTTAAATTTTTCACTCTTTGTTATATCGCAGCCATTTGCTGCGATATAAACTATATAAGTTCATTTTTTTCCTCATTAATGTACACACAGCACCCCATATTGACAGAAAAACACAGAATTGTTGACATTTTTGCAGATTTATTAAAAAAGAAAAACTGAAATATCACATGGTCCTAAGTATTCAGACCCTTTGCTCAGTATTTAGTAGAAGCACCCTTTTGATCCAATACAGCCATGAGTCTTTTTGGGAAAGATGCAACAAGTTTTTCACACCTGGATTTGGGGATCTTCTGCCATTCCTCCTTGCAAATCCTCTCCAGTTCTGTCAGGTTGGATGGTAAACGTTGGTGGACAGCCATTTTTAGGTCTCTCCAGAGATGCTCAATTGGGTTTAAGTCAGGGCTCTGGCTGGGCCATTCAAGAACAGTCACGGAGTTGTTGTGAAGCCACTCCTTCGTTATTTTAGCTGTGTGCTTAGGATCATTGTCTTGTTGGAAGGTAAACCTTCGGCCCAGTCTGAGGTCCTGAGCACTCTGGAGAAGGTTTTCGTCCAGGATATCCCTGTACTTGGCCGCATTCATCTTCCCCTCGATTGCAACCAGTCGTCCTGTCCCTGCAGCTGAAAAACACCCCCACAGCATGATGCTGCCACCAACATGCTTCACTGTTGGGACTGTATTGGACAGGTGATGAGCAGTGCCTGGTTTTCTCCACACATACTGCTTAGAATTAAGGCCAAAAAGTTCTATCTTGGTCTCATCAGACCGGAGAATCTTATTTCTCACCATCTTGGAGTCCTTCAGGAGTTTTTTAGCAAACTCCATGCGGGCTTTCACGTGTCTTGCACTGAGGAGAGGCTTCCATCAGGCCACTCTGCCATAAAGCCCCGACTGGTGGAGGGCTGCAGTGATGGTTGACTTTCTACAACTTTCTCCCATCTCCCGACTGCATCTCTGGAGCTCAGCCACAGTGATCTTTGGGTTCTTCTTTACCTCTCTCACCAAGGCTCGTCTCCTCCGATAGCTCAGTTTGGCCAGATGGCCAGCTCTAGGAAGGGTTCTGGTCGTCCCAAACCTCTTCCATTTAAGGATTATGGAGGCCACTGTGCTCTTAGGAACCTTAAGTGCAGCAGAATTCTTTTTGTAACCTTGGCCAGATCTGTGCCTTGCCACAATTCTGTCTCTGGGCTCTTCAGGCAATTCCTTTGACCTCATGATTCTCATTTGCTCTGAAAAATTTAAGGGGGTCTGAATACCACTGTATCTCCACCATGTACTGTGCTGTGTACATATCTCCACCATGTACTGTGCTGTGTACATATCTCCACCATGTACTGTGCTGTGTACATATCTCCACCATGTACTGTGCTGTGTACATATCTCCACCATGTACTGTACTGTATACATCCCTCTACAGCTTGCATGTCCAAAGTCCGGCCCGCAGGCCAATTGCCGCCCACGTTCCGTTTTTAATACAGCCCCACTGGTAATTTGGATATATATATCTTTTGTGACCCCCCCACGAATCCCCGAGCACCGCTCAAGACTAAGGATGAGCTCGGGCGTGATCACAACTCCACATGATTGAGCCCGCCGGGAAGCTGACAGTGTGCAGTGCCAATCCCAGGCACAGAGACATTTCCCAGTCCGCAGCTGCAGAGATCGGGAAATGTCTCAGTGCCTGTGATTGGCACTGCACGCTGTCAGCTTCCCGGCGGGCTCAATCATGTGGAGTTGTGAACACGCCCGAGCTCATCCTTAGTCTTGAGCGGTGCTCGGGGATTCGTTGGGGGGGTCACAAAAAATATATATCAAAATTATACGCCCGAGCTCATCCTTAGACTCTCAGTTAATGTCAGCTGGTCTAAATCAGTTATAAATATATTTGGACACAACATGTATACTCGGTGTTATGTTCCTGTTCATATTTTTTTAACGTAAAAGTTGACAGACAACCTTTATTACCAATAATGTGTAATGTACTTCACAGTGTTCCTGACATTGAGCTTCCTGGGCTTTTTTTTTCATCTGACCTTCAGATATGAAAGTTATAGTGATTTAACGCCTGTTTAGATTTGTCATCCATGTGTTGAAATGAGAAGTATACTGTTTGCAATAAACTTTGCATAAAATAGTTCATTTGCATTTATTTTTAATGGTTCAAAGAATCTTAGGCAAAATGTTCAGCTCTCATGCATGTTCACTCCATCAAATCTGGCCCTCTTTGAAAAAAGTTTGGACACCCCTGCTCTACAGTGTACTGTGCTGTATACATCCCCTACCATGTACCCAGCTGTGTGCGTCCCTCTACCATGTACTGTATACATCCCTCTGCCATGTACTTTATACATACCCTACCATGTACTATATACATCCCTCTGCCATGTACTGTATACATCCCCTACCATGTACCCAGCTGTGTGCGTCCCTCTACCATGTACTGTATACATCCCTCTGCCATGTACTTTATACATCCCCTACCATGTACTGTATACATCCCTCTGCCATGTACTGTATACATCCCCTACCATGTACCCAGCTGTGTGCGTCCCTCTACCATGTACTGTATACATCCCTCTGCCATGTACTTTATACATCCCCTACCATGTACTGTATACATCCCTCTGCCATGTACTGTATACATCCCCTACCATGTACCCAGCTGTGTGCGTCCCTCTACCATGTACTGTATACATCCCCTACCATGTACCCTTCTGTGTGCGTCCCTCTAACATGTACTTGTGCCATGTATGTCCCTCACTCATGCACCATGCTGTGTACCCATCTCTGCCCTGTACACCCCTCTGCTCTGTGACTTATGCATTTGAGTCTTCTCCTTTAACCACTTCAGCCCTGGAAGGATTTACCCCCTTAATGATTAAGCCATTTTTTGCGATACGGCACTGCGTCGCTTTAACTGACAGTTGCGTGGTCGTGCGACGCTGTACCCAAACAAAATTGATGTCCTTTTTTTCCCACAAATAGAGCGTCCTTTTGGTGGTATTTGATCACCTCTGCGGTTTTTATTTTTTGCGCTCTATAAACAAAAAATACGACGATTTAAAAAAAAAAAAAAACAAGATTATTTACTTTTTTGCTATAATAAATATCCAAAAAAAAAAAAAAATCAGTTTAGGCCAATATGTATTCTTCTACAAATTTTTAGTAAAAAAAAATCGCAATAAGCGTATATTGATTCATTTTCGCAAAAGGTATAGTGTCTACAAAATAGGGGATATATTTATGGCGTTTTTATTAACATTTTTTTTTTTTTTTACTAGTAATAGTGGTGATCAGCGTTTTTTTAGCGGGACTCGGACATTGCGGCGGACAGATAGGACACTTTTTTGGGACCGGTGACATTTATACATCGATCAGTGCTATAAAAATGCACTGATTACTGTTGGAATGACACTGGCAGTGAAGGGGTTAACACTAGGGGGCGATCAAGGGGTTAAATGTGTTCCCTAGGAGGTGTTTCTAATTGTGGGGGGAGGGGACTGACAGGGAGTAGAGAGAGATCGCTGTTCCTGATCACTATGAACAGACGATCACTCTGTACTGCCCTGACAGAACGGGAATCTGTTTGTTTACATTGACAGATCCTCGTTCTGGCTCTCTGTGGAGCGATCGCGGGTGGCTGGTGGACATTCTGGCCGCCGGCCACGCGCATCGGTTTCGGCGCTGCAGCGCGCCCACTGTATTTATTTATTGCACGAAGCGACGTACCCCTACGGCGATTCGTGTAATAGAGCTGACCTGCCGCAGTATAACTATGGTGGCCGGTCGGCAAGTGGTTAATAAATAAAACTCGGCACCTTCTAGGCCATCATGTAGTCCTTGTACATAGATTTTCACATGAAGTCTTTTCTTGGTATTTCAGCGTTCCTGTTTGCAGGGAGTCCGCTGGTGAGTCCCCACATTTTGTTTGTCTGGCATATATGTAGACGTGTGAATTGTCCCCTTTTTTGGCCAGTCTGGGTAGGTGTATTATGTACAGCTCCCTCTGTGTCCCTTTACAGATGGTCACCACATTAATGCCTCACCAAGGTGTGATGTCTGCATTCATCTCTCAGGTAAGATAATTCTCGAAGCTGCTCCAGGGCCCTGAAGACGTCTACATGTATGTAACTTGTGCCGTGTGTTGTAGCTTTTCTTCCAGGTGTACAGTGCTGGATTCACAGTGATGAACAGGAATCTCTCCGGGAAGGTCAGTACTGGACTGGGGGGGGGGGGGATTAGTTGGGGTGATAGGTGATCTGACCTTACTCCCTGCTTCCTACAGGCCAAGAACTCGCTATCCCAGCATCCTCTCTACCTGTCTGGGTCTGCACTTTACGTGGCATGTGTTGGGGTGAGTGAGGGATAATCTTCATGTGATTAATCATAAACAATCTCTATACTCAGGGTGAAGATTTATTTTTCTGTTTGGTTTCATGATCTGCCAGAAATGTACACCTTTTTTAAGAACTTCTGATTTTCACCATTCTTAGAGAGTAATGCTACCTTTGTTGAGAAAAAAAACATTCCCCTCTGGGTGATCTATGTACAATACAAGGATTTTAACAAACGTTGTTACAGATACCTACCTTTTGTTATTCTAAAGAAATAGCTGTGTGTTTGTCTGTGTCCATTTTCAGGGTGAATCTGTATGGGAGTGGTTTTATAATTATCAATCAGCTGCGGAAAGTGGCAGAGTCTGCATCCCTTTAGACGTGATTTCCTATTGGGAGTATCTCGCCAAAAATGACATTTTTGTTGCAGGGGATGCCAAAAATCTGACTTGTATCTTAGTGCAGACTTCTGGGAAAATCAAGGAGCAAATCACAGAAGCAGGAAATTACATATCTGGAGGGAGGGATTTTCTGGACACCATCTGTGTACAGAATGCCTCCAGATAGCCATATTGTATTGCATTTCACATTAAAGTGATACTAAAGTCTTGGTTTTTATTTGTTTAAAAAAAACAAACATGTTATACTTGCCTGCACTGTGTAGTTGGTTTTTCACAGAGCAGCCCAGATCCCCCTCTTCTCAGGTCCCTCGCAGGAGTTCCTGGCACCTCCCTCCTGCCAAGTGCCCCCTCAGCAAGCAGCTTGCTATGTGGGCACCCAAACTGAGGCGCTGCTCTGTGTGTCCATTCAGACATTAAGCTGTGGTTCGGCCCCGCCCCCTCTCTCTCCTCATGGGCTCACTGACTTTAATTGACAGCAGCGGGAGGCAGAGATATGCTGGGCAGAAAAATTACAGGTAGAGGTGTGCTAGGGGGAGGGGGGATGCATTGGAGGACTGGAGGAGGCATTGGAGGTAGATGTGTACTGGGGGAGGCAGCGTTGGAGGTAGAGGTGTACTGGGAGAGGAGTTGGAGGAAGAGGTGTACTGGGGGTGGCAGCGTTGGAGGTAGAGGTGTACTGGGGGAGGAGTTGGAGGAAGAGGTGTACTGGGGGAGGCAGCGTTGGAGGTAGAGGTGTACTGGGGAGGAGTTGGAGGAAGAGGTGTACTGGGGGAGGCAGCGTTGGAGGTAGAGGTGTACTGGGGGAGGAGTTGGAGGAAGAGGTGTACTGGGGGTAGCAGCGTTGGACGTAGAGGTGTACTGGGGGAGGAGTTGGAGGAAGAGGTGTACTGGGGGTGGCAGCGTTGGAGGTAGAGGTGTACTTGGGAAGGAGTTGGAGGTAGAGGTGTACTGGGGGTGGCAGCGTTGGAGGTAGAGGTGTACTGAGGGAGGTGTTGGAGGTAGAGGTGTACTGGGGGAGGCGTGGAGGAAGAGGTGTACTGGGGGAGGCAGCGTTGGAGGTAGAGGTGTACTGGGGGAGGCGTTGGTGGTAGAGGTGTACTGGGGGAGGTGTTAGAGGTAGAGGTGTACTGGGGGAGGCGTTGGTGGTAGAGGTGAACTGGGGGAGGTGTTAGAGGTAGAGGTGTACTGGGGGAGGCGGTGGTAGAGGTGTATTGGGGGAGGTGTTGGAGGTAGAGGTGTACTGGGGGAGGCGGTGGAGGTAGAGGTGTACTGGGGGAGGCGGTGGAGGTAGAGGTGTACTGGGGGAGGCATTGGAGGTAGAGGTGTACTGGGGGAGGCGTTGGAGGTAAAGGTGTACTGGGGGAGGCGTTGGAGGTAGAGGTGTACTGGGGGAGGTGTTGGTGATAGAGGTGTACTGGGGGAGGCGTTGGTGGTAGAGGTGAACTGGGGGAGGTGGTAGAGGTAGAGGTGTACTGGGGGAGGCGTTGGTGGTAGAGGTGTATTGGGGGAGGTGTTGGAGGTAGAGGTGTACTGGGGGAGGCGGTGGAGGTAGAGGTGTACTGGGGGAGGCGTTGGAGGTAGAGGTGTACTGGGGGAGGCGTTGGAGGTAGAGGTGTACTGGGAGAGGCGTTGGAGGTAGAGGTGTACTGGGGGAGGCGTTGGAGGTAGAGGTGTACTGGGGGAGGTGTTGGTGATAGAGGTGTACTGGGGGAGGCAACAGTAATAAGGAGAGCCGGCAAAACTGTAATCCTTGAAGTGTTGTTTATTAGTACAACAGAGTGACAATAAAACTGGTGGTAGAGGTGTACTGAGGGAGGCGTTGGTGGTAGAGGTCAACTGGGGGAGGTGTTAGAGGTAGAGGTGTACTGGGGGAGGCGTTGGTGGTAGAGGTGTACTGGGGGAGGCGTTGGTGGTAGAGGTGTACTGGGGGAGGCGTTGGTGGTAGAGGTATACTGGGGGAGGCATTGGAGGTAGAGGTGTACTGTGGGAGGCGTTGGGGGTAGAGGTGTACTGGGGGAGGTGTTGGAGGTAGAGGTGTACTGGGGGAGGTGTTGGAGGTAGAGGTGAACTGTAGGAGGTGATGGAGGTAAAGGCGTACTGGGGGGGCGAAACAAAACCAGTGAAATTACTTGCTCAACTTGCCGACCGGCCTGCTAACCAACTGACTTTTCCTGTCTGATGAGGCTGCATTGATGGGCACTGGTGAGGCTGCATTGATGGGCACTGATGAGGCTGCACTGATGGGGCCGCACTGATGGGCACTGATAAGCTGCACTGATGAGGCTGCATTCATGGCACTGATGAGGCTGCATTCATGGGCACTGATGAGGCTGCATTCATGGGCACTGATGAGGCTGCATTCATGGGCACTGATGAGGCTGCATTCATGGGCACTGATGAGGTTGCATTCATGGGCACTGATGAGGCTGCATTCATGGGCACTGATGAGGTTGCATTCATGGGCACTTATGAGGCTGCATTCATGGGCGCTGATGAGGCTGCATTCATGGGCGCTGATGAGGCTGCATTCATGGGCGCTGATGAGGCTACATTCATGGGCACTGACAAGGCTGCATTCATGGGCACTGATGAGGCTGCATTCATGGGCGCTGATGAGGCTGCATTCATGGGCGCTGACGAGGCTGCATTCATGGGCACTGATGAGGCTGCATTCATGGGCGCTGATGAGGCTGCATTCATGGGCACTGATGAGGCTGCATTCATGGGCACTGATGAGGCTGCATTCATGGGCACTGATGAGGCTGCATTCATGGGCACTGATGAAGCTGCATTCATGGGCACTGATGAGGCTGCAATCATGGGCACTGATGAGGCTGCAATCATGGGCACTGATGAGCACTGATAGGCTGCATTGATGGGCACTGATAAAGTTGTTGTTAATATTTATTTTTGTAACTTAATTCTGCATAAAACACTGCGCTATATTATATTTTTTTTTATTTGCTATTATTTTTCCCCACTGAAGTGGAGTTACTCTTTAAGCTGGGTACACACAGATTTAAATTTTGCCAGTTCGGCAGGGACCAGACACATTTCGATCTGTGTGTGTGTGACCCTCCTGGTTTGACAGAACCTGATTGCTAGAACAGGACTGCTGGAAAACCTCCTTCAATCAGGGACTTGCAGCCAATCGGCTGCAGCACCGATCAGTGTATTCTGACAGTGGAGTCCCCACTGTCAGATTACAATGTTCTATCAAGGAAGGTTCCTGCATCCACCTCGCTTGTGTGGATACAGGAATCTGTTAGTTTGTTAGCGGGTGGGCTGAAAGAGGGAAAAAAAGTGTGTACCCAGCTTTACAGTGCCTGATGGGGGGGGGGGGGGGTTACAGCGTGTGGTGGAGATATATTTGTTACTGTACATGGATGCCTCACTGTTGTCACCTGCAGGCTATGCCACTTTATGTTGTGAAAAGGTTGAAACTCAGCGGTCCATCAACACAAAACTTTATTGGTAGAATACTGCCCCCTCCACTGTTAGGTAAGTAAGGGGTATGTGAGAGCGCTGCGAGAGCGAGGTGTGTGAGTGCAGAGTAAGGTGTGAATGTGTGCTAATCAATTGTGTGAGCGCATTGTGGGAGTGCAGTGTGTGCATGTGGTGTGGCAGTGCAATTTGTGAGCATAATGTGAAAGCAGTGAGTGAGTGTGCTTTGTGTCATCTCAGTGCAATGTCACCCCGTTGTGTGAGTTTGTGACCTCGTTGTCTGTGGTGTGTAAGTGCAATGTGAGAGTTTGGGTTGTTAGTACAATAATTTAGTGCATTGTGCAAGTGCAATATGTGACCTCGTTGTGTGCCACAACAGCTTTGTGTACGATTTTGGTTTGGTCTGTGAAATACACATCTCATCAATTAAAGCCGAGTGCGCCATAATGTGTCTCGCCATACTGATCATGTGTCGTGCATTTTTTTCAGCATTGCTGGGTGGCCTGAATGTTCTACTTGTGAGAGTTTCTGAAGTGGATAGCGGAATTCAGGTTGTGGACCGAGCAGGAAACGTTGTCGGTGTGTCTCCTAAAGCTGGAAAAAAGGTAATGTCTGATATTCCTCCAGATCGACTAAACCAGCCTGGTGCATACCCCTCCCCTTTCAAAAATACTCCTTCCCCATTGGTGGCTAACCAGTTGTGACCGATCTCAACAGCTCCTCTGGAGAGGAGCCGCAAATTCTTTCCAGCAAACCCATCAAATGTGCTTAAAGTGGTTCTAAAGCCAAAACATTATTTGTAAAGTCAGAAGGTTTATCTTAATGCATTCTATGCATTACGATAAAAGGGCTTCTGTATGCAGCAGATCCCCTCAGCCCCCCTAATACTTACCTGAGGTCCATCTCTATCTGCCGATGTTGTAGGAGTGTCTCGGCTGCCCGGGGATTCCCTCCTCATTTGCTGAGACAACAGCATGGCGCCATTTGCTCCCCCTGCTGTCAAGCAAAGTCAGCCAGCCAAAGAGAAGAGAAAGGGGGTGGGGCCGGGCCGCAGCTCCATGTCTGAATGGACACAGGGAGCTGTGGCTCAGCTCGGGTGCCCCCATAGCAAGCTGCTTGCTGTGGGGGCACTCAACAGGGGGGAGGGGCCAGAAGCACCAAAGAGGGACCCGAGAAGAGGAGGATCTGGGCTGCTCTGTGCAAAACCCCTGCACAGAGCAGGTAAGGGTAATATGTTGTTATTTTTACCTAAAAAAATAAAAAAGGCTTTAGTATCATTTTAATGCTTTCCCTGAAATAAAGTGAAAAAAGTTTTACAGCTTCCTGTCCTCCCTCTTCCATGTGTGATTGGTAGAAGAGGGGAGAAGAGATCCAGCGCTGTGTATGGCTGCATTTCTTCTCCCCTCTTTCTCTTTACACAGGGACTGTGGCAGCAGCAGCCATTGGCCCATCCTTCTGCTGTCAATCAAATGCAGTCAGGAGGAAGCGGGGGTCGGCTAAGTCCCGTTGTGTGTATCTGTGGAGCACAGCTCCATAGACGCACACAGCGCGGGATCGAGCACCAACTGTGTGCCCAAATAGCAAGCGGCTTGCTATGAGGGGGCACGCGATAAAGAGGAGGAACCAAGATCGCTGGCAGGGGACCCAAGAGGAGAAGCTTCAAGGCTGCTCTGTGCAGTACTATTACACAGAGCTGGTGAGTATAACATGTTTGTTATTTTAATTTAAAAAATATATATTTTTACCTTTTAGTAACAGTTTAAAGTAGAGCTCTGGGTATAGTAAAAAATTACATATATGATTCAGTACGTAAGTAGCATTAAGACAGCAGTCTTTATTTTTCTGAATCCCCCCTGTAACATAGTTTATTACCTGTTAATCCTGTCAGTAGATATGTTATTTTTTTCAGTTTCCTGTAATGGGCCAAGTTGTCCAGCAAAGGTGTCCATTACAGGGATTTGAACAAACTATAAAACTGCTGAGGAAAGGGAGGGGGGCTTACCATAGGCCGCTTTTAGTCATATGGTTTAAACCTTTTTTCCAAAAGTTTAAGAGGATCTTTAGTCCCCCCCCCCCCAAAAAAAAATTAAAAGTCAGCAGCTACGAATACTGTAGCTGCTGACTTTTAATATAAGGACACTTACCTGTCCAGGGAGCCCGCAATGTCCTCACCCGAGCTGATTCTTCAAGTGGCTTCAGGTCCAGGACAGTGGCAGCCTTTCCATAGAGGGCGCACGGGCGCCGCCCCCCCCCCCCTATCCATGCATCCGGCCCCCTGATCTACATATCAGGGCACCGGACCATGGATTCCAATGGGGGGGGGGGGTGTTTTTTTGAATCACCTGATTAGAGCCAGAGGCTCTAATAGGCTTCAAAACAAGGGTGGGCTTGGGGCACAGAGCACTGCGCTCCAATGCCACCCTGTTGTGTGACGATAGCGAATTAATTTTTGCTATTTTCACACTACAGTTCCTTCCCGCCAATCAGGAGGCAGTGCAGGTCACGAGACCTGTTTCATGATTGGCCAAAGCGCCAGGCGATCCTATTGGACGCCTAGGGCTTTGGCGGAAGAGGAGACACACAGTGGAGAAAGCTTGAGAGGAACACCGGAGCCGACGCTGCCCGCACTCCAGATGAGGAGGAGAAGACACCACAGCCCCACCACACGAGCGGGTAAGTGCCGGACCGCCCGTGCGCGGGGGGGTGGTGCTCCCAGTGCCACGCAGCCTCGCCCAGCGCGGGGGGGGGTGCTGTCTCAGTGCCGTGCCACCGTGGGGGGGATGTTGTTTGTTTGCCGCCCCCCAAAATAAGAACCCACCAGCCTCCACTGGTCCAGACACCGGCATCTTGGGTAAGGGAAACCGGCAGTGGAGCTTTCCAACTTCACAGCCGGTTTCCTACTGCGCATGTGCGAGCCTCTGAATGGTCCCGCAGTCTTCTGGGACCTGTGATGTGTCCCAGAAAGCTGCAGGGGGGGGAAACGGGTACCTGGTTTTGAGGTACCCACCCTTCCGTCTCCTCCCCTCAAAAAGTGCCAAATGTGGCTGAGGAGGGGGGATGCAAACAAGCCAAACTTCCCCTTTTGGGTGAAGTTCTTCTTTAACTGACGTCATAAGCAGTCGAAAGTTCATCTGTTTGGTCTTCATATGAATGTTCCATTGTATCTCTGAAGTTACAAACACTGTTCAGGGCTTTGCTTTGAGAAGCTTTTCTGCTGATGGGCTATTTTTGTTCTACATTCTTTATTGAAAGTGACATTAGACAATATCCTTATTTTTGAAAAGAAATAATCCATACAATTAACTACTTAATGGCCCTGTAATCTTTTTTTTAATTTTTTCAATAAATCATTTCTTACTGTGTTTTTCTGCCTTCTTGTACCGCCCGCCATGATCTCCTGAACTTCTCCTTTTACCCTTGTTTGGAACAGAGCCGTGCATATTAGTTGCAGTCACATGGCTGCTGTATGTACACTATCCCTTAGTCTATAGTCCATCTCAGGAGCAAGCAAGAGAGGGAGGCCGACTACGTTCCTACATACAGTGGGACCGGGGAGGATGAACGGAATCTCCCTCTAACAAGAAGTTGGATTTTTTTTTAAGTCTTAATTTTTATTGAATATAAAGGACATACATGTATAATTAACAGTTTCCATACAGCAAGCCCACAACGAGGATGTCATACAGAACATAGAGGATGGATTATGGACAAATGAAAGGACATTTTTAAAGTTAAGAATACATACTTGGATGAATCTTTTTAAATCATAGTTGCTGCTCACAAAGTGGATTTATTTCCTTTGTGGTAAATGAGGAATATATTTAAGTTAAAGTTTTTGTGCCCAGAGTTCAGTTTTAAGAGTAAACATAAGGAAGTAGTACAGTTAGAGCTCATTTACAATTGCTTTGACTTTAGCACACATTAAAGTGTCTGTGGCTTCAAAATGCTTTTTTGATGCTTCAATAATGCTTCAGTTACGCTTTTTTGAAGCTTTAATGAAGCTTGGCAAATGCTCTGTGTGTGCGTTGATTTTCTATTTGTTTTAAAGGGGCCCAGTACAACCCAAGCTCAGTAGTAACCCTGTTCATCAGATCCCCACCTTATTATTACCCTTGTCCAGCAGATTACCTGCTCAATAATGCTCCCAGCTCTGCTGATACCCCACTCAGTAACTGCCAGCTCTGCTGATCCCTGGCTCAGTAGTAACCTCCAGCTCTGCTGATCCCTGGCTCAGTAGTAACCTCCAGCTCTGCTGATCCCTGGCTCAGTAGTAACCTCCAGCTCTGCTGATCCCTGGCTCAGTAGTAACCTCCAGCTCTGCTGATCCCTGGCTCAGTAATAACCACCAGCTCTGCTGATCCCTGGCTCAGTAGTAACATACCTCCAGCTCTGCTGATCCCTGGCTCAGTAGTAACCTTCAGCTCTGCTGATCCCTGGCTCAGTAATAACCTCCAGCTCTGCTGATCCCTGGCTCAGTAATAACCACCAGCTCTGCTGATCCCTGGCTCAGTAATACCCTCCAGCTCTGCTGATCCCTGGCTCAGTAATAACCTCCAGCTCTGCTGATCCCTGGCTCAGTAATAACCTCCAGCTCTGCTGATCCCTGGCTCAGTAGTAACATACCTCCAGCTCTGCTGATCCCTGGCTCAGTAATGACCTCCAGCTCTGCTGATCCCTGGCTCAGTAGTAACCTCCAGCTCTGCTGATCCCTGGCTCAGTAGTAACCTCCAGCTCTGCTGATCCCTGGCTCAGTAGTAACCTCCAGCTCTGCTGATCCCTGGCTCAGTAATGACTTCCAGCTCTGCTGATCCCTGGCTCAGTAATAACCTCCAGCTCTGCTGATCCCTGGCTCAGTAGTAACCTCCAACTCTGCTGATCCCTGGCTCAGTAATAACTTCCAGCTCTGCTGATCCCTGGCTCAGTAGTAAACTCCAGCTCTGCTGCTCCCTGGCTCAGTAGTAACCTCCAGCTCTGCTGATCCCTGGCTCAGTAGTAACCTCCAGCTCTGCTGATCCCTGGCTCAGTAGTAACCTCCAGCTCTGCTGCTCCCTGGCTCCGTAGTAACCTCCAGCTCTGCTGATCCCTGGCTCACTAGTAACCTTCAGCTCTGCTGATCCCTGGCTCAGTAATAACTTCCAGCTCTGCTGATCCCTGGCTCAGTAATAACTTCCAGCTCTGCTGATCCCTGGCTCAGTAATAACTTCCAGCTCTGCTGATCCCTGGCTCAGTAGTAACCTTCAGCTCTGCTGATCCCTGGCTCAGTAATAACCTCCAGCTCTGCTGATCCCTGGCTCAGTAATAACCTCCAGCTCTGCTGATCCCTGGCTCAGTAGTAACCTCCAGCTCTGCTGATCCCCTGGTTTGCTGTTCCTCCTCTCTCTCTGGTTCCTGTGCTGCACAGCACATGTGACAGTTTCTCCTGCTCTGGTCCCCCAGCTCTGCTGATCCTCCTCCACTCAGTCCTCTCTCTTCTGTTTCTGCTCACCTTCTGCTACAGCATTCCCATGTTGCACACCATGTGTGCTGCCTGGTTCGGACCCTGCTCACTTTCCTCCACACCAGATGTGATGTCTGCACCAGACACTCCCAGTATATGTACACATGAACCGGAAGTGACTACTGATGGTGTCTTTCTGAGAGTCAGCTTTTATGGAACAATATCCGAAACTCTCTATAATCTCATGGAAAGCCATCCCGGAAGAATGGAGGCGGTTAACCCCCCAAAAAGGGGGGGGGGGGGTTAATGGCAACATGCCTATGATCTAGAATGGAATGTCTAAAAAGCTAGGTATTATGGTCAGGTGTCCACAAACCTATATAATATATGAGCTAGAAAAATATGTTGTGTTGATTCTGAAAGTATAACCTGTTATGCAGTGAAAAGGGAGACAGAATATACAAACAGAATAGCCTTATATAATATATACTATATTACCAAAAGTATTGGGACGTCTGCCTTTACACACATATGAACTTTAATGACATCCCAGTCTTATGCCCTGTACACACGGTTGGATTTTCCGACGGAAAATGTGTGATAGGACCTTGTTGTCGGAAATTCCGACCGTGTGTGGGCTCCATCACACATTTTCCATCGGATTTTCCGACACACAAAGTTTGAGAGCAGGATATAAAATTTTCCAACAACAAAATCTGTTGTCGGAAATTCTGATCGTGTGTACACGAATCCGACGGACAAAGTGCCACGCATGCTCAGAATAAATAAAGAGATGAAAGCTATTGGCCACTGCCCCGTTTATAGTCCCGACGTACGTGTTTTACGTCACCGCGTTCAGACTGATCGGATTTTCCGACAACTTTGTGTGACCGTGTGTATGCAAGACAAGTTTGAGCCAACATCCGTCAGAAAAAATCCTAGGATTTTGTTGTCGGAATGTCCGAACAAAGTCCGACCGTGTGTACGGGGCTTTAGTCCATAGGGTTCAATATTGAGTTGGCCCACCCTTTGTATCCTGGGATATCTCATACCTGCAATACCTCCAAAACAAAGCGAAGCTAAAGCTGACTAAAAGCTGCAGGTGCTTTAAGCAAGCTTTGTCCTAGACTTCTATGGATCTATAGTTATACATAGAATTCACGTTGCATAATAGGAAGCCAATTACAGGGTAGAAGGGGAGGGGGGAGGGGGATTTGTGCATGACTAGATTGCAAAGTGTGTAGGGTGAAACTCTATTTGCTTGGAGTAGCTCTGACTGTCACGAGTCAGTAGGCACAGGTTCACACTGAGCTGCGGGAATAAAGCCGTGCAAGTTCAGCTGAATGATTTTGCTTCTGCATGTCAGTCCCGATTTCGGCGGCAATTTCACAGACATCTGTGCGGGTTTCTGCACAGATGTCAATGGAAATCGCACCCCGAAATCGCAAAAAGCAGTACAGAAACTACTTTTTTAAATCTGTGCAGCACCGCAAATGCAGCATCGCACTGATTAGGACGGTTCCATTTTCCAGAAATTCCTGCCGATTTGACATGTGAAATCGCATCTCAAAACGCACCAATGTGAACCAGGGCTAAGGCATAGTTATAAAACTGTGGATTTGACAATCAGAAAACATTCCCCCCGCAGGTTTATCTTCCAGGCCTATGTATTTAAATGACAGTGATTGGAAATGTATGGTGCAAGTCACCCCTCTGGTGTTCTGTTTTTTTTTTTTTTTACTGTATTATGCAGGTGAGTTAGAAGAAGGAACTGGTCCTCAGAAAAGGTTGTTGGTGTATGGGTGAAGGGGGGTTATCTCTACGGGATTGGGACATGGGGGATGGGGTGTGACTTGTAGTTTAGTATATGGGGAGGGGAGGCCACGGCACCACTTCCTATTGAAGGAGGCACAGGGAGGGGATGGGCGTTTTCCAGGCAGGCTGTAAAAACAAGCGGCCGCCCATCTGAGTGGTGAAATAACAGCTGGATGGGGCCATTCACATGTCACAGCACTTTGCTTCACAGCATTTATAACTCGGGGTGCAGAGTTTGACAAGCAGCAGAGCCTGCCAAAACTCAACCCACTGAGCTCAGTTGACCTGCACCACAACCACTTGCAATGCATGAATGCGATTGTGACGTGTTGGTGCGGCATTATAAGGTTCAGTCAGGCAGTGAAGTTGGCGATTCAGCACCTCCTCAGGACTGTCAAGTGCCCCCTAAAGAGCGATCCGCACTCCACCACAAGTGTAAAACAGCTCTTACCCTGCAAGTCTTGGCTGTCATTTTGACAGCCAGGAATCGTTGGTAAGAGTGGGGAGTAGTGGCAGAGGGACAGGGCGTGTTACGTATGCTGTGTGTACTTTACATTTTTTGGGAGCATAAGTAACACCCATGTTATGCAAGCTGTTAAAGTCCATGTAAAGTGAAATTTTTATCCAACATGACCCTGTCCACAGGGTGTCAATGCTGCTGTGTGACTGGAGAACACGTAGCGTTGTCACCTTGTTATAGGAAGTGAAAATATAGCAGATCTACTGGCAGGATTAACAAGTAATAAAACTATGTTATGGGTAGACTTGCACTAGCCACTTGTATCAACCTACTAGATTTTATGTCCCAAAGGAAATAGGAAGCTGATTGATGTAGATATCCATCAAGTTCTTGTGAACCTGCAGCATGACTGTGTAGTGCAACCACCCTCTCCTGCTCCAGTGTGTGTGGGCGGAGCTGCAATAGCAATGCATTGGCTGAGCATTATAGCCATTTAAATGCTGAGGAGTCCGGGAACCAGAAGGGATTATTAACTGGAGCACCCAGCAGATCCACCTGATTTCCGTGGATTCGTTTTAATGTAAAATCTCAATACCTTACTGGAGTGCCCCTTTAACATCAAATCATTTCTTTCAGGCAGTGAAGGAAACCGCGCTCTCTAGAGCATTTTTGTGCGGTGTCACAGCACTCACCCCCTCATTGGTGAGAAGGTAAGTGCCCTCCCCTGCTCAGCCTGCTGAACTATCTCTTCCAACCTTTTTAGAGAGTCATATTGGACACAGAGCCTCATTTTCTCATGGTGTAAACTGTCCTACATGACTCCTCATTATGCAAAAATCTAAAAATATGAAGCTGCAGATTGTACAATACGATGGTCGCACAGATTGTGCTATATGATGCTCTGGTGGAGTGCTTACTGCATGACTGTCTGGCAGCGTGCAGATTGTACGATATGAAGGTTGGGGGAGTGCAGATTGTACGATATGATGGTTGGGGAAGTTCAGATTGTACAATATGATGGTTGGGAAGTGCAGATTGTATGATATGATGGTTGGAGGTGTGCAGATTGTACGATATGATGGTTGGGGGGAGAGCAAATTGTACGGTATGAACTTTGAGGGAGTTCAGATTGTACGATATGATGGTTGGGGAAGTTCAGATTGTACAATATGATGGTTGGGAAGTGCAGATTGTATGATATGATGGTTGGAGGTGTGCAGATTGTACGATATGATGGTTGGAGGAGTGTAGATTGTACAATATGATGGTTGGGGGAGTGCAGATTGTACAATATGATGGTTGGGGGAGTGCAGATTGTACAATATGATGGTTGGGGGAGTGCAGATTGTACAATATGATGGTTGGGGGAGTGCAGATTGTACAATATGATGGTTGTGGGCGTGCAGATTTACAATATGATGGTTGGGGGAGTGCAGACTGTACGATATGATGGTTGGGGGAGTGCAGATTGTACGATATGATGGTTGGGGGAGTGCAGTTTGTACGATATGATGGTTGCAGGAGTGCAGATTGTACGATATGATGGTTGGGGGAGTGCAGATTGTACGATATGATGGTTGGGGGAGTGCAGATTGTACGATATGATGGTTGGGGGAGTGCAGATTGTATGATATGATGGTTGGGGGAGTGCAAATTGTACGATATGATGGTTGGGGGGTGGAGATTGTACGATATGATGGTTGGGGGGGTGAAGATTGTACGATATGATGGTTGGGGGGTGGAGATTGTACGATATGGTAGGGGGGTGGAGATTGTACGATATGAAGGTTGGGGGAGTGCAGATTGTACGATATGAAGGTTGGGGGGGGGGCAGATTGTACGATATGAAGGTTGGGGGAGTGCAGATTGTACGATATGAAGGTTGGGGGGGGGGGCAGATTGTACGATATGAAGGTTGGGGGGGTGCAGATTGTACGATATGAAGGTTGGGGGGGTGCAGATTGTACGATATGATGGTTGGGGGGGTGCAGATTGTATGATATGATGGTTGGAGGAGTGCAGATTGTACGATATGATGGTTGGGGGGTGGAGATTGTACGATATGATGGTTGGGGGGTGAAGATTGTACGATATGATGGTTGGGGGGTGGAGATTGTACGATATGGTTGGGGGGTGGAGATTGTACGATATGAAGGTTGGGGGGGGCAGATTGTACGATATGAAGGTGGGGGGGTGCAGATTGTACGATATGATGGTTAGGGGAGTGCAGATTGTACGATATGAAGGTTGGGGGAGTGCAGATTGTACGATATGAAGGTTGGGGGGTGCAGATTGTACGATATGATGGTTGGAGGAGTGCAGATTGTACGATATGATGGTTGGGGTGTGCAGATTGTACGATATGAAGGTTGGGGGGTGCAGATTGTACCATATGATGGTTGGAGGAGTGCAGATTGTACGATATGATGGTTGGGGTGTGCAGATTGTACGATATGAAGGTTGGGGGGGTGCAGATTGTACGATATGATGGTTGGGGAGTGCAGATTGTACAATATGATGGGTGGGGGTGTGCAGATTGTACGACATGATGGGTGGGGGAGTGCACATTGTACAATATGATGGTTGGGGGTGTGCTGACTGCTCAATATGATGGTCTGGCAGGGTGCAGTTTGCACAATAAGATTCTCTGGTGTGTGCTAACTGTACAATATAACAGTCTGGTGGGTGCTGATTGTACAATATGATTCTCGGGTTGGGTGTATAAACATGACAATCTTGTAGTCTGGTAACAGTACAGCTGCACTTTATGGTGTAATAGGAACACCGTGACTGCTTTTATTTGTGGCAAGTGTCTTGTGACTGAGGAGTGCTGCCCTTATTTATAGAGAGAAACATGTGACTGAACTCATCATCCTAATAATTCTTTTTTCCTCCCCCTCCATAGATCTCCTCACATGCTCCGTAATCCTGGTATTTTTACGGTTGTTAAACTTCTGATTGCTGCTCTCACCTTTGGGATAATGACTCCGATATCCTTCGCCTTATTTCCGCAGCATGGAAAGGTATGTTCCAAGGTCACCCTACTGCTTGTTTTAGGAAAATCTGTCACAATTATCCAGAGGATGGCAGCCCCCCAAAGTCTGCAGCACTGAATAATGGGATTTTTTTCTCACCGTAAAATGCCTTAGTCAGAGTTCATTGGAGGGACACAGGATTTTGAGGACAACTGGGTTATACTGCTGCCTACAGAAGGATTGGACATTAGAAGACTGTAGACCAGCCCTAGCAAATATAACTCCTTCAACTCTTAGCATGCTTCAGTCTGTAGTATGCAATATCAGGAGCAGTGCTCATTATAACAGAGGAGTGGGAGGGGGGGAATCTATGTTCCTCCCAAGAAAAAGATTTTATAGTGAGTACAAAAATCCTGTTTTCTGTATCATTCATTGAGGGACACAGGATTCTGGGACAACAGAAGTCCATCAGATAGGTGGGTAGCGCAGTTACACAGGCAAACAGGCCCCCAAAAAAAGAAAGTGTGAGCAACTTGCAGAGCTGCCTTGTGACACTTTGCATGCAAAACTGAAATGGACAGACGCCAAATCATCCAGTTGGTGAAACCTTGAGAAAGTGTATACAGAAGTCAATGGGCAGTCTTAGAGACATGGAAAACTGAGCCTAATGGCGAAATAGCGCTCACAGATTCAGTAGAGTAAGCTTTCAAAAGGAAAGCTGGGAACATAGAAAAGGCGAAACTGGAACCGAAGGATGACCCTTCCTGGGCCCATCCGAAATGCCTAACAGGGAATCTGTTTGTCTGACAGAACGTGAGGCTGAGAGATTCACACGGAATGCTCTGACTACATTTGGGCAATGAAGCGAAATCTCCTTTTGGTTAAAGCAGGGTTCCCGCGACCATTCCTATTTTTTTTTTTTTTTAGTCATTCAGACACTTGTACAATCATAAAGTTATACTCACTGTTTCGGTTTCTTAAATCTGCTGCTGTCCGTTTTCGTTTTCAATAAGTATTTATAAAAATTGATGCTGGCCGTTCCCATCTTGATTGTGGGCATGTGAAGCCCACAAGCATTGATTTCCGGGATCCGGTGAATGCTGAGCTCCCAGCATTCACCGCTATTTCTTGCGCAGGCTCAGTGTTTACGGCGAGCAGTGCCCTAAAATTCAGGGTTGCCATCACAACGGGTGGCGTCGCCGAAAGTTCCCGCCCCGTTGTGATGGCAACCAAACCAATAAAAAAAAAAAAAAAGATAAAACAAAGCTCAGTAGGGGAGAGACCAGCATGTATACAGGTAATGAAAACAAAGCTGAATAGCAGAATTTGATTAGCAAAAACTAAAAAAAAAAAGGATATTTACTTTCGCTTCCTCTTTCGAAATCCCGCGAGAACTCGCGGCAGGCCTCCGCAATGACTCCTGGGACTAATGACACGAGCTCCCAGGAGACAGTGCAGCACACAGGAAATGACGTAATACCCGCCCATATCCGCAGTGGACTCATACAGGAAGCAGAGAGGGACATGGCAAAAACACAGGTACAAAAGAAAAAAAACAACAAAAAAAAACTTCCTTTTCTAACTGAATACATTCCTGGCATGTGATTGAGCAAAAGATGTAAAATAGGGTGGAACTCCCCTTTAAATAGCACGACAATATCCTCAGTAAGGTGAAAGGCCTTCCTTCTGAAGGTAGCTTCAGCCTAGGTCTCAAAATTACTTTATTCCTGTGAAGAATCAAAAGAGTTACTTACAGGACATGGCCACCAGTTCAAATACCCATCTGGCAGAAGTAATGGCCACAAGAAAAACCATATTGCGAGTCAAAGACAAAAGCAGTAAATTAGATCAAAGGGAGGCCTTTGAAGAACCAACAGGACAAGGTTCAAATCCTATGGAGGCAAAAAAAGAGCCAAAAGAATGACACCCCATACAAAGGTGTCTTTAATTAAAGGGTGGGACATCAAAAGCATCTGGTACAGGACATCTAATGCAGAGACCTGAACCTTGATGAACTAAGGCCGGCCATAGACTGTTCGAATCTCGGGCGGTTCAGCAGGAACCGGCTGAGAATCGAAATGTGTGTGTGCAGGCCGAATGTACCAAGTTGATTGATCAACTTGGGTACAACCAGCCTGCCCCGGATTCACTTGCGATTATTGCTAGCGGCTGCTGTAGACACTAGCTATCATCACTATCTTCTCCCCCATGCAGGAAGCAGACAATTGCTCAGCAGGAGGGTTTCCCATCAGGAAATTTTTTTTGCACCATTTATGGCTTGCCTAAGGACCAAGCACTGATCCACACCCATATAACAGAAGGGAAAATATCTGTTCCTTAGGGACAGAAAGACAATCTTCTCTTCACTTGTGTGCCTGGCTTTATTTATAATCTAATCATTATTTCTGTAAAAAGCATGCCGCATGCACACGAGCGGAATGTCCGTCAGAAAAAGTCTGACGGGAGCTTTTCATCGTATATTCCGACCGTGTGTATGCCCCATCGGACTTTTTCCGTCTAAAATTCTGACGGACTTAGATAGAGAACATGTTCTAAATTTTTCCGATGGAACTAATTACTATCAGGAAAAACGCTCGTCTGTATGCTGTAACGATGGACCAAAAACGACGCATGCTCTGAAGCAAGTACGAGTCGGGAGCTATTGGCTACTGGCTATTGAACTTCCTTTTTCTAGTCCCGTCGTACGTGTTGTACGTCACCGTGTTCTTGATGGTCGCACTTTGGTGTGACCGTGTGTATGCAAGACAGCTTGAGCGGAATTCCGTCGGAAAAACCTTCAGAGTTTATTCCGACGGCAAAACCGGTCGTGTGTACAGGGCATTAAAGTTTATCTCTAGGAATTCTATATGCTGATTTCAGGTCATATAGGAAGTTTTGCTGTTCCATTCTGATCTCTTCATTTTGTTTTAGATCAAGAGAGACAATCTTGAGGATGAACTAAAAGAGAAGACATCAGCCTCAGAACTTTTCTACCATCGTGGACTCTGAGTGCCAAGTAGCTGCTGGACCCGTAGAACTTGCAAGGAGAGATACCTGGGCAGAAGGCCTCTCCTCTTGTAGCATAATAACGCCAGACCAGGAAGTACGAACTGCTGACCTTAAATGGTGAATTTGTGATCTCATATATGACTTTCTGAACTTTTGGGACTACAAATCCCTCATCTGTCACTCCTTATTGAGTGATCTTTTTTTTTTTTCGTCTCCAATAAAACATTTTCTAGACAGCTGGTTACAAATTCCTCTCACCTTGAACCGAATTTCCCTCCTTGGTTATATCTTTCCTGATCTCCCTCAAAGACCTCCTTTACCTCCACAGATCTCTATAACCTCCCTCAGCTTCCTGTCAAGATTTCACTGATCTCCCTCATCCTATCCCCTTGGTTGTTTAGAACACACAAGGCTGTGATACCACAAGATCACTCCTAATGCAGACAAGGCTCTGGGGTCACAGATCTGGTGTAGAGTGTTGATGTTTTCCTGGCTGGGGAAATAAAGAATATGACAGCATGTACTGAGAATACAAACATTTTTATTATGAGAAATCATTGGCCAATCCAGTCTGGCCAAAACAAACCGTGTTTTGCTGGTAGGTAAATCCACTGTAGATCCAGTGCTCTCTGGAATGTCCTGTCCGCCAGGCGCCTCTAGGTGACGCACAAAATGGCTACTGGTCCCGTATCCCACTCCATCAGGTCTGTCCCTACATCACGTCAGTAACATCTGCTCAGCCGCTGCCAGATGCATCAAGAAATTTTCTGTAGCTGGAGGGAATTTCTTCTGCCTGAGCTGCTCCAGGTTTAAAGTTGGCCGGTCACGGTCTCCCGTCTCCTGGCTGAGCGAAGACAGAATAGACAGGATCTCTCTGGTTTTCACACAGATATCCTGTAGAGAAGAAAGGAGTGAATGTAAACAAAGCTGGTCTGCTCTACTCCCCACATGGCCACCTAATGATCTAACTACACCAGCAGGAATAATCTCATTGCTGATCCTCCAGGTTGAGTACTTTCCAAGCCACAAACAAAGAACAAGAGAAAGTTAGAAATCCTTATTTGCATCTATGTTCTGGGAGATTGACTCAAAACATGGAAGCCAGAGGGTCAACGTGACAGCCAGGCAACTAGAATTTTCAGAAGGAGAGTGCAGCAATGGTTGCCTCCATGTTTTTCTCTGACTGGTTCAGTCAGCATATCTAAACCCAATGGCAAAAATGGATAGTATTGCAGCTTACCGGTCCTTAGGTGTGGCGTCTGCATTATTTTTCTTTTTTTACACTCTTTTCCCTTTAATTTACCCTGGTAATCCTGCCATTAACTCAATTCCTGTCCTAGAGTGACAATCGTAGTGAGCAGCATTGTCACCCTAGGACAGGGAGTGAGTTTTGGTAGTCCATGACCTGTTATCAGCTCACAAGATTTCTGCCTGGGTAAACAGTTACTGTATTTTTTTTGCACTTGTTGAACACATATAATAAAACACTTTCAATGGTATTTAACAAACCACAGGGGAGCAAATGAGAGAAATTCATTAAGAGTTTACACTTATTTATTTTTTCCAGAACCATACTTATGTAGCTGGATGTGGCATCTGTCCCCCACCGGCTCTAACACTGAGAACCGAACGATTAAACACCGTCAATCACTCGGTTCTCATGGCTCCCTGAGTAGAGAGCTAGTGCTCTGCCCCCCTCCTTGCTCATGGGAGCGCTGGGATATAGAAGGGATGGGAGTGGCCGGCTCAGGCTGTGTTGGTCGCTGAGAGGCTGAGCGCTGGTCCAGGCATGTGGGTGGATCCCAACCATATGGTAGCGGTCTTGCCCGAGCCTGGACCGGCTCTGTGACATCAGCAAACTTCAGCCCGCTGTCTGCTGAAAATGGGTCACAGGAGTGCAGAACGAACTGAACCTCTGTGATCCACAGGAGAAGTACTGCCAGATGAGCTTTGGCTGTACTTCTCCTTTAATTCCCCATTCCCAGCAGAATTTACTCACTGTTCCTCCCTCTGTGCCCATGCTGCTGATTGAATGAGGGAGACATGTTCTGTACCTCTTTCAGTCTCAGAGAGCACTTATAAGAGGGAGAGGGAAGAGAAGCTCCAAGCAGACTCTTGGTGCAGTACCGTTTTAATAAGCAAAAATATAAAAATAGCCACTCACAAAAGGTGTGTACAGAGCAAGTGGTAAAGCTCAGAGCAATAACGTTCTGCCTGCAGGGGGCTATCAGTTCATGCTGCAGTAGCGGCTCCAGAGAAGGTGGATGTCGGAGGATGCTGGGGAGCAAGCTGTCAGAGCCCGGAGCTCGGTCTGTCAGCCAGGAGGGGACTAGCCAATCGGGACGTGTTTCAGAGGCAAGCCACGCCTCCTTCCTCAGCCTGGAGCCCCCACTGCGGCATAGACTGTCCCCCGCGAGCAGGACATTATTGCTATGAGCCCTACAAATGCTCTGTACACAGCTTTGTAAGTAGCTATTTTTACTCTTTGCTTATCAAAACGGTACTACACCAAGAGTCTGCTTGGCGATTCTCTCCTCTCCCTCTTGATTTGCAGCGTGGGTTTCCCAGCCCGTGTGGATTACAGCAGCCTTGCATCCTCCTTGGAATGTGTCACTGGGTTTCAACCTCCCAGGCTAATTCCAGTCATTTAATTCCTGGACTTTACACCCTTTTAAGCTTATGATCTATACCCTCTGGTCTATTGACATCCCCCAAAGAAGGGTAGCATTGTTTGTGAGAGAGAACCTATGCATGTGAAGTCTGAAAACCAGATATAGCTGCACCATTGAATGTTATGCATTCTTAGGTTGTGCCTCCCAGGTCTATCTTTGTTAGTCTGAGAACCAGGCAATACAAAATGCTGGCCATGCATGTGCAGATGAGTTGGATAGATGTCATCATTCATATGCAGTGCAGGCAGCCCCACCCCTAGTAAACACGGCCACAGCTTAGCACATAGGTGGCTCAATAAGGCAGTGTTATCACAGCAGCAAATGACTGAGGAACCTGAATGGAAACACTGCTATGGGACAATTCTACACCTTTAGGAGTTTTCCACCAAACAAAGAAGCCATCACTGATCAGGGCTGCAGGACTTATGCAAAACCCAATCTTCACCCATCACAGTGTGCTTGCCCAGAGAATCATGAATATGCATATGACCGTATCCTGTGATGTGCGATTAAGAAATTGTCTAAAGTCCACCTAAAGCAGCTTCTTGTTATGGTATGACAACGGTACTGCACTGCTCCTAAACTCAGAGCAGAGTTGCCATTCTCATGCAAGCTGTGCTTGTTTAACCCCTTCCCTCCGATGTAACATATACATGTGGCCCCACTGGAATGGACTTTTTTCTGTATGGCTGCATATATGCATACCTCCCTTTGTGCTGGGAGCGCGCCGTACAACGCACTCCCAGCACAGACACCGTGGGTTTCACTGAGAGGCTCGGGCCCCGTACTAACAATCGGGATCCAGAACTCCTGGTCCAGGTCACCTGATCGCTGTGGTAGCCTCCGATTGGCTACCACAGTGATCAGTCAGGAAAGATACTTTGTATCTTTCGCTTTCTTCGCAGAGAGGAAAAAAAAAAAAAAAAAAAGTGTGTTAAAAAAAATAAAGAAAAAATATCTAGATCAAGGTTTGATCTAGATTAGTGCCAGGGTTAGTGTTTGGATCAAGCAAGGGTCAAAGGTCAGGTTCAGTATATTTTGGGCAAGATTTCTTTTTTTAATTAGCATTAGCGCCAGTGTATTTTAGGTAGGACAAAAAAAAAAAAAAAACCAACAAACAAATGTACTACAGGAACAACAACAAATAACATACACATGTGGCATCACTGCAATCGCCAGCAGCAGGAGAAGAAGAGAATTTATTTTGGGTTGTTCTTTGGTGGTAGGTTATCGTAGTAACAAAAAATATACAGCTAAATTAAAAAAAAACAAAAAACGTGGTCCTAAAGCTCAGGTTTTATTGACGAGCCTTGTGCATCCAGTAGCTAAATTTGAGACCTGTTTAGACTGCCATATAGGAGCCTTTAACTGTATTTTAAAGTGCACTTAAGGTATGCTAAAGTAACCTCCTAACTGATGTTTGTGTATGTCACTTTAGAATGCCACAGTGCCAGCTGCATCCCTTACCTTAATCACCTGACTCTCCGTTTTATCCGAATCCTCTGCGGATTGCACCAATAACTGTCCAATTTCCTTGTGTAGTTTGCCCAATGTCAGCGCCTCTGTGGGGGGAGAGAGACACAATCAGCTTAGGTGAAGCACAGTACGCCCTATTTTGACCGTCACCTTGCCTGAACTACATACTTTTATGTAGGATTTAGGTGAAGGGCCTCTTTACAGATCCCAGGAGTGACATAAATATCTCACCAGTAGTCATAGTGCTGTACATACACCAGAGATTGGAGTCCTGAGATCTGTCCAGTTTCAACCTACTCTCCATGTGACTGGCACAGGAAACCTTAGAAGTCGAGCTCCTTTCTGTGAAACCCTAGTTCCTTGGTTGTCATTCCAGATAAAGTCAAGCGATGAGCATTGTGAGGAGATCAGCTATGGTGGCCCCAACAGGAGCCTGAAAAAGGGAGTACAAGGGATCCATGGGAACAAGGAGTACACAAGATAGCTGGGGACATGGGGTACACGGTATTCCTGGGGACACAGGGTATGCAGGATTTCTGGGCATACGGGGTACATGGGATTATTGGGAACACGGAATGCACAAAAGATTGCTGGGAACACAAATTAAATAGGATTCCTGAGTTACAGATACCAGGAGTGACATAAATATCTCACCAGTAGTCATAGTGCTGTACATACACCAGAGATTGGAGTCCAAAAATCTGTCCAGTTTCAACCTACTCTCCCCATGTGACTGTCACAGGATCCCTTAGAAGTCGAGATCCTTACTGTGAAACTCTAGTTCCTTGGTTGTCATTCTGGTCCTGCAGCTACAGTTATTCCTGAGTCACTGCCCAGAAATAAGTACCAGGAGCTCTGACATTCTGGCAGGCTTGTTTGGGGCCAGAAAGTAATGAGAGTCATGGGATGGGCATTGTGAAGTCAAAGTCAGGCGATGAGCATTGAGGAGAGATCAGCTATGGTGGACCCAACAGGAGCCTGAAACAGGGAGTACAAGGGATCCATGGGAACAAGGAGTACACAAGATAGCTGGGGACATGGGGTACACAGGATTCCTGGGGACATGGGGTACACAGGATTCCTGGGGACATGGGGTACACAGGATTCCTGGGGACACAGGGTATGTGGGATTTCTGGGAATATGGGGTACATGGGATTGCTGGTAACATGGAGTGTACAGAATTGCTAGGAACATTTAGTATATTGGATTGTTGAGAACATGGAGTACATGAGATTGCTAGGAACGCAGTGTACGTGGGATTGCAGGAAACTGAGTGAAAAAGATTGCTAGGAACGCTTCGTACACTGGATTCCTGAGAGCAAGAAGTACAAAGGTTTGATGGGAACATGGTGTATATTATTGTACATGTGCCAAACACAGAGCAGGAACCCCACAGGCCTGGAGAGGATGATGGCCCCCCACAGGGTAAGTATTTAGTGATAGGACCTCTGCGCTACTAAATAACCGTGCAAATAGAATGTGTTGAAAATATATATAATGTGAGCCAAAAAATCATGAAAGTGATGCCGCAAGGAGACGCACACAACACTCGACGCTGTCTTGACCCCGGGTGTTGTTGCTGTGAACCAGAAGTTTCGCACCAGGTGACGGCGTCTCGCCGCCATCTTTTCCTGTCACTGCTTTACACTGTACCCACAGTGTGGATGTTATTTTAACTCACTTTTTAACCTTAATAAACCGGATTTTTAAAATTACTACACCATTGGAAGCCCCCTTGTCTTCTCTCTCGTTTTTCTGGCTTGGAGTTCAGGACACAGAATCACTCCCATCGAAGAGCAGCTGGGGTATCGATTCATCTGAAACCAGCAGACATCACCTGACAACCTGAAGAACAGGCACCCCCCGACCATCACTCCACATCTCCAACAGGGCTTGATTTTAAGCCCCTTGAGGTAAAGGCATTGGGAGTACATACACAGGGGGAATAAGTCACATTGCTGTACCTACTTCAATGCAAAGAAAAGTCAGTAATTATCATCACTGCAGTCACTTCACACAGCTGATTGACCGCATCATTGGATTCACTATCCACCATCCGGCCAGGAGGATAGGGGCCATAGTTTTTTGTTTGCTTTCACTATTCTATTTTACCATTATTGGACACTTTGAACTTATTACTGTACACAGCCCACGTGACACAGCTAATATTTATGTTTGATTTATTTATGTGCTTGCGCGAAATCTTATTTAATTATTTATTTCCCCGCAGGGTAAGGTTTACCTTTGGCGCTTTGAGAGATGGAGACGGTGTTCTCTGCCAGATTCACAAAGACGTCGTATAGATCTGAGCGGTTACTGACCTCAGCCTCCTGAAATCCTGCAATATAACCTGAAGAAAGGAAATGTCAGAGACCGACCTGGAGACCCTCATAGAGGTGAGCGCATTATATGTGGCCCCCACCACTAAGGTGAGAGGACAACATGACCCCTGACAGTCAGGTGAGAAGACCACATGATTCCCACCCGACCTTTCACCTCCCCATCATTAAGGTGAGAAGACCACATGAGACCCCCCTAGTGAAGTGAGAGCAATGCTTGACCCCCATCGGTGAATATGTAACCCCTGACAGTCAGGTGAGAAGACCACATGACTCCCCCCCCCCCCCCAGCTGGGTTATAGGTGTTATCTGGTCTTACCTGAGACACATTTGAGAGCGCCAATCTCCTCTGGAGTCAGGTGGACGTATGGATGGAGAATTGACCAGTCCTGCCGATGCCACACCAGAGCTGGGAGAGACCTAAAACAAAAAGAATGTCAGCCCGGAATGCCCCCACAATAAGGATCACTGTCCAATCTTGTCCCCTCGTGTCCTGCCTGTGAGAGGAGTACCTGCTAAATTCCAGCACCACCTCCACTTTGGGGTGATAGACAACAATACGCTTCTTCAGCATCAGAGCCGTGTACAGAATGACTGACTCCATCCCAAACTGCAACACCACATCTGTAAGACAGAGCCAGAAGCTGTAAAGAGCCCTTTCCACTTAACCTTCCACAATATGGCCTTCAAGTGCCTCGCTCACTGATCCTCTCCTCAGTTTAGCCTCCAGCTACCCCTTCCACTGAGCCTCTACCTAATTTCAGCTCGGACCCCCCCCCCCACAACATGGCCTTCAACTCCCTCTCCCACTGAGCTTCCCCCCAATATGGTCTCCAACCTCTCACTGAACCTCCACCCTAATATGACCTTCAACTGTCCCTCCCACTAAGCCTCCCAATATGGCCTTCAACTGTCCCTTCCCATTGAGTCTCAACTCAATATGGCCCCCAATTATAGGGCCTACAAATGTCGCTCCACCCAATATGGCCTTCAACTGTCCCTTCCCATTAAGTCTCCATTCAATATGTCCCCCAATTGCCCCTCCCACTAATAGGGCCTGCAACTGTCGCTCCACCCAATATGGTCTCTTCTACTGAACCTACACTCAATATGGCCTCCAACTGCCTCTCTCACTGAACCTCCACCCACCTCTGTCACTAAGCCTTTGCTCAATATAGCCTCAACTATCCCTCCCATTGATCCTCCACCCAGCGTGGGCTTCAAACTTCCCCTCTCACTAATCCCCAACCCAATATGGCCTGCAACTGGTTCTCCCACTGAGTCTGCACCCAAAATGACCTCCAACTGCTTCTCCCACCGAGTCTAAGTGCTCAGGAAACTCACCATCACAAGCAGATGCCCCCTTTGGTCAGAGATTAGCCCTCCCAATAAGCATGCACTCATTGTGGAGTCTGGTTCAGGTGGAAGTGGGCTGTAGAGCTGGACATACCTTTCACAGATCCAGACATGAAGGCTTTGCGCTGGTCATAGTCGCGGCACAGGAAAGTCCCATTGTCTTCGCTCTGACAGGTCCCCTTGGTGAATACGGAGATGTAAGTCTCCACCATGGGCACCGGACTGCCGTGCGTCTCGTAGATTCTGAGAGAGGAAACTCTGGGTGAGGTCGGAGCACCGCCTTAATGCCCATCCGCCTCCCCCGACTCCATCCAAACCAGAAGTGGAAGTGGGCGGAGACACAGCAGATTGTCAGAGCGTCACACACATACCGGCTGAGGATCCGCCCAAACGCCGCATACTTCTCCGGGTTAAAGTCCTTCGCTGTCAGAACTACACAGAAATGTGTCACCTGAGGAAAGAGAAGAGAGTCAGAGGGCGGCCGCCACAGGAGGAGGGTCGGAGGACGGCGGCGACAGGGGGAGGGTCGGAGGACGGCCGCCACAGGGGGAGGGTCGGAGGACGGCCGCCACAGGGGGAGGGTCGGAGGTCGGCCGCCACAGGGGGAGGGTCGTCGGAGGACGGCCGCCACAGGAGGAGGGTCGGGGGACGGCCGCCACAGGAGGAGGGTCGGGGGACGGCCGCCACAGGAGGTGGGCCGGCGGACGGCCGCCACAGGAGGAGGGTGGAGGAGAGTCGGAGGACAGCCGCCACAGGGGGAGGGCCGGAGGACGGCCGCCACAGGGGGAGGGCCGGAGGACGGCCGCCACAGGGGGAGGGCCGGAGGACGGCCGCCACAGGGGGAGGGCCGGAGGACGGCCGCCACAGGGGGAGGGCCGGAGGACGGCCGCCACAGGGGGAGGGCCGGAGGACGGCCGCCACAGGGGGAGGGCCGGAGGAGGGCCGCCACAGGGGGAGGGCCGGAGGAGGGCCGCCACAGGGGGAGGGCCGGAGGACGGCCGCCACAGGGGGAGGGCCGGAGGACGGCCGCCACAGGGGGAGGGCCGGAGGACGGCCGCCACAGGGGGAGGGTCGGAGGACGGCCATGATGCTGTGGCCCCCAGGATGTGTGTGTGAGACTTACCTTGTCCAGTGAGGAGCCACCCTCTACCCGGGTGAGTGTGATGTAAAACCAGGTCCTCCGGTGCTGGCCGTACAGAAAATTGTAGAGGGGACGCTCCTCCTCCTGCAGGCGACATTTCCTAAGAAGAAGCTTTCGCAACTCCACCGTGACAGACGGGTAACACCAAACCCACAGGGTGTCTCCATTCTGGTCCCTCTCTGGAGTAAGAGGAGAGAGGGGGTGTCAAATATGGGGGTTACATACAGAAGAGGGGGAGGGGGGATCACATATGGAAGAGGGGGGGGTCATCTATAGGGAAAGGGGTCACATATGGGGGGGGTCACATAAGGGGGAGGGGATGACATATGGGAGGGGGGTCACAAATGTGGAAGAAGTCAGACATGGGGGGTGGGGGTACATATTGGGGGTGATATAAGGTGGAGTCAGACTCCCTCCCATGTCAGGGTGGAGCCGGCACCGATAATAATAATAATGGAGGTGATATCGGTGTCAGAACACCCTGACTGTACTCACCGATTAGAGCGACGCTACTCAGCCCCTCCGCCGCCATCCCGCTCCTCCCCCTTGGGGCGGGTCCATGTGACGAAGGGACGTTCCCGCCAGCTCCGCCCCTGGGAGGGCAGGAAGTGACGTACCCATAGGCCTCGCCCCTCCCCTTTCTCCCGGCGTGGTGTACGATCATCCGCCGCCATGCCGGCCTATTTCCAGCGCCCGGAGAACGCCCTGAAAAGAGCCAACGGTAAGTGATCCAACCGGGGGAGGTCGACTTGGTGATCCCCTGGATCCATCCCTCTTCCCGGGAATCCGCATACCAATAGACGGCACTAATCATTGCCGTAGGGGGGAGCCCAGCAATGGCGGCCTCCATATTCCTCTGTGCGGGGCCCGAACAATCCTATCCCACCACTACCGGAGGGGGGCCCGGGAGAGGAGCCTGGAGTACAGGGGACACGTGGAGGGGAAGTGGATGGGGCCCGAGCGGGCACACGGGGAGAGAAATAGATGGAGCACAGGGGACATATGGAGGACTGAGTGTAGAGCGACAAAGGGAGGAGGGGTGCAGAGTACACACCGGGGATAATAGTGGATGCAGTATAGAGAAAATAGCTAATAGATTGGCGAGGGATAACAGATGGGATACAGGTCACAGGGACATATGGGGGGGGGGCAGTAGATGGGGTACACAGGTGATAATAGGGGCATATGGGGGCAGTAGATGGGGTACAGGTGATAATAGAGGCAGTAGATGGGGTACAGGTGATAATAGGGGCAGTAGATGGGGTACAGGTGATAATAGGGGCATGTGGGGGGCAGTAGATGGGGTACAGGTGATAATAGGGGCAGTAGATGGGGTACAGGTGATAATAGGGGCAGTAGATGGGGTACAGGTGACAATAGGGGCATGTGGGGGCAGTAGATGGGGTACAGGTGACAAAAGGGGCATGTGGGGGCAGTAGATGGGGTACAGGTGACAAAAGGGGCATGTGGGGAGTAGTAGATGGGGTAAGTTGACAATAGGGGCATGTGGGGGGCAGTAGATGGGGTACAGGTGACAATAGGGGCATGTGGGGGGCAGTAGATGGAGTACAGGTGACAATAGGGGCATGTGGGGGGCAGTAGATGGGGTACAGGTGACAATAGGGGCATGTGGGGGGCAGTAGATGGGGTACAGGTGATAATAGGGGCATGTGGGGGGCAGTAGATGGGGTATAGGTGACAAAAGGGGCATGTGGGGGGCAGTAGATGGGGTACAGGTGACAAAAGGGGCATGTGGGGGGCAGTAGATGGGGTACAGGTGACAAAAGGGGCATGTGGGGGGCAGTAGATGGGGTACAGGTGACAATAGGTGCATGTGGGGTGCAGTAGATGGGGTACAGGTGACAATAGGGGCATGTGGGGGGCAGTAGATGGGGTACAGGTGACAATAGGGGCATGTGGGGGCAGTAGATGGGGTACAGGTGATAATAGGGGCAGTAGATGGGGCATGTGGGGGCAGTAGATGGGGTACAGGTGACAAAAGGGGCATGTGGGGGGCAGTAGATGGGGTACAGGTGACAAAAGGGGCATGTGGGGAGTAGTAGATGGGGTACAGGTGACAAAAGGGGCATGTGGGGAGTAGTAGATGGGGTAAGTTGACAATAGGGGCATGTGGGGGGCAGTAGATGGGGTATAGGTGGCAGTAGATGGGGTACAGGTGGTAATAGGGGCATGTGGGGGGCAGTAGATGGGGTACAGGTGATAATAGGGGCATGTGGGGGGCAGTGGATGGGGTACAGGTGACAAAAGGGGCATGTGGCGGTCAGTAGACGGGGTACAGGTGACAAAAGGGGCATGTGGGGGGCAGTAGATGGGGTACAGGTGACAATAGGGGCATGTGGGGGGCAGTAGATGGGGTACAGGTGACAATAGGGGCACGTGGGGGGCAGTAGATGGGGTACAGGTGACAATAGGGGCATGTGGGGGGCAGTAGATGGGGTACAGGTCACAATAGGGGCATGGGGGGGGCAGTAGATGGGGTACAGGTCACAATAGGGGCATGTGGGGGGCAGTAGATGGGGTACAGGTCACAATAGGGGCATGTGGGGGGCAGTAGATGGGGTACAGGTCACAATAGGGGCATGTGGGGGGCAGTAGATGGGGTACAGGTCACAATAGGGGCATGGGGGGGGGGCAGTAGATGGGGTACAGGTCACAATAGGGGCATGGGGGGGGCAGTAGATGGGGTACAGGTCACAATAGGGGCATGTGGGGGGCAGTAGATGGGGTACAGGTCACAATAGGGGCATGTGGGGGGCAGTAGATGGGGTACAGGTCACAATAGGGGCATGTGGGGGGCAGTAGATGGGGTACAGGTCACAATAGGGGCATGTGGGGGGCAGTAGATGGGGTACAGGTCACAATAGGGGCATGTGGGGGGCAGTAGATGGGGTACAGGTGATAATAGGGGCAGTAGATGGGGTACAGGTGATAATAGGGGCATATGGGGGCAGTAGATGGGGTACAGGTGATAATAGGGGCAGTAGATGGAGTACAGGTGACAATAGGGGCATGTGGGGGCAGTAGATGGGGTACAGGTGACAATGGGGGCAGTAGATGGGGTACAGGTGACAAAAGGGGCATGTGGGGAGTAGTAGATGGGGTAAATTTGACAATAGGGGCATGTGGGTGGCAGTAGATGGGGTACAGGTGATAATAGGGGCATGTGGGGGGCAGTAGATGGGGTACAGGTGATAATAGGGGCATGTGGGGGGCAGTAGATGGGGTACAGGTGACAAAAGGGGCATGTGGGGGGCAGTAGATGGGGTACAGGTGACAATAGGGGCATGTGGGGGGCAGTAGATGGGGTACAGGTGACAATAGGGGCATGTGGGGGGCAGTAGATGGGGTACAGGTGACAATATGGGGCATGTGGGGGGCAGTAGATGGGGTATAGGTGACAATAGGGGCATGTGGGGGGCAGCAGATGGGGTACAGGTGACAATAGGGGCATGTGGGGTGCAGTAGATGGGGTACAGGTGACAATAGGGGCATGTGGGGGGCAGTAGATGGGGTACAGGTGACAATAGGGGCATGTGGGGTGCAGTAGATGGGGTACAGGTGACAATAGGGGCATATGTGTTACAGGTGACAATATGGATATATGGGGGGCAGTCGATGGGGTACAGGTGACAGTAGGGATATATGGGGTATAGGTGACAGTATGGACATATGGGGGGCAGTCGATGGGGTACAGGTGACAGTAGGGACATATGGGGGGCAGTAGATGGGGGGTACACGGGTGACTGTAGGGACATATGGGTTGAATAGACGGGGTACACGGGTGACAGGGACATATGGGGGGCAGTAGATGGGGTACAGGTGACAGTAGGGACATATGGGGGGCAGTCGATGGGGTACAGGTGACAGGGATATATATGGGGGGCAGTCGATGGGGTACAGGTGACAGGGATAAATGGGGGGCAATAGACTGGGTACAGGTGACAGTAGGGACATATGAAGGGGGAGCAGTAGACGGGAGTACAGGTGACAGGGACATATGGGGTGCAGTAGATGGGGGGGCAGTAGATGGGGTACAGGTAACAGTAGGGACATATGGGGGGCTGTAGATGGGGTACAGGTGACAATAGGGGCATATGGGGTACAGGTGACAATAGGGGCATATGGGGTACAGGTGACAATAGGGGCATATGGGGGGCAGTTGATGGGGTACAGTTGACAGGGCTATGTGGGGGGCAGTAGACGTGGTATAGATGACAGGGGCATATGGGGGGCAGTAAATTGGGTACAGATGACAATAGGGACATATGGGGGGGGGGGGCAATTGATGGGGACAGTCGGTAGGGTACAGGTGACAGGGGCCTATGGAGGGCAGTAGATGGGGTACAGGTGACAACAGGGACATATGGGGTACAGGTGACAGGGACATATGGGGGGGCAGTAGATGGGGTACAGGTGACAGGACATATGGGGGGCAGTAGATGGGGTACAGATGACAATAGAGAGATGGGGGGCAGTTGATGGGGGGGGGGGGGCTGTCGGGGTAGAAGTGACAAGAGACATCATTGGGGGGGCGGCGGGCAGTTGATGGGGACATATTGGGGGCAGTTGATGTGGTACAGGTGACAATAGGGGCATATGGCGTACAGGTGTCTGTAGGGTTATATGCGGGGCAGTCGATAGGTGACAATATGGACATATGGGGGCGGGCAGTAGATGGGGTACAGGTGATAGTATGGACATATGGGGGGTAGTAGATGGGGTACAGGTGACAATAGGGATATATGGGGGCAGTTAATGGGGTACAGGTGACAGTAGGGACATATGGAGGAGGGCAGTAGACGGGATACAGGTGACAGTAGGGACATATGGGGGTGGGGGCAGTCTGGGTACAGGTGACAATAGGGCATATGGAGGTCAGTAGATGGGGTACTGGTGACGGGGACATATGGGGTGTAGTAGATGGGGTACAGGTGACAGCAGGGACATATGGGGGGCAGTATATGAGGTACAGGTGACCAGGACATATGGGGGAGGGGCAGTAGATGGGGTACAAGTGATGGGGGGGCAATAGATGGGGTACAGGTGATGGTACATATGGGGAGCAGTAGATGGGGTACAGATGACAATAGGGACATATCGGGGGCAGTTGAGGGGGACATAGGGGGGCAGTAGATGGGGTACAAGTGATGGGGACATATGGGGGGGCAGTAGATGGGATACAGGTGACAATAGGGACATATGGGAGCAGTAGATGGGATACAGGTGACAATAAGGACATTTGTGGGGCAGTAGATTGGGTACACAGGTGACAATAGGGACATATGGGAGCAGTAGATGGGGTACGGATGACAATAGGGATATATGGGGGTGCAGTTGATGGGGTACAGGTGACATATGGGGGGCAGTAGATGGGGTACAGGTGACAATAGGGACATATGGGGGGGCATTTGGGGTACAGGTGACAATAGGGACATATGGGGGTACAGATGACTATGGGGGACATGAAAAATATGTACCAATAATGGCGCCCTGTGGGGATGAGAACATATAACAAACAGCTGCCCCTTTAAAAGTGAACAAATCACTAAACTGTAAAATATTGAAATAAAGGATTTGGCGCTATAAATGTTCAAAGAAAACTTTGCACAAAGAATAATTATACAATGCATCAAACCTTAATGTGCACACTAATGAAATAAATAGTCATAATAGCAAGCAAAAAGTCCATAAGTGATAAATCCCAGCACCAAATTGAAATGCCCTGAGATAACTTCTAGTTCTTCCACCTCGAGTGCTCACTATGAAGATGGCCACTCACCACCAGAGATGTTTGACCCCTCTTTACAGGACGGTCAAAAACCGCGTTTGGAGCACCAGATTGATTCCGCTAAAGGCATAAATCCACTCCAATGGCCACTCACGATGGAACTAGGATGTAAAAAAATGACTCTACAAGAGACACGGATAAAAGTCTCATAGTGTAGTAATTTTTAATAAAGTAACATAAAACAGCAGCAATAATGAGTGTAACTGCTATTATCTCTGGTGAGTGGCCATCTTCATACTGAGCACTCGCGGTGATAGAACTAGAAGTTTTATCTCAGAGCACTTTGATTTGATGTTGGTGTTTTACATCCTAGTTCCATCGTGAGTGGCCATTGGAGTGGATTTATGCTATTAGCGGAACCAATCTGGTGTTCCAAAAGCATTTTTTGACCATCCTGTCAAAAGGGGTCAAACATCCCTGGTGAGTGGCCATCTTCATACTGAGCACTCAACATTCAATTTGGTGCTGGGATTTATCACTTATGGACTTTTTGCTTGCTATTATGACAATTTATTTCATTAGTGTGCACATTTAGGTTTGATGCATTGTATAATTATGCTTTGTGTAAAGTTTTTTTTCAACATGTATAGCGCCAAATCCTTTATTTCAATATTTTACATATGGGGGGCAGTAGATAGGGTACAGGTGACAGTAGGGACATATGGGGGGCAGTCGATAGGTGACAGTGAGGACATATGGGGGGTAGTAGAGGGGGTACAGGTGACCAGGACATATGGGAGGGGGCAGTAGATGCGGTACAGGTAACGAGGACAAATATGGGGGGGGGGCAGTAGAGAGGGTACTGATGACAAGGATATATGGAGGGGGGGCAGTAGATGAGGTACAGGTGGCGGGACAAATGGGGGGGCAGTAAATGGGGTTCAGGTGACAGGGACCTATGGGGGGGTAGTAGATTGAGTACAGGTGACAGTAGGGACCTATGGGGAGCAGTAGATGGGGTGCAGGTGACAGTAGGGACCTATGGGGAGCAGTAGATGGGGTACAGGTGACAGTAGGGACATATGGGGGGGCGGCAATCGATTGGGCATAGGTGACACTAGGTACATATGGGGGAGGGGCAGTCGATGGGGTACAGGTGACAGTAGGGACATATTTGGGGGGGATGCAGTAGATGGGGTACAGGTGACAGGGACATTTGGGGGGGCAGTACGACATACAGGGGAACAGTGGATGGGGTACAGGTGGCAGGGCATATGGGGGGGGGGGCAGTAGATGGGGGACAGACAGTATAAGACCTCAATAGGGGACGGGGACACATGGAGACTATAGGTGGGGATACAGAGTACTCAAGGGTGGAAGATAATGGACACAGTATAGCGAAAACATTGTGAGACAGTAGAAGAGGGTACATGGGGGGGGGGGGGGCAGTAGATGGAGTACAGGGGATACCTTGTGGGACAGTGGATAAGAGGAGAAATATGGGGTACAGGGAACAATAGGTGTACTACAGGGGGGCAGTAGATGGAATACAGAGGCAGATCAGACAGGGGGGGGGTGTACAGGGGGGACAGTAGACACATGGGAAGAGGGACAGTAGATGGGGTACAGGTGATAAAGACAATTTGGGGGGTGGCAGTAGGGGGGGGGGCTGTGGGTACAGGGAACACATGGGGGAACAGTAAATGGAGTACATGGGGGCAATAGATGGGGCAAGATAATGGATGCAATACAGTTAAAACTTAGGGAGAGAGTAGATGGGGGGGGGGGGGGGCAGTAGCTGGAGGGAGTGGTGGGACAGTGGATAAGGAACGGGAGAAATATTGGGGGCAGTGGGTAGGGTATGGGGGACACATGAGTAGAGGTCGACCGATATGGGTTTTTCTCTGGCCGATGCCGATATTTAGAAATCGCGGTGGCCGATGGCCGATATATGATGCCGATTTTTTTGGGCCGATATATTAGGCCGATTTTTTTTTTTTTTTTTCTTTTTTCCCCCTTCATCTCATAAAATCTAACAGTTAGACCCCTTTCACACTGGGGCATTTTTTTAGGCTAAAAATAGCACCTGTAAAGTGCCAGTAAAATGGCTCCCCTGCAGTCTCAGTGTGATATCCTGAGTGCTTTCACACTGAGGCGATGCGCTGGCAGGATGTAAAAAAAAAGTCCTGCAAGCGGCATCTTTGGAGCGGTGTATACCGCTGCTCCACCACTCCTGCCCATTGGAATGAATGCGCACCGCTGCCGAAGCACCTGCATAACGTTTTGGCAGCAGCGCTTCAGGGGCGCATTTAACCCCTTCCTCGGCCGCTAGCTGGGTTATAAGCGCCCCGCTAGCAGCCGAATAGCGCCGCTAAAATGACGGTAAAGCGCCACTAAAACTAACAGCGTTTTACCATCAACGCATGCCTGCTCCAGTGTGTAAGCAACTTTAAGTAATAAGTGATACAGAAAATTTTTTACATTTAAACATTTATTGAACAAATCAAACCTCCAATCAGTTCACTTGTATGTAGAATTTAGATTAAAAAAAAATAACTATATCTTAAATATTAAATACACAAAAACAGGTAATCAAAACTTTTGGACGAAAAAAAAAATGGGCTAACTTTACTGTTTATTTTTAATTTTTTTAATTAGTGTATTTTTTAAAAAAAATTGCGTTTGAAAGACTGCTGCGCAAATACCGTGTGACATAAAATATTGCAACAACCGCTATTTTATTCCCTAGAGTCTCTGCTAAAAAAAATATATATAATGTTTGGGGGTTCTAAGTGATTTTCTAGCAGAAAATACAGGATTTTTACTTGTAAGCAACAAATGTCAAAAAAGATTTAGTCTTTAAATGGTTAAACTGAAAACTTCTCCACGGAGTTCAGTCTATTGATAAAAAGAACCCAAAGAGATACAAATGTATCTTCTTATCAGATTTGGCAGGCTGCCCAGAGGAGGAGAGAAAACAAACTTCAAACAGCTTGCAATTGACTTCTATTACAGAAGTCATTTGCAAGTCCTGCTGAAGTTATAATCGGCTTTTTTTATCAGCACAATCGGCCGATATATCAGCCGGCCGGCAGATATATCGGTCGACCTCTACACATGAGTGTAGTATAGGGAATATCCATGGAGGCAGTATATGGAATACAGGGAACACATGGAAGGTGGGGTCAGTAGCTAGGGTACAGGAGACACATGGGAAGGAGGACAGGAGATGGGGTACAGGTGACAATAGATAAGAGACAGATGACACGGGGTTGGGGGGCAGATGGGTGTCGTACAGGGATTAATGGGGGCAGTATATGGGGGTACAGAGTACACATGTGGGATGATAAAGCAATATAGAGAAAACATTGGGGGGGGGGGTAGTATAAGGAAACATCCATGAGGTACAGGGGACACCTGGGGGCAGTGGATAGGGGTAGAGGGACATGTGGGGTACAGGGGACACATGGAAGTGATAATGGATGTAGTAGATGGAGGGGGGGGTACAGGGAGTACACATGAGGGGGATTGTTGTCTCATGGGCTCTGATTCTTGGCGTGTCTCCACAGAGTTCTTGGAAGTTGGGAAGAAGCAGCCAGCATTGGACGTTTTGTACGACGTGATAAAGAGCAAGAAGCACCGAACATGGCAGAAGATCCACGAGCCAATTATGCTGAAGTACCTGGAGCTGTGTGTGGACCTCCGCAAGAGCCACCTGGCCAAGGAGGGCCTCTACCAGTACAAGAACATCTGCCAGCAGGTGAGGGCACCAGCCAATCATTGGCCTGGGAGGGAACAACCCGTAGATGTCCTGCCAGACACGCGTGGACTGTGTGTGTGACTGTGGTGGGGGCATTTAAAATGTAAGCTCCTCTGGTGCAAAAACTGATGTGACTGGCTCAGAGTTCTCTGTACAGCACTGCAGTGTATATCAGATCTATAAATGTTGTCTTGTTGTCGGATAGGTTAACATCAAATCTCTGGAAGATGTGGTCCGGGCCTACCTGAAGTTGGCAGAGGAAAGAACTGAGGCTGCTAAGGAGTCCTCCCAGCAGATGGTTTTGGATATTGAGGATCTGGATAATATTCAGACTCCGGAGAGGTATGGTAGGAAGGTGAAGTTGGTGATTGGATCATCTCCTGATTTGCTCTGTAAGGTGAACTCACATCTTCTTTGTTTGCAGTGTCCTCCTGAGCGCTGTGAGTGGGGAAGACACTCAGGACAGGACTGACCGGCTGCTTCTTACACCATGGGTGAAGTTTCTCTGGGAATCGTACAGACAATGTCTGGATCTTCTACGAAACAACTCCAAGGTGGAGCGTCTGTACCATGACATCGCCCAGCAAGGTGAGACATTCTCTGGAGGTCCTTGTCCTCTATCCGATGTTCTGGTGGCATTCCATTATGACCTGACCATTCTTTTTGTTTGCAGCCTTCAAGTTCTGCCTGCTGTACACCAGGAAGGCTGAGTTTAGGAAGCTGTGTGACAATTTGAGGATGCATTTGGGTCAGATTCAGCGCCATCACAATCAGAGCACCGCCATCAATCTGAACAATCCAGAAAGTCAGTCCATGCACCTGGAAACCCGGCTGGTCCAGCTGGACAGCGCCATCAGCATGGAGCTCTGGCAGGTGTGTTTGGGGTTTCCCTATGACCTTCAAACCTTGATGCTGCTCCTGGCAGTCTCCTTATTTGAATGTTTTTTGTTTTTTTTTTTCTCTTTGAAGGAAGCCTTTAAAGCCGTTGAGGACATTCATGGTCTGTTCGCCTTGTCTAAGAAGCCACCGAAGCCCCAGCTTATGGCAAATTACTACAACAAGGTCTCCACAGTGTTCTGGAAGTCAGGGAATGCCTTGTTTCATGCCTCCACCCTACATCGCCTTTACCATCTGTCCAGAGAGATGAGGAAGAATCTGACTCAGGAGGAGAATCAGAGGTGGGTGAAGTCATGCTATGATGTCTGGCACATGTCATTGTCTTCCTCTCTCTCTGTGGGAGTTTGGATATTTCTCATGTGCCACATTAAACTGGAAGGAAATTAGCAGCGCAGCTTCTGTGGTGCTTGCCGCTGTCAGTCACCTTCGAACATGTACTGCCATGAGATCTGGGACTGTCGTTGCCATCTGGACTCCGTCAACCATTCATGACTTTGTATTGACTAGTTGGCAGACGAAAGGCAGGTATATGACGTGGTCTACAGGCAGGCACAATCACACTACAGTAATCACCAAGTTCTCCCTCCTGGATTGCTAGGCAATTGCTCTTATCCTTTGAGTGGCTGTTGAGCAGTCTGTGGACAGGGATATGATGTACAGACAGTGGACATGTAGAGTCGCTGTTCAGCTCTAGTCCCCGTTTTGTTGTGTACACACGGCCGGACTTCCCGACAGAAAAAGACCGATGGGTGCTTTCGTTCGGACATTCCGACCGTGTGTATGCTCCATCGGACTTTTTCTGTCGTCATTTCCGAAGGACTCGGCTATAGAACATGTTCTAAATCTTTCTGTCGGAAATGCCGACGGAGTTTAGCCCGTTGGCAAGTCCAGTCGTGTGTGCGTGGCATTAGGAGTACTCGCGTGTACTGGTGGCTACACTGGGCTCCATTGCAAAGTAGTGCAGTCAGCATTTTTTTTTTTTTAAGTAGCTCTTCTGCAGTATGGATTCACCTAGGAAGAAAAGTAGCCGAGCATACACTGTGTGCACAATTATTAGGCAAGTTGTATTTTTGAGGATTAATTTCATTATTGAACAACTACAGTGGGGTACGTCAATGCATGCAATGGAGCATTGTCATGCATAAATATCATGGTCTTCTTGAAAGATGCAGACTTTTTCCTGTACCACTGCTTGAAGAAAGTGTCTATTAAAAACTGGTAGTAGCTTTGGGAGTTGATTTAGAGTCAATCTTCAACCCGAAAAGGTCCAACTAGCTCATCTTTAATTCCAGTACCCCACCTCCACCTTGGTGGCATCTGAGTGAAAGTGGATTTCTTTGCCCTTCAATGATCCAGCCACCGGGCGGCCCGTCCATCAAGAGTCTGTCATCTCATCAGTCTATAAAACCTTTAAAAAAAAAAAAATCTGTCTTCAGATATTTCTTGGGCGCCCAGTCTTGACGTTTCAATTTATCTTGTTCAGTGGTGGTCGGGTTCCAGCCTTTTTAACCTTGGCCATGCCTCTGAACACTTTGTACTTCTGGGCACTCCAGGTAGATTACAGTTCTGGAATATGACTGCACTGGAGCATAATGGATTCTTGAAAGCTTTACGCTTTGATACTTCTCAAATCTTTAGCAGTTAATTTTTTTTTTTTTCTCAGCATGTTTTTTGCGACTGTAGACTATTTGCATCAAAAAGTTTGGTACTATACTGTGATCATGCCTCAATATCTTAGCAATTTTAAGATTGCTGCATCCCTCTGAAAAACTTTGCAATTTTTGACTTTTCAGAGTCAATTAAATCTTTTTTTTTTTTTTGTCCATTTTGCCTGAGGAAAAGAAGCCGTCTACTCATTATGCACACCTTGATATAGGGCAGTGATGGCGAACCTTGGTACCCCAGATAACAAAAGAGAGGGTCCTAGTGTTAGAGTACCTAATATACAGGGTGACTCTGTAGGTACTTAAGATTTGCTTGTGCCAACGTCCCGAATACTGAATTGGATTTATCAAAAGACTAAAAACTTTAATGGGACTTTAAAGGCACAACTGTAGTGAGCTACATAGCGTATATAAAAAAATCAAATTTTATTAATGGTATACAAGAGAACAAAAAGAATAAACAAAACAATATTAAAAACACATCGGATTTGGACATACAACGCATATCATAACACCATCTTAAGGATCCTATCCTGCCGTTTAGTGTGTATTTCTATATGGTATACAATTCAAGCACAATCCCAAAAAAAGGGAAAAAAAAAAAAAAAAAAAAAAAAAAAAAAAAAGAAATTATATATGAACTTCCCCTAAAGAGGTTGAGATTGGGGGAGCACTGCAGGTCTGGTATTCCCAAAGAGGTGTGTTCTCCAATTGCTCTACATGTTTCACGTTAACAGGGAACGCTTCTTCAGGAGCTAGAGGTTCTATTAAAATTACATACAAGTGAAGAGAAAGAACAGAGGAAAAAACATGTGTCAAAATTGCGATATTTTAAAACACTATTCTCAGTAAACATGTTAAAGAGAAAAGAAGAAGTCTCCCCTTCCTCTCCCCTCCCCTTTTCCCTTCTTTCTCTTCATTCCAGCTAAACGCTGGAGTGAAATTATTCTCACATCTGTATTATTATTATTATCATTTTTTCACCAACTTTTATGTCCATCGTTGTCCTGTGGTGGTTTCCCTCTGTACTGGCTGTCCTAGACCATTGCTTTGTGCTGTCCTCCCACTGGAGACCTCTATCTTTTATAGGACCTACGCCATGCTTTGCCACCTGGGGGCGCCTTTTCTCCCCTGTTTTCTACCAAATTATTATTTACATATGTAATATTTCTTCTTTTCTCTTTAACATGTTTACTGAGAATAGTGTTTTAAAATATCGCAATTTTGACACATGTTTTTTCCTCTGTTCTTTCTCTTCACTTGTATGTAATTTTAATAGAACCTCTAGCTCCTGAAGAAGCGTTCCCTGTTAACGTGAAACATGTAGAGCAATTGGAGAACACACCTCTTTGGGAATACCAGACCTGCAGTGCTCCCCCAATCTCAACCTCTTTAGGGGAAGTTCATATATAATTTCTTTTTTTTTTTTTTTTTTTTTTTTTTTTTCCCTTTTTTTGGGATTGTGCTTGAATTGTATACCATATAGAAATACACACTAAACGGCAGGATAGGATCCTTAAGATGGTGTTATGATATGCGTTGTATGTCCAAATCCGATGTGTTTTTAATATTGTTTTGTTTATTCTTTTTGTTCTCTTGTATACCATTAATAAAATTTGATTTTTTTATATACGCTATGTAGCTCACTACAGTTGTGCCTTTAAAGTCCCATTAAAGTTTTTAGTCCCTTGGTACCCCAGATGTTTTGGAACTACATGTCCCATGATGCTCATGCTCTCTGCAGTGTACATGAGCACCATGGCAAATGTTGTTCAAAAACATCTGGGGTGCCAAGGTTCACCATCACTGATATAGGGTGTTGATATACTTAGGCCACACCCTCCCACATTACACAAATACACATCACATGATATGCTTAAATCCAATAAGCATTCAAGTTTATACAGCTTGGCCAATATGCATAAAAATGATAATTTGGTCAAAATACTCGCCTAATTGTGCACAGTGTATGTCAAAGCAAGAAAGTGAGGCTAACAGAATATAAAACATGTTTTAGGAACGGTAATAGCACTTTAATCATGAAAAGTGGCTGTACATTTCCTCTGCCTATCTTATCAATCTTTCTCTTCTCTGGTCCCCTGGGTTTTACCGTTGTTTTTTTTCTTCGTTCTATCGCCTTTCTGTTCTTCCATCTTTTTGAGCTTTTTCCTCTCCTCCCTTTTATGCTACCATGTTCTCATTAGTCCTCTTCTACTCTTATTCCAAAATCTTCATACAGTACTGCAACTTACCTCTTCTGTTCTGCTGTCTTTCAGGATGTCCACCAGAGTCCTACTGGCCACGCTTTCCATTCCCATAACCCCGGAGCGCACTGATATTGCCCGCCTTCTGGACATGGATGGCATTATTGTGGAGAAGCAAAGACGCTTGGCCACTTTGCTGGGGCTGACATCACCACCCACTCGAGTTGGCCTTATTAATGACATGGTGAGCTGCTTGAGGGCCCATAGAGATGGTTTGCTTTCATCTTGTTTGCAATTGGATGCGCTTTTTGCAGGCTGCAGTATCAGCTTATTCTGGAAAGCTCCATTTTAGATATTTAAAGTGTTACTAAAGTCGAATTTATTTTTAAGTAAAATAACAAACATGTTATACTCACCTGCTCTTTGCAGTGGTATAGCACAGAGCAGCCCCCCGACACTACTCTTCTCGGGTCCCCTGGCAGAGATCCTGGCTCCTCTTCTTCTTTGTGTATCCCCATAGCAAGCTGCTTGCTGTGGAGGCACACAGTGTCCTGAGCTGTGTGTATGGAGCCATGTTCCATAGATTTACACAGCAGGACTTAGCCCCACACTTCCTCACTGCATTTTGATTGGCTGCTGCTCAAGTGCTGTGTGAAGAAAGAGGGGAGAAGAGATGCAGCCCTGCAAAATGCTGGATCTATTCTCCCCTCTCCTCCTTGTCATACAGGGATGGGGGAGGGTAGTGAAATGGAAAACATTTTTTTACCTTAATGCAAGGAATGCTTTAGTATCACTTTTGGTCTCGGTTCAGACATGCGATGCGGGAACCAGTGCGATTCCTGTACGCTTCCCGCATCACATCTAACTCACGGGCAGTTCACACTTCTCTCTGGGAACAGCTGCGGTGTCAATAGAAAGTTAATGACACCCCAAATTGGTTTGCAGAACGCAGTGCGAACTGTGGACTTGGATCGCATTGGTGTTAACACCCGTGCAATCTGATTCCAGTGCGGACCATAAAAAGGGCCCTGCACCATTTTGATGCGATTTCAGCCATCATACAAACTGTGTGGATGAATTTGCATCGCACAGACATCGCTTGTGATGTGCATAGCAATGTGGTGCTAATCGCATGCGATGTCTGGCATCGCATGTGTGTGAACCCAGCCTAAGGATAAGTTCACCTTCGGGATAATGTTACATGTTCCACCTGTTTTTAGGGTGGAACATCTTCCCGTTCCTGCAGCCGATCCCCCACATTTCCTTGCACAGCAGGCCCGGGGATCCTCTCCCTGCACCTGGTGTCACCGCCCACACGGCCGCATTATTGATTCACAGATCCCTGTGAAACAAAGAACTACAAGTACCAACAGCCTTTGCAAGTGTTGGCTTGTAGTTTTCAATGAACTGCCATGGCGCTGTTGAGCATTCGAGTTTGAGTCTTCCTGTCTTTGTGAAACTGCCTGTAAGGGCAGACAGCTTACACTGACAGTCTAGGAGTCCTACATGGCACTGCTGATTGCAATGCTTTCCAGACTCCTACAAAAAAAAAAGTTAATGCACATTTTTTTTTTTTTACCTGCAAAAAAAAGTGCATTTATTTATTTTTAATTGAACTTATCCTTTAATGACTTTGTATTGGGGATAGTGTTTGGGATCTTGGTAATGTGTAGCCTGTATTCAGATTGGCAGCAGAGTCCGTACAGAGCCGTGTCAGTGGCACCTCTGTTTGAATTATGGACCTGGAAACAGGTTGATTTTATTCTCAGGTTTGGAGAGAATGTTGATCATTGGTCTGATGGCTTTTTTGTCTTAGGTCCGGTTTAATGCGCTCCAACATGTGGTTCCGGAGGTGAAGGAGCTTTACAACTGGCTGGAAGTGGATTTTCACCCCCTAAAGCTTTGTGCCCGCGTCACTAAGGTAAAGACGTCTGAACGTGTTTGTCTTATGTTTCTGGCTGTGTTTTTCTCTATATACTGACTGGTCACTTCTATCCATAAACAGGTCCTGGACTGGGTGAGGGAACAGGCCGAGAAGGAGCCAGAACTTCAGCAGTACGTTCTGCAGCTACAAAACAACACCATCCTTCGTCTGCTGCAGCAGGTAGTGTAGCCTTCCTCAACTTTTTAAAGCAATTTGTTCAATCTGGGGGGAAAAATAAGTTAAGTCAGCAGCTACAAATACTGTAGCTGCTGACTTTTTTTTTTACATAAAAGGACACCTAACAGTCCAGGGATTCGGTGCCGCCCTCAATAGCTTTCGAGATCCTACCGTCAACGTCCTAACTCTGGGCAGCTGGATATGCTGCTTTTGGGCTTTACAGTCACCTGCACGTTGTGAATGATCCCGCAATCTTCTGGGACCTGTGACGTGTCCCAGAAGTATGCGGGGTGGGAGGGGGTGGAGAACCTCCACTTAGATTGTCAAGGAGATTTCCCTTGCTCGGGAAACAAAAGAAAAAGACATGCCAAATATGGGAGGGGGGTTAATATGGTTTTAGAGGCTCAATGTTTTTTACCTTCATGCATTCTATGCATGAAGGTAAAAAACCGCCTCTGTGCAGCAGCCCCCCAATACTTACCTGAGCCCCATCACGATCCAGCGATGTGCACGGCAGCCTCTACTCTCCAGGGACTCTCACTTCTTATTGGCTGAGGCAGCAGCGGGTGCCATTGGCAATGAGAGAAGACGGGTCAGGGCCAAGCTGCGGCTCTGTGTGTGAATGGAGATGCAGGACAGCGTATCAGGAGCGAGCCTGCTTGGTTGCCCCCAGAGCAAACTGCTTGCTCTGGGGGCACTGCAGGAAGGAGGTGCCAGGAGCGCTGGCATGGGACCCGAGAAGAGGAGGATCATCCAGGCTACTCTGTGCAAAACCAACTGCACAGAGCAGGTGAGTATGACATGCTTGTTGTTTAAAAAAAAATAAATAAACCATCACTTTAAAGCAGAGCTTTCCCTCTTTGGGTGAGGTTCCGCTTTCACATGGAGGAATCCACATAATGCCTAAAAGGGGAGCCCTGCTAATGACTATATCTACAGCTAATAGTACATTAGACTGTTAGTCAGTGGGCAGAGTGCTGCTGGCTTTGGTGGCCACTGCGAAGAATGTTCTCCTTATTTATAAGCTAAAAGGATCATTGGGAGTTAGTTATACATCTTGGAGTCAAATTGTTCAAGAACCCCCTAGCTAGCTCTGGCAGAAATCTAGGGTTCAACAGAACCTTGATTGGGAAAGAAGACTAAGCTATCATTTTGTATCCAACTGATATCTGCCCTTCTGTATAAATTGTACAGCCGGGAGCATCTCTAGCTTTAGTTTTACCCGCTCCTGGGGGTCACAACTAATTACTTTCCATTTACAGGTGGCTCAGATATATCAGAGCATCGAGTTCTCACGCCTTGCCACGCTGGTCCCTTTCGTTGATGCCTTTATGCTGGAAAGAGCCATTGTTGATGCCGCTCGTCACTGTGATCTTCAGGTGAGCCTCCAGCATTGTCCTCTGTTTGCGGTGGTGGTTTCTGGGCACATCTCATTGGCGCATTCGGTGTACCCAGCTGAGTGCCGCTATTTCTGGTGTGCCAGATGAATGTGAAGGTTAATTAGCAGTGCAACTGGCTGTAGTTGCAATGCCAGTCCCCTTCCTACATGACTGACCTTCGGCCTCCTGTTGGCCTTTGCTATAAATGATGTTCTCTCTATTCACTGTTTCTCTCCACAGGTCCGGATAGATCATTCATCGCGTACGCTGAGCTTTGGCTCAGACCTGAATTACTCTGCGCGGGAGGACGCCCCGGTGGGACCTTACCTGCAGAACATGCCCTCTGAACATATTCGGAACCAACTGACAGCCATGTCCACTGTGTTATCCAAGGCGGTGTCTGCCATTAAACCTGCCCATATCGTGGTGAGTGCATATTCTAGACCTGGTATTGGCTTTCTCACTTCCTTGCGCCTTGAGGCGATTCAGTTCGCATTTGCAGCGCTTTACAAATCATTCATTCATTCATTCATTCATTCATTCTTGTTGAGCATCAATATTCCTAGTGGCGTGAAGGAGGCTAATTCATGGTAGGACTTGCTCCAGTTTCATGCAAGTTTCCTTATTTCAGGTTTGGTTTGGTACTGTCCCTGAAGCTGGTGGGCCACTTTAAACTAGGTCTGGGAGCTCACAGTTTAGAGCACATTGTATAAAACTCTGCAGCTAACAACAGGGTTTAGAAAGGTTGCATTCTAATGCCCCGTACACACAGTCGGATTTTCCGACGGAAAATATGTAATAGGACCTTGTTGTCGGAAATTCCGACCGTGTGTAGGCTCCATCACACATTTTCCATCGGATTTTCCGACACACAAAGTTTTAGAGCTTGCTATAAAATTTTCCGACAACAAAATCCGTTGTCGGAAATTCCGATCGTGTGTACACAAATCCGACGGACAAAGTGCCACGCATGCTCAGAATAAATAAAGAGATGAAAGCTATTGGCTACTGCCCCGTTTATAGTCCCGACGTACGTGTTTCACGTCACCGCATTCAGAACGATCGGATTTTCTGACAACTTTGTGTGACCGTGTGTATGCAAGACAAGTTTGAGCCAACATCCGTCAGAAAAAATCCTAGGATTCTGTTGTCAGAATGTCCGATCAATGTCCGACCGTGTGTACGGGGCATTATAGCTGCTGATTGGTAGTTCTCCACTAAAAAGTCAGGTCTGTCGTGTGTTTGTTTTTTTTTTTTTGTTTTTTTTTTATTATTATTTTTTTTATTTTTTTATTTTTTTTTGGAGCTGCCTATACTTACAGCCTTCTGAAAATGCCAGTTGCCTGGCTGCCTTCAGTAGGACATTGAGCTGGGGCAATCATGTAGCTATTGAAGTCAGAGGAGTGACAAAGCTCTACATATAAACCCCAAGGTAGTGGTTTATGAAGCTTTGAAATCTGCATGATAAACCAGGTAGTCCTTTTTTGCAGCCTTCATTTGTCTTTATTTTTTTTTTATGAATTTAGCTTTATTTTATTTTTATTTTTTTGTGTAATCCTAAGTTTATATGGAAAAGGGGGGGATATGGGTTCATTAGATATGGCAACCAGACTTAGTGGTGCTGCGCAGTGATTGTGCTTTACTGTTCCTTGTTGTAATCTTTTTTCGGGTCTGAACAGTCAACAAATCACCTTTAGAACATATAGACAATGAGGTTGATTTACTAAAAGCCAATATACTGTGCACTGCAAGTGCAGTTGCTCTAGATCTGAGAAGAAGCTCTGCTGATTTCCATCATCCAATCGTGTGCAAGCAAAAATGCTGTTGTTTTTTTTTGTTTGTTTTTTATTTTCCATGCATGTGATTGGGTATTCTTTGAAAAATGAAGCTTTACCTCATTTACTAAGCTCTGTAGAAAGGGCACTTGCAGTGCACGGTATATATTCCTTTAGTAAATCAACCCATTCTTATCAATAAGCACAGGATAATTTGTGTTTTTTTCTTGGCGTACAGATTGCCGTTAGAAAGAGGCATTAACCCATCTTTACAACATATATAGTAAAATATGGAACAGTAGTAAAGAAATTTGAGTCACTTAAAAAAAATGACAATAGGTAAGCATTACAAAATCTACTGAAACTAGGCTACAGATCCCCTTGGGGTGATGTCGCATCCCATGAAACAGATGGGGCATGCTGAAAGCAGAATCCTCATTCCCTTATTACTTTACTAGGCCTCTGACAACCATTCAGATGTATTTTCTTCTCTGGGGAAAGGAAACAAGGAACTGCATTAGTTGCTATGGGTAACAGCTAGTGCAACATCCCCGAGTCAGCCCAGTATGTCATTCCTTATCTGTATGGGGGCTTGTGGTGGGATCTGATGCTCAGTGTGTCATCCCTCCACTGTATAGGAGAGGGCGCTGTTGATGGGAACTGATGCCCAGTGTGTCATTCTTCCACTGTAAGAGGACTTGTGGGGTATCTTATGCACAGGAGTCTACTCATTACTGTCAATCTTTTCTCTATTTAGCAAGAAAAGGAAGAGCAGCAGCAGTTGGCCATAACCGCTTTTCTGAAGAACTCAAGAAAGGAACACCAACGTATCCTGGCCCGTCGGCAGACTATCGAAGAGCGCAAGGAGCGCCTGGAGAATCTAAATATCCAGAGAGAGAAAGAGGAGCTAGAGCTGAAAGAGGCTGAATTGCAGAAAGTGCGCAAGGCGGAGGAGGAGAGACTGCGTCTAGAGGCCAAAGAGCGCGAAAAGGAACGAATCCTGCAGGAACACGAGCTGATCAAGAAGAAGACAGTGCGTGAGCGACTTGAGCAGATCAAGAAGACGGAACTGGGAGCCAAGGCTTTCAAAGACATCGATATAGAGGTAAGAGCGAAGCTGCATGCAGTGCCCTAAGGTGGAGCAAGAGGTAAGAGGAAGCCCCTGGGGTGCCCTAAGGTGGAGCAGGCATGGTTTTCTATTGAATATGTGTGATCTTTGTGATGGGAAATTGCTGCGTAATGAAGGAAAAGTGTTGCGTTGGTTGCAAGGGATGAGATGAGGAAGTGGATAGCAAGGCAGGGACTTGTGTAATATAAAGGTGAGTGGGATGGAAGTCAAGGCCACAGAAAAGGTGGGGTGTCTGGAATTGTTGGGGTCACATGGTGGATATATTAAATTTTAGTCTGGTTTGTATTGTGTTTGAGTCTGACAAGTTGTCTAATATCCGTGGTATTGCCCCCTTCTGCTTTGCTAATCTACAGAACCTGGAGGAGCTGGATCCAGACTTTATTATGGCCAAACAAGTGGAGCAGCTAGAGAAGGAGAAGAGAGAACTACAGGAGCGCCTGAAGAACCAAGAAAAGAAGGTTGGAGTGCATCTTTGCTTTCTTTGGTTGGAGTGCATCTTTGCTTGCGGTATTTGTGGATTCAACTGTCTAAACCACTCTTCTTTCTAAACCGTCTTCTTTCTTTAGATCGACCATTTTGAGAGAGCCAAACGGCTGGAAGAAATTCCTCTCATTAAGAAGGCCTATGAGGAGCAGAGGATCAACGACATGGAGTTGTGGGAGCAACAGGAAACGGAACGAGTAAGAAGATGCGTTCAAGTAGATTCTCACCGTGCACTGTTCGTAATCGGTCATCACCGCCATTGATGATCGGTTCCATTCTGGTGCCACCTTAACCCTCAAAGATCAGGCAGATTAGCTTTGGTTAATCTATGTGTCTCTGGGGAACAGTTTACCGTCTTGTTTTGAACTTTATAAATTTTTCCTACAGGACAAAAATGAGAAAGTGACCATCTGATGATGCTGGATGCACGGAGACGGGGGGGGTGGGGGTCCTAATATCTTAAATCCCTTTGTTTAATTGAAGCCTCTGTCCATAGATTAAGAATCTGTTGCTGGAGCGGGAGAAGGCAGTGGAGCACAAGAATAGGTTGTCCAGGATGTTGGAAGACCGAGATCTCTTTGTGTCAAAACTGAAGGCTGCCCGTGTCTCGGTGTATGAGGTAATCCACTGTGTTCATTTGTAGATTGATAGCAGCAGGTTTTATATGTGAAAAAAAGTATAAATGATAGCCGGCGCTTTGCGGGAAAAAAAAAAAAACAGTTGCTAGCACTAAAGGTAAAACATGTCCAAACCAAGGCCTGATCCAAGACCAAAGAAAAAATAAAAAGTGCAGTGCACACACTATATAGATATATATGTATATATCTCCAGTAATAGGGTGAGTTACTTCCCTCTTATCTTTTTCCGTGTTTTCTTGGAGCAGTGTCAGGGTGGGCTCCCAATATTCAGTATAAAAAAATTACGGGACGCAATGTTTTGAAAAGAAATCAGTAAATTATTGCATTGGAGATCGTGTCCCGTTTTGTTTTTTTTTTATATAAAATATATATAAAATAGGGTTGCACCAATACTAGTATGTATACCGAGTATTTGCACAAGTATCGGTATTCGTGCAAATGCACCGATATCTGAAACCGATACGTTCAGGCTCGGTTCTTTGAGCTGTCAGTGGGTCTCCCCTGTGTTAAAGAAGTCCAGTAATTGGAGCTGTCAGAAAAAAAAAAGCAGCCGGCAATGTTTATTAACAACATTTCTCAGCTGCTGAAACACTAAAATTAAAAGAAACATTGTTTCTTTTTGTATCTTTCTGTTTCTTCATCTGCAGATCAAAGGGATGAACAAATGTTCCTCTGTTTAACTCGTTATTAACCCTTAGTTTACTCTAATCAGTGTTAACTCCCTATTCTCCTCCATTTAATTATCTTTTTTTTTTTTTCACATCTATTCCATAAATAATAAACAATGAAAACTTTTTTTTTGTTTGCTTTGTTAGTGAATATTTTTACACATATAAACTTATATTTACACATTTCACATTGAAAAAGCGCAAAATTTTAAAAAAAATCAAATGAATTTGCAAATAACTTTTTAATGCTTTGTATCATTGCTGACAGCTATATATATATATATATATATATATATATATATATATATATATATATATATATATATATATATATATATATATATATATATATTTCACCAAAACTTATATCATAAAGTGATGTAAAATAATGTTCATATAGAAGTGTCACTCTTGACCAGTGATGGTCTAGAAGTCCCTCTGGACCACACCAAAGCTTTTTCTCTATAGCAGGTTTTATATGCTCTCTGGACTGCTTTTTATCTGTGGCAGGTTCAGTTCTGGCTGAAAACATTGGACTGGCTTTTATTCTGGATACACAAATGTTTTATGTATAGCCTAATACTTTGGTGGCTTTACAGTTTACTTTTCTTCAATCATGGTTGTACCTGTGTTGTTTTTTCAGAAGCAAAGAGGGGGAAACATCTGATTCCTCATGATGTACTCTTGGAGGTGATCTAAATTGTGTAAATTTACATTCTGTTCTAATTATGACAATCTCAGGAGAAGCTCAAACAGTTCCAGGATCGACTAGATGAGGAAAGAAAAGCTCGCTTGGAGGAGCGCAAAAGGCAGCGCAAGGAAGAGAGACGTGCCGCCTATTACAGAAACAAGGAGGAAGAGGAGCAAATGAAGCAAGAAGAAGCGATGAAGAAAGGTATGTCTAACCTTAACCCTCAATGCTTTTGGATGGCGATTGTGGATTCTGGAATACATGACCAAATTAGCATGTAGTCCTGGTACAGAGCTTCAATTGCTCAGCTACTTCTAAACATTACAAATTTCTGATCAGTTATTCCTGATCAGCAGGCCCCGGATTTGGCAGGTATATCGGAAGCGTTGTGTTTTACAGTAGACGCTATGAAAGATTCTATTCTCCAGGCCTCACGGCTCATGCCACATGCTGATGCATGTGCATAGAATCCTATGGTTGAAAAATTGGTCAGCTGAAGCGCCATGCAAAAAGCTCTTGGCTAGTTTCCCTTTTTATGGTGAACGGTTATTTGGAGACGATCTGGATAAGTATATCTAAAGAATTTCTAATGGGAAAAGTTCCCTTTTCTTGATTTCAATATCTTCTGCCAGAAGAATATCGGAGTGGGCTGCTCTTTCTTGTAAAGAGCCATATTGGTTTCTTCATAAGGATGAAGTTGTATTGCAGCCTCATCCTGAATTCCTACCGAAGGCAGTATCTAGTTTTTATTCAAACCAGGATATTGTTCTGCATTCTTTTTTTTTTCTTTTTTCCCAGAACCTAATTTCTGTGGAAGAAATGTCACTGCATTCTCTTGATGTGGTGAGAGCGGTCAAGGTCTATTGAAGGTGACCGCTCAGATTCATAAAACAGATGTTTTGTTTGTGTTGCCAGATGGTCCTAAAAGAGGGAAGGCAGCATTGAAAACTACCATTTCTAAATGGATTTGTCAAGTGATTGTTCAAGCTTATGGTTTAAAGAGAAAAATTCCTCCTTTTCATATTAAAGCGCACTCCACCAGGGCTGTTAGTGCTTCTTGGGCAGTGCATCACCAGGCCTCCATGGCTCAGATCTGCAGTCCATACATTTACCAGATTTAAGTAGATGTAAAAGGTCATGAGGATATCGCCTTTGGGCAAAGTGTACTGCAGGCTGCAGTATAAATCCTCTTTTCTCTTGGTGCCCTACTTTTGTTGTGTCTCCCTCCCTTCAGTTGGCATTGTTCTGGGACATCCCGCATAGTAAATACTATGGCTCTGTGTCCCGTGATGTACGATAATAAAATAGGATTTTTAGAACAGCTTACCTGTAAAATCCTTTTCTTTTGAAGTACATCACGGGACACAGAGGTCCCTCCCCTCTTTCTGGTATAGACGTGTATTGCTTTGCTACAAAACTGAGGTTCTCCCACCAGTGGGAGGGGTTATATAGGGAGTGCACTTTTTAATTTAGGGCGTGCCAGTGTCCATCACCTTAAAGGGGTTGTAAAGTTAATTTAAAAAAAAAAAAAAAATAACAAACATGTTATACTTACCTTCACTGTGCAGCTCGTTCTGCACAGAGTGGCCCCGAACCTGGTCTTCTGGGGTCCCTCGGCGGCTGTTTCAGCTCCTCCCCGCATGCATTTACCACCTTAATGCGAGCTCCCTCGCATGGTGGTGAGTGCTTGCGGGCGCGCTCCCGTGATACAGCCGGCGGCTATAGCTGCTCGCTGTATCACTCGGCCCCGCCCCCGGCGCGCCGCGTCATCGGATGTGATTGACAGCAGCGCGAGCCAATGGCTGCGCTGCTTTCAATCCATCCACTGCAGCCAATCAGCGACCAGGCTGAGCTGCAATGAAGATGACGAGGACGAGCAGCGAAGATTCGAGGCGTCAGGTAAGTAAAACGGGGGGCCTGGGGGCGGCGGTACTGTCAAAAGTTTTTTCACCTTAATGCATAGAATGCATTAAGGTGAAAAAATTTTTACCTTTACAACCCCTTTAAGGTGGCCTATAACCCACATAGTACTTACTATGGCTCTGTGTCCCGTGATGTACTTCAAAGAAAAGGATTTTATAGGTAAGCTGTTATAAAAATCCTATTTTTTAATGCATACTGTTAGGTCAGTTCGGTTGGTTGCAGGCTGGTCAGTAAGTTGAGCTTGAAAATCTTTTGGTTTTACTTGACATGCGTTTGCCATTCCAGTGCTCCTTTCTGTTAAGGCCATTTTTTGTACTTCTAAACAGCCAATTTATCTCGCTGTATGTCATATCTTACCTGCCTATTTTTTTTTTTTTTTTCAGAGCGAGAGGAAAGAGATCGGGCTGAGAATGAAAAGAGAGAAGCCGAGCAACAGGAATATCAAGAACGCGTTAGAAAACTAGAGGAACAAGAACGCAAGAAACGGCAAAGAGAACTAGAGATCGAAGAACGAGAGCGTCGTCGAGAGGAGGAACGACGTGGGGGTGATGACTCCTTTAGAAAGGTTTGTTTTTGTATTACAGGTGGTTTAATACATTACCATGCAAAAGATACTGTGCTACCCTGTTTGATATCACCAATCTGCTATCCCCTGTTCTTTTAAAGGTCCTATTTTCCCTGTAATGCTGTACATTGTTACTTCTCTGCTTTTTTTTTTTTTCCACCATAAAAGCAATTTTATGGTGGAATTTCATCAGGAGCCACCGGTCACGGCACGGGCGTTCCTTCAGAGTGCATGCGCAGATGACGTCATCAGCACAGTAAATATCTCTTAAACGCCGCATATTTAGGAGATATTTACTGTACCTATAGGTAAGCCTTATTCTAGGCTTACCTATAGTTACATGTTACACAGGAAGGTTTACAACCTCTTTAACCACTTAAGGACAGAGCCTCTTTCTGAGTTTTTTTTTTGCTAGAAAATTACTTAGAACCCCCAAACATTAAACTTTTTTTTTTTCTAACACCCTAGAGTATAAAATGGCGGTCGTTGCAATACTTTGTCACACCGTATTTGCGCAGCGGTCTTACAAGAGCACTTTTAGAAAAAATAAAAATACACTTTTTTGAATAAAAAAATAAGACCATAGTGAAGTTAGCCCAATTTTTTTTTATTCTGTGAAAGATACTGTTACACCGAGTAAATTGATACCCAACATGTCACGATTTAAAATTTCGCTCACTCGTGGAATGGCGACAAACTTTTACCCTTATAAATCTCCATAGGCGACGTTTAAAGAATTCTACAGGTTGCATGTTTTAAGTTACAGAGGAGGTCTAGGGCTAGAATTGTTGCTCTCGCTCTACCGATCACAGTAATACCTCACGTGTGGTTTGAACACAGTTTTCATATGCGGGCGCTACTCTCATATGAGTTCGCTTCTGCATGCAAGCTCGTCGGGACGGGGCTTGCTTAAAAAATTTTTTTTCCTTATTTATTTTATTTTTTATTTTTACACTGTTATTTGAAAAAAAAAATGTCACATTTATTCCTATTACAAGGAACGTATACATCCCTTGTAATAGAAAAAAGCATGACAGGACCTCTTAAATATGAGATCTGGGGTCAAAAAGACCTCAGATCTCATCCTAATCCTAACCACCAGGACCCGGTGAAAGAATCTCCTATGCAGATCTCCTATGCAGCTGAGATAAGGAGTGTGAACTTATCCAGGGGAGATTGTGCAGACTGGCCTGGGCATTGTAACAAGTGTATAGGTGGACAGACTGCTGCCTCGAACTAATGTAGTGTACTGTGCAGCTGTCCTGGGCTCTCCTGTTACTCCCTGCCTTCTGCTCCTACTTGTACATCGGTCCATGCATATGGTAGTGTGGGCGTGCGCACTCCGGCAGACTCTACCGCAATTGCGGTAAAGAGGCAGAATGGGGATCTGCCTATGTAAACAAGGCGGATCCCCGTTCTGACAGGGGACAATACCGGGATCTGCTGTTCCTAGTGATCAGGCACAGTGATATCAGTGTTGTCCCAGTAAGCCCATCCCCCACACAACGTGCCCAGGGAACACAGTTAACCTCTTGATCGCCCCCTACTGTTAACCCCTTCCCTACCTGTGTCATTTATACATTGATCAGTGCATTTTTTTTTTTTTTTTAACACTGATTGCTGTAATGGCACTGGTCCCCAAAAAGTGTCACTTGGGGTCAGATTTGTCCGCCGCAGTGTCGCAGTCCCGCTAAAAATCATAGATGACTGCCATTACCAGTAAAAACAATTTAAAAAAAATTAAAGTCTCTAAATCTATCCCCTATTTTGTAGACGCTTTAACTTTTGCAAAACCAATCAATATACGCTTATTGCGTTATTTTTGGTAAAAAAAAAAAAAAAAAATGTAGAATACATATTGGCCTAGACCAGTGATGGCCAACCTTGGCACCTCAGATGTTTTGGAACTACATTTCCCATGATGCTCTGCACTGCAGAGTCCATGAGCATCATAGGAAATGTAGTTCCAAAACATCTGAGGTGCCAAGGTTCGCCATCACTGGTCTAGACTGATGAATAAATTTGTAAAAAAAAAAAAAAAAATTTCCAAAATTGTCGCTTTTTTTTTTTTTTTTTTTTGTTTAAAGCGTATTGTATTGCAAAAAAATGGCCTGGTCATTAAGGGGGTAAATCCTTCCGGGGCTGAAGTGGTTAAATTCTGCAGGCCAAGTTCTTGCCTCCTCTCACCTATTTTGCCTCATGGTTGTGCTCCGTGTGATCTGTGATTGCCGGATACGGGACTGCATCTTGTGCTGCTTGTTTTGCGTTTGATTTTTCAATGTGAGTACAAATCCATTCTCCACTTTGTCACCGTTCACAGGAATCACGCTGGGGTGATAGAGAGGAAAGCGGCTGGAGACGTGGAGATGTTGCAGATGAACCGAAAGTACCTGACAGGTAATTGGAAAGTTAATAAACTTTGGGTTCAGTTATCTTGATTTTATTTCAAAAATGATTTGTACAAAAATAATCCAATGTTGTTCCAGGGATTGGCGTCGGGCAGGACAAGATCTTGAAAAGCCAGCCAAAAAAGAGCCTGAAGATATTCCAGATGAAGGTCCACGTGTTAGAAAGGAAGCAGAGCCCCTCGTAGATGAAGATGATCGCACACCTGTTCGTCGAGGCCTGGCGGAAGATAGAGGCCCCAAACGTGATTTAGATGAGGAGAAGACATCATGGCGCGGTGCAGAAGAGGATCGTGGACCTAAAAGGGGATTTGAGGAGGACAGAGGGCCCAAGAAAAGCTTTGAGGAGGACAAGGGCCCTAGGAGAGGCTTTGAGGAGGATAAAGGCCCAAGGAGAGGATTTGACGATGATCGTGGCCCCAGAAGAGGCTTTGATGAAGATAGGGGTCCACGGAGAGGATTTGATGATGATGATAAGGGTCCTAGAAGAGGCTTTGACGACGACCGAGCACCCCGCAGAGGCTTTGACGACGACCGAGCACCCCGCAGAGGCTTTGACGACGACCGAGCACCCCGCAGGGGCTTTGACGACGACCGAGCACCCCGCAGAGGCTTTGACGACGACCGAGCACCCCGCAGGGGCTTTGACGACGACCGAGCACCCCGCAGGGGCTTTGACGACGACCGAGCACCCCGCAGGGGCTTTGACGACGACCGAGCACCCCGCAGAGGCTTTGACGACGACCGAGCACCCCGCAGAGGCTTTGATGACGACCGAGCACCCCGCAGAGGTTTTGACGATGACAGGGTACTCCGCAGAGGTTTTGATGATGACCGGGCACCCCGCAGAGGTTTTGACGATGACAGGCCCCCCCGTAGAGGTTTTGAAGATGACAGGCCCCCCCGCAGAGGTTTTGACGATGACAGGGCACCCCGCAGAGGTTTTGACGATGACAGGGTACTCCGCAGAGGTTTTGATGATGATCGCACTCCCAGAAGGGGTTTGGAAGATGACCGTGGCCCTAAAAGAGGCTTTGATGATGACCGTGGGTCTTGGAGAAGTGCTGAAGATGACAGGGGGCCCAAGCTTGGAGTTGACGATGACAGAGGACCAAGGCGTGGCGGTGATGATGAAGGACCATCTGCCTGGAAGCCTGTTAGTTCCAGTCGACCAGGTAAGCTGTAAACCCGTGTTGCATTTCTAAAGTTGGCAATGCATGTTTGGCTAGATCTGAGGCAACAATTGTGTTCTCTGGAGGTCTGGTTTATGAGGACCACAATGGATGTTCAGGTGAATGAGCGATTCCTCACCATGGGTGGTGGTGGAGATGAAGTTTGAAAATAAAAAAATGTAAATGTGTAAAAAATGCTTTTGGTACAATAGTGACATTTTGCTTGTTGCTTTTCTGTAAAAATAATTCAGAATGTTTGAATAATGCTCAAAAAAACCCCAAAAAACCTTGTGAACCTTTCTGGTCGGGATAGCGGTGATGTTTATGTCCTTATCTTGGAATGTGTGCACAGGGCAATATTTTACTTCTTTGGTCAACTATCGTCGTATTACATTTTATTGCTGAAAACGCATATACTGTACACTTAAACTCCCTCCCAGGTTTGGTTCACCAAAGGGATCCCAGTCAGCCCTTCTAGAAATTGTACTGGGATCAGTTGGGATTCCGGCTGTCCATCTGATGTTCATGTTCTGGCCTCAATACCGAATAAAGCCTCGTGCACACGATCGGATTTTCCGCAGACAAAGCGTCAGACTTTTGGCCGAAGGGCGCGTGCCATGAACTGGTCTTGCATACAAGCGGGACACAATTGTCACCCAACAAACACGAACGTAGTGACTTACTACGAGGACTTTCAGCTCTTGAGCGCCACCCTTTGGGCACCTTCTGCTAATGTTGTGTTTTGGTGAGCATTGATTCCGATCATGCGTGTTTGTACTTTGGACTTTTGTGTGACGGAGTTGTGTGCACACGATAGGAAAATCTGACAACAGACCGTTGTCCGCCAAAAATTTACTAGCCTGTCATCCAACATGGCTGAAAGTTGGCCGACAATTGTCTGAAGGAGCGTACTAACGGTCAGATTTTAGGAAAACAGTCTGTCATCACACAATTCCCGGACGAAAATTGATCGTGTGTACGAGGCTTTAGTGACCCAGGACAAGTATGCAGCCTTTGACTGATATGGATTTTTTTTTTTCTTGGTCAGGGATTTGGATCAGCAGAATAGCCCGGCAGTAAGATGTTTCAGAGGCAGATAGCAGCATCCTACATATTTTTTCTTGGCCCAGGATGTCTTCTGTAGGCTTGGCAACTTTGTCCTTAAAGCAGTGTGAGACAAGTCAGTTGTGAATTATATAGCAGCCTTAAAGTTACGATTCTGGTTAAAATGAGAATCACATTTTTTTTTTTCCCCACAAATGGTTTTCTTTTGGTGGTATTTGATCATCTCTGCGGTTTTCAGGTTTTGCGCTATAAACAAAAAAGAGCAATTTAGAAAAAACACTTTTTTTTAAATTTTGCTATAATATCCCCAAATGTAACAAACTTCTTCATCAGTTTAGGGCGATATATATTCTTCTACATATTTTTGTTTAAAAAATCACCAATATCACGTATATTGATTGGTTTACACAAAAGTCATAGCATCTACAAACTATATGAAAGATTAATGGCATTTTTATTGTTTTATTTTTTTTACCAGTAATGGTGGCCTGCGATTTTTAGCAGTATTGCTGACAGATCGGACACTTTTGACACATTTTTGGGACCATTGACATTTATACAGCGATCGGTGCTATAAATATGCGCTGATTACTGTGTAAATGTTACTGGCAGGGAAAGGGGTTAACACAAGGGGGCGATCAAGGGGTTAAATGTGTGTTCCCTCAGCGTGTTCTAACTGTGTGGGGATGTGACTTACTAGGTGAGGAGACATATCGTTGTTCCTACTTAGTAGGAACAAACGACATGTCTCCTCTGCCCTGACAGCACAGGGATTTGTGTGTTTACATTCACAAATCCCCGCGCTGGCACTCTCGTGTGTGCGATCGCGCCGGCCACACAGTATCGGGTCCCCCTCCGTGCAGCAGCCACTAAGGGGAAAGGATGGACCCATACGGGATTTTGCCCAGGAGAGCCTTTGTGCCGCAGTATATCTGCGTGAGCCAGTCGGGAACCGGTTAAAGTGATTTGTAAAACAACCTGTTCAGTTTGAAATGGAAATGAAAGGCAAAAAATTTTTGTATAGCTATAAAAAAACATAAATACCTTTTTTTTTTTTTGTTTTTTTTTTTTTGTTTTTTTTTTTTGTTTTGTTTTGTTTTTTTTTTCCTTTCTTTCTTTTTTTAATAAGTGATCATGTTCCCTCTGTTCTCAGCTGCATAAGGGGTGGGGGCTGCTTCATTGGAGGAGAGTACACTGAGTTCCCAGCATAGCCAGAGAACTGACCACAGTGTGCTGTCCTGCTTGGTGTGGTCAGTTATAATAGGAAAGCAGAGGGACAGGCAGGAAAACCCAGGGATTTCACATAAAGGAAGCAATGCAAAGAGAAAAGGATACTTTCTCATAGAAGTACATGGTACAGCAGGCACATATCAGGAATATGAGGTGTTGGGGTAACAAACGCTTTAAATACTCCTCTTTAGGGTTGGTTGAATATTGTGTTTATACAATTGTTAGAGTGAATTTATAAACGAAGGCATTCAATAACCAGTACTGAGGTGGGAAAGCCCACTTTAGGGACTTGAGATGTCGCACCTTAGGAGTTCTTGGCAAATGATACATTTTTGTTAAACTGTCTTATTTTAGGTGGCTGGAGGGAGCGTGAGAAAGCTCGGGAAGACAGTTGGGGCCCTCCGAGGGAATCTAAGGCTTCTGAAGATAAGGAATGGTCCAGAGGTGATGCCAACCCGGACTCTGAACGAGAAAAGGTCCCCCCGGTCAGGTGAGTTGGTTGGTTGTAATTTGGAGAGTCGCAAGAAATACACATGTATGTGTTTGTTGTTGGCTTTAGAATTAGGAGGCATCTGGAGGGTTTATTCAAGGAAAGGTGTACTTCTTTTTAGTTCTGTTTCATATGGTTTTTTTCAAAGTTTTTAAACTTATAAAATATCCTAATGTTACAATGTTTGTCAGAACTACAGAGGAAAGAGATTTGGGGGTACTTTTCGACATTTGAAAAATGAGCGAACAGTGTGACCAGGCAGTGGAGAAAATTGAATAGAAATCTAGGATGCATCACTAGAGGGATCACCAGCAGGGGGAATGAGGTCTTGATACCTCTATATAGACCTTTAGTTGGACCTCATTTTAGAATGCTGTGTCCAGTTCTGGAAACTTCACTAGATAAAGGATTTGGGTATACAAAGAGGGTCTGAGGGATAAAATACGAGGAAAGTCTTCAGGAGAGTCCAGGAGGAACTTCAAGCGGAGTTCCACCCTAAAGTGGAACTTCCGCTTTAAGGACTCCTGACCCCCCTCATATGCCACATTTGACGTGTCACTTTTTTTTGGGGGGGGGGACAGGTATCCAGCTCCCACTTCTGTTCATGGCAGCCTGAGCGGAAGTTCTCCTCTCCCCTCCCTACCTGCAATCTTCTGGGACACGTCACAAGTCCCAGAAGATTGCCCAGCCTTTTAGAACGCACAGTGCACACATGGCTGTGAAGCTGGATGCCTACACTTGCAATGCCGGCACCAGGGAGAGGAGAAGGAGACGCGAGGCTTTGGGCGTCCCCATTGCTGGACCGTGGGACAGGCAAGTGTGTGTTTATTAAAAGTCAGCAGCTACACTTTTTGTAGCTGTTGACTTTTCATAAACACAGAAATGGGTGGAACTCTGCATTCAGAAACCTTGGCGGAAAGAATGGAAAGGGGAGACATGTCTTCCAGGATAGGTTGACCTTTCAGAGCATGTTACACCCATAATTTGGGTGTAACGTGCCCCAGACCTGCCCCCCACAACCCCAATTCCCCCCTCTCCCTATGACATCAGGCAAGGGTTCTTCTCCCCGCACCCACTGTCACAGTTTGACAATAGTGCGGACATACAGAGCTCTAATCACATGGCCACGTCATTTACAGCAATCTGTGAATGAGAAAACTACCGTAAGTATCATTGGCCATTGCAGCTCACTGCTTGTAGTTCTTAATGGACTGCAGGGCACTAATGAGCACTCTCAGTTCATTTACAAGCCCTGCAGTTTGTAAACAGTCATCCAGTATTGGAGGTATGGGCTGAAAGCTGAACGTTTAGTTTTGCCCGCACGGTTTCTGTGAGTAGCTGGTTGTCGATCAACCGCCTAGTTTTAATGCTCATGTGAACAAGGCCTTCAAGTATCTACATAAGAACAAAATGTAATATAGCTTACCAGTCCTTAAAGGAGTACAGCCAAAGCTCATTTGGCTGTACTTCTGTGAATCACAGGCGTAAAGTTCGTTCGGCACTCCTTTTGACCCATTTTCAGCAGACAGTGGACCGAAGTCTGCTGATGTCAAAGATCCAGTCTAGGCTTGGGCAAGATCTTGACCATATGGTTGGGATCTGCTCACATGCCTGGACCGGCACCTGGCTCAGCCTCTCAGCGAGTGGCTAAAATACTGAGCCTCCTGCTCCCTCCACAGCCCAGTGTGGGAGGAGGGCAGAGAGCCGCAGACTGACCAGCTCTCTGCTCAGGAAGCTCATGGAACCGAGCAATCAGCAGTGTTTGATCGCTCGGTTCTCAGTCTTAGAGCCAGCGGGGGACAGATGCAGCATTGGACCGAGGTAAGTATGATTCTGAAAAAATAACCAAACACATACTTCTTTTAAATGTGGTGGCTACATTTCGTTTTCTCGTGTTTTGTTTTCTTTTGCTAAGAACATTTTCTGCAAGTACACAAAACTACCTGTTGAAATTACCTGAAATCTTATAGCTTCCTGTGTACTGTAACTGAAATTTCAATCCCCTCTGCCTTCCCAGCTCTCCACTGCCAGAAACCTTTCTAGGTAATGAGGAAAGGGATAGGTGTTTATACCCCCAGAACTACATCTCCCAGGAGTTCTTTCCTTACACAAAGCATGTGAATAGACTCTTGAGAGTCAAGCCAACAGTCAAATTTTGCAGGGAAAGAAATCCATGTAGGCATGTAGAAAAGAACGGGGGTGAGGATGGGCTGAGTTGTGGATGGCTAACAGCTCTGCTTGATATTTTCACTACAGTAAAGGCAGAGTTGTCAGCTTAGTACAGGAATTTAGGAACTCACTGGATTTCAGGCAGATCAGCAGGTTATGCATCTTTCTTCAAATGTTTTTAAAAGGAATATGTGTGTATTGCAGAGATCTGCTGAAGGAGTTTTTTTTTATTATGGCCTAACATATACATTTTCAATTGATTTCACTTTTCAGAGAGGAGAATGCCTGGAGACGGGGAGGGGAAGATCTAATCTCTTCCAGAAAAGTTAGAGAAGAAAGTCAAGATAAAAAGGATGATCGGCGACGTCCTCTAACATCTGACAGAGATGAGCGTGAGTTTTTCTTGTTCCTGTCCATGTTTTTGTTAAAGGGAGTCCTGCGGTTTTGTACTCTCCAAGACTACGACCATATAGTGCAGGGATATGCAATTAGCTGACCACCTGCTGTTGCAAAACTACAAGTCCCATCATGCCTCTGGCTCTGGGTGTCATGCTTGTGGCTGTCAGTCTTGCTATGCCTCATGGGACTTGTAGTTCCGCAACAGCTGGAGGTCCGCTAATTGCATATCCCTGATATAGTGTGTAGTACAGTTTGTCCTGTTCCAAAACTGAAATCCGCAAGCAGAGGCAGCCTCCTTCGTGACATGATGGTAAGCCCTGGTTCACACCAGTGCAACTTGTCATGCTATATTGAACTGTCAAATTGCATGACAAGGCCCCCCATTGCCAACAATGGAATCATTCAAAACATTGCGACTCTGAAAAAGGTTCCGGCACTACTTTTTGGGGATTTCATTGCGACTTGCATAGACTTCTGTTAAAGTGATTGTAAAGTCTTTGTTTTTTTTTTTTTTTTAGTTTTTTTGTTTATTTGTAAAAAAAAGAAAAAAACTTTATATTTACCTGCCCTGTGCAGGGGTTTTGCACAGAGCAGCCCGGTTCCTCCTCTTCTCGGGTCCCTCTTCTGTGCTCCTGGTTTTTCCCTCCTGTTGAGTGCCCCCACAGCAAGCAGCTTGCTATGGGGGCACCCGAGCCGAGTCACAGCTCTGTGTGTCCATTCAGACACAGGGCTGCGGCCCGACCCCACCCCCTTTCTCTCCTGATTGGCTGGCTGACTTTGAGGCATCAAGATAAAAAAAAACTGCCAACTCCTTTAAATGAAGTCACAATCCGCAATGAAATCAGAGGTGTAAATTGCACTG